>JAOUZG010005735.1:7631417-7654307 GCA_026289955.1 Argiope argentata | reverse complement strand
TTACATCAGTGATTTATTATCCATCCACTCTGCATGTTCAGTAATCATCCACAATACTTCATTTAATTTATTAAATAGGAAAAGTGAAATGGGGCAGGAAATAATGGAACACTTTAGAAAGAAGTTACTATGAACTTAATTAAGGAAAAACTTTAGAAATTAATTATGATTGAAATTAGTGTTTAGAATATATATATATAATATCACAGTTTTATTAATTCATTAAATTCTCTTTATTATATTTAGAAAAAAAATATGAACCGGAAGATTATAAATTACGGAAAAAGAGTTTTTAAGAGCATGCGTAATAAAATTTATAAAGCAGTTACAAATTATACTAAAAGAATTTTGTCAAAATATTTCGGTAACATATTTTTCATGTTTTCCACGCGATGTTTATTGGATGGTAATTTATCTATAAACTTACAACACTACAAAGCACACAACACAACAAAATCACTAAAAGGCTTCACAAAACGAACTAATTATAACAAAGTAACCAAACGTTTCACTCAATTACTTGTTGTAGGCTCATATTTTTTTTTCGAAATTTTAATTAAAAATTGATAAAATATTCAAGATTTTTTAAAAATAGTTTGTGATAATTTTTTTTTCTTTTAATACGTCATCCTAAAAAAACAACAACAGGGATGTAATGTTTTTTTATGTCGACAATTTTTTCTACATTTTTGAAGAAATATATATTAAACATTTATTTATTTTATAACAACGCATTTCATTCTTTCATTTTCTGGGTTTGTAATCGAACCCCTTGTGAGGATGTTAAATATATTTTTATGCGGTTACTAAGATTTATATTTAAATAAACGTAAAATTAAAAAAAAATGAGAAATATACAAATTATACCTAAAGCATTATCATGGATACAAACATATATTTCGAATTAAAATATCGAATTTTTAATTTGATTTAAATATACCGTTTACATTTTTTATAAAATGAAATACATTTAACAGCTTAATACTTTCATTTATTCAAAAATAGCATTGCGACCTTGTACTTACTTGAAGAACCAAGGGGATGAAATAGAAGAGGAAAAACTCGCAATACTTGAAGATGACGAAATCGGCCACATTGGGGAATTGTATTACGCAGGGGGTGAACTCGTTGTCAATGGGAATGATGACGTGGTAGAAAAGGTTTGGGGAGGCGCAGATCATGGCAGAGGGCCAGATGATGGATATGACCAGCAGGATTCTTGTGCGGCAGCACATAATGTGGGCTTTGATCGGATGCATTATGGCTATGTATCTGGAAATAAACACATAAAGAAAAAAAAACATGTTATAGAGAGGGCATTGTAACGATGCTGATTTTTTAGAGAATATCATAAAGTTTATCATATTAAAATGTTAAATTTTGTGTCCTTGAGTGCTTAGTAGTTAAAGGAAGTTATATGAAGAATTAAATTCTAAGACATGATCATTGTTAATCTAAAATGTTCTGATACATTTTCATCTTTTTCGGGAAAAGTTGTTTTCGTGTTCCGCTTTACAACGGAAGGAGGAATGCAGTAGCTTCTGAGGGTAATTCATAGAACAGACTCTCCGTTCCGTCACGAAGGCACACGGATTAATCATAGAAACTGAATGACCGGATCGCCGCAACAGCATTTAGCGGGAACTGGGGTTGAGTCCTAATGGCCATCACCGGCCATGGTACAACCTTCCCCGAAGGAGGTACGTCCCATCATCGATGGGAGCAGTCTAATCCCCACCTATTAGTGTACCCACAGGGTTGACGAGATCCAACCACCATACCGGAAGCCTCTCATCCCCAATTACGAGGTGCCCCCGGGGGGCGTAGCTTCCGAGGGAAGGCATAGGTATGAACCGCCCCGGCCGAAGCCATTCGGGCCGCCACGAAGCGACCCCCACCGAGCACAGAAGTGTAGGTTAATTAACTTAATTATAGTAAAACTTAATTCAAAGGACCAGATCGGAAAATGAAACGAATTTAAATTCTCAAAAATGGTCACCGTGTCTCAAAGTATAGTAATTATCAAATATTTCGACAGTTATTAGAGGAACATAAAATTGTAAATAACTTTAATTAAGAAAATGCTGTTAGAAAGAAAAAGGTATAAAACAAATATATACAAAGTAAGGTCTTGGCAACCCAAAAGCAAATAACATATATACAAAATATAGTTGGCATATGTAATAGAGACATAAGATAACTAATGTCAAAGCATAGAGTAAGTTCAATCATGCTTCACGGATTCCAACTGCATGAGATTATTGATAATTAAGCTTCTGAGGGCATGGGCTCCTAAGTGTCAGACAGCAAAAATCTGACTTCCGACTCACACACGTCCCAAACCCTTTTTATGGGAAAGACTTCAATCATGCATTTCATTTATTCATTCACAGGGAGTAACTTAGATCTGGAAAAGAGAACGATCAGCTTTAACCCAGTACTCCCATTATATTACTCTCAACGTAGAGGACTTTGTGACCACGACAGATTTAACATGCGCCAGCCACCAGGCACACCGAGAGTCTTCCGCTGGAGGGTTAGCTCTAGCAGTTCACAGGAGGCGAATCAAACGCCCTAGCAAACCAGGCTATGCCGGCCTAAAATTGTTTTATATTAATGAATTAATAAAATAGCGCATGAAAAAAAACATCTTTCCAATGCCCTTAAAGAGTTAATAAAATTTCTACTTTAATTATTTAAAATTTGTAAAAGTGCAATAAAAAAATTGCAAATAGCAATTTCAGTGAAAATACAACTTGAAATAATTAAAATAATGCTCTGGATTGGCCATAAGAAAAATGCACTCTGTGAGATTTTTCTATTATATCTAGGTAATTTTATATATTGATAAAATATGACAAAATCTGAGGACTTAATCGTATAATAAACATGTTATACAAACGAATAAATAACTAAGTTTATGATTTAATTTTTATGCACGACATTCTTTGAAAATAGTTTCCTAATTTTGAAGGAATAACTTCTACAGTCTGCTCAAATAATAACGAGACATTCTGCTTTATGTATATTTCAATTTAATTTCTGAATATACTTAAAAGCCTTCAGATTAAAATAAACTTTCAAACTAGACTTTTTACTAGAAGTGTGGAAGAGTTTTCTTTCTACTTCTTGAGAAACCTTCAATCTTGTTCTACGAAATGGAAATAGTAATAATCAAAAGCAGTAATTATGCCCAGTCACTAACAATAAATTTGAAAAGTGTCTCCGCATTAAATTTTCGTTTTTTTAAATAAATGTTCTTTGCATGCAAGTAAAAATTTTCCCCGATGAGGATATTATCAATCCAGTTTCCAGACAGGATTATTTATTTTTGTTTGTTGTTGTGAAAACTTTTAGATTTTCTTAAACCACATTTCCTTTCTAAATTTTTTCAGAAATTCAGCTGGTCGGTAGACATGTTTTTTTTATTGATAATTGACAAATGTTTTAATATGAAATTTTCTTTTAATCTTGGAGACATTTTAATCCTTTTAGATTTTTCTCCTAAATTTATGTTTTTGCTAATGCTTTATTTTATGAAATTAAGGGTAGTATGTGTTCTAATTAGCTTATATTAAAAGTTTATTCAAATTTTCATAGTTTTTGATCATTTAATATATTTAAACATTTTTAGTTTGCTCCATTTTCGTTTTTGATAATGCATTTGAGTCTTTGAACAATATTGAAAAGGTGGAAAACTATAGGATTAAAGGGTATAGATAAGAAAAGTTTACTGTATTTATTTTCTTTATTTAAAGGTTTCCCATAGAATAAATGTATTAACAGAAAAAAAATCATTGAAAATTTTTTGTTTACGAAATGTAGCCTTTGAAAAAACTTCAGATTTTTATTAAATACATATATTTACCATTATCTTGTTTTTTATCATTTTCACCAAAATAAAGGAAAAAAGATATAAGAAATAATATAAGGTAAACTTGACTTCCGTTGTAAAATAAGGATTCTTTTAATGCAAGATACATGCGAATGGAAAGCTAGGCAATCATATTTGAGTTTTTTAAAAATATGTTAAACTACTTTCATTCGTATTCAAACAAGTTTATTTGGATTTTTTAATGTTATTACGTATTTTTAAAGACTTTTTATGATTCGACCGCAATATAAAGTAGATGTGATAAAGCATGATGAGTATAACAGTTGTCGTTAAAAAATGTAATGAACTTGATGCTTCAACAACAGATTTTAAAAATTTTGAAATCTCCAAAAAGTTAGCGCATTTGTAGATAATCGAAAATCTTGGATTATCTTTTCGCTTAGTTCATAAAATATGATTGCCCACAATATATAACAACTTTTATTGAGTACTTGAACGAATTGCTTCATAAAGCCCAATTTTAAATGAAGAGGTAGAAGCATGATCTTACTTACTAAGCATTGCTACCTTGATAATATTAACCTACCTTGATATGCTACCTTGATGTATTAACAAGTCAACAGTTTATTTAAAGATTATTGAATGTTTTTCAAAGTGATTTGCGTTCACTGCTCTATAACACAAACAAATGAAATAAAAGCTGCTTATATCTGTAAATACGATTTATGGCTCCTATCGAACTTTGATAAATTTTAGATAGAGAGAAAAAAATATGATAGCCCCACAAATACAAACTGGCTACTCCAACCTGTCAGATGGGACATAGAAAATCTTGACTGACCTGAAGACCGCCACACGAATACTGACAGTAACTGTGGTTCAATCCTAAAAGCCATCACCGGCCACGAAAGAACCTTTCCCTAAGGAAGTACCAATTATCGATGAGGGGGATAGACCCCACCTTTTCGTATTACCCACAAGTGTGTTGAGAACCATCCAACATACCGGAAGCTTCTCGTACTCAATTACAAGGCGCATCCTTTTCCGTGTGTCAGAGACTATTGATACTTCTGACAGCAAAGCAAAACCGTTTTTACTTCTTTAAATCATTGTTATACTCTTTTTATATTCTTTATTAGCTTTATTGAAATAACAGTCTGAAAGGAAGGATGCTAATAACTTTTATGTTATAATATATATTTCAAATTGAACTTTCTAAACCAGACGATATGTTTAAAAAAATATAATCCCATATTAAAAAAAACCTTGAAATGTTATAGAGAAATAAGACTCTTTCTCCTGACTAAAGTGTCAAAGAACTTTCTGTTAATGTAAGGATTTGCAATCTCCTTCCAGTTAATACAGATTCTAAAAATTCCAAGTTTTATTTTAGCAATCTGAGTTCTGGCATGATATTATTTAATTATTTTTAGAGAACATTTATGACATTGAAAAGCCTGCATTATATTTATTTACACTATTAAATTCATAGATTTTTGTTTCTTTGTCTGATGCAGAAATTGCGAACAGTGATGTAAAGACTTGTGGGAAAGTTGTCTTGTTGATTCTATTTTAATGTAGGGGTATTCCACTAACTTTTCTTATAACTATAAGATTTTTCACAATCGCAAGATTAAAGTAAGTCATTGTGATGATAATTTATTTTTTTTATTTAAGATTTGTCACGAGATTGCAAATATCCTTTTTCTTTTTTGCCACAAAAGCTCTACATAGTTTTCACCGATACCAATGAAAAGTTGAGATTATTCATCATTTCAAAAATTAGAATTAATACGGTAAAAGTAGCCTCAGCTTTGTAATCAATGTCTTCAAAATTGATTAACACCTTTCAATCGAGATTTTTGTTTGTCGAACAATTAATTATTGCTTATTAGACTAATAGAAATGATTTTGTTTCATGCTTAGCATTGTACTCAGTTCGTGTAATTTGCCATGAAATTCTAATTTTTTAAATAAAATTTCAAAGAAGATTCTAATAATTTTTAGTTACTTCATTTCTTCTTTAACCCCTTAACCAGTTTATTTTCTTTACTACCTAATACAATGACACTTTCTATTTGGGGAATATTTTCTTATTTATCATTTCAATGGAAATTCATGGAATACTTGGCTTATCTACGTACTCGAAGTCATTTTACTATTCAATTATAATTGTTACGAATGATTTATTTTTTGATTACAACTATCAAAATTCTATAAATCTATGCACGTATGGCGTACGGGCAAACCGGTTAAGGGGTTAACTTTTATTTATTCATGATCTTTGGTGTGAAAAATAAATAATCTATAACAAAGCATGCAAAAATTATGAGCTTTGAAGATGACAGATTACATTTCTTGAGTGTATTTTCTTCTTTTGGAAAAATGATCATATGCGTTTCAATTTTCTGTTTAAAAGTAAGCTAATAAAACCTACAGCAAACAAACAAATACCAAGTAATCAATTTCGATTACTGCAAGAGACGTTTCAAAGCCAATAAGTCTAAAAGACTACTGTAAGACAATATAAAACAATCTTATTTTATATAGACTAACACATTTATCTTATTTTATATAGACCATATAAAATAAAAAATGTACTGCCCACTCCTTCATTCAAATCCAAAAAATTACTGATATTTTAAAATTTGCCTTGCATGGTTATTAAAATATTTGCAGAGTTTCCATGCTGGATAATATGTGCTCTTAAATCGTTTTCCTTTTCTAAACAGTTAATTTGATGAACATTATTCTATCGACAAAATGTAGACGTCTGATGTAGACAAATGTAGCTTGTTCCGGAGTAGAAATTAGATATGACAAGTACATGTGTACTGTAATTGGTAAGTCGATATGTACGTCTGTTCCCAATTTATGTTCCAAGAATAGAACAAAATGAACCTAAGTCATAGACGAAAAATACGAGCTTTTGATAGTTAATGAATGAGTAAGTAAAAGTTTTGATGTATTTCCATGAAAACATAATACTTCTGTGCTTAAAATGTTTCATGATTTGAATTTGAAAAAAATAAGAAACATTACTAAGATTTTCCTTTTGATCGTAAAGCACTCGTTAGAAAGTATTTGCATTTTTTTCTTTATTTGAGTGTATTTAGAAAATTGAGTGATTATACTATTTGGAGTATGGTAAAAAAGAATTGGAATGTATTAAGATATGTCCAATTCAAACTTTAATACATTACCTTCTATAAAATAACTTTAATATCCCAATAAACAGTTTTAATTTATCCTTCTTTGCGTTTGGAATTTTTTTTATTTAAAATTGCAACTCCCCTGTACAATGCAGTATCTAATGAATAAAAATAATTCATATTGAACTCAATTGTTCAAAGAATCAGACATTCCTATTCTAAATGTCATGACTTATGTTAAGATCAGCGCAACTTTCACATACAACTTAATTAAATTGGACTGTTCTCGTGTAGATATAACTATTTTGTTACATGGTTTTTATTGTGCTAAACGTTTTAATTCATATAGTATTGTTTTAATATAAAATTCACAAAAATGATTGTTTTATATGAAGATGAAATACATTAATGTCCAAAGTAACCGTGTTTTATTTTTAGACGTATCTTTGTAGTTGAGGTTCTAATAAGCCAGTAAAGATTTCTAACATTAAAGACTAGGATTATCCAAAAAGTGAATTTTTAATGACATGTAAAAACAAAAGATGAATACCTCTAGAGAAAGATACATTGAAAAAGATGCAGAAGCATTTAAGCTACTTTTCAACCTATTAGCACCAGAATTAAAACACTTTTGATTGCAGTGGGATAAGATTTGTAGAAGTCTATCTCCTTGAAGTGGAGCAAACGTGCCAAAATTATCTGTGATTGTTCCACATCGCCAAATTTCACGATTTGGACGTTGTGGGATAAGAATTTATCCAAGTGCAATAACTAGTAAAAGTCTCTGGGAGCAAAATCGAGGTTTTAGATTGGATGGTCAAACAATTTACAGCAAAAATTTTACTGAAGATTTTTTGTGTGGAATTTTTTGTATCATAGTATTATTATCTTCTTCTTATCTCCAGCATGGTCTGATGGAGTCAGACCGGATCAAATAAACCGTTGACTCTGAGATGGTCGGTGACTGTCCAAGGAGATGAATAAATATCACCTGCACTGAGGTCAAGGTATTCAAGGATTTAAGAGGGAGTGGCCTGGAAGAGTTGGCATTTAGGACAAAGGGGAAATGATTTCTTTCTCCCAGAGAATTTAAGACATTTTAAGTGTCCGCTGGCAAGTCGCGAAATGCAAGTATGGGACGACTTATCTCCTGAAATGGAAAGAAAGAAACCTGGGTTAGGCCCCTTGTACCAGTTGTTTGATTTAGGAACCAGCCAGTCTTCTCTGATGGCAGATTTTTTGAAGGATAAAAGCTCCAGATAGATCAATTTAGATAGAAGGGGGGTATTTTGAAAGCAACCCTCTTTGGCCAGTATATTAGCCATTTCGTTGCCATGGTTGTCAACATGTGATGGCAACCAGTGAAGATGTATTTGGCGATGTTGCGAGATGATCTCGTGCGAGCTTATTGTGGATCGAAATACTTGTACGATCCCCAGCATTTTGTCGATTTTTGAGATGTTGAAGCGCATTGCGGCTATCTGACAAGATCCAGACATCGCCAAAGTTGTTCTCTTCAGAAACTGCCTCAAGACCAATCTCAATTGAAAGGAGTTCACTTCTGAAGACAGAGCAAAAGTCAGAGTTACGTTGGAATAAAGAGACTCTGCGATGAGGGGTTTCGATGTAAATTCTACTCCCTGCTGTATTATTGATTTTACTGTCATCAGTGTAAATTGGGAATGTTAATAATGATTTCCAAGGCTAATTGCTTGAGGTGGTCTGGAATAAAGTTTTTTTTGTTGACAGGATCTGTGAAGTTGGAATAGAAATGAACTCTATAGTATTATTATGGATAAACATATCAACTATGGGTACCTCACGCCTTTTTTTAGAATGACTAACTGTAACCTCACTGGTTAAACGTATTAATAACCTTCAATACCCAGGACCTAATTTCGCAATCGATTGCCGAAGATGCCGACGTCCTGGCACCTGACACATGGGTAGCGCGTCTTCTCTGTGATCGGGGTTTCTTGGATTTGAGCCCCGGTTCTGGTATGTTTGTTCTTTATCTGTTCTATGTGTGATACGTTTGAATGTGCCCCCCCCCCCCCCTGTAAAAAGAGGCAGTGCAAGCGAATGTGATGCTTGAGTAGCTGTTTTGTATGTGATGTCTTTATGAAATGTGTAGCATATACTTCTGTAAGCCCCGTGTGATACTTAGTGGTGCACGGGGGATTTCTAAATGTTAAAACAAAAACAAAAACAAAAACACAAAAAAACCTGGCGAAGCTATGGGAAATAATAATACATTAATGTAAGCAATCGGGAAGTTTCATCACCCAAGGTCATCCAACATTCTAACCAGTTTGTACCTTTAAGTTTTCTGCTTTCTGTTACGCTTCTTTTCTTTTCTTTCTTTTCTTTTTTTTTGGCTATGTAGGGGAATTGCATTTTTAGATGATCCTCATAGTTTTTTTTTCAGTTTTCTCTTGAAAATCTGGAGTTTTTTCTGAAATTTTAAATTCTTTGTTCAAAATTTGTCTTGCATCTACGTTGCAAATTGATACCATTGTTGTCCTGAATTACATACAAGGTGACCAAGTAGAAACTTAATTTTTATTAATTAAGTTGTTTTTTATCTTTAGGGTAATGGGGTTAGATTTGGGGTGTAGCTCCATTTATACTTTTTTTATTTAGATTTTAATTGTAAGCTTGTTACAAACAAAATTACAGTTTCATATACAGTGACTTTTAATTGAAAATTTTAAACATCAGTTTAGAAGATAAACTACATATAATAACATTTGCAAGTAGGATAATCTTATCAGAAATAAAATAGATAGAGGAATAAGAAAAAAATTGAATTTGTTCTCTGTTAAATAAATCAATATTTTTAACAAAAAATGTTGTCGATTTTCAATAAATATCAGAACATTTAGTTCGCGGGAGGAAAAAATGCGAGGGAAAAATGCCAGAAGCATAATTACACAGATATTCTAACGCGAGAAAAATAGTCCACTCGTTTCATACCAACAAAAATTTTGAGGGATCTTCTCAAATGTTTTCTTTTCAAGAATAAACAACATTTAATAATTTCTTAGCTATAATAAAAAATGGTTGTTTTATATTATGCCTTAATACCAACTGTATGATTTTATCTCTGAATAACATATTTGTTCCATAACCGAAATTAACATTTTAGGAATAAGTCAAATGAATAGATTACATTTTATGTAAGAAGAAACAAATCCATTTAGTTTAAATGCTAGTATGATAATTAATCCATCCAGGGCATCCATCTCTAGACTTGTGTGCATATATTTCGAAATCCCTCTCCCTATTAAGTGGCCAGTCTACAAGGCATCCAATATACAAGTTTCGTAATTGTGGCCCAAAGCCGTTTTCAGAACTATTGGAGTCAGATATGTATTTAAATGTAGAGAAATATTCTAAATGATGTAAAGAAATAAATTTTCTATTGTTTGACTTTCGGTAAATGACTTTTGTAGAAAAATGTTTTGATTTTTATATAGTTTCTCGGTTTTATCTTTTATATAAGCGAAAAATATTATTGACACCTGAACATAATTTTTTTTTCTGTTCAACGTTTAAATTTGAATGAATGGTGAAGTTTTAAATATTATTTTAGATTTAGATTTCAACATCAATGTCTGGAGGAAAATCATTGAATAAAAGAGTAATTTTTCTCGACATGGTTGTTAAATTGTTTTAAATTTATTAAAATTTATAACTTCATTATTCAGTCAGTTTTAGGCCAGGATCATGGAAATTTGTTGTTTAAAATGTTAATATGTTTGAGAACATTTATGTGTAAGAACATTTTACTAAATGGAATAAATAATACTAGGGAGGGAGTTACATTAAAGTTTAGATTACGTAACATTCTCATCGTATATCCGACTTGAATATAAAAAAATGAGCAGAAATCTGCTGTGCATATTTGAATGTATCATGGCTGAACATCATTTCTTGAACGACCAAGCACCACGTGCTCGTGCAAGTTAAATGATATTTTTATTCATTTTAATCGTTTTATTGAATGAGTCACTTTAGCATTGCAAACTATCAAAAAAACTTTGTCTCGCATTTATTGTTAAAAAAATATGTAGGAAGTGAAGGTCCCGCTACGAACCTGCGACGTTTGGGCCTGTAGCCGAGTATTATACCGATCGAGCAAAAGGGACCCTTCAGCTCGAAGGATATTATCTGGCTTATAAGGGTGACGCTACAGTACTCCCCTAACAGTGAGTCGGACGAGAGACGAATGATTTTGAAAGCGCCAAGCGTATGGCAAGCATGCGAGTTTGTTGGTGCGTCGAGTTAGCAACGGCTTTGGTGCGTCGAGTAAGAGACGGCTTTGTTGGATGGTAGATGGCGCCATGAGTGTAGCAGAAAGTTGCGTTGTCAAGGTCACCAATGTAGGAAGTGAAGGTCGCGGTACGAACCGCGACCTTCACTTCCTACATTGGTGGCCCGGACGTGATCTGTCGCACCTGGGCTCGTGCTTGCTTGCACTGCCAGCGTTCGAAGATCACGAGACAATTCTTCTCCACTTCAAAGTTTTGCTCCAACTCCTGTTCGATTCCGACATGCACACATCGATATTATCGGACCACTACCTCCTTCCAAATCGTACCGTTACTCCTTAACAGCCATCGACCGTTTTACCAGATGGGTTGAGGCATGGCCTATGGAAGCTATCACTGCGGAAGAAGTGGCCCAAACTTTCTTCGCTGGTTGGATCTCTCGCTTCGGTTGCCCTGAAATCATCACGACCGATCAAGGCCGCCAGTTTGAATCACAACAGTTCAAGCATCTGCGTATTTGCACGGCATTCAAACGTTCCCGTACAACAAGCTATCATCCGTGCTCAAATGGTATGGTCGAACGAGTTCATAGGCAACTCAAGGCATCTTTGATGTGCCATCCCGATTCTTCTTGGTTGGAAGCACTCCCCGTGGTATTGCTTGGGATGCGCAGTGTCTTTAAGGAGGATCTTCAAACTTCTTCCGCAGAACTCTTGTATGGTGAACCCTTGCGTCTACCGGGAGAATTTATTTCTCCTATTCCTGTCGAGATGCGGCCAGTCAACCCGTCCATTTTCGTCGACCGTCTCCGGACTCACATGAGTAAGCTCCGCCCCGTTCCTGCCTCACGTCATTCACGAAGCACACCGTTCGTTTTCGAAGATCTGGAAACCTGTAGTTTCGTTATGCTCAGAGATTGCTCTGTTCGAAAAGCTTTGCAACCTCCCTACTCCTGCCCGTATCGAACGGAAAAGTCATCGTGCTGCGCATTGGCACAAAGGACGTTCGGGTCAGTGTGGACCGACTCAAGCCAACCTACGTCTTATCTGATGACACTCCAACTGCAGTAACATCTGTTCCAAGGGATAATCTTCAATCCAATGTTACCACCCGTTCTGGACGACGTGTAAGATTTACGGACTTTTTCCAAGCCTAACTACTTTACTCCCCAGGGGGGGGTGGCGACACATAATTACCACTATTTTTGTTTCATCTTTATGTATATATAATTGTTTAAAGTTCAATAAAATATCTAGTGACGAACGTACGTCTCTTTCTTGTGTTGGGTAGTTACACCCACAAATATCTCATTTCCTATTTATTTCATCTCACATAATCACGCGCTCAAAATGACATTTTCTTAGGTTTTATTTCCTTTAGTCATTAACTTATATATTTTTAAAAAAAATCAGAGCTTTTGTAAATGCAATGGCAACGTGTTATTAGAAGCTGATTTTTTGAGATGCTGGTGCAGATAATAAAATTTTTATTTTTCGCTTACGGATTTCATTAGTTTTCGCCTAAGTAGTTTTGTTGACGCCAAAAAAACCTCATCCCCAAAACCTCATGTTCTGACATAATAATTATTTATATCATTTGAAGCATTTTTCTGATATCTCTATTTTTGAAATTATGTACTGCACCCTGATTTGGGTAAACAGTATGCATTTTTTTTCAAAATGCATACTGTTGTACAAAATACATACACGCATACAGCATACTGTACAAAATACATACATACTGTACAAAATACATACATACTGTACATAATACATACATACTGTACAAAATACATACACGCATACAGCCACACGCGAGCGCAAATACATATTCTTTGAGTCACCTAAACGTCTATTGCTAAAGATAGATTGCGTTATATAGAGCCTCTGAATCTAACTATTTTAAATAATATAGTTAGATTCGGAAAGAAAATCTTAATCAAATTATTCAAATTTCAAATGTAAACTGTTATGGCCTGATGGATGTACAAAATGATGGTTTAGGCCAATCTTTTAGGGTTCCAATTTATACATATATCATGTATCATAATTTATTTATACACATCCTAAGTAGTTTGAAAAATCTTTCTGAAGCAAAATCTGTTTATTTATCATCAACAATATGAGGGAAAAATAATGAAGCTATCTTTGGTTCCTTAGATCTTCACCAGCTTGAAAATGTGGTTTATAACTTTCAAAGCGAAAGGGCCTTTAAAAGTTGCCTTAACTTTTGTACATATGAAGGATTATTCTTTTTATCCTAGAATTGTACTTAATGTTTAGGGTTTTAAAATTAAGCTGAGTTTCTGCTAACAAAACGAATAATCCAATTATAAGAATTTAGTGAAATGAAAACAAGAAAAAAGTGGGTGACGATGAAGCACATGCGAATTTCAATTTTAATCCTCAAAGGATTTGGACATTAATGATGAATTATCATTTAATTTGAAAGAATGAGACGGGGAAAATTCTCGGAACGGAAAAGCAAAATTAGTATTTCAAGAAATATTAATATCTCTTCTCTCAAAGGGATTTATTATTTTTTAAAATATGATTATAGTTTTCAGTGTTTATTATTCCATTCACATTTTTATAAAAATAATTATTTTAACAACATGTAAAAAAAAGTGGAAATAATTATAATTTTCAGTGTTTATTATGCCATTAACATTTTTATAAAAATAATTATTTAAACAACATGTAAAAAAAAGTGGGAATTAAAAATAGACATCAGATTTTTTAAAAATTATTATATTAGATAAAACTTACTAGACATTAATTTTTAGTATTTTACAAGTTTTGAAGATCTTTTATGTCTTAGAAAATGTGGAAAAACTCGTTTTAAACAATCCTTCTATTTAATTAAAGCTTTTGCATTGAGATAGTGCTTCTGACTCACCATTCAAGATTATGCATCATTTTGACGTCTTATTTATTTTTCAAATTTAATTGTTAAAAAATCTTACATAATGGTTAAGAGATGAAAATTAATTTTTCAAAGAAATTCGACTTAAAAGAATTATGTATATTTATTTTTAATAGCAATAAAGAAATCTTTGTATTAGGCGAATAATTTTGCATCTAATTATTTTTCGGAGTGCAAGGGGTTAATAAAATCTTCTGGTTTGATACAGAATTCAGACAGATTAGAATGGAAACATTTTGGAGATGTTGATGCTTTAATATACACTGAAGTGACAAAAGCCATGGGATGACTGTTAATATCGTGTCGGTCCTCCTTTTGCCCAGCGAAGTGCAACAACTCGACGTGTCATGGAGTCCACAAGTCGTCGGAAGTCCTCTGCAGGAATATTGAGCCATGCTGTCTGTATAGACGTCCATAATTGTGAAAGTGTGGATGGTGCAGGAGTTTGGGCACGAACGGACCTTTCGATGATGTGCCATAAATGCTCGATGGGATTCATATCGGGCGATTTAGGTGGCCAGATCTTGCGCTGGAATTGTCCGGAATGTTCTTCAAACCAATCGCGAACAGTTCTGGCCCGGTGACATGGCGCATTGTCATCCATATATGTCCCATCGTTGTGTGGGTACGTGAAATCCATGAATGACTGCAAGTGATCTGCAAGCAGCTGAACGTAACCATTTCCAGTCAATGATCGGTTCAGTTGCACCAGAACATTCCACGTTCAAAGTCCTTTAATTCTCGTCGTGCCGCCATAAATCACGAAAAACCTGTTCACATGAATAACTTGAACACAAATGAAAGCTCTGGTAGATGGAAGGTGTTAACGGGGCACCCGCCCTGCGCAGCAGGGCTATCCCCAAGGTCCTGGTGCATGGCGTACATGGCAGCATGAGTGCCCTGGACTGGAATGAAGCTGGGAAGGAGATGCAGGTCGACGGGTCCCGTGAAGGGGAGTGAGAGCAGGGAGAGAGTCTTCTCAGCCAATCAGGAGTCAACGGGGGCATGGACGGTGGGTCTGTGCGTACTTGGAAGATTTTTGCGTTTTCATGGCGGTAGATGCTGGATTATGCTTTGATCTTTGGGGGCCAATCAAGAAGGGGGTACATGCCGGTTTAAGTTTGAGAGCAGGGAAGTGCTTTAGTCCATGAGTGCGTTGAGGATAATCATCTTTTTTCTTCTTTGTTGTTTGTTTTCTTGTCTAATTCTGCAGCTTCGATTAGTTTGGGGAATTTTCGGAGTACTTCTTCAGTTTTAGTATTTGCAGCATTTCGTGGATGCCGGGGAGGTTTAAGAGGACGTTTAAAGTGGGGGTGGATTGCTGTGTGATGAGTTGCGGGCTGGGTTTGTTTCTGGAAGTTTTTCGCATCATTTCAGTGTAGGTGGGTCTACCATGTCAGTTTAGGGAACTTTCTGCAACCTTTCCAGGCAGCTGTGTACCCAGTTTCCTGGCAATTAACACATACCGGGTCTTGCATTTTCTCCTTTATCTGACAGTCTCTGGTATTAGGGGCATCTCCACATTTTATGCATCGTGGTGCGAATCTGCAGTTCCTTGCAGAGTGGTGGAATCCTGCACAGTTGAAACACATTGTTGCTGCTGGTTTCTTTCTGTAGCTCTCTACTTTGATACTAAGATGTAGGAGGTTTCTCTCATTATAGATGTTTAGTGCTTTTCTATTCTTTTTGATGTCAACTAAATAGATAGGGTACAGGGATTTCAGTTTATAATTTTTTAGTTGCGCGATTCTAATGACTTCGTAGTTAAGTTTCGTTAATTCTTCTGCAATTACATCTTTATTTGTGTCTCCAGGCAGGCCTTTAATGATGACTTACAGCGGTCTATCTTCGAAATTTTCCGAGAGTAGAAATTCTTACTTCTTTTCAGTGAGGTATTTGATGATGTCATTCCTTTCTTCTTCGGAGGCCGGTTGGATGGAGATCAAATTCCTGATAAGCCTGTTGGTGGTTTTAGGATATTTTCTGTGTATTTCTTGCAGGATAAGATTATAGTTTTTCTTTAATTTTAGTTGAATTGTTGCAGGTTGAGGGGGTTGGGCAGGACTGTCTGCAGGTTGTTCAGAGAGGACTCCAAAACTATTGTCGGTCTGTATGCTGGTTGAAGGTTGATCGATCCTAGCTTTCTTTGCTGCTTTTCTCGGGCTGACTAGGCAGAATCCTTCTGGGTCTATTTTTTCCGTTGAGGGGGTATCAGTGTCAACATCCATGTCTTTTACTTGGTTTTTCATCTTCTCTTTTGCTTGGTCAACTTGGTCTCCCCAGTCGTTTTGTTTATTCCTGGGTTCCATTTTTAAATGAAAGCTCTGGAAAACGAACTGCGCATTTATACTTTTTCGCTGCGATACTACTGCCATCTGTATATTTGCATATTGTTATCTCATGACTTTTGTACCTTCAGTGTAAAAATAGCTTATTTTTTACATTAATTTTTTCTGATTGAATAAAAAAAGAGAAATTATTCACTTTGTAGATCATACATTTACCGATCACATTAATGGTATTAATTTCAGAAGAACACTTTATAATTCAATGAATACATTTTAAAATGGTTGGGATAGCCTAATTAGTAGTGTGCTGGATTCGTAACCTTAGATTCGTGAGTTCCGACCCTGATGGCTGAAAACTCCGGTGGTTGGCGAACAGAAAAATTTGTAGTGGCCGTCAAGTCCGCCAAGTCGAGACTATACCATTGGGGATACTGGATCAGAAATAATCATTCCCTGATTCAGGTTCAAATTACGATCTGCGTTGAGTGAATGAATTGTATGAAGTCTACCCCTTAAATAGGGTTGTGAGACATGAGTAGCTATGCCATACTCTTATCTCTAAATGACGCTACTGAAAATAGGAGACGCTCTCTTGGTTTAATATCGCTGACAAGTCATTTACGGGCTTGTCCATGACAAGTGTCACAAGAAACTACAACATTCATTTAAAAACTTTTTTTTCAAGTATAGCACCTAAATTTTAAAATAATCCAAATATTTGCTTTTTTTGCAAGGTGGCGAAATAAATCCAGCTGTTGAATCTGGGGAATTTAACAACTGGATCAAAATTCAGCAATCAAAGTTTTAATTTTTCGTATTTCTTGTAAATGAAGGACAGTATAGGAGGCAGGTGAGCATCAAGGATGTATCGAAGATGTGAGCATTATATAAAATTTAACCAAGATTAATTCTATATTTTAGTTTGAAAGACTAGTTCTTTGTTTTAGTTATATGTTTTAACATAATAGTACTCACTGAAGCTACTATATGTCATAAGCAATGGATACGTCACGTTTACTAATCTGACTAGACTTTCAGCCTTACTAGTATACACTATAGCCACTTTTGCGCTTGATTGTACTTTTTGTTTGAAATCTTTCTCTTGATTTCTTTATCTTCTTTCCTCTGACTGAATGCCCTCTTTAGTGGTATTAGCTAACTATTTTCAGAACACTTTTAATAATATTTTGCTGCTCTGTTAATTAGCTAAGAGAAATGCTTGGTTCAGTATAGATGTGTTTGGTTCATTATAGCTGTATTCAATACAGCTTTAAAGTAGATTGAAATTCAAATGTATTTAATTCGTACCATTCGTTTATAATTAACTATTATCATTCGACAATTAATAATAAGCTCAATTTCTGTGCCACGTAAGTTACCATATACATATAGATAGCTTGGTCTATTGAACAAAATCAGCTGTATGATTACGGTACAATTTATTTTTAATAAATTATCGCTGTTTGATGAATTATTTGAATGTAAGTTGTGTACTTATACACGAGGCCATGAAATAGATCCCCCTCAAAGGATAGTACATCACTCATTAAATTATGAAAATCATTTCTCGTATCTACCATATTTATTTAAGAATAATTAAAATTACATGCTGTGGTAAAAATTGTGGCATAAACTAACATTTATAATTTCAAAATAAATTAATTTACTTTTTACGTTGTGGTTACTTATGGCAGTTGCAATAGACAAGCCCCGTTGATACATCAGTAGATTTTAAGCCGAAGGTATGCGTCTCTTGTTTTTAAAGTAGCGCCAACTAGGACCAAGAGTACGACTTCAGCTATACACTCATCACAGTCGCTTGTTGAGCCCCTTTTTACAGGGGGACACAGTCACACATCTCACAGATAGCACATAGAAGAACAACCATGCCTGAACCTGAGACTCCCAGAACACGAGGAAGACGCGCTACCTCTGAGCCAGAAAGCCGGCAATTTACTTTTTATTGTTTTTAAAAGAATACTACTGCGAATAAACAGTAACAGTATTTTATATGAACAGTAACAGTATTTTATATAAACAATAACAGTATTATATATAAATAGTAACCGTATTATATATAAACAGTAACAGCAGTAACAATAGTAAGAGTATTTTTAACCACATTCGCTTAATCCTTTTTTTTTTAATTATTAATTTAGGATACTGCTTAAGACCCATCTTATGTTGAAAAACATAATTTTTATCATTTTATCAAAAAATATATTAGACAATTATTATGTCAATATCTTTTTTTAATTTTAAGTGTGTAATGAACCACTTGTTTTATGTTATCCAATTGACCCAAACAACTTTTTACGTTGTGGCAATTAACGTATTAACTCTAAATTATTTATTTTCTAACGAAATTTTTTTGGGTGGTAAATAAAAGTATTATTGACTTTAACTTATTGCTTTCATTATACAAAAAAAAAAGCAGGACTTAACCGTTTTTATAATAAAAGAATCTACACATTTTCAAAGATTAATTTAATTCATGAATGCTTGTCATTCCCTTGAGCTCAGATTGAATGTGCCAATTATTGTGTTAATGAATGATCTAAATTAAATATCATCCGCGAGTTTATTTTTCTCTGATGATAATGAATTCTTATTACACCAGAGATATAATTATTCAAAATAAATAATTATTACGTCAGATTGCTTCAGTCGTCTATGAAAAGTTGGGAACTTTGATCCGTGTATTGTATTATCTAATATCGCTCCGTTCAAGTTAATCTCATTCTTAATAAAATACAATTAATTTGACTGACTATTAGCTTAAAGAATTTGCATAAGGACTTAAGGGTTAATTTTACACTCTAATGATTACGCAGATTAATATTTATAAGCATATATTAAGCGTTTTTATTTCATCTTTATATATTAGGGAACTCAACAATTGCTTAAAATTACGGAATTACTTAATACATTGATGGAAGATTAAAAAAGCAACACTTATTGAGGAAAATATCGTTATCTAAGCCTAATTAAGAACATTTATACTCATTAAAGCATACTTATTAAATTATTAATGAATTTTAGTAACTTATTTTTTGTCCGCTATTGAAGAAAGCTTGTTAAATTCAATGATCTCAACAGTTTTTTAAGTAAACAGATTAGATGATTGAATATGTATTTTTAAAAGAAAAAGATTGATGTAAAAATTCCGTAATGGAAGGATTCAAGTTTTCTGATATTTCTTTAAATTAATATTTAGAAGTTAGAAACTTGTATATATATCACATAATTTTAAATAATTTATAATATATTTATATAATAATATTAAATTATTTATAATTATATATTATAAAATTTTTAATTTATAATTTTTATATATTATATAATTTTTATATATATAATATATATTATAATTTTAAAATTTAGTACCGTATGACGATTGAAAAGTTAGCGCTTTTTTTTTGAATTTGGATCAGTAACTTTCTGAAAAATAGAAATAGAATTTATTTGCCTTGAAATATGAATTTTTACCATTTTTATATCGGATCATGATATTCTAAATCAAATCATCAGTATCAAATTATGATATTCTAAAATAAAGTTTCAATTTTTTTTTTCAATTTTAACTTTACAACACGCTTCTATTGCTTGGGCACTTCTAAGAGAGTTTTAAACTTATTCGTAATGGGATATTTACACGTAGGATGAAAAATGACAGAAATCAAATTTAATGTTGGAATATTTTATTAAATTATTATCTAAAGGGAACTTCACCTTAATATATTCCATTCTAAAACTAAATATATAATTTATAAATATATGTCATGACTTTAAACTGGCTAAAAATTTGGCAAGTGCCTGTAATTAATATGAAAATTAGAACTCTGACATGTGGGCTTAATAATATGTAGGAATTTTAATAAATCATGTGTAACTAAAGCCTTTCTTTTGGAAACATTCGTCGAATTTTCTTTTAAAGATAGAATTGAAACACAGTGGATCGGATTACTTAATTTTGTAATTGAATTTATAAATTTCTTTTTAATTATTTTAAAGAAGACCTCATTTAATTTGATCTCAAATGGTTGCTCAAAATGTTTTATACAAAATGCAACTTTTAACTATTTGTACTAGTTACTCAGTTTCACAAATTTAAATTACATACTGCTGATAAAAGTGTTGCTCAACCACGAAATCTAGTTTCTAAAATTTCCATGTTGTGTAAATGTTAACGATGAGCCAATGATACTGAAGGGGGGGGGGGGCCTTGGGGAATCAACTGAATTCAGGAGTCTTTGAACTTCCGCTTGGAATTCAAAAGTGATGTTTAGTGACGTAATATATGACTTGCGCTTAAAGTTAAATATGATGTCATAGTATAACTCTTTGCACCCGGAAAAGCAATTCGATGCACAATTATTGACCTAACACAAAGATTTGTATAATGCTTCGTTATATATATATATAATATATAATATAAATGGTGCGTCTAAAAAGCTAGGTGAATGGACGGGTATCTCAAAAGCAGCTGGAGTGAAAAATGCGCACACGCGCGTGCGCAAGGAGAGAGCTACGGAGAGACGCCACGTAACAACTAGTGCTATAAAGCGATGCATATTAGCATGTTACGGCCCGTCAAACGGTGTGTGTGCGAAAACTAACGTCAAATTGAAATGGAGCAACGGATTAACATATTACAAATTTGTCTGTTACAAACTTGGAAAAACAGCCATAGAAATGCACGCAATGTTGATTCAGGCGTACAGAACAGAAGTGAACAGAAAATGCGTTAACGATGTTGTTGGCTGTCACACTTGTTGTGGATCGACCTAATGAGGCTCATCAACGATGGTTTCCTTTCCCTCCCGAAAACGTTCGAACCAGTTGTGAACTCCGTGAGCAGAAAATGCGTTTACAACATTGCTTGCGTTTCTGTGGCTGTTTTTCCAAATTTTTAACATTTTAATCCGTTGCTTCATTTTATCCGTTTGACGTGAACTTTCACACACACACACCGTTCGACTGACCGTATCAGACTAATATGCGTCGCTTTATTGTACTACTTGTTAACTGGCGTCTCTCCATAGATCTCCACTTGCGCATGCGCACGGATGCATTTTTCACTCTCATTGCTTTTCAGATACCCATCCATTAACCAACCTTTTAGAATCCCCTTGTATATAAACTACAAAATTTTTGTATGCCTTTAGACTATAAAGTGTTTAAAATCATGAGGCTAGATTATCAATCTTGAATGTCAAATAGAAAAGAAAAAAATAATAAAATTTTGTAAGATCAAATAAATGCCCCCCCCCCCAAAAAAAAAGAAGCGGTAATTTCATTGAGTGTTGAGAGTAAAAAAAGATTCACTGGCTTTATAGATCAATTAAATGATACCAAGTTTAGAAAGAATTCATTTACATTTCTGCTGTATTTTTTTTATTCTCGTGATTTCTTTTGACGAAGAATTCCGCGATTTCAATGCCAAGAAAAACTGAGTGACATTTGATATTCATTAGAGTTGCTTGAAATTAATCCCGCCGTTTCAATTTAGTTGGAATTTGATTTATCTTGGTATTTGTCCTCGATTTAGCAACAATTTAATGCTGTTGACTGTTAGTTTGTTGCTTTATAGGGAAGCTCAAATTTTGATTTTGGTGTAATTGGGAGAAGTAAATACCTTTCTAAAGAAAAGCTCTTATTTTTAGAAGATGGGATGGGTATTTCCTTAAGAAAACTGCAAAAGAATTTTTATCTAAATTTTCGCTGAAAAACAACGAATTTGTTTCCATGGTGATGAAATGCCGCGATTACGTTAATTTTCCATCTAATTCATTCGATTTAGAAGAACGATCTTAAAATGAAGCAGTAATTAATAGAAGCGAAACATTTACAAGACGATTTATGGAATCTGTTTACTTCGATAAATACATTAATTGTTTTGAAACACTTACATAATTTATTGTTAAACTGAAATCGAATGCAGCATTTATATCCTTGTTTGAAGACAAAGAGAGAATAAATATACGAGGGCAAATCAAAAAGTCTTTGCGACTAATTTTTATTCTCCAAAAACCGGTCCATACAGGTATTTACAAATATATGTAGTGTACTACATACATTACATTATATAGTCACCATACCGGTTCAGATATTTGTTCCATCGCAGCACTAAATTAGAAATCCCCCTGTGGTAGAATTCTTCCGGGTGCCTATGGAACACCATCAGACCGCGTTCGTGGCTTCTTCGTCACATGTGAATCTTTGTCCTGCCAAAAACTGGACAACTGACAACAGATGGCACTGAACGGATTTTTTTTGTCACAGGCGAACGTTTCACCCCAAGGGACCACAGATGTTTGTCCCTTGCTCGAGAGAAAGCGAATAACACTTCGCTGCTCATAAGCTGTGGACGTCTGAAGAACAACCGCCATCTTAAATGACTGATAGCAGCGCCG
>JAOUZG010005735.1:7601696-7631407 GCA_026289955.1 Argiope argentata | reverse complement strand
GGGACAGTACTTCCGGTTTTTCTTTGCTATATAAACTGCTGTAACGTATCAATCATTGATTGTCTTCAACCCAAGCAAGCTGCTTGTGTCAATAAAAACCCTTTTGTTTTGAATTAGTCCTCATTTATACGTGACAATATATTATTTTACAAATACAATTTTAGATCTTTGTGAAAAGTAAGGAGTTCAATAAAAGTGACAATAGTATAGCTCTTCTGCAGCTTGAATTTATTACAGTCACAAAATATACAAAGGTATAAGTATCATTAAATTTTTTTTAAATTGTTGATAAACTTTTTTGTTATTTTTACTCTTTTGGTTATTATTGCGCATTCAGTTTTTTGAGTTACAGTTCGCACAAAACAGGATGTTCTTGCTGACCCTATTCAACAAGATCAAACCATTATTATTTCTGTGAAGAATTCATTTATACTTGTTATGTTCCACATTCACACTTATGTTTCATAAATATATTATGCGTTAAAAAAATTTCACATCATTGCACTTGTTTACAAATGAGATTTTTGGTGAGGCCTAAGCAAATTTTTAAAGCTGGGATTTGCTTAAAACTGTAAATAAGATTATTTGTTTAATGTTGGGATTTGTTTAAAATTGTAACGTAGAAATAATTTAATTAAAATTTTTTCATTATTATTTCTCAAATAACCATTGTCTTAATCGTGTATTATTTAGACGGCATAATTTATTTTGCTCTGACATATACAAAAGTCGTGTCGTTTGTTTCAACTCAATAACTTTTTACATTTAGTCATTCATTATACAAACAACTTTTTTTTTGTCTCGTCTAAATTTTTGCTTTTTAAAAAAAAATCTAAAGTATGGTAAAGTATGGTAATCTAAAGTTTTGTAATTACCAAAAAGTCCTAACTCTAGATTTTTTCGAATCTCTTCGTTCTATCCCTTCCCGAATTCGGAAATCATATTTCAGTCATTTTCTAATTCACAGATAGACAAAACTCAAATCGCTTTGAGCTAAATTTATAGACTGATATCAAA
Source organism: Argiope argentata (assembly GCA_026289955.1). NCBI lineage: Eukaryota > Metazoa > Arthropoda > Arachnida > Araneae > Araneidae > Argiope > Argiope argentata. The sequence goes on along the minus strand of JAOUZG010005735.1, from coordinate 7,630,390 downwards.
TTTTGAACGAAATACATCCTTAGAAAGTCCATCTGAATATAAGTGAACACGATAACTCCAATATGCAAAACTAGGTAGATAAAATTTGGTGCACAATAATAGCTGCTAATGTATAGATTCTTATCAAATTTGGATTAAAATCGACCAGAGTTGACCGTATATCGGTTTATAAATTTCCATGCATGCAAACATAATTACCCATAAACGGAATAACTTAAATTAAAGAAATGCACTATGTTATCGTGTGACTACAACTGTAGTTCCAAAGACAATTTTTTCCATCATTTACTAAACCGATCTCCAAAATGATCATTCGTATGGTGAATTAAATAAAAATATTAGATTCACGCCAAATAACCGCATTTCGTGAAGTTTGCTAATGCGTAGGTGGTGTTGAATATGATAGCGAAAAATTGTTAGACGGACATTGTGATTGGTTTTAACTGTAGCCTTTTACTAATTTTTACTTTTTCATGTACGTATTATAAAGAAAATATAGCAATTGTCAATATATTCGAACTCGAGATTTTAATGAATCTATACGTTACCCTGAATTCGGAAAACACATTTTTGGAATTTTCCCACTTATCTGACACAAAGATAACTGAAATTTGAACCAGATGAATGAATTTTGATATACTATCTTTATTCTGAATTGGCGGATGATATTCGATATACTATCTTTATTCTGAATTGGCGGATGATATTCGATATACTGTCTTTATTCTGAATTGGCGGATGAATTTCGGTATACTGTCTTTATTCTGAATCGGTGGATGAATTTCGGTATACTGTCTTTATTCTGAATTGGCGGATGAATTTCGGTATACTGTCTTTATTCTGAATTGGCGGATGGAATTCGATATACTGTCTTTATTCTGAATTGGCGGATGAAATTCGATATACTGTCTTTATTCAGAATTGGCGGATGAAATTCGATATACTGTCTTTATTCAGAATTGGCGGATGATATTAGATATACTGTCTTTATTCAGAATTGGCGGATGAAATTTGGTATATTGTCTTTATTCTGAACTGGCGAATGAAATTTGATATACGGTCTTTATTCTGAATTTTCAGATTTCTATCAAATTTCGAGCAATTTTTTTTCAAAGGATGTATGCTTGTTCACCTCATCGAATATAACTTAACTCAATAACTACAAAACAAAGCGATCCAGAAATATAAAATTCTGTATGGCAGAATTAACATCTATTATCTAGAAACTGAGCGGAATTTGAGCCTAATCTAAGAAGGTGTTGATTGTCTGTCGGTTTATACTTTTAGAAATATAAAAGCTATTAGTCAAAAAGAGAATTATTTAAATAAAAAAAATTGGCATCAGAAGTTATGACTACAATTGTTGTTTTGGGGCAATATTTTGTTTTAATCGGGTGGGAAAACCCCATCCAAAACATAAATTTGATTTTCGTATAGTAGTAACTGCTCACTAATTAATAGTCAAATAATTCGCCAAAGATATAATAGATTCTGTAAAAATGCTAATGCCGTTAGATATAATAAGATTAATATTTCGTTACAATTCTACACATATGCTATGTAATGCGTTCTTGAAGCAACATATTTATTGCGAGTCCACTTCTAATGGTTTGTGATGCTTAAAAATAAGAAACAATAATCGATGATAGTCTACCAGAAAACAAGTTATCATAGAAAAAAGTTGTTTCATATCATTCTTTAATAACAAGCAAACACCTTATCCCAGAGTATTATATATTTAATCTAAAGTAGAATTTGAGAATATTTAGTTTTTATAAGAATTGTAAGAATTCCGTATTTCATAATATTCTGCAATGAATACCATACCTTATTCCTTGTATTTATTACATAAATTGGTATAAAATGGCTATTTCATTTCGTTGTTAATGCAACTCGTGATATTAAGTTGAGAGGATCGTTATTTGCCGAGATAGTCAGTACAATAAAAAAAAACGATCATAAGAAACTGGATTGCAGCACAACTTGACTTTGTGCTAGGCATTGATATTCAGTTATTTTTAAGCTGTGACTTCAGAGGTAACTAAGTGTTCAAGTTTAGATTTGATTTGACGAAAGAAAAAAAAATCTATGTAAAATTTAATGATTTAAACGAGCGATAGTCGAAAATTCGACTTTAGCTTAAGCTTTCATTTTTTCTTTTTAAAATTTTTGAAAAGAATGAATCACATTGTGAAATTTTTTTGGAAATAATTGTAAACCGTTATTTATGTATAAAAATTCTTAGCAATGTTTTTTTACTTAATTTCTTCTTTTGTTTTTTACAAATATTTGAATTCATGAAATCAGTTCAACTGTGAAAAAATATATACAAAATTCTTCGTCACTTGAACTGCGGTTTCTTTTTAATCGTAAAGCTTTTATTAGGAAAACATACTTGTTGAGAAATCTAAATCCTTACAGAAATTACTGCGTGATTAAGATCAAAAACTGAAAACATTTGATTAAAAAAAAGCAGCAATAAATTTGTTAAAATTTCTAACGAAATACGAGAGAAAAATGTCACTTTTAATCCATTTGATACCTTAGTTTTATTCCTTTTATTATTATATGAATGCAACGACTCAAATAACAGGTATTATATTTAGACGCAATGAGAATTTATTGCAATATTTACTGTTTACTACCAAAGCTTGATTAAATCTTTCTTCTGAAGTATAAACCGAATGACAAGACGCGAATAACAACATTTTCAACCGAGAAACACTTAAGATAGATATTGAAGAGAAAAAAGCTCTCTTTCTCTCTCTCTCACTTGGCATTTTTGTCATTCCTTCGCCTCTTTACTTTTATTTACTTTCCCAAAGCTCTTTGGAGATACCGATAGCGTTCCCCGAAGTTGTTGGTGTGAAAAATGAAACAAGAAATTGGAAGTTATACAGAAGAAAGAAGTTGGTGACATTCCACATAAATAAAGTTCTTTTCAAAAGTGCCCCTGTGTCCTAGGAATACTTTGAAGATCTGAAATATCCTGGTAGTTTCATTATGAATCGAAACGCATCGGAAGGATCACGCAGGATGTTTACAGAATGCGAAATCTTCATGAATTCTTTTACTTTTTAGTAGTTTTCTCATCACTTTTACTACCCTACTTTTTAATCTATATCCATGAATATAACTAAGTATATAAATCATTACGTTATATTGAATATAATTTTTTAAACTCTAATTTTACTTGTAATTAATTTCTAAAGTTTTGTCTTGACTCATAGTAACTTCATTCTAAAATGCTTTATTGTTTCGTGATCCATTCCATTTTTTATATTTAATAAATCAAAAGAAGTATTATCAAGATAATGCGTCATTGATGACTCCATTGACCCCACGTGCTGAGGGAATAAATAATAAATCACCGATGACCATAGATTCTTTTAAAGGATTCCTAAGTTTCTCTTGTCAAGGTCAAAACTTGTAAGAATTCCTGTCAGAAATTTACGCGTGTCAGATTTATGAGAATATCATAGTATATAAGACCTTGTTAAATGATTTCGCTCTTATATCATTTTTTAACCTTTTTTAAAACCTTCTTCTGCTGTTGTGCTGCGCTGCATGTCCCGTAATGAAATAAAAAAATCAACCTGTATTTTTTTCTCCATGATTTTTGAATCAAGATTAATATGGATTATATCATATATAATAATAATAATAATAATAATAATAATAATAATGATAATATAAAATACAATATTGATAATGGCCTTTTTCAAGTTACACGAAATTGACATGAAAGACCCAACGAAAATAATAATGTACAATTTTTACTATGGCATAGACGCATTATTAAATATTTAATTCCAAAAAATAGTTCAACTAATGCAAAAATAATGATTCTGTATTTGATTTTTATTAAAACATCTTTAACGAAAGAAAAAAATCTTTGTGTTTTCGTTTCCCAAGCACTCAAATCAGCCATTATTTTCAGTCATTATTAAAGTCATTTTTGGGACAGAATGTTGGCAACGCCAGTTGAGTATATGAGTTTGAGTTTGATGGAGTTCACTGATGCTAAAATTATTTATCATTACGCATCTACAAACATCCATTACATTAAAAGTTAATTAAAATTCTGTTCTATGTTGCAAATATTCTATTCTGAATAAAAATTGTTTTGTATATGTTTCAAAACTTTAAAAACGAATGAACAATATTGATATAAAATACTAATAAGTTCTAAAAGAGAAAAAAGACGAGGATGACGAACTTTATGAAGGATGTCTTTTAAAATAATGCGATGAAGAAGGTAAACATTGAATACATTGAAAATTAAAACTTAGACTCTCTACATGTGACCAACTGTCATTAGACATTATATTGTTCATCGAGGGGCTGGCTGCCCCAGCAACAAATGCCCATGTGTAGTCCTAGTATGACCAATTTTTAAAGGATAATAATGAATATATGATTGGTTCACACAATTGCAAATTATGTTAACTGATCTTATATCTAGAATGATGGTTAAAATATTGGAAAAAACTTTGTGAGTATTGAATTGTTGCTTTAAAAAATTCGAGTTACCAATGGTGTTCGCATTGAAATTTATTAGTGCAAATGATTTTACAAGAAAATTCATGAACGTCTTAACATAACGATATAGGCGTTTGCAAAATTATAATAGTTTTTTTTAAAAACAGTTTTTTGAAATTAGGATAAAGATTTAGTAACCAATCCCATATACAGATATTTATGAAGTTATAGTGGCGGCAAAATAAGTTTATAATTAATATTTATATCAAATCGAGCTTTTGAAAATGCTTGTACAGGACAGAGCAGACAATTGAATCTAGAGATTCTAAACTTAACTTTTTAAAACACTAATTGTGATTCTAACTAAAACTTAAGAGCAAATTTGATTCCCTCCCCTCCATATTAGCCAAAAATATTATAACATAAATTCGGTATTGAAATTTAATTTCAATGGGTAACTTTACACTTTGTTGAAGGAGTCACGAGCATCACATCATGGGTAAGAGAATTAATGAAAACATTTGTGGTGAGTTAATTGAAGGACAAAGGAAACATATATGGTGGTAATGTAATGAAGCCTGCAGTATTTAAATTGTCGCATGGTTCACCTGTTATTTACACAGGCTATTTATTAGTTTATATACCTTCTATTCAAATGTTCCAAGGTCAGCCTATTTGTTTAACCTCGAGATCAGATGGTTCCAGGTTCCAAAAAAGTTCACAAGACCAGAATTACAACCATGTAAGGAGGTCAGATTCATTTTCAATTTGCCCCGGCTAAATGTCCTCCGGCTTATGCAGGGGAAAAAATTGAAGAGGTTATACAGGATTAGGTATCATCCTCGTCATCTGACCGTGGTTGAAAATTACGTGGTTCATCCCGCCTTAAAGGTGTATTGAATGATATAGACTTCCATTTTATCAAAATAAACCTATCTATCTTGGTTATTCCTTTTCTAATGTATATAAGAAATAGTAAAGTCCATCTAAATGAATGATCTAAATAGCAGGCTTAATCTATGATGACGAACGTCTTAATGAATTATTTGAATTGAATAGGCAGTTCTTACATGAATTTCTGAAGTGATGTATAGGATAAACAGATACTAAAGCAATTTCATTTTCATAGAAGTATTGATAAGTAAAGATAATGTGATACTTTTTACTGTTTAATTACAAAAAGTCGAATTGAATGGAATATCTTATTTATTTTGTGCAATCCAGTTTCCAGACTTGGTGTCTGACACTTTAAAGAAATACAGGTTTCTTTGTCTCCGAAAAGAAAGCAACAAGTTTCTCATTACTCTATCCTAGCGACAAAGGCTGTTAAGATGCGGACCGACCCATTGATGCAATTTCCTTTCTATTCTGATTGCGAAATTCGAAGACTTCCACCCACTCTCGGAAATAGTAAACAAAAAGCCTCGGCCATTGACCTTCACTCTGTATGTTCAGTTATCGTAATCAACAACCCACCGGGTCCAGAGATATTTGCCTTTGATTGCTTAGAATCATCCATCCGAAGATCGAGCATTGATTTTTGAATTGGAACTTCCAAACGAATACTGAGAACTACAACAACTTAGTCCCTAACAACAACAACAACAAAAAAAAAAACTGGTATACATTTTGTTAGGAAATTATTATTTTATTATAAATAATAGAATATTATATATGATGTATAAATGTTTTGTTTTAAAGAATAAATACCTACTATAATAAGAATTTTGTATTACGAAATAAGTTTTGTAGTAAAGAATTTCCTAGCTTACGAAGTATATAAAATATTACACACATCAAAAGACTTCAAGTTTAGAATGTGATGAAACTTTAGATTTCAGATCAACCCTGGATCCAAAAAATACTTTTATAATATTCTGGAATTTTCTGGATTTCTCTTGTGAACATAACTCGAAAATAATTTAAGCTAAATGAATGAAATTTGGTATATAGCATTTGCATACAATTTAAAGTTTTCTATCAAATTTTGAACGGAATTTGAATTAAAATATATGAATTTATTGTATATACAAGCAAATTATAACATAATTATTTTGAATTATCAATTATTTTTTTATTTATTTACAATTCATTACAGTGTCATTAATTGTGCATGAAATATTAAAACATATTGGCCATTCTGTCAACCATTTCTCACTACAAATGTTATTCTTAGCCTCTGCCTGTACAATTCGTCTTATATATGCATCATATTATGAAATTTAGCTTTAGATTCACAATCAAGTGAAAGTATTCAGTAATTAAGAATGCAAAAATTATTTATAAGCCCTTTAATTTGCCTCAGCAGTTCAGAGGACCGCTCTGCCTATACTGGATGTAAATGGTGCTGGCGTAAAATTTTCATTGCTTCATAATAGTTTTATTACTAAAGGTAGAATATAATTAGATTAATTATTATGACATCGCTATCAATACCTTTTGAAATACGCTGCTCAAAACAATTAGGGGAGTACATGGTTTTAACAGAATTACGCAAAGATGTCTACCAATAAGTAACATAAAATGAATCATCCATAAATTACAGTCTGCCAGGAAACGGAAGAAGAAAACTTTATATGAAAATCAAAGTTCATGACGGCAAAAAACAGATAAAGGAGATAAGGCCAGAAATCGGGATGTTGCAGAAACGTCTGCTTTATTGCCGTAACTGTGAAATTTGATTGCGCAGTCTTTCTGTTTTTGAGACAAGCTTATGAGAATGTCTGAACAACGTGATTTACCGGAATCCATGGCATGGCATGTCATAGGCCGAGTGGAATCAGGCCAAACACAACGGAGTGTCGCGGGCGCTGTTGGAATCGCCAGAAGTGTTGTTGCAACGCTGTGGAATCGATTCCAAGAAACAGGAAATGTTAGACGTCGACCAGGGCAAGGTCGGCCAAGCGCCACTACAGCAACTGATGACCGGTATATACGGTTAACAGCCCGTCGAAACAGAACAGAGAATGCTAATCAGCTGCAAAGACAGTTGTTCTTGGCAACAGGACGAAGGGTGTCCAGTCAAACAGTACGTAATAGGCTTCAGGGTCAACGGAATGCATACTATATGCACGTAGGCCAATAGTATGCATTGCGTTGACCCCACGCCACCGTGCGGCCCGAAGAAGATGGGCTGCTGAACATCGAGATTGGCAGCAACATGATTGGAGCCAAGTGCTGTTTACAGACGAGTCTCGATTCAACCTGGAGTGTGACACTCGACGTGTTCTGGTATGGCAGGAGAGGGGCACTCGAAATAACCCCGCATTCGTTCGTGAAAGGTCACAATACAGACGAGCTGGCTGGATGGTATGGGGTGGAATCAGCATAGGCGGAAGTACGGACCTGCATATCATTCGGAATGGCACTTTGACGGGCCACAGGTATGCAGACGAAATTCTGCGATCTCATGTCATCCCTTAAGCTGGAGCCATTGGCGATTCCTTTATTTTCCAGGATGATAATGCCCGACCGCATAGAGCTCGTCTGGTGGAGAACATGCTTGAAGCTGAAACAATACAGCGTATGTAATGTCCAGCGTGCTCTCCTGACCTGAATCCAATCGAGCATGTTTGGGACATGCTCGGACGACGCACTGCTGTGCGGCCAAGGCCGCCGGTGACTGCCCCAGACTTGGAGATTGCACTTTTTGAGGAATTGAACAATATTCTCCAAAGTCTGATGGATAACCTCATCGCATCCATGGCAAACAGGTGTGCAGCAGTCTTAGTTGTTCGAGGAGACCACAGGCTCTATTAAAAATCCTGCATCATGTCTATTCAGAGCCTTTTTTTATCGTTTACATGTAACCAAATTGTTGCCCTGAATCATCTTTTCATGTTTTTTGACCATATTTGCAAAGAATTAAAGCTTAATTCCACATTGTTTTATTTTTTTTCTCTGTATTGCGCATGGATACGCGTGTACTACCCATTGTATGCCAATACGTGGCTGCCTCACACGATTTTCTTGATTTTTTTGCTTGCTCCCCTGATTGTTTTGAGCAGTGTAATTTTTTTCGAATGTTTCTATTCTTCAGAAATTGGACTTTGAAAAGCTATTTGCAGTCGTTATATTCTAATGGTGTTTAATCCAAGCGTAAAACACAGATACCAACAACTTGCATCAATTGCATTTGTTGCTACTCTTTAGTGAAGTGAAGTTTTGGAAGATATAAAACACCTTGATGAAAAGAAAAACTTTGCCTTCCGATTTTCTAACAGGAATTTTTTTCATAAATATTTTTTAAAAAAGTAGAATTATTCACAGAAGTATATGTTTATCTTCTTAATCGTGTTCTATAAAAGAAAACACAACATTATTTTTTTTCTGGTGAATATTCATAGATTTTTTTGTGTCTTTTCAGCCTCAAAAATGTTTTTTTTGTCTCGGATGTATGAAAAGACTTTAGGCGGTCGATGAAAGTAGATGTTTTTCTTTATTACTCTGCTCAGTAAAAGAAAAGTTGTTTCTGCGCTAATTGTAGACTGATAATTTTTATTTCATTGAAATAATTTCTTCCAAATTCTATGGTAACTTATTAAAATTTGAATAAAATGGAATTACAAAATTAATTTAACAACTTTTATTTTTTTTAATCAAAAATAATTTTTGATCATTATTTTTCGTGGATAAAAAAGGAGAAAATAAAAGACGAACCTTTTTATAAAACATTTAGATAAGCACAACTTTTTTCTTCTGTCAAAACACTACACATTATACAGATATAGTTAAAATAAAATTTAAAAAGTTGCTTAAATTACTTTTACTGTTTGCAATAACATTACGTAAGAAATGCAGTATGTATTTATTTATTACATTTTTTTACCGTGTTATCTATCTATCTAATAAAAACGATTTTGTGATGTCACTGTGATAGATTTCAGAATTTAGGAATGCTCTGTCAATAAAATACTTGTCAATTAATACAATGACTGAAAATTCGTTTAAAACATTGCAAATGCTTTTTAAAGAAATTTCTGCTTAAAATATTTTGATTATAATAGTATAAATATTTTTTTTTTGGGAAAATTATGAAATCTTTTATATTTGATTGATAAGAGAGAAAAAAATGTATATTATGTAAATCGAACTGTAAGTTTATAAAAAGCTATGTAAAGATTATTTAAATAAAAAAATATTGTATATACTTAAAAAAAACAAGAATAAATAATTCAATGCTTGTAAATATTTAAAGTTATTGATATTTTCTTTATAAAAGCATTTTTTTCTGAAAAAACATAATTATATATGCTCCTTTGATAACAAAGAAGAAAAAAAACCTTTTTTATTAAGAAGACTAAAATAAAAAATAAAAGTTTCAATTGCTTCCTTAATTTGATCGATTAGATAAAGAAATTGATTTTAGCATAAAATAAGAAATTCGAGGTTAACAGCTATTATTGATATATATAATAATTATTATCTGCTTTGATTTAAAACTGAATAATTCATTATGCAATATATTTCATTTTTTAAATCTTTTCATTATTCAAATAAAACTTGTTTACCTTGCGAGTTGGAAATAGCATGTTAGAAAATTTATCACAGTTCATTTACATTTATTTTCATTGGTTTATTAATAATAGCTGTTGATAATTAATAAATAGCACCGTAAATCATCTTTATGAAAGTGTACACTCATTGCTTAGACCGAATTAATTTGCTAACCTATTGAGACACAGAAAGTATGTGATTTCTAGCCGTTAGGTATTTCTAATGCAATTATTTTAATATAATTATTTCTGTGTAGCCATTGTAGCATTAAACAAAGTATACAAATTAAATTAATAAATCGAATTCGAAGAATGCAAAAGTAATTCTTGTTCTCTTATTTACATGGCTTCAATGAGGAATGCTGTAATCTTATTGTGTTTTATTGAACAATGGGCCAATTTGTCTTAATTATGTTAAATCAACTGAATATCAAAGGAAAACAAATATCTCGTTTATTTAAAAAACACCTTTTGTGATTTAAATTTTGCTGAATTGTTTTTGTAGGATTAAATGAAATAATTTACGTAATAAATTAGTAGTAAACTTTTGTTTCTTTTAAATTGTAGGTTGACCTATAATTGCAGAAAATAGACGTCTACAAATTCATTCTAATAAATAAATTACTAATAATTTATTTATTATAATAAATAAACAAATACTTGTATTATTATTTATTAAAATAATGTAAATATTTAATCCTTTTTTCCTAGCATAAAAATGGGGATTTTATAAATGCGTTTATTTATATGTGGAAAAAATGTGAATGTGGGGAAAACACTCAGATTTTTATGTTAATAGGTGCTTCGTATTGCAGTACAGAAAACCGGTATTTGCATATTCATTACATGCGATAGGTGAAGTTTTGATCTTTGCATGAATCTAATGTTTTTATATAATATGGTGATTTTACACCATATTAGATAAAAACATTAGATTCCTAGCGATTAATTGCCGAAGATTTTACTTCGGCGATTAATCGCTAGGATGGAGTGAGTTCCTAAAAATAGAATGTATAATTGCTTTTTCTAGCCAATTTAATTCAAAATTTGACTTTGCTAGAATTCTAATTTATAGATCAGTTATCAAATTTTATACATTTAAGGCATTTCGCTTGCACACATGCAAAAGTACTGACTGACAGACGCATCAACTTCGACAGATTTGGTTACAATTTTGATACGAATTGCCCTATTAGATTCTATCTTGTTCACCGAATTTTATCGTACTCTTTACGATTTGTAGTTTTCAGGCTCCCTTCTAGTTGGACATCTGGGAAGACATATTTTCTCTAAATGGATATTGTTAGTAATTTCAGGGAAATTCTGATATTTGGTATAAAGTCTGTATGCCAAACTTCATTTGCCAACACAAAGCGGTTTTGAATAATCGTGCAGACACATATAATACCATAAATGAGCCATAAAAATTTTAAGGGGGTTGAAAAATGAACTGCCTTAAAAATAAATCATCAAAATCTTAAGTTAGAATTTTATTAAAGTTTGTAGTAATTTTCTGTCTGTGTGCTTTGTATTCGAAAAAAAATTAAATCTGCTATGCATATTCCAATGTTCAAGGTCAGAAAAAAATTACTTGAACGGCCAAGCACCACGTGCTCGTGCAGGTTAAATTAGATCTTTATTCATTTTAATCGTTTCTCACTTATTGTTTAAAAAAATATCTCATTTCCTATTTCAAAGTTACATTTTTCTAGGTTTTATTTTCTGTAGTCATTAATTAATTTTTTTAATCCGAGTTTTTGAAAATGCAATGGCAACATGTTATTAAAAGTTGACTTTTTAAGATGCTCGTGCAGGTAATAAAATTTTTATTTTTCGTCTACGGATTTTTGTTGACGCCGCAAACCTCATTATGAAAGCTACATCGTGTTCTGACAGGATAAATAAAACTTACTAAATATATTTTTTATATCTGGTTATTCGACGTTTAAAGGAAAACCTTATTTAAAAAGAAGGAAAGGTCCCCATTAAAAATATTTGGTTTATTTTTGTTATTATAAACATATATAAAATATTAAAATTAATATACTAATCTTGCATTGTTTTATATGAAAACAAATTGGAAATTTTAGGATAAAAATTAAAAAAAATATATAAATATATATGAAATATTAAGGTAATAAAATTTAAAAAATATATATAAAATCTAATTTAGATTTTATCTACTTACCCTTGAAGGACAAATAAAAAATTAAAAGAAATATTATCTATTTCTGTATCTATTGTACATCTATAGACCGCATTTGGTAGATTCGCTTATTAAGGAACATGTTTTGTTTAGCTTGTAATCTAAATAAGAGTATTATTTTTCGTTTACAATTAAATTGGCTTATTTTAAATTAAATCTCTTTATATATTAAATACTAATGCACGTGAAATAGAAATCTCACTTATTATTTATTATCGAATGGCAATAGCCAAATGTGCAAATAAACCTTCATACGAATCTCAAATAGAGCTACAAAATATTAATAGAAATGCTTTGGGAGAATCTTCGCCATGTCACCAAGAAAGTTCCTTAAGTTATAAAAAAGAAATTAACTGATTTCCTACTAAGTTTAAACAAGCTTAAAAAATAGGCTCACTCGTCAATAGATGGATGTAGATTTGCCTAAGATAATTGATATTCACATCTTTAAAAATTATTACCTTAGAAAAAACATTTCTTTTTTATCCTAAAAATTATCTTATTTTTCCTATCTATTTACCTAATTATCCGGCAACTTTTCCATTAAATTTAATGTTATTTGATTTAATTCAACCCTCCATTTTTAACAATGTTTTTAAATATTATAAGAGTTCAAATTCCTTCTTTAAAATATTCTCTCTATGCTTTTCTTAATTTCGTTGCAGAATTTACACTTTCAGTTTTATTTTAGAATGTGTAAACTTTTTAATTCGTATTAATTTAATTTATAATTTTTCATTAAAATAACAAAGTACATTTTTTTTTTCAAAAAATTCACTTCCTATTAATCCTTTTACAATCTTAAAAAGTCAATAAGAAACTAGTCGCCGATGGCGGCTAAGTTCGATTAAATTATTTGATTATGATTAAATTGAGTTTATCCTATGTTTTTCTCCAAAAAAATATTCATGCATGAAATGACGATTTTTTCCTTGGAGAATAGTATGCGGGCTGAATAATGTTGACAGTAATGCGTGCTCTGATGTGTCTCTGATCTGCAGATATTAAAAAATGACAGATGATTAGTGTAAATGAAGAAGTAATTTTCATCCTTAAAGAATTGCTGTTCTATATTCATTCTAAATTAATCCATTAATTTAAAAAGAAAAAAATGAAATTAAGATTTCTATCGCTTTTTAATTCTTTGCACAGTTTTTCGGCTTCGTTGTTTAACTTGCAAAAACTCGCATTTTAAGAAAGGTGATAAAAATTCTAATAAAAACAAATCAGATCCGAAGGGAAAAAATCAAACACTCTATGTTAATAACTTAAATCAATAAAACATAAGAACTATAAATTATTTACTTATTTTAAGACTATAAAATTACATTTTTACAATTGTATTGTATTGATGTTGTATTATTAGTTTGATTTGTATTGATTTAATAATCTTATATCATACAAAGTCTTATTAATAAAAAAAGTTATCATTGTTCTTAAGCTTTATATAAATGATTACTCTGTTAATTTGTCGGAATAACATTTTAACAGCTCTAATATTTCTGAAAATAAGATGATTACTTACGGTGTCCATACTTCTATTATACAGATTTTGGCAAATTTTGTAGAAATTATAAATCAGGGGAATTGTTCTGATCGATTATGATTATTTTCCACCCTGATACTCTCATATGTCTTCTTTAATTTACTGACGTTTAGGCATAATAGTTTATTATTTTTATCACAGCCACATCTCTCTATCTTGGTTTTCTAAATTGATTCTCTACAATTATCCGAATTCAATATCTAATACAATGTCCTTTAATTTTGGTTTCTTGGTGATTGATTGTAAAAATGATTGAAGATAGCTACATCTTTTATATGCTGTTAATAAGCAAGTTTCGATAGGCACTTTACTGCACAACTAATTTTCATTTATTAATAATATTTGATTTGATTTGTTGCGTAATCTAATGATCATAGTTTCTGGATAAATTAAAATGGAATATCTTTTCCGTTTTATTTAGTTGTCTATTTTCTATTCAGAATAAGACGTAAAATATTTAGTTTTAATATGATGTGGAATATTTTCCTCCAAATATTTCCTGAATTGCTTTTTTATTTTTCGAAAGGGTGTTTTTTTAAGTAGGAAAAGAAGAAAAAGAAAAATTTCAAAGTAAGAATAAAAGCCATATAAAATCTGTATGTCGTTTTAAAGTTCCATAATTTAGTATATATTAACTTATTTTTTAAAATCAAAACTTCTGAAAATGTGCTGACAACATATTGTTAAAACCTGATTTTTTTGAGATCCTCGAGAAAAGAAAATTTTATTTTTATTTTATGCGAAATAAATTGATGAAAAATACGATTAAATTAATTGCTTAAAAATTCCTTAAGAAGAGTTTTAATTCGTAGGTCAAAACATCAGTATCATTGAAAAGGTAATTTTTTGAGCTTTAACTTGATGCAAAAATTAATATTGTGCTGTAATATTTTCGGAAATTATAGCGAAAAAACATTAAAATTTCGCTTATTTTTTAATTAATTCTAATTTTAATTAAAAATTCAAAAAAGGGCTCAGAGGGGAACATTCTTGGCCCCTAAAGTATACATGTACCAAATTTGGTAGCTGTAGGTTGAACGGTCTGGCCTGTACATCGCCAACAGATACGCACACACAGACACATTGGGCTTTATTATAAGTAAAGATTAATTCCAAAATTCCAATGTAACAAAAGCTTACAAAAACAATACGATCCGAGGTAATTATTTTAATTCTCTTCCACTCTATTTTGAAATAAATGTTGCTCCAACTTTCAGATAGTAATAAATCGATTAAAGTTTAAATTAAACACCAAAAATACATACCTTTTTTCGTTTATTTAGAAATTGAAAGAAAAAAAAGATGCACTCCAAAAATAAATTTTCTTTAATGAGATTTCAATTACAGTCATTCTGAATAGAACCGCAGCAATCGAGAAACTCTTCATTTCGATAAGCACTAGGGAATATACAGATTAATTGGAGGGAGGTTTCTTGGGATTTAATATTTCTGGAAAATAAATGATATTTTTGGAGTGGTAACTGGAAAGGTAGCTGTACAATGCGATGCACTGTTAAAGACTTACACAATATGTATGTTGAATTATCCTATTTGTTTAACCTTTTAAAATCTTGTAAATAAATTTACTTGCCATAAAGATTAGTGTGAAACAAAAATAATTTAAAAAATACATAATATGAAGCATCTTGCGTATTTTATTTTGTCAGAACATGGTGTTGTTTTGGAAATGAGGTTGAAAATTATTTTAATTTGAGGTCCATAGGGGAAAAATAAATTTTATTATCTGCACGAGCATCTAAAAAAATCAGCTTTTAATAACGCATCACCATAGCATTTATAAAAGCTCTGATTAAAAAATAAGTTAAGGACTACAGCAAATAAAATCTAGAAAAATATCATTTTGAGCACATGATTATACGCAATGAAATAAATAGGAAATGGGATATTTTTTAAAACAACAAATACGAGACAAAGTTTTTTGGATCGTTTGCAGTACTAAAGTGACTCATTCAATGAAACAATTAAAATGAATTAAAATATAATTTGACTTGTACGAACACGTGGTGCTTGGTCTTTCAAGAAATGATGTTCTGATATGATACATTGAAATATGCATAGCAGATTTCACTTTAATCTTTTTTTCTTTATTAATCATCGTCATGGAAATAACAATTCAATTGTCTATAAAATAAAAACGACAAAACTCTCCCTAAATATATGTTGCCATATCAAATGAAGTAATAAAGGTTGAAATAATTAAGCAGTATAATACATGAATGTCATTTTGTTGTAGAACTTTTGCTTGTTTTTGTTAATGTTGCTTTGGGTTCTATGAATTCAGATAAACAACTTAGCAACATGACATCTAAGGGACAATTTTATTCATTGTGGAGAAAACTTTTTTTCTCAACATCAATTTTAAGCTGTTACCACTTTTTTATTTTATTCGATTCAAATGGATCTGAAAACAGTTGTTTATTGAGTACGAACACATTAAAGTTAACAAGAGACTATAAATAAATCATAATATTTCATTAATACAAAGTCACTGGGTCTAAGAAGAAAGATCCATTGTTAATATGATGTAAGTTTTAGAGAGGTAAAATATAAAATTTTAAGAGAAATCGTCTATTTAATGTTGTTTGCTGATTTTTGAGATTAGAAGCAGAATTCCCAAATCACAGTGACGAAATAAGGCCAAACCTTCTGAAATACAAGTAATATAAAAAATAGTTTTTGTGAAATCAATTCCTTGTTAGGTTATTAGGAAATTTATGTTTGTTACTTTTTACTAAAAATTTACAACTGTTGTTCTCGTTTTCCCCTTTACAATGACTGATGGGTGCAGGAGCTTCAAAGGATATGAACCAATGAACATCCGAGGGCAGAAATCAGACTTATAGCTCACATATGTCACAAAACCTTTTTACTTGGCGAACTTCACTCATGCATTTAATTCATTCATCCACAGATTGTAATTTAGATTTGAAACAGAGAACGATCACCTCTGACCCAGTACCCTTAAAGGGTATTACTCTCCACATGGATGACTTCATGACCATGACAGATTCACCGTCCGCAACACAGGGAGACTCTCCGGCTGGCGGATTCGAACTCGCAGCGCAAGGAATGCGAATCCAACGCCCTACCGACCCGGCTAACCCGGTTTAACAACTACAATTACTATAAATAATTAATCAAAAATTATATTGGCGATACAGTCAGTTTTTAATTAATTAATAAAAATTAATGAATTAATATTTGAAAAAACTGGATTAACATCAAATGTCATACACCACAAGTTTAAACAAAAATTACTTGAACATGATTGGAGGAATAAACAGTATTCTTTTAACGATTGAAAACTTGAGCAAGATATATATATGGGGAGAAAGGGAGAAGGACACTTAAGAAGCTCGAATGAACACTAATTTTTTGTATAATTTAAAAGATTTGACGAAAACTAATCCATTTAGAGTGGCTTACATAAATACATATATAAAGATTGTATAATATAATATAATATAATTATAGCAAAAGGGGGATTAAAAATATTTTAAAACTTCTTCATGAAGCCTCCATATATGAAGAAATATGTTTTTATTAATGAAATGACAAATATATAATATCGACTCCTGTGTGAACAAAAGAGGTCTTTATAATAATAAAGATTATAATAAATATATTTCATACTTATAGCTATATAAAGAAATTAAATTTCATTAATATAAATAAAAATTGGTTTCAAATGTAGAATCGATCGTTTTAAAAAAGCGATAAATATTATTTTTACCATCATTAGATACCATTTTACTGTTTGATCAAGAATAGTAGGAAATACTATTAATTATGTTGGGACTGACATAGATAGCTTGATAAGTAAAAGCACAAACATATTTCACATTAAATTTTTACCCACATTAAAAAAGTTAAAATTTTTTTATTTTTTATTTTTCTGACTTTTGACCTAATATAAATAATTTAAAAAGTTCAATATGAAAAATAAGTTGAATTATGGCAGAATGGTTATAAAAACTATTCAGAAATCATAAATAAATTCAGTAAAAGACAAAAAAAAACCCTGAATGTATTGTCAAAAACAGATAAAAATCAAGCATTAAAAGCATGTTAATTTTAAAAACTTTTTAAAATGACTTTAAAAAAAACTAATATTTTAATCAAGATAGAGAAAAAATCCCTTTTTTACACCTTTTTTTGATGCCAGAACATAAAATCAGCGATTTGCTTTTAATTAAAATTCTCATCTTAAAACTTCTTTAATTAACTTAATGAAATATTAAAAATCCTTTGTTAATAAGCAGTGCTCGTGTCCCTTGATGAAGTGTCAGGATGAAGCCTCAGAACATTTTTTTAAATCTCAATTTTTTTCTGAACTTAGTTCTGCATGCTTTAATCGTATAATTTATTAATCAATCTTAATTACTAAATCTTTATAATTATTTAAAGAGTCAATAATTGAGGGAAATATTTAATGATATTTATTACTGTGTACTGTATAATATTAATTATTTAAAACAGAAGATTTTTCTTACTATTTTAGAATTCTAATGAGACATAAATTATTATTTTATAACATTATTTTTAACATTTGAGATTATTTTTACAATGTTTTTTCAGGCTTTGGGGAAATTTCTCGTAATTCTTCTTCATTATAATTCTGATGTATCAATACGTAATACATCAAATTATCTTAAATAAGCATTAAAAAGTATCTTTTATTGATATTTCAGTGCTGACTTCGTTTCATGTATAATATTTGTAATTATCTGCATATAAAAGTCAGATAACGTTATATTCAATTTAAGCAATTCATTATGTATAATATATATATATATTACATATATTTACATTATACTTCGTTATGTTCTATCACGAAAATAAATGTCAGGTCTCATTTTAAGGCCATTTCAAAATTTTGTCACTCAAAGAAATTGAAATTTGAGTTTAAAAATGCAATTATTTCGATAAATTTCTATCTGCGGTAGAGTAACCTTTTCTTGCATGATTATTTCTTTGGGAAATAAATAAGATTGATATAATTCGCTCTCTAGTTTAAAAGAAAAATGCTATATTTTATATTTTATATGATATAAATATGTCATATAAAATAATTAAGAAACAATATAAGGGAATATAAATCCCCATGCAAATTCATTCCAGCTCAGTTGAAAATCTTCAAAGCCCCCCCCCCCCAAAAAAAAAAACTCAATTCAGATTAATTATAAAAAGTATCCGAGAAATCGCATGTTTCTTCCAACCACAATAAACAGCGGAAAGACAAGTTTAAACTCGCTATAATGATTGTAGTATTTGATTTTTTTTGACAACTACGTTTCTTATTACCCAGTAGTCATGAGAAAAGTAGCCATAAACAACCAATTTGTAGGACACCTGTTTTGAGAAAACTTTTTCTTCATTAAATGTTATAATGGAAATTTCCTTCATCATGCAAAGGGTTAAAGAGGCGTGAAAGAACAAATGAGGGAAAAAAGAATATTAATAAAAACTGACTATTTCAATCCGGATACTGAGAAAAATTCTTTTATTAAATAAAATTCTGTTTCAAATATACATTCGACGTAAATATACATAATACAAGAATTTGCCTTCTATTCAAATTCAATTATTCACCTTGAAAAGGAGTAGAGATCTCATGAATAAGTTTGAAAAGGGAACAATTAAAACTAATTTAAGGATTCAGAGGAAGACTAAGAGCTTGAGAGTTGTTGCATTAATTGATTTTATGCCAGTTTATCTCACTCCTTCACGCAATTATCATACCAGAAACAAAACGATCTGACATTTATATGATCACTTAGATTTTATTATGATAGGACATTAGAGACTTTAGAGCCAGAGTCCACCAAATACAATTAGCAAGTGAAAATAGTAATCATTGATCTAATTCGAATGTGTTATATCAATTAATTGATATTGTAATGAAGATGTAAAGAACTACTTTGATAGTTTAAACAAACAATCAGATTTATAAAAACTAAACAATTCACAACAGTTTGAGGCGGATAATTTGTTCATTACTAATCGGGCTTAGTTTATAATAAAATTAAAATGAAATCTGCTATGCATATTTCAACGCATCATGTCAGAACATAATTTCATGAATGGAAAAGCACCACGTGCTCGTGCAAGTTAAATTATATTTTTATTCATTTTAATCGTTTCATTGAAAGAGTCCCTTTAGAATTGCAAACTATCCAAAAAACTTTGTCTCGCCTTTATAATTAAAAAAAATATTTACTATTTATTTCATTTCAGATAATCACGTGTTCAAAAGGACATTTTTCTAGTTTTTTATTTGCTGTAGTCATTACTTTATTTTTTTAATTGGAGCTTTTGTGAATGCAATGACAATGCGTTATTAAAAGCTTATTTTTTGAGATTCTCGTGAGATTTTATTTTTCACCTACGGATTTTTATTGACGTCAAAAACCTCATCCCAAAAGCAACATCATGTTCTGTCATAATAATGTTCGAGAACAATCTAATTTGAATATTTAAGGAAAATTTGGAATCTTCCAGATTTTAGATAAACAATAAATAACAATATAAATGAAAGAATTCCGGTCTTTAAATAAAATATTGCGGCTAAGATTCCTATCATAGATTAACCAATCAAAAATGAGATGCTCTGCCGATTGAGCAATGGCGATTGCTGGCATTCCTATTTGTGCAACAGTATAATTAAATTATGTCCGATAATGTAATTAACTCGTTCAAATTATGGTTTAGAACAAATTACAATACATAACAGATCTTTTATCGTTCTATTAAAAAAGCGTGATATTTTTCAGGGTGTCGAATATCTTTGAACTCTGATTACTTGGAAATGTGAAAGTTTAAATACCGTTTTAAATCAAATTCTTATATTTTTGACTGTAAAAATATCCTTTTAAAATTTTACTGATAAAGAATTAATGAAAAATTTTCAAAGTTCTCATCAAAATTCTTCATACCTTTTGAATTATTTTCAGCAATTTTAATATATTAATTGCTGTGAAAAAAATCTACAAACCATGCAATTGCCGGACCTTAACAAAATATTTTCCCTACACCAACACAAAAAAATGCTTGAGAAAATACAGTTTACTATTGATTATTTGATCCGATGCAGAGGAACAACAATACCAGGAACAAAAGATGCGAGTATTTCTGAATTCAGTCAATATCCTTCCTCAATATTAAGGATAAAAAACGTTTCTTACCCTACTCATATAACTAAAATGAGTTTTCTATAACTTTTCTTGTATCTATTTTCTGATTAGTTAATGTTGGTGAATGTCTTATTATTGTATTTTATTAAATTATAGCAAAAATAATATTACACCAGAGTATAAACTTATAAACATTTATAAGTTTTCATCCAACCATCAAACGTATTTACTCTGCCCGAATTCCGAAGAAACAATTTTTGCCCTTATCCAAGGACCAGTCGTTTTCAATATATATATATAATATATATATAATATTAAAAAACCCCTAAAATGTTATTTTTCTTTCATTACAAATTTCAAAATGCTTAACAATTATGGTAAAACTGTGCAATGATCAACTAAATGACAATTTTCTAACATAACTAGGAACAGTGGTCGAACATGTAGCAGAACGGAAAGTCATAGTCATACATTGACTCTCCGAACTTCCACAAAGGCACAAAGATTAACCATAAAACTGAATGACCGGACCGGCGCAACAGCAACACTGGCAGGAACTTTGGTTGAGCCCTAATGGACATCTTAGGTCCCGGTACAACCCTCCCCGTAGGAAGTACGTCCCGTCTTCGATGGGAGTAATCCAACCTCCACCTTTTAGTGTACTCACCAAGAGAGGAGAGATCCATTCACCATACCAAAGCATCTCACTCCCAATTACGAGGTGCCCCCCTGGGGGATAGCAGGGTGGAAAAAAATATAGTTTCAATTTCTAGAACCCTCACAGTACCCTATAAAATTAAAACAAATGTCCCTTTGCAAAACTTAGCAATTATTTTATTCTCTACATTATTTAGAATCAATTTTTGACTTGACTGAAGAGTCTGATGGTTCTTATTTAGTGTTTAAAAACTGAGAAATGGAAAGTAAAGAAGAGCCCAAATGAATTTCTTCAAAATTTAAAAAGTGTTAAGACAGTTTAGGACTTGGGCCAACAATAGAAATAAGAATTTCGAAGAATTTAAAACTAAAAGTGCATAAGGCTGTCGAATGTAATCAGTTGTGCGAGTTAGCGTCACATACTCGGGGATGAAATGGAATATCACATGAATGTTATTCAGGATATCAATAGAAAATATACGGGCCTATTATTATACAAATGAATAAAACATGAATCTGCCTTCTATATCTAGTCATCCAGGGACTGTGGTGGCTTGGTGGTAAGGTCTCGACTTTGGAACTGGAAAGTTTCAGAATCGAAAAACCATTGTGTAAGCGGGTATGAGGCACGTTAAATCCATTGGAGTCACATGCGTCCTGGTTGTTGTGGAGATGGGGTCTCCAGCTCAGATGTCGTCTTTGTTATCTGACCGTGATTCAAATTTACGAGGTATATCTCAAAATCGTTCTAGTTTTGTTTTAAAACAGGGCTTTGATACAGTTAAACTGAATTGAATTATCTATAAAAAAGTTTGTTACTTGTAATTGGTGCTATTTTTTTAATACAATCATAAAAGTTTCATGTCTTATCAAAATTCATCCGAATTCATCTCTCATCAAAAATTCATCTCTAAGCAGAAATTTATCTTTTTATCAAAAGAATAAAAAAAGATTCCTCATCGTGATTTTTTTTAGAGAAGCATTCTACTTGCGGTGTTTCTACGAATTACATTCTCAATCGAAATTAAATTAACTACAGAGAGTGATTTGAATTTTTCACATTTCACCTTGTTAAGTAAGACAAATAACAGAAATTTATTTAATTCATGCATGAACAAACTGTATGTTAACCCTTTAACGGGCACAAGCTGTTTTCTTTCAAAATTTTCACTTTACGTTATATTTGGAAAAAAGAATCTCATTTATAATCAAAACAAGAATTTTTGTTAAAATTTTGTTGTTGGGGCTGTAGTTATTTCAGGGGTGGAAACACATATTTTTCATTTTCCAAAACATCAATGACATTTTGCTGACTTATTCAATAGAAAAATATGAAATATAAACAATTTCACAAGTAAATATGATTTTTGTAAAACTATTTATTATTAGTTATTTCAAAAATTAAAATGTATTAATTACACATGAAATTAGGGGTAGAAAAACCAAATACAATGTAAGTTTGAAAATGCATTATTTTAAATTATTATGGTGAAACAACATAACAAGAAGCTGAACACAAAGTAACATTACATATTGATCATGACACTTTTGTCCGTTTCTCATTAGTTTTGGAGCTACAATATTTGCAAAATATTTTAAGGCGGTGGTAAGATATTTACCACAGCCTTAAAAAGGGTTAAATCAGTAAAAAAAAAGATTCTTCTTAAAGTTTTATATCAGCAAAACTTTTCCGAAAGTTTTTAACGTAGGTTTATGAAAATAAAATAAAAATTGTGCAATTATCAAGGTGCAATCTTTGATCAAGTTTGTTTGGTTACCTGGAAACAAAGTCAACATAATATCAGTTTAATCGAAAAATTACTAATAGCTATCTTGTCATAAATCAGCGGAGATTAATGGTTAGCTTTCACGTGTAAATATTGTTCTATAATAAAGATCAAATATGAAGGACATTTTTTTTCGCTGCGAGATATTTCTTGAAAAATAATTTACCTTATAATAGCATAATCATATTTATATTGTAAATTTTTTTGATCTCAAAATTCTAAAATATGCCAAAAATGCCAAATTTTTAAATTATTGTTATATTTTGATTAAATTATTGTCTAAGGAATTTCTCTTTAAGATTTTCTATAGAATTGCTCATTGTCGATTAAAATTATAATTTATTCGTCAAATCTATTGTTGTTGGAGCTATACTTTGAACTGCATAACATAGCCATTACAATAAATGTTTTATAAGTTTATACGTTCTTGTGATCTCTTTTCAGTACAAGATCCTAAATATTTGAGTTCTGCATCTTATTCAACATATAAAGAAAATTACTGAATAATACTTAACAGAATATTTAAGTTGAAAAAAATTTTGTTCAAGATTCTGAGTGCTTTGAGGTTTTCTAATATGAAACCATATGCAAGTTTCTTTATGTCAACCAATTCCATATTTTACTATGATGTTTATACAAAAAGCACTAAAGTTATTATAAAAGGATTTTTAAGCAAATTGGTTTATGGCTATTGTTTACACCTGGTGATAAAGTTAATACTACTATTTAATAATACTAATAATAATACTATTTTTCTTATATGAAAGCACAAAAAAAATCTGTAAATTGTAAAAAGATAAAATCTTAGAACTTAGGTCTCCTTCAAATGCAAATAATAATAATAATAATGAAATAAGAAAGTTCCTGGATACTTCCAACTTTTAAATAACACTCACTGAAAAAGAAAATAAATTGTTATAAAGTTTGCCTTTTAAGACATATTTTGCTTGAAAATTAATTATTTGATATAGTGAATATTTTTAACTGTTTCTGAAATTATGAAAAAATCTATTTAGGAAAATGAATTATTAACTATTAAAACAAATTGATTTGATAAAAAAAATCTGAATAAAAATTTTATTGATATTCTTTTGAGCAAAGAAATGTGAAATTCTCTTCTGAACTTAATTAAGCTGAAAATATTTTTCTCAGTTTTAAAATAATATTAATAAGCATATAAAAAACTAAAAACAACCTGAGAGTAGATTTTATTACATTTTATGGTTTAAACTATCAAAATATCTTTGGCAAAAACTATTCATTGCTTTAACTAAAAGGAGATTCAATGGAATTATCACACATTGTCATATTATTTCAAATAACTCAGTTTGGAAATAATTTAAGCATTTCTTTTTTAATTCTTAAAGGATTAAAAGTGGTAACATCTCTACAAACAGAGTCAGAATAACAAGAGGGTTGTCTATAACTGTCTGGCATTTATTCCCAATTGTATCATATTAATTAACAGAACATAGCAGGCAGTCGTTTCAGTGACAAAACCAATTTCTTTAGAAGTTAGTTTGATTTGCTTTGTCTCATTTTGGATCTAATGCGTTGGTTCAATACTGGCTTAGAGAATAAAATTGTAATGGCAAATGCATTAAAGCCCATGTTTAAGGATAAAGACAAATATAGGTTTTAGAATCCAAATTATTATTGTACTAAAAATAAATTATTTCAATTTTTAATAGTTTTTATTTTGTAATTCATTAGAATGTGTATTGTGGAATATTGTATTCATTTGTTATCATGTCAGAATATGATGATGTTTTGGGGATGAGGTTTTTTGCGTCAACAAAAATCCATAGGTGAAAAATAAATTTATTACCTGCAAAAGCATCTAAAAAACCTCAGGTTTTAATAGCGTGTTGCCTTTGCATTTACAAAAGCTCTGATTAAAAAAATAAGCTAATGACTACAACAAATAAAACCTAGAAAAATGTCATTTTGAGCACGTGAAATGAAATAAATAGGAAATGTGATATTTTTTTAAACAATAAATGCGATACAAAGTTTTTTTGGATCGTTAGCAATATTAAAGTTACTAATTTAATGAAACAATTAAAATGAATAAAAAGATACTTAAACTTGCATGAGCACGTGGTGCTTGACCGTTCAAAAATTATGTTCCGACAATGATGCATTAAAATGAAATCTGCTATACATATTCCAATCTTTTTTTGTTATATCCTGTATAAGTTGGGGTTAGTTGAGTAGAAAAATTTAATAAAATTAATTAATATATTTTATAAAATATAAAAAAGGAATAAAATTTTAAGACTTTAGCAAAGATGAAAAAAATGAAAAATTGATTAGAATTTTTTAAAAATAGTATTAAATTATAAAATTAAAAAAGTAATTAAAAAGTGTCATTTAGAAATTTGTTAAAGACTGTAGCAGTAAAAATTTAAGATTATAACTCTGAAAGAAATATTTATTTCTGAAAGAATGAAATCTGTATTAGTTTTTGAAAATCCTATTTATTTTAGCGAATATAATGAAATTAAAAGTAATATTTATTCTGGGGCATATATTAAAATTGGAAATAACTTGTATTCTTATTGAAAATAATATTATTTCTGGGCATACTTTATAACGTTATAGCAATGCGGAATATTATGGGCAATTCAAAGTTAAAATTTATATTGGTTTTTAATATTTTGACGTCTTCTTACCCTTCTTATGCTTTATTACCCATTTGTTAAATAAAAAAAATTAATGCAGAATACAGCATGACTGTTTTTAACTTAATTCGATTAAAAACAAAAGTACTTTAATTCACTTTTTTACTCCAATTTAATTTTTAAATATTCAAAAATAACTAAATAGATAATTTTTTTTATTCGTTTCAAAAGTTCTAATAAAAATAGCTGCTTAATTAATGAATGCATCTATTTATATAAGCAAATCCTTTTAAAATATGTTTTTTATTCTTATATAAATTGAATATAACTATTTAATTATAAGCACACTGATTTCAATCTCATATTGCTTCATGTTTAAGAATGTTTTTAATTTAATGATTTAAGCAGTTAATAAATAATGATTTTTTTCAATACTGATGATTTTTTTCTGACAAAAAATAAATTTGGAAGACTATCTTCTTTAAATTGAATTTTTATAAAAGTGATTCTCCAATTATAAGATTTTGATGAATATTTTTAGAATGCTTGCGCAAACTGTATAAATACTTCTTTAGATATTGAGCAACTATTTTAACTTCCAAATAAAAAGCCTCATATTATTTAGATTTCTTAATAATTATGATAATTTTGAAAATTAACACGTTTTGAGACAGAAAAAAAATCATTCTGATTCATTACTTAATTATAAAATAGAGAATTTTATTTTTACATGCTGTATTATTCTTTATTTGTATTATAATTATTTTAACATGGTAAAGTATATAGGTTGATATACTACAGATATATTTCTAGCTTCTATACGATAAAAATAGTACGAATTACTCTCTAGGGAAGGGCATATTTGATAAATCTACCGAATTGCGATGTAATTACTTCTTGGTCTGCAGCTGATCATTAAGAAAGGATATTTCAAAAATTTAGATTTTGAATCAACAATTAATTGTACAGTTTATTCTCAGTAACTTATTATTCCAATTAATTTCATAGAAATACGTACTGAAAATAACATTTTTATATATTTAATTAGGGATAATAGTTAACTTATTCTTGAATTTTGACTTCTGACAACATGATGGCAACGCATTGATAAGTCAATTTTTTCTCATTAACAGGCAATGTGCTCATGCAGCTAGAATTTTATTTTTATTTTTTTGGAATAAATTGTTCAAAAATATAATTAAATTATTTTTTAAAAGACCATTAATTAAATTTGATTTTAAAACCATTATAATAATTGACAAGATTAATTTCTGTGCTTCAATATGATGTAAAAATTAATTTTGTGTTATAATAATTTTGGTAGTTATAATTATACTTGAAAAATCTCAAAATTTTGCTTAATCTTTAATTAATTAAAATTCAAATTGATTAAAAAATCGTTTTGAGGTTTTGAACAAATTCCGTTGATCGTTTTGAATATATTTTGTAGGAAACAATTAGTGCATAAGATGTGATATAAAATTCCTTTTTTTAGATACAGACATGTCCGTACATAATTTGAATGGATACGACAGATATTATAAAATCCAGAGAAACGACTTTTACATTTCCATAAGAAAGATCAATATATTCCATTTGTTCCGGCACGTTTGTCTTGTTGTGTTCAATAAAAAGTCTTCTTATAACCAATGCTAAGTAGAAAATCTTGTTATCCTGAATCATTCGGAAGAGAATACCCCTTGCCGTTAAATGGAGTGGTTTTGCAAATGTCAACATCCGTATTTATCAATTGACCTTTTATGGGACAAAACAATAACAGTAAAAAGCTGATAGAATCATAATGCAATTGACTTAAAATCTCTTTCATTGAAGTTAGAGTTTATTTAAAAGTGGTTCTCATACAAATGCAATTTTCTTAAAACGTGCACACATTAAACCAATTCCCATTCACAATGTGAACACATTAAACCAATGTGTGCACATTGCACACATTGGTTAATAGATAAAAGCTAATTGGCGAAATTTTACAATTTTTTAAAGGTATTCAACAGGTTTTTTATTACACTTTTTATTTAAAAAGAGAATATCTTACTCAAGAATTCAAGCCTATTATGGTTTGACTTGTCAAGGAAGGAAGTGTGTTAATTAATTTGATGTCCAATTAATTTTTTAAAACTATATATAATATCGATACAATCGGAAAAATAATTTAAATATTATAAGTAATGCTTTATATTGTTTAAATCATTGAATATACTGCCAAAAATTACAAAGTCTAAATATTTATGCAAGATCTCGATTCTATTAATCATATTTAGTAAAATATTCTTATTCCTTTTTGAACACACAAATTCCCCTCATCTGTGACTAAAACCGATAAATGTCACTGTGTTAGAGGATTTTAGGTAATTTAAAAGGCCACCCCGGGGAAAGATAAGGAATTTAAAGTATTACACTTATTTGACGTTTCATGATTTATTAAAATTGAAGAAATTCGTAATTACATCATTTAGCAAGTTTTGGTTGCAGAAGAATGGAATTTTTGTTTAAAATGTATAATTTATATTGTGATGTATTGCTTTTACTGAATTTATGTATAATGTGCATACATTGATGTATACTGTAATTGTATATATTGTGATGTATACTGTATATGCATAGATATATACTGTGATGATATATATTGTAATGTATACTGTGCATCCATAGATATATATTGTGAGTGTATATATTGTAATGTATACTGTATATGCATAGATATTACAATATATACAATCGAAGT
>JAOUZG010005735.1:7576001-7601296 GCA_026289955.1 Argiope argentata | reverse complement strand
ATAAGATATTAATTCAGGATTAGAGTAGTCAATTGGTATTTAATTTACTCCATATTTATGGGAAAATTTAAACTGTTACACAATCCGAATGAGGCTGGAAATGCAAAAATTAATAATTGGAGTGAAAAAATAGTATAAAATTGGATATCTGGTGACTCTTCGGCAGTGTTACATTTTAGTATTAAATTGCAAGAAATATAGATTCAGCTCTTTAAAAAATTGTGTAGCTTATTTAATATAATTCACTAATTAAAGAAATTATTTTGTTTTCAAAAATAATGCTAACTTGATTTTGTACTTCTTTCCAAAATTTTTTAAACTTTAATTTGATCTCCTTTGGAGAGAACTGTTCAATGGCTGAACATCATCAAGACAGTCTAATTAGTTATAATTGAATTTCAAACTATATATTGATAATATATATATTTTCCTTTAAAACGTAATTATTCAAAAACTATTCAATCGGTAAAAGTTCGGTAAAAAGTAGTTCAATCGGTAAAATGCAAGAATTTCAGTATTTTAAGCGTGAAGGTAAAGTTCAATTATTGGGAAAATCAATGATTTTTGGATAAATTAAATAATTTAATCAATTTTAGGTATAAATAATAATTGTATTTGTTTAGTAAAAATTAACTAATATGAAATTTTCTTTGTTGACCTAAGTAGAAATTGACTAAATTTTTTTTATATTACTTGTTTTCTGTTTCAGTAAATTCGAAATTAAATTATTTTAAGAATCAAACCTTTTAGAAAAATTTCGAAATTTTGGAGTTATATAAAATTATTAATTATTAATTATTTTTAATTTTTATTTTTATTTCTAATAAAAGAGGACGATTTTGATGTGAAAAGTAATAAGGAATTTGTTTCTTTTCGGAAGAAAAAAAAATAAGTGAGTTTAAATTCATTTCAAATAATTTAAGTATTTAAATTCTGCTATTAACTAAATCTACCAATCTAAACTATTTATTAGTTACAAAGTATCGAAAACTCATAAAAATTAAGGCTGTCATGAATTATTATATATTTTTTATTGCTATCAAAAATAGAGCTCCATTTATATTCCAAATTCCCATTTATTTCAAAATTTCGTTAACAAATATTACTTTGTGGTAATATACAAGTTATGAAGAACGTATATACTATCAATTAACGCAGATTTGACTTTAAATTGAAATTTAAAATGTCCTTTATTTCAGCAACAATTTAAGTATGTGAAGATAGCCGTGTTCTTTAAATGCAGCGAGAAAATTCTTAAGGTAATTTCTCTTCAATTTTAATATCATTTGCAAGTTTAAATTGTGTACACTGCAGTCTCTGAGACAACTCATTGTTAAATTGTCAACAAGGGGGAAGTTGGTAGAACCGAATATTACAATTCGAATCTCGTATTAAATTTTAACGTAACACGGTTGTTTACAGTAACCATGGCAACCTAAACACTTTGCAATGCGATAAGTAAGATGAGGAATTTTATTCCGTTTGAAATGAATTACAGATTCTGGATATCAGAATAAAATAGTTTAATTCGTACTTCTGAAATTTTTTTTGGGAAAAATGTCCTCGCAAAATCGCTTATGCATTTAATTCATATTTTAATAACTTGGAGTTATTGTAGCCCTTAGATAGAATACTACCCAATATTAGAATATATTGCTGTGATAAAACACTGAGGAATTCATCAATGCTATCTTTACTATTAATAAAGGCGAATGTAAGTTTACAGAGAAGACCGTTGAAATTAGAACGTGCGTAAGCATTTACATTGGAGGGTGTAAATGTGCATTTCGGAGTGAATTTTTTATTATGTCAGAACATGATGTTGTTTTTGAGACGAAGTTTTTGTCGTCAGCAAAAATCCGTAGGCCAAAAATAAAAAAATTAATATCCACAAGAGCATCTCAAAACATCAGCTTTTAATAACGCTTTCATTATAATAGCTTTAATTATAATTCCGAATCGAAATTCCATTCAAATACAGTAAATTTTAAAAGCAAATTATTATCATACCAGAACATGATGTTATTTTGGGGATGAGGTTTTTGGCGTCAAAAAAAATCCGTAAGCGAAAAATAAAAAGGTTTATTTTCTGCATGAGCATCCCCAAAAAATCAGATTTTAATAACGCGTTGCCATTGCATTTACAAAAGCTCTGATTAAAAAAATAAGTTAATGATTACAGCCAATAAAGCATAGAAGAATGTCATTTTGAGCACGTGATTTTATGAAATGAAATAAATAGGAAATGTGATATTTTTTAAACAATAAATGCGAGACAAAGTTTTTTTTCGATCGTTGACAATACTAAAGCAACTCATTCAATGAAACAATTAAAAGGAATAAAAATTTAATTTAACTAGGACGAGTACATGGTGATTGGCCGTTCAAGAAACTGTGTTTTGACATGATACACTGATATATGCAGAGTAGATTTCATTTTAATCTTTTATATTTAATTTTTGATTCGAAATTTTATTAAAAATTAAGCAAAATTTTCGGTTTTTTTTGTATGTAACAAATAAAAATATTTTTGTACAATTATTTCTACATTAAATTTAAATGCTGTAAAATGATAATTTATTTCTATCACTTTAATTATAGCTTTATTCTCTTCCCTAATTTTTAACCGTTTTTTAAAAATGATTTTATGGATAATTTATAAATATTTTTCATTTTTTAAGTAAAGAAATTGGTTTCACCGTTTAAACAAGTATAAAATATTCATCTCATTTTTGCTATTTAAAATCAAAGAAAAATTATCGTGGTTTTTTTATCATATTTGTTGGCAAAATCTTAATAAGTTTAATTTATTATTTGTATTTAATGAGATACTGTGCAACATTAGTTATTAAATTTCTATAATTTTTATATAATTTTAATATAATTTTTATGAGAAATTTGTATGTAAAGTTACTCCTGTAGATATCTTGAAATTTATTAATAAAAACATTCACATTAGCTTCATATGGGAAAATTCATGTATACAATAAATAGATCAAGCGTAAGGTTTCAAAACTAATAATACTAAAATGGCTATCAATATTTAAAAGTCATATTTTTTCAGCAGAGTATTTTTAAAGGTGAAGTATTTAAGTTAAAAAGTGTCTAAAATAAACAAAATTTTGGCTGAGAAATCGTTAATTGTCGGGAAATACTGGGATATCGGCAAAAAAAAATCAATTTAATCTGAAGATGATTTTTTTAAAAAAAAATCTGTAATTATCATCTAAATTTACAATTTTCTGATAAATTTTCATAAGTAGAATGAAACATTTTTGATAATAAATGAAAAGGAATCATTTACTGATAGTCAAAAACGATGCCATCCACGATTTTGGCAAGCACCAGTCGAGAATATACTTTAGGGATCGACATTTCGAGTATGTAACAACATCAGGATCTTTTTGTGAGGTTCTTACAATTCTGAAGAAAAGCTCTCCAGATACAAGATTATAATGGATTCTGTTCAAATTGTGTTGGTTGTTCTGGGCGTATTTGTTTGTCTTAATTTTATATTCTATGCATTTATGTAAAAATCTACTTTTTTAAACCCCATTCCCCCCATAATTTAGGACACTATAATGCCATTTTCATTTTCAAGCAACTTTAGCTACAAAAAAAAAACTTAGTTAAATTAAAATTTACAGCTACAATGAAAAAAAAGATTAACCACCACATCTAATTTATTGCACGCAAATTATACTATATAAATACATTTTTGTTTTCCCCGAAAGTTTTTATTTGCTTTTTTCATGATATAAAGTTAAAAGTAATAGATGTATTCGCTGATTATATCTATATATAATTCATTTCTCTTACACATTTTACCAATGTGCATTTATTTTTGTAATGCATCTTTCACGGATAAATTTGACAAACAGTTTTCAGATATGGCTGATTGCTAAAAGTCGATCTAGATGAGTAAACACTTTCTGATGTTTATTTATATATTTGAAGAAAAAAAATTTACGTAACTGAAACTTTTCTGAATAAAATTAAAGTAACTTTAATTGACTTCCATAAAAAAAGTGGCACAAATTTTCAAGTACAGCTAAAAAGCACATTTTTCTATAAATAAAGAAAAAAATCAATAAAAAAATTAGAATGAAATCTGCTATGCATATTTCAATGTATTATGTCAGAACATAATGTCTTGTACGACCAAGCACCACGTGCTCGAGCAAGTTCAATTATATTTTT
Organism: Argiope argentata; assembly: GCA_026289955.1. Taxonomy (NCBI): domain Eukaryota; kingdom Metazoa; phylum Arthropoda; class Arachnida; order Araneae; family Araneidae; genus Argiope; species Argiope argentata. The sequence continues at coordinate 7,597,096 of JAOUZG010005735.1, read as the reverse complement.
ATTCATTTTAATTGTTTTATTGAATGATTCACTTTACTATTGCAAACGATCATAAAATGTTTTGCCCCGCATTTATTGTTGAAAAAAATACCACATTTCCTATTTATTTCATTTCATATAATCTCGTGCTCAAAATGACATTTTTCTAGGTTTTATTTGCTGTAGTCGTTAACTTATTTTTTTAAACCAGAGCTTTTGTAAATGCAATGACAACGTGTTATTAAAATCTGATTTTTTGGGGATGCTCATGCAGATAATAAACCTTTTTATTTTTCGCTTGCGGATTTTTTTTTGACGCCAAAAACCTCATCCCCAAAATAACATCATGTTCTAGTATGATAATAATTTGCTTTTAAAATTTACTGTATTTGAATGGAATTTCGATACGGAATAATAATTAAAGCTCTAATCAGAAACACAATGTTCAAGATAAACAATAAGATGTCACAATATTGTTTGGAATGTGAATATCGCATGATTCCCTTCAACAGAGTACAGTATTTACCAGCTAATATACAATATATAGAGGAGGGCAAACAAACTGTCCTTTCAACAAAGCATAACAAATATTTCATCTTTATAACAAATATTCATTGCTACCAACAGTTTATTAAGTAACTCAAATATTGAAACGTAACATGAGAAGTAAGATAAAGATAGCTTAGTTCTAATAAATAAAATGTGTAGCATAAAAACGATGTATGTTGCTATAAAAGCTTTGGATTTTTCATCAGATTCTTGAAGACATTATGTTATCTGAAGTTTTTTTATATCCGGCTAGACGTTACAAAAGCATCAAAAAGATTTAAGAAATTTTTGAGATCAAAAATATTTTGGGCACTTGGAGTTTTTTTGCCTTTCTGAAATAAACTGAAGTATTTGAAGGCTTTTGATTGACTGTAAAGAACATTTCCCGAGAGAAATAGAGCAGTTACTCAGTTCTTTTTCTAATATTTTTTAGCTCATTTTTTCGAAATTATATAACATCTTATATGAAGCTCTATAAATGTTCGCTTTACATTATAATATTAATAATACTTTTTATATTTTCTGAGGAAGAGCTTTATTGGTTTTTTCTATTAAAAAATTTAATTGTAAAGGTATTAAATAGAATGAAGTTTTATATATTATATTTTGAAATCAAAATTTATTTATTGTTTAAAATATATTTTTAATTGAAAAAGCCTTTACTTTTATAGTTATTTTACATTATGTTATTTTACATTATTATAGTTATTTTAAATTATTATAGTTATTTTACATTATTATAGGTATTTTACATTTATAGTTATTTTACATTTAAATATATATAGCCTTATCTGAATACTATTAATTTTATATTGTTTCAAATCTGACTTGACACTTGAATTCAATTTAGAAAAATGAAAGCTAAATTTTTTGTTATGCATTTTTCTCAGTTATCTCAGTTTTATTTACATCAAATTAACATTCTTAACAGCATGTTTTCTTGGTTTATAAATGCTCAACTGTAAATCAACTGTAATTTAACAAATCGGTCATTTTTCTCATTACCTTTAAAGTGCTTATTTTATTAATAAATATTACAAACTGCTAATGGAATAAAATTAAAAAAAAACATTAACGGGGTTCTTATTATGGTGTTATTAAAAATAAGGAAAGATACATAACCTTCGCGCGTAACTTTCATCAATTAAAGAAAAGCATGGCCAAAAGAATTTGTAAAAATAATAAAAATAGTTCATTGGAATAATGAAAAGCGTTATCATGTCAGAACATGTTATTTTGGGAATGAGGTTTGTGGCGTCAACAAAAATCTGTTGTCGAAAAATTAAAATTAAATTATCTGCACGAGCATAAACAAAATCAGCTTTTAATAACGCGTTGCCATCGCATTTACAAAAGCTCTGATTTAAAAAAAAATAAGTGAATGCCTACAACAAATAAAACCTAAAAAAATGTCATTTTGAGCACTTGATGATTCGAAATGAAATGAATAGGAAATGGAATATTTTTTTAAACAACAAATGCGATAAAAAGTTTTTTGAATCGTTTGCGATACTAAAGTGACTCATTCAACGAAACAATTGAAATGAATAAAAATATAATTTATTTCGCACGAGCACGCGGTGCTTGGCCGTTCAAGAAATGATGTTCTGACATGATACATTGAAATATGCATAGCAGACTTCATTTTAATCTTTATTTCAAATTACACATAAAAGCAATTAAAAATTGTCAACATTTAGGGAAATTCACGAATCGTTAAACATATATCATAAAAAAGATAATGTTTTAGATTCTTAAACGGTGCAAATTGTTTTAGATTTGAAAGACATCAAAGAAAAATAATGGAATTTAATTTTTAGTTCTAGTTAAAACGCTTGAAGCCTAATTGCCTTAATTCTAGGTTCAGTGGATTGTTCTATAAAACACCGATACTCACTAACATGTATTATCCTCTGTTATTAAAGAAAAATGAAACAGTCGCAAATTTCGATGATTTAATAAGTACTTACTAAAAATGTGGCAAGGGAAAATGTAATATAATGCTGATTTTTTATCTTTTGTGAAACAGAGTCTGAAAAAGAGATTTATTATTTTTCTTAAATAATAGCAGCCAAAAGTTCAAAGTCCTTTGTGTTCTTTATTTGATCGATCGAGAGGTCGTTTAATTCTTTTCTGAAATTTCGAAACTAATTAATATTTTATTGCGACGTCTGATTAAAATATTTTTCGTTTTGTTTTCTTCCAATACAAATAGCATGATACGAAGAGAAAAATTAAACTCTCCATTTATTTTGAATAAGATTTGTTAATAATTTCAAAGTTTTAAATTCTGAGCTCTTTCATGAAAGTATTCAAACATAGTTGAAAAGAATATATTTTAATACATTCCTTTAATAAATATTTGCTTAAAATTATTTTTACTATTTTTAGAAAGAAATGATTTCAGTACCTTTAAGGAATGTTATTCTGGAGCGACAAAGTGTTGCTGAAAGCAAATATATAATACCTTGGAAGCTATTTTGTGGGCGAAAATTTCCTTTCGTTTTGTGGATTTAAAATTCGAATACAGTTAAAACTCATAAATAAATGTCGAGATCCAGCAGGGTCGAACCTCTCTGTTTGGAAAGTTCTTTTTAAAAAAGAGATTCCTATAGAAAGACGGGCTGCGATGGCACCATGATAAGGTCTCGGCTAGTGGGCTGTAGGGTTTCAGGTTCAACACCCGATTCCACCGAAGAACAGCTCCGGTGTCATCCTCATCATTTAACCACGGTTTAAAACTATGAGGTATGTCCCAGAATCGCCCTAATGTTACTTTACTGGACGTTAATAAAAGAAAACTGTCCTATAGAAAGACTGCGTGTTTCAATGGTTTTAAAGACATGACTTAGGAAATTTGTTAAAATTTATTCACTAATCTTGATCCCTAGAACACAAATTTCTCCTTCGCTTATATAATATCCGTGCAACACTTCGCCAATGCTACAAATCAAAAAGTTTTTCTGCCTATTTTTTTAAAATCCTAAATACGGCTGTGAATACAAAACGAACATATACATTCCTAGCAGCGAACGTTCCTTGAACTGTACCAGCCGTATCTGCCTTTTCCTCCGATTAGTGATGCTGCTATCAGTCATTTAAGATGGCGGTTGGTCTTCTGACGTCCACAGCTTATGAGCAGTGAAGTGTTATTCGTTTTCTATGGAGCAATGGACAAACACCCATAGCAATTCACAGGGAAATGCGTTCCACGTATGGGGAAAAGTGTCTCTCATGAGTGTTCAGTGGTGGTGTCGTGAGTTTCAAAAAGGCCGTAAAGACTTGTATGAGAATGAGCGTTCACTGGGAGAATCTGGAACACCCACCTTACAGTCCAGACCTTGCCCCTAGGGATTTTCACGTTTTCGGTCCACTGAAGAAGTTCCTGGCAGGACAGGGATTCAAATGTGACGAAGAAGCCAAGAGGGTGGTCCGACGGTGGTTCCGTAGGCAACCGGAATAATTCTACCACAGGGCGATCTCTAATTTAGTGCTGAGAGGGACAAATGTCTGAACCGGTGTGGTGACTATGTGGAGAAATAATGTAAAGTGCGTAGTAATTTTGTAAATATATGTATGTGCCTGTTCTTGGCGAATAAAAAATAGGCGCAAAGACTTTTTGATTTGCCCTGGACAACTATGATTTTGTTTGGAATTTAACTGGATATTAATATATTATTAGAAATGTTAAAAAAAATATTAGACGAGTTTGTAAATACCCCCCCCCCCACACACGCACGCGTGTTCAACAAGGGTAGAAATGATGGAGTTAAAATTTTCATTTGTCTATAACTTGCTTAATATTGAGGACATAAAAATAAATACAATTACCAAAATTAGCACATAATTAAGACGAACAACTTTTGTATTTAAGTTCTTCGCTAATTTCAAGGTCTTAGAAGTTAAAGGCTGAAAAAGGTCCTTTCACGTCCTAATTTTGTCTTTTTCTAGTATCGGCAATTAATGTTGTCAGATAGTAACTCGGATTTGAAGATGTACCACATGGCAATCTAACATTTGCCTTCCAGAATACCGAGATGAATTTTTTTTTGTTTTAGGATAGTACATATGAGAACGTATCCAAACTTCCATTCCATACTAACTTTTTTTGTATCATGAAACAATTTTAGTTGCTTAACATCATCAGACCCACATACATGAACAAATCATGCGTTTTCGATTTTCTGACATTAAATCGGATGTAGTTCTGGAATCAAATTATTCTTCAATGAATTTTGGGTTCCGTTTTTTCTATGTTTTGTTCAAAGGTGCAAAATTTGCTATATTTTTTATTTAAAGTTTATATATGTATCAAATTCTCAAAGAATTCCACTAAGAGGTTGACTGCCACTCGATTTGGAATTTAGTGTGTGATTTTGTAAAATTCATTTGTAATTCTTCATCTCATTTTGGTTTCTATCAATTTGAATAAAAATGTCGATAACACTCTTCTTCTTATCTCCATCATGGTCTGACTCCGTCAGACCAGATCAGATTAACCATTGATTCTGAAATGGTCGGTGTCTGTCCAAGGAGGTGAATAAATATCCCTTACACTGAGGTCAAGGTAGTCAAGGATGTGAGAGGGAGTGACCTGGAAGAGTTGGCATTTAGGACAAAGGGGAAATGATTTCTTTCGCCCAGAGAATTTAAGACATTTTAAGTGTCCGCTGGCAAGTCGCGAAATGCAAGTATGGGATGACCTATCTCCTGAAATGGAAAGAAAGAAACCTGGGTTAGGCCCCTTGTACCAGTTGTTTGATTAGGAACCAGCCAGTCTTCTCTGATGACAGATTTTTTGTAGGAGAAAAGCTCCAGATAGGTCAATTTGGTAGAAGGGGGGTATTTTGAAAGCGACCCTCTTTGGCCTGTTTGTATGCCAATTCTTTGCCGTCGATGTCTACATGTGATGACAACCAGTGAAGATGAATTTGGCGATGTTGCGAGATGGTCTTGAGCTTATTGCGGATCGAAATACTTGTACGATCTCCGGAATTTTGTCGATTTTTGAGATGTTGAAGCGCACTGCGGCTATCTGACAAGATGCAGACATCACCAAAGTTGTTCTCTTCAGAAACCGCCTCAAGACCAATCTCAATTAGAGGAGTTCACTTCTGAAGACAGAGAAAAGGTCAGAGTAACGTTGGAATAAAGAGACGATAACACTCTTTCGGTTTAATATAACGTATATTCAGGGTATCTCAATGATTAATCGCTAAAGATTACAATCATTCTTTTTTTATGTGTATATATGATAGTTGATATATAATTAGAAAAAATAGTTTAAAAAATAAATATAGATAAATTAAGTTTGAAATTTTCTATGCCCTGGACTAAAGCCCCTAATGTTATATAAATTTATTTTTTGAATTCATTCCCATAGACGCTGTGGTAGTCTTCGAATATGTCTCAGTTTTTGAATCAGAATGCCGGGCTTTTGAGATATGAGTTCGTAAAAAAATAGCCATGCATACGGACCTGATATGCATTAAATCTGTCGAAGATAAAATTCTCTCTGGTTGGAGTTAGAGTACATCCTTTTTAAGCTTTCTCGTAATTTTGAAAAGGAAGAATATCCTATCGGGTATTGACCTCGTCCTCTAATCAGGTTTTTGAGCTTTAAGAACGGATCTTAAACAGCTTTTGGTAGGTTTGGAAATGAGTCGCTAATCTAATAAATGAACTATGATAATTCGGCCTGATTTGAAGTTGAATATTTGAAAACAATGGCTTCATATGAAAAGAACTGTGTAAAATACATAAATCACCTTCATTATAAGAAAATTATCATGAATATTTCAAAATATTATACACAAAAGAAAGGATTCTATCGCCTTGTACGAAATGATAACAACGCCATTTTTTTCCATAAAATTCTTGGATTCAACTATCTATAGACTAACTTTCCATCTGAAAGGATATATAATCTAATATAACGTAATTTGAAAATTCTAAATTTAGCCTATTAAAGTCACATATTTTTAACTATATATTTATCTCCTTTACGTAGGCGTGCCTTGAAAATAATCTTCAACTAAGAGAATGACTGTAAATAGAAGTTCAATGAGTATATGATTGAAAAAAGATGTACTTATTGGCCTTATATTAGAGTTTGTAAGGCTTCAGTATCCCTTAACACCATAAATATTTCAAAGAATTCGGTAGAAAAGGTAGAAAAACCTGTTGAAGTGGGAAAATTCTGAAAAGAATTTTCTTATTTTGTGGTATTTTTCTCACCAAATAGAAAATATGATATGCTTAGATCGGAGAAAATTCTATTAATATCTTTGAAAGACATGAAAATAGCTAGGTTTCAAAGAAGAAAGTACTTTTCACAATTTCAATTCATGTAAATATCTGCGAATAAATGACGATCTTTTGTATACTACAAAATATATAATTCTCAAAATAAAGGGAGAATATGCCTGAAATATAGTTGAAAAATGGAAGTGAAATAGATGCATATTTTAGTACAAAATTAAGAAACTGCTATGAAATAGTTAAAACTGCTATAATAGTTAAGGTTAGCGTTAATACGGGTTAAGATTAAGTAATAACAGTTTAAAAAAATCTAAAGATTGAGTGAAAAACTAATGCTTTTCTTTAAACGACATTAATTAAGATAAAAATCATTTAGAATGTTTTCTTAACGCAGTATAAAACTATTCCCTTTTCATTTTAAATCTATTTTTTTGCAACCGTATTAATGATCTTAACCTTGTTATACTGAACAATCTCGATGAACTAGATCTTATCAGAATAATTTGAAATATTATTATCATGTCAGAACATTATGTTGTTTTTGGAAATGAGGTTTTCTGTTGCCAACAAAAATCCGGAGGCGGAAAATAAAAAATTTATTATCTGCACGAGCATCTCAAGAAATCAGCTTTTAATAACGCGTTGCCATTGTATTTACAAAAGCTCTGATTTAAAAAAAATTGTTAATGACAATAAAAATAAACGAAGAAAATAAAACGATGAAAAATGTCATTTTGAGCACTGATTATATGAAATGAAATGAATAGGAAATGGAATATTTTATTAAACAATAAACGCGAGATAAAGTTTTTTTGGATCGTTTGCGATACTAAAGTGACTCATTCGTTGAAACAATTAAAATGAATAAAAATATAATTTAACTTGTACGTGTAAGTTAAGTGGTGCTTGGCCGTTCAAGAAATTATGTTCTGACATGATACATTGAAATATGCAAAGCAGATTTCATTTTAATTTTTATTTTTAATTAAAAATATAGAATTTCAATTATAAATATATTTTCAATCAGATCTTTAATTAATGTAATAATTATCATTATCTATAAATTAACGTTATCGGTTATCGTTATCGGTTAAATTTGTTAAAGTTTTATTGTGAGATATATATATTAATTTCAAAACTTTAGGATCTATAGAGATTACAGAACGGTATATATATAGAAATATATATATGTCCTATATCTAAATTATAGAGCATGTATAGAAATTATAAGGCCTTTTAGAGATTTTGAGATTACAGATAACCAAAGACGATGTATGAAAAATTTGAAATCTGCGTATCGATGATAGCTAAAGAATCTATTAAGTGTTTTCGCCGTAGAAAATGGGCAAAGTATTAGTATTTTTGAGATTTTGCGACAAAAAGATTAACATTGTTTATATATCTGGAAGTTACAGGATTTATATAAAATTAACAATAACAGAAAGCCCTAGATATCGGAACTATGTTGGGATTACTATGCTTCATTGAATTTCCTGACTACTTCGAATAAATAGAATTGATGGTTTTGACACAGCTTTTAAAATGGGGGGGGGAAGGGAGCTATTCATTGTTTTGATATTCTATAATTTACGAAGTATTGTTGAGAATACAACCATTGGTGACGTATCTGGCTTTCATATGAAATACAATTTTTGAAAATTGGCACTGTGGGAATGAGATTCTCTCGAATTTTACACACTGAGTTTTAACACCAATATAGTGTTTTTAAGAGTTCCCTCGAAAACTCGTAAGAGTGATGGAGAGTAAGGACTCATTATGATCATTAGGAACCTTAATCATTATGATCATTAGGCATTTATTATGATTATTTAGATGATTATTGAAAATTCTTATATAAAATGTTCGCAGTGGTTGTAATTATGAAATTGATTTTTTTGATAATTATTTTAAATGTGTGAGAAAAAGGCATTGAAACGATTTTAAGAACAGCTTTTATTAAAAAACGATTATAATATGTAGAATTATTCGTAAAAAACATAAAATTTATTAAAATAAAAAATAAAAATAACAAAAAGAAATAATTTTATAAATTGATTTATTTTTTCTTATTTTTTTCTTTTGAAAAGGCTTATCGTACTGAAACAATAATTTATTTAGGAGTTTCTTTTCAATGATATTATAATTTCATGTTCTTAAATGGCTACTTTAATTTGAATCCATGTTCAATTTTCTAATTAAATGTAACTCATAAAATATTATCAAATCCATCTAATAATTATGATAATAAACTGAAACCTTTGGTGATTCAGGAAAATGTCACAATAGCCTTTCTAAGCTACGTCAGCAATAAATATAGGAACCCGCATATTATGTATCTTAAGATAAATTATTTATTTAATTATAGACAATTCATTTAATTATAGACATTCACTACTTTTAACAAGTAAGGAAATCGATTTCAGTAATCTAAAAAGTTACTAGTTTTTTTATACTACTGCATATATTAAAAACATTAAAAATTTTCATTATTTTCATTACCATTTGAAATCCAATAAATGCTTGGTAAAAGTAATTAATTGCAAAACAAAATTCACTTTGCTCTTCAAATTCAGACACAAACTAAATTCGCGCTTTTATTCTTTTAAATATATTTAATCTGTCAACAACAAAGCGTATTCTTATTTCCGTCAAACGATGCGATTGACAGTTATTTTCGCTGGCAGAGTTCATTAGCTTGAGATGACACATTCGGCAGACTAGACAGCCATTTCATTTCAGTTGTAAAAAAGAATCACTCTTTGATTAATCGAAGGATCAGTATTGTTTTAAAGCCTCTTTCTTAGACAATTAAAATCTTCATATCTATCTATCTAGTCATTCATATTTTAGCTATGTGGAATAGAAGAATTTGATACATCTTTTTAAAATGCAATAATTATTTATTAAAAGATGCAAAAGTTCCAATAAACACACTTGTAGATGTTCGCGTTTTTTTTAAATATATAACCTTTAATGCTGCTAATTATTTGAACTTTTTAAAAATATTGTGATGCAATATATCAAAAGATTTTCAAAGCGATTCTAAATGAAATTTTCATTTTTTGAATGGCATCACGCTCGAAGTCTGTTAGATTTCAAAATACAAAATTTCTACCGCATTTGTTGTTAAATAAAATTGTGTATAATAATACTGGCGTCAGCTAATGCCAACTTTTAGATAATCGTGAATATTTTGCTGATGTTGAAGTATACAATTCTGTTCCCTGACTTCCGTAATATAATTAAATTAATATCCCATTTTGAATTTTAAAACAGTTTGATACTCAAACGAAATTATATCTAATACTAAAGGGCCGCCGGCTTGCTGGCACAGAGGTAGCGCGTCTGCCTCGTGTACTGGAGGTCCCGGGTTCGAGTCCCGGCTCGGGCATGGTTGTTCTTCTGTGTGCTACCTATGAGATGTGTGAATGTGCCCCCCCGTAAAAAGGGGTTGTGCAAGCGAATGTGGTGAGTGGGTAACAAAGTCGTACTCTTGGCCCTAGTTGGCGATACTCAAATACAAGAGACACTTCATTCGGCTTAAATCTGCTGCTGGGCTCAGCAGCGGGCTTGTCCATGGCAAGTGCCATTTGACACAACAACAACAACAACTAAAGGGCCCGTGATGGCTTGGTGGTAAGTTCAGAATTAGAATCAATCGTGTAAGCATATCTGGTGCACGTTAAACTCATCGGGGTGAATATTTTCCTGCTAGTATAATGCGGAGGTTTAGAGAGGGAGTGCCAGCTTACGTAACGTCCTCGTCGTCTGCCCACGATTCAAAATCGTAATTTCCGTCCCAAGGTATCTACAGAGTTTCTTTAAGATGAGGCGTACATATAACTAAATTAACCCATCAAGCGTCGGCTGTCTAGCTTAACACTTAGCTGACCGGTGACGAGTTAACTCGTCTTTGCACTTGCATTATCTGTTTCAATTTATAACACCGAGGGAGATATAGAACATTGCAAAAACTTGGCGTATCGTGTTTAGTCTTGTCCGCTCTATAACAGAAAAATTACTTTTCCTAGAATTTACATTTTTATTAGAATTTTAGTTAAATCCCAAAAATTTCAACCATGACGGAACGTATCGGCGAAGAACTTTTTGGTGTTCCAATTCAACAAAATTCATTGGAGTTTTTTTAGAACGTTTTACTTTCATATTCAATTACAAAAAAGTAGCCGGTGACATGACATAGTTTCTGTGTAAAATTACCGGTCGCCAAAGTGTTAAGAATGTTCTTCAAACGACAGAAGTCAAAATAGAGGTTGAACACAGCTTACTAGAAAAGAAATTGACAGAACGTTCCTAAACCGGCCTGGTATGTTTTTGCTTTCCCCCGATCATTAACAATAGGAAATAATTCCGTGTCTCTACTATCATGCCCCCTAAACACAGGAGATTGTGAATAGTGCTGAGTGACAAATCGAGTTGTAAATCTGTCGACGCAGGATGGTTTTTCAAATAGGAATTTGGTTTTCGCTCTGAGAACTAAGAACTTCTCTTTCTAACTATACTATAGATAATACTATAATTTTATCTTTTTTTAAAGTTCGGTTATTTGCATATATGTAAGGGACATTAATGTTCGAAGAGATCTATATTTCAGAAATCATTTATTTTTAAGCAAGAAGAAACAAATCTATCCTTCACAGTAATGAATCGGCATAAAAAATAGAAATAATAAAGAATATCATAATCTAATGTAAGAACATTGTTAATGAAGAATCTTTTTAGTGAGTATATGATGAATATCCTCACAATCATGATAATTATTGTTGGATTCTTTGTTCCCCAAGTAAGTACGATACTTATAAGTGAAACACAACCGAGGAGTACCCAACATAACATTTGCAGAAATTAGCAAATCAAAAATACACAACAAATTGTTAACTCGGCAACTTCGACAACATAATTTTTTAAGAAAGAATTACGGATTTCGAATATAATTTTAATAGAAGAATAAAATTTTAATTAAATATTAAAATAATCATTTCCAAATATCAATTCTTTTCTCTAATTGATTGCAAGTCTCGTCCTATTTTCGTTTTGGTAAAGATTTATAAAAAATTTAAAAAGTAATTATTTGTAACTTTAAATGTAAGTTATATGTATTTATGTACTTTTTATATTTACTAAATAATAAGTTGATCCATTTACAGAAAAATTATTTTTCTGCATACTAAATATTAAAAATTAATTTAATATGTAAACATGACATTTTTTGTATTCAAATTTTTACCTTCACAAAGTATTATTACAAAAATTATCAGGAGAAAACAGTAAACACAAGATAAGGTGAATTTAATTCCCACAAAAGTAGCAAAATATAAACTAGGATGTATAATAACTGTTGAGCTTGATAACGGAAATAGATAAAAATAAATAAATAGTTTTTTCAATAACCCTCAGCTTTTGGTAGCTGACTTATATGTACTGCAAATAATACTCCAGGGAAAACATATTAGACTATCTTTTGTAGCATTCCAAAAGAGTGCAGTGTTACATGGAATTCTCCATAAGAATCTATAAATCTCGGTTTCTGATAGCGATAGACTCACAAATCATTATAATGAAATCTTGGAAAAGTTAATACTTTTTGACTAAGTATAAAGTAAGAATCTCAGCAAATTTTCTTTCTTATCATAAATCAAACACGACAAGAAAAAGATATTAGAAATTCTTGAATGTGTACTATGGTAATTGAATTAGCAAATTCTAAGCATTGAATAAATAGGAGTTATCACAGTTAACATTTACAAATTCAAGTAATTTATTTTAAGAGGAATGACTTCTCGTCTGTTCAAAAAAGAAAAGTAACTTAAAAATAAAGATTGAAATGAAACCTTCTTTGGATATTTGAATGTCTCATAGAAAAACAATTAGCAAAAAATACATATTTACCCAAACAGTAATATCTAAAAATAGAAAAATTTAAAAGAACATTGTATCTACAGAGCGCCAATGCTGCTACAACTAGGACACAGATGAAATGAACAAAATTGGCAAAATTTTTTTTAAAAAAACAAAAGTAGCGATAATAATAATACAATGAATCCGGCCTGAAGACTTTTTCAAGGGTCACCCTCAGGCAGGGATTCAAAAAGGGATTTTTTCTGTGAGAAATCTGATAATAAGTCAAAAATTGATTTCCCGTGACCCAAAAATCCCAAGAAAAAATATCTTAGTTAAAAAGCAACCAGAAAAAATCACGCAAAACGAAACCAAAACTAACAATACAAAAAAAAATAAGTTTAAATATAAAGAAATCCAGGAAAAATGAGGTCTTGGAGATAATCAATACCACAGAAATACAAAAACATTAAAACACAAAATGTTAAAATCAAACGTAACAAAACAACATAGACTCAAAACAAAACTAGATATACCCGTATTAAATGCACACAAAACAAGCAAAAAAAAGCAAAAAAATTTTCATTAAAAGGTTTATAGAAATTATTATTTTGGAGTACTATTTATTCGGATTTTCTAGTTGACTGTTATTTGATTGGTTTGATTTTTTCTCTTTTATTCTAATTAGATTCTATAAACCTTTTAATGAAATTTTTTTTGCTTTTTTTGCTTGTTTTGTGTGCATTTAATACGGGTATATCTAGTTTTGTTTTGAGTCTATGTTGTTTTGTTACGTTTGATTTTAACATTTTGTGTTTTAATGCTTTTGTATTTCTGTGGTATTGATTATCACCAAGACCTCATTTTTCCTGGATTTCTTTATATTTAAACTTATTTATTATTTTTTTGTATTATTAGTTTTGGTTTCGTTTTGCGTGATTTTTTCTGGTTGCTTTTTAATTAAGATATTTTTTTCTTGGGATTTTTGGGTCACGGGAAATCAATTTTTGAGTTATTGTCAGATTTCTCACAGAAAAAATCCCTTTTTGATTCCCTGCCTGAGGGTGACCCTTGAAAAAGTCTTCAGGCCGGATTCATTGTATTATTATTATCTCTACTTTTGTTTTTTTTAAATTTTTTTTTGCCAATTTTATGCATATTTGACTGTATTATGTCAAAGCATAATTTCTTGAACGGTCAAGCACCACGTGCTCGTGCAAGTTATAGTACATTTTTATTCATTTTAATGGTTTCATTGAATGAGTCACTTTAGTATCGCAAACGATCCAATAAGCTTTATCTCGTATTTATTGCTTAAAAAAATATCACACTTCCTATTTATTTCATTTCATATAATCTCGCACTCAGAGTTAAAATTTTCTAGGTTTTATTTGCTGTAGTTATTAACTTAATTTTTGTAAATGCGATGACAACATGCTATTAAAAGCTGATTTTTTGAGATGCTCGTGCAGATAATAAAATTCTTATTTTCCGCCTACGTTTTTTTTATCTTTCGCTTACGGATTTTTGTTGTCGCTATAAACCTCATTCCCAATATAACATCATGTTCTGACGATAAAAAAAAATCCTTCCTTGGATTATTCCGAATTGGATACGTTCGTTTATGCTCTTAGCACTGCATATTGTAATAAAAAAATCCCGGCGTTTTTGTAAATCAGTATTATTTGAATTAAATATATTAGAATACTAATTTGATTTCGTTTAAAGTAAATATAGATTATTTTATGATTGATAAAGTCGCATTTTAATCGAATTCTTCCCAATTGCTATGCTAGAGATTCTTATTTTTATTATGCTGTAATGAACAGATCTATTAGTTGTGAACAAAGTTCAAACAACAAGAGGGTTATTTGTTCGTTAGCTATTTGCTTCAGTTCAATATCGGCATTTTCGACATGAATCGACATTAGCTGTTAGATGAATACTCTACTACGTGTATGAGACAGCTAAGAATCGAACTTCCGATTGCAAAGGCACAAAATCAATATAGAACCATTAAGCTATTAGTGTTCAACATGAGTCGATTGATTGGGGTTTTGGATAAAAGTTATACTTTTAGTTGCATGAATGCTAGTTGAGATGTAATTTTATTGAAGAGGTAACATCAATTATTAGCGACTTGAGGATGACATATTTCCTAAAAGATTGAATTTGAACAAACATCATATGGAGAAAGGATCTTTCATGAAACTAAAACTCAAACTTATAACCTTCTGAAGGATTGTAAAGTCATGCATGACACTTGTAACAAATTCTTGAAGTTTGTTGTCTTTATGTAAAATTATAATACTCAAAACGAAGAGCTTCAATTTCAGTGCTTTTCAAAGAATAAATTTTATTATTTCCTTTGTAATATTTCCAAGCCTCGAGATATTCTGATTTGAATTTAAAATATCTTGCAATATTTCAAGATCTTTATGAAAAAAAAGGGTAAGATGATGGAATATGCAAATCATTACTTTATTTCAGATTCGAAATCTTTGCTTATCGGAAACTTGTGCTTTCGTTCACTCAAAATAAAAATTTAAACTCAATTATCGCGGAACGCAGCAGGAAATGAGTTTCCTCTTGAGTAAATTTCCAAGTTTTCGATTTCATCTGATGGAATCAAAGTTATCGAAAATTTACAGATTTAACGAGCTCAACCAAGCATTCCTTTCTTTAATTAAATTGCTGTTTAAGCTTTTAGCTCTTTTTTTTCGCTGATAAATGTGTTTATATCCTGAATATTTCTATGCTGCAGTCAAATGTCTAGACTTGCAAATCTCAGTAAGTTTTATCTTTTAAAATATTAAGTGGTTTATTAGCAAAATATTTTAAGCGTATAATAAAATCCCACTCTTTCTGTATAACTTACAAAATTAGCAACCAACAAACATAGTACTATAAGATGATATTTTGAATATGTTCAATCATTTAAACTGATAATAATAATTTTCTATTGATTTTTAAGTGTACTTTATACATAATAATAAATGGCGCTACAAATTTTACTTTCATAAATTCTTCTAATATTTTGTAAAAATTTATTCATACATTTGGGTTTTACCATATCCCTTCCTTTTCAGAAAATGAAATTTTTTGTCTTTTAGAAACTGTATATATATATTAAAAAATTTTCGATTAGTGATAGCATTTTCGTTTAATTTGCTTTTTAATAGTTTAAAAGATTTCATATCTTAGGAAACTATAAGGAATATACATCTTATTCAATACATTTACTAATACGGAAATATCATATTCAGTATATTAGAATCCTAGTCGATTTATCAACTTATTAAATTTGATAAATCTACATATTAACATGTGGTGAAAGTTATCAGATTTTTGAAAAATATTTTTATCAGAAAAAAATTCATTTCAAAAATCTCAAAATAATCTTTTTTAAGGCTTCTATAGATGAATTAGACGATGATGCATTTGTAGAACACGAAGGCTAATGCAAGTTATCAATTAAAGTTAATGATAATGCAAGTTATCAATTTTTTATGTTCACATGTTCACTATTTCATTGCCATCATTTTGTTAATTTAAAAACTAAAACAACAACAACAACAAAAGCAGAATTTGAGAATTTGATGATTAATTTTGAAAAATATATCAACATTTATAATAGCACACTTTTCTTTGAAGCGAAACGAAATTAGCCTTTGTGCTGCACAAATGCATCATCGTCTAACTAATTACTTTTCTGAGTGCAATGAATCAAAGTTAATGCACGTGAAAGTTAGGATACAGAATTTTGCAAAGATTATCTTATGTGAAGCGTAAGTGAAATGCGTTATGATACTGATTACGAATTAAACGTCTTCCCATGAGAAAATTATTGAATTATATTGAAAATCTTCCAACCTATTAACGGAATAAACTATTTGGTGTATGCCTAGTTCATCAACCAAATGAAATAATTTTGATTTCAAAGCATTAGTGATATCAGGGCTCTGCACTTGTTTCGAAATAAAATAATATAGAATAATAAAAAGAAAATAATAAATGAAAACCATTGATGCTAGAAAAATTTTATTTAAAAAATTCCTTCTATGTTTTTTTTAAATTTTAAATCGCTCCTATATGTAAAATTTTATCATGGCGTGTCAAAACATTCGGGATTAATTTTTTGAAAAAGAAAGTTGTACAATGGTTTTTATATTTTTGAATTTTGGGAAAAAAAAATAAAATCAAAATATATCTCTTAAATGTCCAAAAGTGTTTACACATTTGAAAAAGGGGGCGTATGTTAGCTAAAAAGAGATGTAGCAAACCCCATCAAATTTAGACATTTAAAAAATTATTGTAGATAGCTTAGGGAATCTATTGCATAGTGTTTGAACTAAAAGATAAGAAGTGTTCTATCCATTTGTTTAATATTGGGGTACTAAAAAAACTAGGAAATCAAAATATACTTCTTAAATGCCAAGAAGTTTTTACAAATTCGAAAAATGGGGTTTTTTTATATAAACAGATACAGAAATCACCATCAAATTTAAACATTTAAAAAAGCATTTGCTCAAATCTTGTAGATAGCTTAAGAAATATATTGTATAGTTATTGATCCAAAAGATAATTGTTCTGTCCAAGAGTTCAATACTGATATTAAACTGATAAGACAAATTCAAGATTCATATTTTTCGAGTTGGAAAGCATTAAAATAATTATAAAATATTTGTAAATGAAGAAATTGTTTTCTTGTTTAGTTTTGAACATATTGAAAAATTAGTACACCAAATTTGAACAAAAAATATACCTTTAGATTTTAATTTAAAAAGAGTTTTGTAAGAAAATTATTCATAATTCTGAGTCAGAGAAAACATTAAAAGAAAAGTCTAAAGTATTAAAACATTCATGTTATTGAAATATAAAAGTCAATGCGATTTCTCAAAGAATAGATTCAGAAACAAAATTCAAATGTTTTTATTGAATGATAGGATTCTTCAGAAATTAAGTATGTTAAATAAAAAAAAAATGATATATTCGCAAAAAAAATCGACATTGTCACCAATCTTAAACTCTACACAATAATTACGTTTAACTGAATTTATTGTAGTTTTCTTTAATTATTTTTATTTGCAGATTTCACACGGACTACGGGTGAGTTATCGATATTATATAAAGTGATTGCAACTTGTCATAATAAATAAGAAAATTCTAGCATCTTTGGTAAATATTGTAATATTGGGGAGTCGAGTCACCTCTATTTTGATAACGGACCGTTCGTCCTTCAGGAGAGTTTGAACCGTGGTAGCCATTAGGATTTCGTCTTCAGTTTACACCCATGATTTTGCGATGTCAGTCCCTCCAATCAAAAGGGTCACCACTTTGTGATAAGGGTTACTAGTTTCCCCTTACATCTTGGCAAAATACTTTGACCGAAACGAGATTACGGCTTTCTTGTTTTTCGGAACCGAAAGAAGATTGCTAATAAAGATTTTTAATATTCCTATTACATAAGATAATACATTTATTTCATTGAAAAGTATTAGAATTTAATTGCTATTATAGAAAGCTAATTACTGGATAATGTACACAAAAAAAATTGAGAATCATATTGTATTCGAAATATCATTGAAAATGTAATTTTTATTGATACATTTTCCACCAAAAATCATTTAATGCAATCATAAAATAAAAATCTTAACAATATTCTTATTAAATTCCCCCTTACAATATCAGTTAAGGATTGTTTAAGCATTGGTGAACAATTGTTTGAAATATTTTAAACAAAAATCTGATGCAATAACTCAGTTTTCGATCAAAATAGGTACGTGCATATTAAAATCCGTCTATTAAAGCTTCTTTTGTAACAATTGGAAAGAATTTATTTGAACAGGCCGTTATTGCTAACATAAGTTATCAACAATTAGAAATTTCAACGGAATTTATCTCTATTAGGAAATATATTCCTTCAGTGATTAGAAGTTTTATAAATATTTCGACAATTAGCGCATTCAAATTAAGGGTTCATAATAGATCGTTTAATAGTAAAAAAGGTATTAAGAAATTATCAAAATACAAATATTGATAAAACCTACATGCTATGAAAAGTTGTTAAAAATAAACAGTATAAGATTTTATTAAAAATATTTGAAATTTTATATATTTAATAGTGTAACTGAAAAAGATAAAATCTCGTTATTTTCTCTGTATTAGAAAATTTGAAAGTGTTGGAACTAATTAATCTATTTTACGAAATTGTCGAGTAATTGCTTTCATAAATTGTTAACGAATAGGGAGAGAACATCATAATGACTAGATATAAAAATCAATATTTGGAAGATGAATGATAATTATTGAGTGATATAATTTTCATGATATTGGGAAAAGATATTTTAATAATAGACTGATCAATTTGGATAAAATAATAATTTTCAATTATAAATTCGATTATTACCTTATTAATAAAATTAAAAACAATGTTTATGTAGAAACAATATTTTGAATTCACATAAAATTTACAACACTTTAATTTCTTGATAGAATTATTACAAGCATTCGCATACAAACTTAATTAAAGCTTACTATTAGAATTAATAACTGTAATTTTAATTAAAAATTTAAAATGTATAAAAATTCTTTAATATAATATGTATGGAAGTCGTGATAAATACTAAATTGTGAAATGAAATTTTAAAGGAAAAACTAACATTTATAAAATTAGATTTAAATGATTGTTTGAAAAATAATATAAAAGAAAATAATTAATAATACTTAATTTAATCAAAGATGTTTAAAGTCATTTAATATGTTTTTACCCAAATTATGAATTTTCATTCAGGTTTTTAAATATTATATTAAAAATATTTAAGTAATTTTCATCCGTTTAGTAACTGTAAATTGCTTCATGCATGATAGAAAAATTGTTACAAATTAATAAATTTGAAGCATAATTTTTATGATTTTAGTTAATTGATTTGTGTTCATCTGTGATAAGAGCATATTGCATACACTCTTGGTGTAGATGCCATCACTGCCATATAATGGAGTATAAATTAAAAAAAATGACTTGACAAAGATAGGCGAATAAAGCCTACAGCAGTTTTTGCCACTTTGCTTCGAATTCAAGTTGCTTTTAATTTCGAACCTTTTAAATAAATTCAACAAATATCTTTTGAATAAATGTACTTACTTTCCTTCAGTAAAAGAAGTCGTATTAAAATCATGATATTCATCTTTTTTTTAAATTTGACATTTCGATTTAAAAAAAATGGCTAGCAAAATTGAGCTTTCAATTTATTTAACCCTTTATTTGGCTCTGGTCTTCAGAAACCACATGTATTTTCTTTGATTCATATGAAAGATCAATAATTCTAGATGCTTTATTAGGTAATAAAAAATGCTTCTGTAGACATATATCTAAATAGTTATAGTAAAATAATTAAAATAAATTTCTAATAATTAAATAATAATTAATCTATTAGTTAATCAAAAATTTATTATTCCCCAAAAGATTTTACAATAAATTCACATCATTTGCCAATTAACCCTTTATTTACTGACGGTACTTATAAGTACCATTTAAATCTGGATTATATTTTCGTATTATGACTATTTTTGCCGATGGTATTTTTAAAAACACTAACAAAGTAACACAAATAGCAAGAAGTTAATATAAGCTAAAAGTAGGAATGAAAAATATTTAATTAATAATTAAATTAAGACATTTCTATTATTTAAAATTTTTCTTTTGGATTATTCTGCAAAAGGAAACTTAACTACTGGTGCAAAAAGGAAATTGGAAAATTGATGGCAACATAATTCGGTAGATAAAGGGTTAAAGCTGGAACAAAAATATTTCTCACAGTCAGAAAAAATATTTGAAAAAGTAAAGTCTAAGTACTAATTTTTATTTTCAAAAATATAATATCTAATTAAAAGTACATCAAGTAGAATATCGAATTGAGATAAATATCCCTTAATATCGTGTTATCGTTTTAGCCTATATTCGGATAATTTGACCGACAGATTTCTTCTGAATTGAATTTTTCCCCAAATCTACAATTTCTATCAAATCTACAATTCTACAATTGTCATCATCATCATATGAAATCTACAATTTTCATATGATGATGATGACAACGACGATGTGTCCACTATACAACGGAAGGAGGCGTGTGATAGTTTCTGAGGGTATAGACCCCTGAGTACCCGAGGGTAGAAGTCTGACTTCTAGCTCTTATGAAAATGACATACACTTATCATATTCTTTTGCACAGCACCTTTTTACACTTCTATTAATTAAAATCTTAAATTAAAATCTCTTGGGTTCTCTGGGATTATTCTGCAAGAAAACTTAACTACTGGTGTGAAAATGAAGTTTGAAAATTGATGGCAACATAATTCAGTAGATAAAAGGTTAAAGTTAAAACAAAAATATTTCTCACAGTCAGAAAAATATTTGAAAAAGTGATACCTAAATACTAATTTTTATTTTC
>JAOUZG010005735.1:7553427-7575901 GCA_026289955.1 Argiope argentata | reverse complement strand
ATATATATATATATATATATATATAATAAGTAAAATAACAAATTGAGATAAATGCAAAGGAAATATGAATAATGATTCTCACCTTTCAAGACAGACACTGACTAGAGTCATGACTGAAGCATAAAGAGCAAAAACTTCGGTGAATCTTAGGGCTTTGCAGAGGGGCAGACCAAGTCTCCATCCTTTGTTTTCAATGAACTGTATGATGTCTGGAATACAGGCAATCATGATAATGAGGTCGCTCAAGGCAAGATTCATGATGAGAAGATTGGTCACAGAACTTCGCATCCTCTGGTCACCAAGAATGGCAAATATTACCAGAAGATTCCCTGCTATTCCAACAGCACCAATTATGAAGAATAGCAAAGATAAACTTATGATGCTCAAGGGGGTCGCAGGTGGTAAACGTTCAGCCTCGCTTATGGATTTGTTCCACTCGTAGATGATATCCGAGATATTCACGTCGATTGCTAATTCTTCACCCATGTTGATTTTTCCAGTAATGCCCAAAGAACAATGGATTATAAACTAAAATAAGAATTAGATAGCAAAAGATTGTGTGAATAACTACTTATTTTTAACCCCTTTACATACAATGACGTACGGGTTCAACGCGTATACCGAATTGTTGAATTTTAAAATTAAGTATTTAAAACTGCAAAAATCACTTGGAAACCCTTCAATATCTCAAATTCTTTTTGCATCATTATAAAAATCAAAATAATAATAAATAATTAAAATAGGACGTGTCATGTAATTAGAAAATTAAATAAATTCGTATATAAAGGGGTTAAAACATCTGAATGATAAATATTGTTTTTGATATATATCTGTAACGTAAAATGATTATTTTAAAAGTTTTGATTAATATTGGAAATACCTGTTCCCAATTGATGCACAGCAAATATGCAATAATTAATGGTTTAACTTTTCTGTGAGTCAACGAATACATTTTAAATTACGATGGATATTTTTTATAATCTTTTACAAAATACGAGTAATTTAATTTTTCTCTAAAGAAAAAAAAAATTCCTTCCTAGTCAACGGTTATCATATTTTAAACATTTAAAAATGTTTTTGTATTAAATGTTATCAAAACTTCTCGTTTTATCAGCATTAATTTGAAAAAGAAATATAAACTTTATTGGAAAATAATTTTTATAACATAAATTTTACCTGTAAGATAAGTTTTAAACGAATAACTTAGATACTTTTTGAGAAATTAAAGTATTAACATATTTTATATAGAAAGTCAAATATAGTAAAAATGCGATTTGGAAGGAAATGTTAAAACAAAATTTAAAAAAAAAAGAACAAAAAATGAGAATTTTGTTTACAGTTTGTAAAATATCTTCGCAAAAATGGGATCATTCACAATGTTGAAGAAAAAATTAAATAAAACGTAAAACTCTTTATCTATAATTTCTATCTTTTCATCAAATCCTTTCAGTATTTTTGAATTTGCTATTGTGATAATCCAAATTCAGAAACAAATAAATCAAAAAAGATATTTCATAACCGTCAAAATTTTCTGATTAATTTTCTGATTGATTTATATATCAAATTTTTGCAACAAACATTATAATTTAAAACTTTAGATACATCTAGTTGCAAATATATTTTATGGCAGTTAGAAAATTAAATTTACTTACTTCAACAATAGTACAGTCGAAGCTTAAAAGCTAATTGCTTTGTCTTTCCATCCGACTGCTAGGGATTATCAAAAGTTCTGCAAATTCCGGTCTCAATTCGAGAAAAGAGACGCGTCTGTTGGCAACTAAGTCCGGCTGTTTCAATGAGAGTTGCGTAGAAAAGATTATTCGCGGGGCAAGGGATGAGCTACCCTGTCGCCATCTGTTGAATTTTTTCCTTGGAGTGGCCGTATATGTTTGGGACAATATGACTTTCTTAAAGGACAAAAACTATTTTAGTAATTGGTGTTTAAATAGCTTAAACACAAAAAAATTATCTTTTAGTTCCCAACTTTTTAATATGCTCTAAAAGGAATACTGTTACTGTAAGGATAAAGATTAATTTAATGTTTCTTTTAGAAAACATTCTTCAGAATGTTTTCCGTTGTTCTTTATTTCATGATTCTAATTAGTAATAAAATATTAAAACGAAATCTGCTATGCTTATTTCAATGTATTATGCCAGAACATAAATCTATATACATTTATATTTTACCTCTCTATACATTTTATATTTTACCTCTCTATACATTTTATATTTTACCTCTCTAAAACTTACATCATATTAACAATTGATCTTTCTTCTTAGACCCAGTGACTTTGTATTAACGAAATATTATGATTTATTTATAGTCTCTTGTTAATTATCATGTGCTCGTGAACAATAAACAACTGTTTTCAGATCCAATTGAATCGAATAAAATCAAAAAGTGGTAACAGCTTAAAATTGATGTTGAGAAAAAAAGTTTTCGCCACAATGACAGGTAATTCCCTTCAGAATAAAATAGTCACTTAGATGTCATGTTACTAAGTTGTTTATTTGAATTCATAGAACCAAAAGCAACATTAACAAAAACAAGCAAAAGTTCTACAACAAAATGACATTCATGTATTATACTGCTTAATTATTTCAACATTTATTACTTCATTTGATATGGCAACATACATTTAGGGAGAGTTTTGTCGTTTTTATTTTATAGACAATTGAATTGTTATTTCCATGACGATGATTAATAAAGAAAAAAGATTAAAGTGAAATCTGCTATGCATATTTCAATGTATTATGTCGAACATAAGTTCTTGAACGGCCAAGCACCGCGTGCTCGTGCAAGTTGAATTATATTTTTATTCCTTTTGATTGTTTCATTGAATTATCAACTTTAATATTGCAAACGATCCAAAAAACTTTGTCTCGCATTTATTGTTTAAAAAATATCACTTTTCCTATTTATTACATTTCATATAATCACGAGCTCAAAATGAAATTTTTCTAGTTTTGACTTGCGGTAGTTATTAACTTTTATTTTTTAAATCAGAGTTTTTGTAAATGCAATGGCAACACGTTATTAAAAGCTGATTTTTTTTAGATGCTGGTGCAGATAATAAAATTTGTATTTTTCGTCTACGGATTTTTGTTGACGCCAAAAACAACATCATGTTCTGACATGATATTAATAAACGTGTGTGTTAACAACACGCATTTGTCTCTATTAATGTTAAACTTGTGTATGTGCGTTGGTGTTCAAAGAGGCAGACTATTTGAATAAGATCTTAAATGTTTTGGAGAAAAAAAAATGTATTTCTCAGCGAAATTTATTTCTTTTTTTTGGATATTTGAATTACAATTTAAACGAAAGTTTTATATTTTCTCGTGATATCTTTAAAATATTCTTTTCCAGAAAAAATATTTTATAACAATAAAAAATATCTTGTTAATATCTGAACTACTTCTTCTGAAATTTTAAGAATCTTTAATTTTTTTTACGTTGTTTTCAACTGTCTGTTCATTTTGAAATTATAACTTACCATTATTTCATCATCTATTTAGTTTCACGATTTTCTTCAATTGTAAAAAATAAACAATATAAGATATAGTTTTATAATTGTGTAATTTATATAACGAGTAAGAAAAGGTAGTTCCGACAGTACAATTCTGAAAATTTTATTTGAGGAGTAAATCGAGTTATTAGCATTTTATTCGCATCTGAAATCTAGAGAAATCTCATGAACTCAAAAAATAGAATCGATGCAAATAAATTAAACATACAGATTTTTTAATGCCTATTGCAATTTGACGATTTTGAAGACACTGCTGAGTAAATAATGAATATCATGTAATCCGCAAGAAGGTTTAATTCTAAATATAATCAGTACTTTCGGGAGACTAATTGATTGTCGACATAAAGTTAGTGATTTTTTTCACTTTACTAAAATGTACCTATAAGATTTTCAAAAATGATGATCTCCATAATTCTGTAATTTTAGTTTAATACTGGTTTGATATTTCGGGATTTTTATCTCCATTACCAAGAAGGAATAAAGAAATTATTGCGTATTTATAAATTATCTCTGAGTCACGATCAAACAAACAAATGAAAGGTTTCTTCAGTCTGCGTGAGTGAAAATACGTATAGCAAATTCGCTAATACAAGTAGTCGATTGATTCATAATTGTCTGCTACTGAAGCAAAAATTTTGGTTTCAACTCTGTATGGAAATAAGAATGTGGAATTATTGTATCGAAAACTTAATGTCCAAATCAAAATTTTTTTCTCATTAAATTCGACCACCTTTATAGTTTTTAAATGTATTATATTTGTGTTCGTTTCCTACTTACTTAATTCTGAAAATTTTTCATCGATAATTGAAGATTTTTTAAAACAAATATTAACTGTGATTTATCGGGATGTTAGAATTACATTATTTACTTCTTAAAATCCCAAAAGGTACGTTAAAAAATAGCACGTTTTTATGCAATTTAACTGCTTAACTCGTATTTAATTAAAGAAATTTAAGTGAAAAACCCCTTTGTTGACAGATATAATTGCATTCTGATATATAGTTATTAAAATATATTTTTACTAGATTCTCCTTTTTTGATTATCCTGTTTATAAAATTATTTTAGCGAATGAATGAACAAAAACAATATTTTTCTTGTTAGTATGGCATCAGTGCTAATGCTCTAAGATTTAGCTGCTATTTTTAACTACTTGACCAATATTTTATAACATCTTAGCTCTTGACAACAGGTTAGCAAGTTACAAGGGCTAACATATCATATTGCTTAACCAATATTCGACAAAAATGTAACATTTATCGATAATTGGGTCTATAATTATGAAAAAATTGAACAGAAATCAATTCCTCCGCCTGAATCTCTTGTATACTTTCTCAAAATATCATTCATAGTATTTAGCACCTAACGATCAGAATCGAACTACATTTCAGTCCTTTTTCTTTTCCCCAAATGGATATAAAATTTAATAGAGATCTTGAGTCTTTATTTGAAAACTCAAATCAAGACTCAATCAACAAGATCAAATATCATTAATATAGCTTTCGGTTTATTTGGATTATCCTTTTCAGGCAATAAAAGGTAATGCTTTTGACATTTGACCTAACATGTAAATATAACTATAATTCTAAGAACATAATCAAATTGAGAGTTTCTAGCTTTCTGAACTTTTTACACACACACAGGTAAATGGACAGACTATTTTTGATGAATTCAATTCAAAATATGATTAAAATTTATAGTTTTAAAGAAAAAGCCGTATTTTGTGTATCCTCTCAGCTCAATATTTTTTTTTTAACTAGTCGTTTCTTTGTAAATCTGGGAAATCTCAAACATGAAAAATTGTTATTAACAATTCAACCTTGACATTTTCATAACTCCACTGCTTGAAGAATCTTTGCTTTAAGCAAATGGGCATATGCGCAATTGTTAAAAATTAACTAATCTAAAACTAATAAATGTCGTCTTTGATAACCAATTTTCACCAAGATTATTGATTGCGAAAAATTTCAATAAAGCATCTTGCACGTAAATTAATCTTAATTGGCTCTTTCAGGAAAAGGATTTAAAATTTTTGAAGGATTTTAAATTTATAGTAATTTAAAAGCTTGGCACAGTTATTCCATTTTGTACCTCCTAAATTTATGCCGTTTCGATTAAAAGGTGAATTCTGATGCTGAAACACTTTCCGTTTAAAATTAAACCAATTCAATAAACTGTTTGCTGTATCGCTTACGCTTGTTGGTATAAATATAAAGATAGGAAATAAAATTATTTAGCTAGAAATCTAGTTTTCTGGTTTTTCAAGAACGCAATATTTTCTGTATGTATGTTTCGATTACAAAGAGAATTTTCTCTTTTCAAATTATATAAGGTTAATTTTTGTCTATAGTATAACAAAATTCAATAAGGTTCATTCAGTATGAAAACAAAAAAGGGTTTTTGAACATGGATTTAAGAAAATGCTTATTTACTCTTGTAAATTTCTACACCTACAAGTTAACTCACGTAGAAGAAACTGAACAGTTTTTCAAATTTCTACACCAGGGGTCTTTCGAGCATGTATATATTTTCAAGTTGCTGCATTTGAGCATTACGGTTTTGCAGTACAATCAAATTCGAATCACGAAGTGGAAACTCAACCTCTAGGCGTTGCTGCATCCCATATTCTTTTGACCGAATATCGCGCTTGAAATTGAATAAAAATGTTTGGTAAATATTGTGACGTGTACTGAATTTGCATATATGTATGCTGCTGCTTGGCTAATAATTTTAAATTCAAATATTTAAAATTAGAAAGCTTAACCCCAAAATTTTTAATTTAAATTTTAAAATTCTTAATACATTCCTCCTCATTAAATTCTTCATTTGATTTACTATAACCCTCCTCATTCCTAATACATTCAGTTGATTTCTTTTTCTTTTAAAATTTTTCGAAGGAATAAGGAGAGGTTATATTAAGTCAAATATTAAGCTGTAATTAACCTTTGCACTCGGGAAAGCAATTTGTCTTATACCAGGCCTTGCTTAACTTGCCAAAAAATATGCATATTTATTTTAAACTAGCCGCCTTTGGCGACCAGTTGGTTCGCCAGTATTAATGCTCGCTAATATTTTATGTAGCTGTGTCTCATAACAGGTTTTTCACCAAAATATTTTTAAACCAAACAAATTTTGATAGTCATATAATTCATTTATAGTATTATTTAGTATAATTTTCTTCAGATGTTCAGTTCATTGTACTACTCATATTTCTCTTTCTGTCCGAGCAATGATTGTCCCGGAATTGATATTTTACTTAAATGGTGGAAGGAAAGGTTTAAAGTTCTGTTTTTATAGAATAATGATATTTAAATTTTCATAAATGTAAACACTTTAAACAAATAAAAACACAATTGGTTTTCAAGACATGAAAAAGCTTAAAAACAGCTTGGAAAATGCCTCGCACAGACGAAATAATGGTGACACACACGCCCTACTTTTCTTTTCTATCCTTTTTTTCTTCTCTACTTTTCTTCCTATAGCAGGCATAGATTAAATATTCATACCGACTAATAACAAAAGCAACTATTTTCTTTCTTTTTTAAACATCCCGTTATGTATGAATGAAAACCAACTGACTTCGCGTATTTCTTTCTAAACAAATCATAATTTATTACTTCCTGCTATCTTACTCGGTGTAGGGGAAGGAAATGAAGATTTTTGGCAGGAAAGTAAGAGAAGTGTCATTTTAACTATTTTCCACGCAGTTTTTTTAATTTTTTCTCTCCATAAGAACCATCCTAGTGCCTTAAAGAAAATATTTTTAAAAAATCAGGCGAATCGGCCGAGCCGTTCTCCAGTTTTGCGCTTAGCAACGCATTTCGAGTTGCATTTTTATTAATATAGATTGAATTTTAACAAAAAAATTATGTACATCTTTGTTATAATCTACATTTTCTCATTCATACTACATCTCTTATAAGTATTATTAATCAAATAATACTTATAAGGGTATAATCAATCAAAGTCCAAATAAATAAATAAAACGTCAAAATGGTGAACCATCTTGAACAGGGAATGAGAAGCACCGTCCGAGTGCAAAGGGTTAAAAATATTTGATTACATATTATGCTTAAAAAAATCCCTCATTTCTGATACCTGATAATTTTATAATATATTCCGATACTACAGATTTTTTGAAATTATCGACCGAATTTGCCTTACTTTCTGTAAGGCTTAGTATAAGTTTTGCCTTGGTTTAATTGCATAAATGAGTAAGTTTCTAATAATGATTGACTTGCTAAATGATGGAAAATTAATGAGTAAATTTAAAAGAAATCTTTTTTGTTTACTTTCATTAAATATACAAGCGTATTTTTATTAAAATACTATAAGTAAATTAAACTACAAACTAAAATAATAATTAAATTAGGATTTTGTAGATTATGTTAAATATTGTGCAATTCAATAAAATAGAGCCTAGTATTATCCCATAAAAATTTTAAAGCTACAATTAAGTATTTTATAGAGAAAATAGAACACTTATATGCCGTTTTATAAATGTGTTAAAAAAATTGAGTTGCAATACAGCAGATATTGATTTTCTTTTTATTATTACTTTCGATCCAATATTTTTTCTGAATATTTTTATAGTAATAAATAAACAAAGAGTTTTGCGGTGTCATTTTCTTTTCTGAAACTGTGTTTTCATTCTTTCCTGTAGGAAACAGGTACAATCAGGAGTATTTCTGTATCATTAGCCACCATGTAATCTAACCGGCTAGAATTAAATATTTCTTTCCCAAATAAAAAAAACTACTTCCACTTTTTCTGTCAATTTTATATGCTTTGTTCTTTTTGGAATAAAAAAAATCTACCAAGTACTTATTAAAATGTCGTATTGTTTTTTGAAGCTCTGAACTTTTAAGTGTAGAAACCAATCGATATGTCCACACACTGTTGTTCATTAAAGACAGCAGAATACATATTCTTTCATACATATTATTTCAAGTGAATGTAAACTCATTAAAACGAGTTAACACTAGGTTTACAAAAGAGTTCATTTTGACTCCTTTGATAAAACTTTTCCTAAATTTTCTTCAAGAAAATAGTTACCGTTTTTTATGAAGATATTTTAATTAATTTTTGCTTACATTTATAAGGTATATAATATCAAATCTTATCTTTTTATTTTTTAGTTTCGGACGAATGTATATACTATACCAATTTTTACCGAAGGGATCCTTTTGACCATTCGAATAAATATTATCATTTATAATTAAATATGTAACGACTTGATAAGGACGTACATAGATGTAGGTATAAATTTATAAATAAGTCTGTGTTAGTGAAATGTGTGTATATAAGAAGCAAGAAGCAAGAAGCCGAAACCGAAAATTAGTCAGATAGAAGCTATTATATGACGTTAGTAAGAAAACGTATCAGTCAATGTTTTGTTAGAAGAATAGATGGTCTTGAAGGCCTAAATTAAAAAATAAACACATTTTTTTAGTACCTAGTAAATAAAAACAGAGGAACTTACCTTTCATCATATCACAACTCAACAATTATACTGAAGTCCTAAAAGTTTTTTACTATTTCAAAATAGATTGGTCAATTTATGTTTTTCTAACTAAATACCGAAAGGGGTAATTTTATTAATTTGGTCAAAATAGGTATATGGCAACTCACACTAAACCTAGTGTTAAATAAAAATCAGAAAAAATTAAAACCAAGTTTCTAATTCTGAAACATTTTTTAATTAGTCGTAGCAAGATACTAATTATTAACTATTAATTAGGCATTGATTTTGGCTTTCGTTTTACGCAATCATAGTGTTACGAATTGAAGGGAAAAAAATGAAGGAAAGTTGTATAATAGAATATAATGGATACTTTTAAGATAAAATAATATATATTTATTTTCTCTTGGTGTCTAAACCATGTTTTTTGATCCAAAAAGAATATTGTAACACAAAAATAACTAGAGGCCCGAGAATTTCAAAAGAAATGATTTATTAAGTATATACCTATCCCATTCCCTCAGACAGCAATACATCCGGAGACTGCTTGAAATATTCTTACTTGAATAGAGAATTACAGCCAGAAGCATCACCGGAGTTCTTAGAATATTCTAGAATGTACTCTGGAAGAAATTTAAAATTTACGAAGTCCTTCATTTTGCATTTTATCAACCCTAGATCTATAGATAAGTAAGCATATACTTTTATTACTGGAAAATTACTGGTTATTACTGGTTTATATAAGTGATATAGTATCAAATTTCTTAATCATTTATTAATTTCTAAGTTTGTCATTTCTCAAAGCAAGTTCTTGATTATTCTGAAAGCTAGTATTCTTACTGCGCTCTGTAGTTCGAAGGGATTTCAATCATCCTAAGTATAACTTGATCAAGTTCCTTTTAACAAGTCGACATCCGAAATCTCTTACGAAATAGTAGTTGCATCTGCAGGAAGAAGGTAATTCGAAATTCACCGAAGAAGGCTATGTGCTATGCAATATCTAACAACAGTCACCTAGCATTTCCAGATTCCTATGTTAATAAATAAATTACCAAGATTAAAAAACAGCCTCATAAATAATTGATCAAAAACTGGACTTGGACGTATAATGCGCATGTACGCTAAGACTAGTCTCATCATGCATGCTCTTTAACTAAAAATCTAGTTTTCTTTCAAAATAATATCACTGAATGTTATTACTTTTGAACTAACTTTCAAACCTGGCGACCCAATACACTCTTATTATATTTATCTGTTACGTATTCTTACTTTTTTTATTATTGTTTTTGTTCTGTTATTTAATAGTCTTTTTTTAAAAATCAATTTTGCATTAGTATCTTTCATTATGTATGATACCATAAACATTTGATTTTTTACCTTTAAAGAAATAAAATCCACTTTTATCCAACCAAACTGGAAGGATACTTTTTATTTCCAAAAAATGTGTATGTTGGTGGTAGTGTAGATGGTGTAATGTAAACGTTATATTAAATTTTAAGTTCAGTAGTTATCAAGTTCTATTCTGAAGCTTACAATTTCTCACTGGTACAGGGGAAGCGCGTCTTCCTCATTATCTGGGCGTCCCAGGTTCAAACCCCGGTTAGGGCATGGTTATTCTTCTGTTTTCTATCTGTAAGAATCTATGTTATATCTGTGTAAATGTGTCCTCCCCCCGTTAAACGAGGCTCTTCAAGCGAATGTGTGTGTGTCATCCTCATACGAATTAGAAGTCAGACTTCTGACCTCAGGTGCTCAGGGGTCCATACCTTCAGAAGCACCTGCACCCTCTCTTTCCGTTTTAAAGTGAACACGAAATCATCATCACCATAATTTAAAAAATGTTTGCTTGTCCGAGTATTTGTCATGGCTGATAAATGTATGAAGGTTAAGATATTCCCTCTTCCTTGGATACTTTAGTATTCAGCATCGTTTGCTTTATTCTTATTTAGAAATAAATTTTAAACGAGGGGTAACTATTTTACTCGACACTTCCTTGCATATTTTCTAATAAAATATTATTTTTCTCTCCTTACGAACTTGGATTTTGGGAAGACTGTGAATGTCACAAGTGTTCACTTCATTATTTTCTTGGACGCGAAATACAGAAAAAGAATTAAAGTCGCCAAAAATTTCAAATTCGATATTTTGACGAATCTCTCAAATCTTGTTGTGTTGTGACTTATGGCACTTGCCTATGATTAAGTCCCCGCTAAATGCAGCAGCAGATTTAAGCCGAAAGCAGCGTCTCTTGTATTTGAAGTAGAGCCAACTAGGGCAAGAGTACGACTTAGCTACACACTCACCACATTTGCTTGTACAGCCCTTTTTTTAGAGGGAGCACGTTCACACACCTCACAGATAGAACACAGAAGAACAACCGTACCCTAACCAGGACTCGATCACATGAAAGACGCGCTACCTCTGTGCCAGAAAGCCAGCCTCTCAAGTTTTACTTTCCTTAATTCATAAAACACATTTTTATTTGATCTCTATCTGCAAGAAAGATAAATCGAAACGATTTAACCTAGTTGTTTTGGTCGATATTTGTAAATGGTCTTTTACATGAAATTTTTTCCCGCGTCGTAGCACAGAGGTAGCGCGTCTTCCTCGCTGTTTGGGTGTCCCGAGTTAGTGTCCCGGTCAGGGCATGGTTGTTCTTCTGTGTTCCATCTGTAAGATGTGCGAATGTGTCCTTTTGTAAAAACGGATTGTGCAAGCGAATGTGACAAGTGTGTGTGTATTTCGTATGAGGAAGAAGTCAGACTTCTACCCTTGGGTGCTCAGGGGTCTATAACCTCAGAAGCTGCTACACCCCATCTTCCGTTGTAAAGCGGACACGTTGTCATCATCATCACATGAAATTTTTAGATTTCTATCAAATTTTGAGAAAAATTCAATTCAGAAGAAATTTGTCGGTATGGCTATCTGAATATAGGCTAAAACGATAACACGATATTAAGGGATATTTATCTCAATTCGATATTTTACTTGATGTACTTTTAATTAGATATTATATTTTTGAAAATAAAAATTAGTACTTAGACATTACTTTTTCAAATATTTTTTCTGACTGTTAGAAATATTTTTGTTCCAACTTTAACCCTTTATCTACTCAATTATGTTGCCGTCAATTTTACAACTTCATTTTTACACCAGTAGTTAAGTTTCCTTACATAATAATTACAGAGAACCCAAGAGAAAAATTTTAATAGAAATATCGTAATTAGTTTAATTATTAAATAAATATTTTTCATTTCTACTTTTAACTCAAGTTAACTGCTTGTTATTTTTGTAACATTCTCCTTGTTTTTTAGAATACCATAGAAAAAAAGTCATATAATGAAATTATAATCAAGATTTAAATGGTACTTATAGGCACCGTCAATAGATAAAAGGTTAATACATAAATACCTAAAAAAGAAATATATATTTTTTATATATGCCCTTTTCGAAAAAGTGAAACCCATATTTGAGAAATAACTACATTTGCAACTAAAC
The DNA here is from genome assembly GCA_026289955.1 of Argiope argentata. Classification (NCBI taxonomy): domain Eukaryota; kingdom Metazoa; phylum Arthropoda; class Arachnida; order Araneae; family Araneidae; genus Argiope; species Argiope argentata. Next base: position 7,563,414 of record JAOUZG010005735.1, on the reverse strand, counting down.
CACCTTTTACTACATTTTATTTATTTTAATCATGACGTTTTTGAATTGTTACATTTAGATCAATGCAAAAGTACAGAGTGGAAAGTTCATATCAATTTTTATCTTCTTAACTCAAAGTGTTTTTGAATTATCTTATTCTCTATCAGACATACAGATATAATTTTTATAATGATTTATTTTTATTCAAAAATCTCTGAAACGTGAAGATTTATAAAAAAAAATTATACTTGAGAATTTAACCATTACAATAGAGTGAGAAATAAGTAGTGAAAATGAATTGCTATTTTGGGATGTCGAAGAATAAATTCGAATATTTAAGTCATTATAAAGACTCTAATTTATCGAGATAGAGCATTTGACACTGCTTCCAAGGGCAGCTTCATCTTAAAATAAACATTTACCGACCTTGAATTTGTTGACTAGTCATCCGTTTACACCTGTATGAAATGATTATCTGGGAAAACTAGCAGCATGAAGTCCATTATCATTCATTTTCGATAGGATCAAATATCCAATGTTAATGCCATCGAATTGATACATCTAAAATTTATGCTAATTTTCAAAGTTTGATAGCTTATATGCTGGAGTGTAGGGATTTGAGATATTTAATTTACTGCCTACTAATTATCGAAAGCGAATTCTAATCTAAGAGAAAAGAGCCGTTTACATGTTTATACACACACATATATATATTTACTGAGCAATAAACATTAAATATGGAAATCTCAAATGGTTGATCCAAGAGTAAATTATCATGAACACATTTCATTTCATAGCATGATTAATGCACATCAAATTATAAGTTACATAATCTCTAAATAAGAATATTTAATATAATTTTTATCTCTCTCACGATTATCACAAAGAATTTTTTTCGGACTATGGGTTCTCATATTAAAAAAAATCAGGGAAACCAAAATTATAAAATTAGGGATTAATTTAATAATGATAAATTATTAAATTAAATATAAATTTTGGGATTAATTTAATTTAAACTTTAAAAATAATTTAAAACATAAATTTAAATCATTTTTAAATTTATTCTAAAAATTTTATGTCAAATATTTTTTAATCCTCTTTAAATTGAATAAATAGTTTTAAATAGAAAGATTTTGATTTCTTTCTAGAATTAACTAGTAAAGAATAAATGAGATTGTTATGTTTTTAGCGTAGCGAGTTCGGATTGAATGGACTTTACTTGAGGACAGCACAAACAAATTTATTTTCAGCTATTTACAGGATGACTTGAGAAAGGGAAACTTCAGAAAAAACAATCCAGCAGTCAACAGTCACTTTCAGCGTAAATGCAAGCCTTACGCACAATCAAAACAAACCTCAAAACAGCTATCGTATAGCACAGCAAACAGTAAATCGCAGCGAACTCAGTAATACAACGTTAACACCAAACGTAAACACAGCTCGCTAATAACAAGCGAGAAAAGTAATCCGCTAGTCCAGCGAAACGCTTCCCTTCCGAGAGAAAACTTTCAACTAACTCACACATTCCGGCTACCCGTCTCTTATATAGCCGAAGAAGCGCGTGCCCCGAAACACGCGAAACTTCTCAAAACAACGCGCGCGAACCAGCGGCTACTAGAATCCTTGCGCCAAACCAACCAAGCTGGAGTGAAGCCCCTCGCCAAACGTTGCCATTTTTGGTGCATTTTCGCGGCGCTCGCCCGTTTGTAACAACATAATAAAATCCAAAAAAAATATTCAGTAAGATTATTAAAAAGAATCGCTTCAGCACCAAATTATGGGATTTCTCTTTGTTAATCGCTTGATTTTGAAATGAATATTCTAAATGGATATTTTCTTTTTTTAAAGAAGCATGCTTACAAAAATATCTTTCTTTTGGCCGTAGGTTGTTTTCTGAGGTAACCTGATCATGAAGTCTTCGATAAATTACTGAAGTGTTTTGGATTTGAAGTCCAATTTTATCGAAGATTCACTATATGTCCGAGTGTGTTGCAAGTTAATTCAGAAGCAATGTTTCCAAAGGAGTTTCAATAATTTTAATACTGAACCGTAGGTTATTTTAATGCTATTCTATAATAAAATGATATTATGTAGTAATAAAAAATAAATTCACTAATATACAAAAATTGTGGATTAATTATGAGGAGAGTTCACTTTGAAATTTAGCACAGAGATAGATTATAGTCTACAGAAGAATATAAGCTGATTTTTACTCCGGTTAATTGAGTGGTTGATTTTTTATTAATTAAAACTAAATTTTCCAGCAAAATAAAAAAAATCTGAAAACATCTGCCTGAGCTTTTTGAACCGTTTGTTTTTATTTTTCTGTTTCCGTTATTTTTTAAAATATTATCTTATATAATAGAATTCTTTGTGATTTATTGTAGGATTTCCCGACAGAAAACCTTTTTCACCAGAACAAAAAAAAAATTAAAAACATTTATTCGTTTGTTTTTATTTGTTCTGTTTCTGTTTTTCATTTTAATATTATCTTACTATTCTAAAGGAAGGTTTATTTTTTTCTTACGCTATTCTTGTGTTAATATAATTCGATATTTCCTGTTCCTTTCTCTTGATTTTTTTTCTTGCTGTACATATTCCTTTTGCCAAGTTTCATCATTTTCGATTAAATTTTTAAAAATACCTTTATAGTTTCAAGTACATAGCTTTTAAGTAGTTTTTTCCCCATGATAATGATATTAGACGTTACATGCTTTCGACCGGTTATTTCAAACGATTCTGTTTATTTTCGTAGAGTAGGATAAATTTAAAACTAAACGTTGTTAATTAATAGATCTTTTGATTCCTTCAGAAGTGCTTTTGAATAAAAAATAAGATAGATGAATTGAAATCAAAATTTTCTAATCTGCATTGCGTTACCCCAACTGGTGCTTAAAATTCACGTCTTTGCGTTGCTCCAATTGACGTTGAAAATTTATGCATGCATACGGTTTTGATAACTTTTTACGTTGTGATTAGACTGTCAGTTCTCATATGTACATATCAAAATTTCCACGCGCACGAAGTCACGGGTAAGAGCTAGTATCCCATAAATGCGAACTCATTTGAGTTTATTTTCGAGAAAGTAATCTGAAACTATGAAATGAAGCATCATTCTTCGGAATATAGACGATCCGATTCCAAAACAATGAAAAACACCAACTTTTATTGAAAGTAATATTAGTCATAACTGATTTACTTCCATTATCTGAATATTCAGATTATCCACTAATATCAAATTATGAAGAGCTAGCAGACTCAAAGCGAGTGCATTTTGTTGAATAATTTATTACATAGTAAAGGTCAAAGCCACTTACTGCTAGCCAACATCCTGGAAGGAGAGATTACTCCATGGCGGATATAAACGATATTTCGCCTAAGTTCACTTCGAAATTGCAAGTTTATCTTAGATCGTTTATTTACTTTGACAGCTTTTCCAGATTTCATCAACAAAATTCTGGAAACTTGGTTGTCACTTTCCTTACAATATCTTTATAAAATGTTTGAATTAGTAAGCACGAGTAGGAAATGTTAGCGATAATTTGATTAGCTAAAAATTAATATGTTAAAGAGAAAATTTAATATTTGGTTTCAAAATTTAAATGTTTAACGAATAATTATCGTTTTTTTAAGATGACAGGGGTTAAGAAATTTTAGATTACAGTATTTTAAGTCATTAACATCCACTTAGAGAAATAATCAATGTGTGTTGAGTGTCAAATCTATTTCTTGTCAATAACTGAAGTACTTTAAAGAGAAAATTTAATATTTGATTTAAAAATTTAAGTGTTTAAAGAAATATTTATGTTTATTTAAGATGACAGGGGTGTTAAGAAATTTTGGATTTCAGTATTTTAAGCCATTAATATCCACTTAGAGAAATAATCACCAGTGTCAAATCTATTTCTTAGCAATAACTGAATTATTTTAAGTTACAATAATTTATTAATTGAAATTTAATTGCAGAAATATTTTGTTTAAGTTTTAGTGTATAAGCAATATTTTAGTGAAAATGTCTCATGCACAAGGGGATCATATTAAAATTTATCTTTCATTTTTTTAGCAATAAATTTATTGATGAAACAATATTGTAGGCCGGGATAACCTGGTTGGTAGAGTGTTGACTCGTACTCCTTAGGTCACGAGTTCAAAGCTCATCTGCCAAAAGATTCCCCGAGTGTGTTGTGGCTGGCGCTCGTTAAATCTGTTCGTGGTCGCAAAGTCCTCCATGTCGAGATTAATACCACTGGGGGTAGTGGGTCAGAGGTGATCGTTCTCTGCTCCAGGTCTAAATTACGATCTGTGAATGAATGAATGAATGGAATGTATGAATGAAGTCCACCCCTAAAAAAGGTTGTGACGTGTGTGTAGCTAAGTCGTACTCTTGGCCCTAGATGACACTACTTGTAAAACAAGAGGCGCGTATCACCGGCTTAAAATCTGCTGACGTATCAGCGGGACTTGTCCATGGCAAATGCCATAAGTAACAACGATATTCTTAATATCATTTGAATCATTTTTATTTTCTTGTAAATGAAGTATACAAAGGGAAAGTTTAGCGAATGTCAAAAAATTATGCCTCAAGATTTTGCTGAAGCTTCACGTTTCAAATTTCGCCGTTTTCGAAAATAATTTTTTTAAAAATACCTCTGTCTGTAAACACAGTAAATAATAATAAAATTAAAAATAACAATAGCACTTAAGTAAATAACGGTTTTAATAATGAAATAATAAAAAACGCTTTGAGATACATAATGAAATTTGGTATATGGCCTCTATCCTAAATTTGTAAATTTCAGCCAAGATTTGAATGAAAAGGACGCCTGTCTCTCTGCCTGCTAAAAGATAAATGAACAAAATTTGATACACAGGCTCACATTCCAAAGTATATCTTCGTATCAAAGATAACCTGGCAAGAGGGTAACCATTTTATAGGTCCCAATTTTCTTTTACATGTGAACAGAGCAACTCAAAGGCGCGAGGATTTAAATAACTTTTTATTTTGTGATCTTCTGCCTTCAACTGTATCCTACATAGATTTCGATTTAAATAGACCTGAAAAAAATGTCCAAAATGCAAATTCTATTTTTAGGTGTTTGTGTGTTAATAATGTATAAACCCTTTTGTGCGGGATTTCTTTAGTGTGAGCGGTAGAGACAGTGATCACATCCAGTTTTAGTCCCAAATTTTTATTTACATGTAGGTACGGGACACAGCAGAAACATAAAGCAAAAATACTAAAGAGACGCAAAACTACCCCATCATCTTTCGCCTCTTCAGTCTCGGACTGACTTTTCTTCCCCCTCGCTCAAATCTTCGGCAAGAAGGGTTGCTATCAGCGATGAGCAGGGTTGCCAAAGTTGACGGGCCTTACAAATCGCATGCCAAGATTCATTGGTTAAATATATATACAGTAAAAATGCTGCATCCGTGACAGAAATCTATTTGTAATAATAATTCGCTAATGCCAGGTAAGGCATATGGGGCCTTACTGAATGTCTACAATTTTATGAAGGGAAGGAGAGGAGAGGAGGCATAAACATATTTATTAAAGAATGAACATGAAAAGCTTAGGGAGACCAATGGCAACGGAAATATGTTTGCTTTTAACCAATTAAAATTAACTTTTGGTTCATGTTTAACCCTTTCATGGGCCGTGGAAAGAAGGCTTCTATCATATTTTTCTGATTCTGTATGAAATTATGTAGACTAATACAAGTTTTGAGAAATTTTACTAATAGATAAAAACATAAATGTTTCAGTTCCTTATCTCGCATACAGTGTTATATCTTGATTTGACACTTAATTACTAATTAACCGTATTAATTAATAACAAATTAAATTTATTTAATAAACTAAATGAATCACTCTACTTAAGCTAAACTCAATCCTAAAACTACTTTAATACACCATGACAGAAAAAAAGGGTCTTTTAAAGAGTTAAAATGAACATTCAGTGAGTATGATTAGTAAACAATTTGCTTTAATAGACGGCATCAAATTTTGCATATATAAATGAAAGAACTTGTTATTGATTCTTATTTTGTACAATTTTGAATTTTGATAGTTAAAAACGGTAATTAATAAAATTATAAAGATGGGGGGGGGTGAGTGCATGATTTCACCATTGACCAGAGTTAAATATCTTTATTCATGATACAAAATTCGCTTGTTCAATTCATCGCTCACTAGAAAAAGACATTAAAAAAAAGAGCAGTAATTTAATTCTAATAGTTATTTTTTTCTAATAATATTGGGGTAATATATTTTAGGTATTAAAATTAATTTATAACTGAAATTTATTAAATTTATTATCTAAAATACTTTTGGCTTTTTACATCAATTCTTTTGGCTAGAAATAAGTCTCCAATCACCTACTTGGAGCTACTCAAACTCAGGAATCACTAGTAAAATAAAAGTCCTTTTCTGTACTAGATCATGTTAGAATGGGGGTGATGATTCGTTCTCTATCCGTACAAATGACATAGTTATAAGACGGTCTTGAATTCTTAGTCTAACTTTTATTTTCTTTATGACCTACTTTATGTTCTTTAGTACTCAAGAATCATTTTGAACCTCTAAAATTACAAAAATTGAAATAATTGTTTAGATTTACGTCTACTTATTTGATTGCTTTATTTGTACCTCTACTGTGTTCATAAATATTTCTATTTTCGTAGATTCAAAATTCACCAGTTGCATTACTGTTTGAACCTTCAGAGTCACTTGACAGGATCAAAAATAACTCAGATTCCTCTGCTGTATATTTCCTGTAATTTTTTTAGCAAATGCTGTAATTATTTGTCCATAGCAAATGCAAAAAATAATTCAACTACAATTAATAAAAGATTTCTATTGGAGGTGAAACGCGAGCGCACACACGCACGTACACATACAAGCAAACGTACATACGCACATGCACACACTAAACTGCCAAATAAATTTTTCCAAAATTTTATTTACTGTGAAAAAACAGCCATAAACTTAAATTTCTGTTCTTATAAATAATCGAATTTACAAATTATGTGCTTACAAATAATTCTGTATTCATAACTACTAATAAACTGTATAAGAAATGATCCAATATACAAATTATGTGCTTACAAATAATTCTGCATTCATAACTACTAAAAAACTGTATAAGAAATGATCCAATATACAAATTATGTGCCTACAAATAATTCTGCATTCATAACTACTAATAAACTGTATAAGAAATGATCTAATTTACAAATTATGTGCTTACAAATAATTCTGTATTCACAACTACTAATAAACTGTGTAAGAAATGATCAAATTTACAAATTATGTGCAAATTATTACAGAATTATTTGCACAAATTATGTGCAAATAATTCTGTACAAATTTATGTAAGAATTTACAAATTTATGTAATAATTCTTACAAATAATTCTGTATTCATAACTACTAATAAACTAAGAAATGCTCAAAAGAACTAACGTATCGCACAAGAGAAAGTAGTTCCCCTTTGTAAACCTCTCTTTTTGACTCCACGCTAACATTTACTGTTACCCACATTTATGTAAACAAAGTATGTAATTGATTTATTTTTGTATTTTCTAAAGCTATCAGTAGATGACAACACACATTACAGGCAGGAAAGTAGACTTACTCGGCAATTAATTAAGGAAATAATAATAATAAAAAATTATACAAGAAACAAGGTTCAAATGTTGTGATATATAAAAATTACATTACATATAACTTGTTCATAAAAGAAAGCGCCTAGTTATTATTATGTATAAGAATTGCTAAAAAAACATGAATACAAAAGAAAAAAGAAAAATTTTAATGTAAAAAGGAATCTAAACCATAGGCTTTATGGAATGACATCTTCAAGAGGGGATTCAAACCAGAATTATTTTCAGAGAAGAACCTGACAATCGTCCGGAAATTGAACCCTCGCAAACTGAAAATCACAAGAAATTGAAGTTTGAGGGACAAAAAAATAAGAAAAAAAATCACCAGGCAAAAATATATTAAAATCCACCGAAAACAGAATTAAAAAAAAATGAAATTCAAATTCTGAAAATTTAGGAAGTGCCAGAACCCAGCAAAATACCATTAAAATATCGGTAATTTAAAATAAAATTAGACATATCTTATTATAAATGATACAAACACTATAGAATTTGGGCAAATTATTTACTTATTAAAAAGATATAAATAATTTTTTTGATTTTTAAAATTGTTTAAAATATAAAATTGTGTAAAAAATAAAAACACCGATTTCGACTAACTTTTTTATTTAAACTTGCGAAATCATTTTGCAAAATTTTCACCAGTTATATTCTTTGCTATTCATTCTTACCCCCAAGGTCACTGTTTCTCGGTAGTTAGATTTTCGGGACCCGAAGTTGACGGATCCGAAACACAATCCCACTGAAAAACATCATGTAAGAATGCATGTTGTAGGGTACATCATTCGGGGCCAAATGCCTGTGGTGTGGAAATTTGGAGAGGGAAATGCCTGCTCAGGTGTCGTTCTTATTATCTGGCCATGATTCAAGATTACGAGATCTGCCCTAAAACAGCTTCCGAGTTATTTTAAAATGGGATTTAAGTATAATTAAAATAAACGAAACAAAGTCAAACTATTCTTATTCCAAAAGCTGAAACCTTTATAAAAATTGCAAGTTAGTTGACAAAAGAGAGTAAAATTTTTTTCCTTTCAACTCGAGCGGAGAAAACTTCTAAACAGAAAAAAAATCAGTTTAGCAAGTTTTTATTAACTATTTTTATTTATCGCAAATCTCAAGCAAAAATACATTCTTTTTAACATAAAAATAAATTTTAAAAATCGTATTTCATTAGCCGGTTGGCGAATGAATAATGTTTTTTTATTGAAAAGGTAAGGAACAAAAACATGTTTTTTATTAGTGAGCTTATAAGTAGAAAATATTCTTTTAAATAAATAACATGTCAAGCTACCCTTTTTGTCTTCATGGGCCAATAGAAGCACTCAAAATAAATTCTATTTTTTAATTTAATAAGATATTAAAATAAAAAAAAAGTTTATTGTTTTTACTATTTATTACTTGTATCATGCGATATGTACGCCGAAATGCTTATCGAGGCAGATATTTGACATGAAGTTATCTATGTAGCGCATATTTTTCTTCTTCTTTTTTATGGTTACAAGAGCTGAAATACAAAAAAAAAAGGAAATTCCAGTTTAAAAAATATTATAATATTAAAAATTTTTCATTTAACGATGTCACAAAAATTAATTTTGCACAGCTTTAAAATAAAAAAAAAACTTTTCAGCGACTTGAATCTTATTTCCATGAAAATTTTTACATCTTAGGTCGACACTTTTTATTATCTTAACTGATTAATTTATACTCATACGCATTGCGACGATATTGGATACATTTTTCATGTGCACGTTCAATATCGTAATCTATCCTATCACTATCACATGAATAACATATCACTGATATATTATTAATTATAAACAAATCATACCTATGTTAGTATCATTCTAAGATATTTTGGTCAGGAAATTCAAATAGGCATTGACCTTTCCCCTTTAACATTTGAAGATCTCCTTTCCTTTTGAAATTTTTTATGGCTTACTTTCTTATAGTATTGTTTTCAGTAACTCAGGCTTTTGTTTGAATCTAGAGTTTTGCTTTGATCTACAAAGGTTATAGTTGAAAAATATTCCCTATTTTTTAATGTAAAACATGTTTGCTTTTTTGTTTGCATCATTATTTTCTCGTATAAGTAGTATAGAGTATAAGTATTATATTCGTATTGTATTGTATTCGCATATCTCGTATACGTATTGTATAAATCAAATAAAATTCAACCCCTAAGTGTTAGTGCATTTCCTCGTTTCAGATCATCTTCGGTTCGAAAAGAAAAATCTTTTGAAAAATTTCGTTTGCTTGCGATAAAGATAAGTAAAAATCATGCACGCACGCACGCACGCACGGACACACACACACACACACACACACACACACACACACACACACACACA
>JAOUZG010005735.1:7490697-7541576 GCA_026289955.1 Argiope argentata | reverse complement strand
TCGCCAAACTCAGGAAAGGTTGGCGGGCGGCGAAGTGAGCGTAAACACTCCCTTTTTTTAATAGAAATATTTGATTCAAGATATATTTTTGATATGATAGTCAAAGATTCAATGCATATTTTTGCGTTATTAATTTATATAGTAAGTTGATGAATTTTAAAACCTTTTTTTTTTTCAAAATTTTCATTTTCTAAGTGATATGGGGTGGGAAATTAGCTATAGACATAATATATTTGCTAAAATACCTACTTTTACATTTTATTTTTCTTTGGAAATCATTATAACGGAATGTTTGGCACAATAGATATATTATAACTTTATTTTTTTATTAAAAAGTCGTCAATTTTATTTATAAGATGCGTGCAATGTATAGTACATCAAAGAAAAATAATTTATTTAAATATTTCTTGAATCCGATTAAAGGGTTAAAAAGTTTGTATACATAAATGGATCTTTCGTGGATTGGGATCCTGAATTGATGACATTTATTATGCTAAATTTATATAAATGAAAAACAGTAAAAATTTTCCTAAATATTTACTGCTTGTCTAATAAATAAGCAAAGAGAACGCACTAATAGGAAAAAACACACATTTATTTATATATATAAAGCTTGTAAGAATCGAATAATCGAATTTTAGAGAGATTTGCTGTATTCTGTGGCATACACACTTCTACTTCTTTAGTCATCTGTATCGCTACAGTAATAATCTATGAGCCATATATTTATTGAGTATGGTGATATCATTTAGTGCTGTATGAAATCTGATAAAACACCACCATAAATTTTCTTAAAAGTTATTTTGATAGATAATTAAAATAAACTAAGTTCTTAAGCAGGATTAAAATGAACTAGTAATAGTTAATCATACTGCTAGGGCTGATTATGTAATAAAAACTACCTTTACGATATAACACGGGATTCTATCTTTATCAATACTTAATCCATCTTCAGACCGACGGCATTTTGTCTCGGATGTCTTTCTCATCTTTCCCTTCAGCTATTTTTAGGGTTGTAATATTGTCTGCCTTGTGATTTTCGTGTATTTTTCCTATTTCTGCACTTTTTCCTCTTTTTGTGATGTGTCTTCGAATCTTACTTGATTAATACATAGTTTAATCTCTGAGTCAAAGACTCACATGAAAGAGAAAGTTCACTAAGCAACTTCAAAGAATTTAGGAAGCATATGATGAAGAAATTTAGTATCTTCTCATATAGAGAGTGTAATCACCTTCCTTATCGGATTTTAGGAGAAAAGAACCCCATCTTTGTATTGTGAATAAGAAAATCAAATTTTCTATTTCTTTTCCAGAATTGTTTTTATTAACTTCAGAATAATTAATGGTAATCGCCAATCCCCCCTCCCCCTCCAAAAAAAATCGTATCATTCATTGATGTGCCACTTTATTTTTCCTATGCAGCACCTATATTTCTGAATAATTTTGTTATTATTTCAAACTTTAAATTTACAATAAAATATCTAATATATTTCAGTCACATATGTACTTTTTAATCCATAGAATAAAAGATAAAAACATGATACATGACTAAATTTCCAAAGAAAAAAAGAAAATCCTAAATGTAATTCGACAAAAGATTCTGAAATTCTTACATAGAATGAAAAACAACAACAGAGTTTTCATGATCAAAACGAAATGGCAATGGAAAAAAAAGCATATACAAATTCTTTTTTCTTTTTAAGCTTCTGCATTTTCTGTAAACACATTTTGAATAAATAAAGAATGTTGTCTTCGGAGGATGAAAACAATACTTTCTTTCAGTGCATCAATGTTTATGGAGTTCTTTTTGCAAAAGCTATTCAAAGAAAACTCGTGTTGAAAGTTTTAGAATACAATACGAAAATTCCTTTTTACTTGGGAATAAAATAGCCATAGACATTTAGTGCAAAGTATATTTTAAATTAAATTAACTTCAAGAACGACAGAATTGTGGGCTCAATTTATTTAAACTTAATTTAAAAAGCTACATTAAAAAAAATTTGGTCGTCTGAAAACTTGCATTATTATTGTATATGTATATGGTAAAGAAAAATTTAATGGTTAATACGTATGGTTTTAGTGCCTAGATTTAATTTTTATATCATGGCCAGATTTCTTTTAATTCAAATCCACTTTGATGTTTAATCTACATGAAAATTTGTCGTTTCTTCGTCATTTTCTAGATTCCCAGTTATCAACCTTTTGAGCAATCAAACCCGGACATTCTAGTAAATGAAAAATTTTAACGTTTTAACAATCAAAAATATATTTGGAAGTGAGGTTTCTGAAGTATTAAATTTTTTTTTGGAAAAATAAATCTTAAAAAGTTGTATTTTTTATGTCTCAAAACGATAAAATACATCACTATTTTGAATGAATAAGTATGTATTCCTTTTCCAGTTGTCATATAAAACTTGTAGCATCCAAAAATTGTATTGATAACTTCTATTTAATAGTAGCTCCAACGAGAAACGTACGATAACTAAAACTCTTATAAGTCTGAGCCGTATTTCAGATGTAGACTAAACTACACAATTCTTTTCTTAAATATTTGCATAAGATATTTTCACTATGGGATAAATACAGTTGAACAAATAATAACAGAGATACTCCTCGTTGAAGCTGAAAGTATTGCTATTGAATTTTTCATTATAATTCGGAAAAGTCGTTAAGATATTATTTTAAATGATTTATTTAGTTTTTTTTCTCTTTAAATTATTATTTTCTTAAACATTCATTTAGAAATTATCTTAGATTTTTATATGAACACATGCATTTGTATGAGAAAGCTTGTCCATCTCATTTGAAGCATGGATTATTTTTGGCATTTGCTTAAAGGCAACATGGATTTATTAATTGGCTTTAAATGCCACTTATATGTTTTTTACATGTTTAAGAGACTTCTTATTATCATGTCAGATCATGATGTTGTTTTTGGGATGAGGTTTTGTGGGGTCAATAAAAATCCGTAGGCAAAATTTTTATTATTTGCACGAGCATCTTAAAAAAAAACCACCTTTTAATAACGCGCTGACATCGCATTTACAAAAGCTCTGATTTTAAAAAAAGTTGATTGCTACAGCAAATAAAAACTAGAAAAGTTTCATTTTGAGGGCATGATTATATGAAAAGAAATAAATAGGAAATGTTATATTTTTTAAAACAATAAATGCGAGACAAAGTTTTTTTGAATCGTTTGCAATACTTAAGTGACCATTTCATTGAAACAATTAAAAGGAATAAAAATATAATTTAACTTGCTTGGCGTTCAAGAAAGTATATTCTAACATCATGATACATTGAAATATGCATAGCAGATTTCCTTTTAATCTTTTTTTCTTTGTAGAGCCATTTGAACAATATTTACCAAATAGTCATCAAACTTATCAAATATCTTCTAAACTTATGTAAGAAATGTTCAATTTATGATTATAGTTACTATCTCTTAAAATATTCGTTGGCAACAAAAATATTATTGAAAATATTTTAATTACTTAATGAGGCTTTAAAAATTGAATTATCAATGTATTATAAGTTTGAAATAGCAATAATAATATGTTTTAAAAATTTTCACAAATTTTCGTTCGTTAAAACAAAAAAAGTTTTTCGATAAAACAAGAACTTTTTGACAATGGATTCTAAAATTCACCGCGCTTTTGTACCTGTGTTAGGAATGGTTAATTCGTCAAAATAGGGGTGAGAGGAAAGATGGAAGAGAGAGATGGTTGCATTTAACAGTAAAAAAAACTCGTATTACTCGCAGACTGAATTAAAAATTATACGTTCATAAACGACGCAATACTCACATACACATGAAAAAAAATATTGAACAGGATAAATATTTAATAAGACAAAAGTCAACGTCAAATAATGACGAATAATTCCGGAAATGCTCTCGTTCTTCCGCGTCTCACCCCTTAATGGGATAGAATCCTCGAAAAGTGGTTATCTCAGGATTTTTAAACGGATAGTAGTTGCTTCAATTTATTAATTATAATTTAAATTTAAAATACTAAAATTAATGAGGAATGCTCTTTTATTAAAAGAAAATAATATTTATATTAAAAAATTCTTCCGTGACCAAATATTTCTTTATCATTAGAATAATACTAATTTAGTAATTTAAAAAAAAATCTGTTATTATTTTAAATTGTACATGCGATATCTCTCGACAATAGAGTTTAGTAAAGACAGACAATAATTATTGAAGTTTATAAATGTCACGATCTATTATGTGAAATAAAAATTGACGAAATCGGTAAAAGTATTAAAATTAATAATAAAGGTAGTTTTCTATCATGAAACTGTCATTTCAAAAGAGTTTATAATTAAAATTTGCATTTAAAATTTTTCTCCAAAAATGGAAAGAAATGGAAGGCGAGAGATCATTCAAGATGTATTCAGATGCAATAAATTTTTATATAAAATAAAAATTGGAGAAATCACACAGATAAATTATTCTTCGTTTTTCATAATTATTCAAAATTCATGGATTGGCTAATTCCAGAATAATACCTTTGCAGAGTGAATAAAAATACCACTCATAAAAGTTAAGATTTAATTAATAGAGTCAATAATTTTGACAGCTAACAACATTATATTTGTTTCATGGATTTTATAAGTTATGCATCGTTCTTTTTTGAAAAACATGCAGTAATGATTTCTTATTTGTCATTTTTGTACATTTCTGGATGAATTTTGTATCTTTTACAATTAATCAAAATTATATTTTTTATTAACTATCATCTAAAGGTATGATCTTTTGTACTCGTTTTATATAGTTTTTGCTCTATATTTAATTTCAAGATTTTTTTCAAAAAATTCTTTCCCAAATTAATGCAATCCTTTTTTAATAAGAAATAAAAAAAAATAAAGATAATTATAGAAGTTTTTTTAATTCCATCTTTCACGTATTCATGAATACAACCTAACAGAAGCGTTATTTTTTATATGACCTTATTATGTTTACATGGAGTACAATAATGAATATTCAAGATGAATATTTTTTTATGCAAAAAAGATGAAATTACAAAAAATGATATTTTTTTACTATGGAAATTTATGTTAAATATTTTTTTTATGTTTTATAGAATTAAAATATCGTTTTAAAACTTCACGTTATCTTACTTTATGGATATTTGTAATAAGCACCTTTGTCATCCACATAATGTATAACCTTCAATTAATTAAATAGTATACTAATATAGTATACTAATACTGTTAAATGTATTATAAGCAAAGTATATTAATATTACATATGTATTATGTATAACTTCCAGCTACATTCTCTGAGCATTGCTTTTGTTTGAAATGATTCTACGCGACTGTGAACAATGAATTGAACAGTTCCCATTTTCAACTTTCTTTACAACCTATGTGTTGATATTTCGGGTTATAAAGAATATAACATATAATTTCTAACTTTTTATTAATTTCAAATCTATTTTTTTTTACTGAAATTAAAATGTTTCAGTTTTGAACTATTTTTAAACTCCAGTTTATCGCTATTTATTTTTATGAGTAATAATTTCAATAAATTCTCCGAGTTTTTCCATAATGAGAACCAAGAAACTTTTATTTTTACTTTAATTTATAATAAAAAAACAGTTCTCAAAAGTTTGTCATTTGGCGATAAGGCTTTTCGAAACATTAATAGTCAAATATTATCTATTGTTGAACTGTAGAACTATCTGCTGTTTACACGATGTAAGAAAGATCCAATTTTAAATAGAAAAATTTGGAATTCTAAAATTTTGGCGCATAGAGTTTTCTATTATGAATAATTGATCACTTGAAATCTGGAATCGATTATAAAAGGGAGGGAAACGAAATTGGTAAAAGTAAAGATTTTCTTTTCAAGAAATATTTAGATTTGAATTCTTATAAAAAATTGTAAAGACCAAATGGAATCTTCTTTTTCAACTTTCCAAATAATTTATTACATACGAATTGTGAAATTTTCTGGATTCAATATCAATGTATTCACTTCTGTACGCATTAAAACTAATGTTATTGGTTAATTAAAGTAAGGAGAGTAAAACATTGATTTTTATTCTATTTATTCTACTAGATATGCAAATTTTTAAATACCTCATGACTTATAGATTTTATAGAATAAATATTGAATAATACATGGACTTTCAGACAAATATTTACACACTATTCTTAATTTCTTTAAAATACAACAAGGAATCAAAGTTTTGATAGAATACCAGCATTCGCATTAAATTTAGAATATCTTTTACTTATTATGTTGTTTTGAATATCAAATATTTTCAATATCAAGAATTTTAAAATAAAATTAATTTTTCATTTTAGTAAATTAACTCAAGGTCATAAATTTATAATTATTATTATCTATGAAATTATTCTAGATTATTATCTATGGAATAAATTATTATTATCTATGCTTATATGTACAAAAAATAATTATTTCTGCACTTGCTTCTCTGTATTTTCTCTTCTTTTTCAATGTTCTTAGAATAATGGCCAGCAGAGCGTTTTTTTTTAACAATTCCAAAATTGTCTATTGCTTTCAAACGCATATTTTAACCTTTTAATAGTTATCAAACAATCTTATTTAAAGATTATAAACAACGTTATAATCTTTATAATAAAACCAAATACATATAAGAACTGAAGGAGCGGATATTATGTAATCTCTGAATATTTAAACATTGTAATTTTCTCACGAATTTTTACGTATTACAAATTCATTCAAGTTGTTTACTTTTTTCAGAAAATTCATCAAATTAGATGTAGCTTTTTCAATATTTCTCTAGCAAAATAATTAAGCACCAAATTATTATTTAAAAATATGCTTATTTCAATTTTAACTTATTAAAACACCTTATTAAATGAATATATGAGGGTTTGTGGTTAAAATACCGATACAAGAAAAAAAAATTAGGCCTCTACAAAATGATATTTAGAATTGCAAGAATCATGCCAGTTCAATGTATGAATAAAAAATCAAGCAAAGGGAAAAGGGCACAAGCGAGTAGTTTTTAATTGTTTAATGCGACCAATTCAATTTTTTATTCGTAGTCTTTAGTCAAATAGGATAGTTACCTGTAGTTAATTTTAATAAACAAACTAGGTGATATCCTAGAAGGAATATTATCTATATTACCAGTTTTCATAATATGATATTTGAATGATAGTGAAAATGTGCTTAAAATAAAAAGTGAGTGATATTTTATATTTGTATTGTATTTAATGTACAAACATATAATACCTATCACCTGCCATGCTATTCTATAGATAAGAAAGTGAAATTTACTGGAATTCTTATAGACATTGAATGGATGATTCAATCACTCGATCTTGACTAAAAATTTGATGACAAATTTAATAAATTTGGCGACAAAATTGAAGATTCTGAAAAATGCAAGAATTGCATAATCTATTTGTGTTCTATATGCAGTTAATAATATACATTTTTTTATTTAAACTGAAATGTGTGTTCCTTTTTTCAGATTCAGATGACATCATGCCCTATCAGGAGACTATATGAATGGAGGCACAGGCATGAAGAATGATCTCATTCTAAAGTTGTATTCGAAAAGCAAGCCCTTTACGGTGAGGAAACCATAATAACCAATTTGCTACCTTGTTGAGTCACTATCTGTAAGTACTGTTCTCTGTGAATATCTTAGTTGTGTTTTTTGTTACCTGCGCCTTGTATTTTAAAGGATAATCATAGGATAAATTGTCATATTCTAATACTCAGTTTACTGAATTTCGTTCCTCGGTATATACTGGACGAATTTTAATAACCCATATCTTATGTGAGAATAAATTTTTCATGTTAATTAGAAACGAAACAACTCGAGTAATTTCGAATGCATTGCAGCAAACGTGGAATATTTTGTTCGGAAAGAGAAAAATCTCTCCCTAGTCGTAATGGGTTCATTCAACTCAAACGGATTAGAAATGGTGAAGATTTGAAAATTTATTTTCTTGTAATTCCCTTATGATTGAAGATGGAAGAATAATGCAAATTTTAAATCATTTTCACTTTATCATAATAAAAAAACACAATTGCAATGAAAGTCTGCTGATTGCCGTGGTAATTTATAGATGATGATCGAAATGGGATTCTCATTCTATCGTAGTTCCGATTACTTTTTAATCTAGATTCGGATCATTTTTAATTATTTAATGCCTTGGTGAAATACATCTAAGTAGCTTTTTTTTTCAGATTATTTCTTTCAAATAGTTCCATCGTTTGTATAATTTGAGGAAAAAGCGATAGATATATAATATATTTTATTTCCAAAAAAGCGGAATATGCATGTAAACACATATTTTTAAAGCAGTTTCGAGGTCAAATAGAAACACTTTTGAATTTTTTAAAAAAAACTTTGATTTATTTCATTTTGGGATGTATTATTTACCACTTATATTAGATACAAGCAAGAAGCAACGAATACAACAATAGAGAAAAAGATCGAAAAGGACCTAACTATTTATCCCCACGGATTTTAAACTTTGAAATTCTGATAGGGATTGTTTGACACATGTCATTACAGGCAAGGGAATTTAGGAATCTTTTGAAACAATTTGATTAGCTGGACAGAATCTTATCCCTTCACTCGGAGTTAGTAACTCGCCAACTTCAGCAGTTTTGCAGAGCTTTTGAACATTAATTAAAAATAAAAAGTTAGAATTGGATTAGGAAAATAAAAGACCATTTTAGAATTAAGTTAATATGGGTTAAATTAAGGTATAAATTTGGAATTCAATTGGGATTTAATTTAGATTTGGAGATATAATTACTTACATATACTTTTTTAAATATAATTTATTCAAAATTTGAGAAATGCTCGAGTCTTAAAAACCTGCAGAAAGGAATGATATATTATTACATAAAAATCAATAAAATATTATTTTACTAATCAACGTTAGAATTATATATTTTCAATATTCTATTCTTATGGTTTTGTATAGGATTTTGCAATGGTACCTCTTCTTTTAATTGTGGAATTCGTCATCCCCCTGTCTTTTAATTTTTGAAAATTAAATATAGCTTCAGTTTATTATTTGTTTTAACTATAAATGAATATAAACAGAAAAAGTTATTTTATAATTATCTTGTGAAAACTTATCATAAAAATATTAGTTATTAATGAATGAATTTTTGGTTCGTAAATATTAGAGGTTATACTTAAGATTGGTTGAATCACCAATAAATTGCACTAATTAACTCTTTACTGTATACATATCAAATTTAGTTTATCAATAAGAAATTTCTAAAATTATTCTTTATTAGACTTATCGTAGAGGAAAGTTTTTTTTGTAGAATGAGGTAACATATTCCTTTGCTATAAGCTTTTAAGAGGAAATAGAAATATATTCTCATCTTCCTAGTCCTCAACAAGTCTCATACTCACAAAGTCTGAGGATAAAAACAAGCAGCTTCCTATTATACACTTTAATCAAGCAGAGTTTCTGTTCGTTCCAAATAGCCAAATTATCTTCTATCTCCTTTTAATGCCTTCAACGTCACCTAGTGTGTCATAAAAAAATTAAATGATCACAGAATGTATGTACATCATAACACATGTTATATTTCAGCCTATTATAGTGTCAAACCATTTTTCAAAGAAAATCTCTGTAAACTTTTCTCATAATCATATCTCATATTCTTGTAAATTCTGTAAATAGTTTTGTCTTTATTTTTTTCTTACTGTAAATATTTTATTACTTAATATAAAATTCCCGTAACATGTCCACCAAACTGCGAAGTGACCAAAATGGTTACAGATACGGGGGTATGGGACGGCGTTCTTTTCTATAAGCTTTTAAAAATGTTTATCCGAACAATATTGTGAATTTACAACGACTGTTCAACATTTAATTCAAATGCAAAATGAAGAAAAAGGAAATGCAATTTAATTTTATTAACGTTCAAAGAAAAGAAATACTTTATTGAAAGCCGTTATAAAACAATGATTTTAGGGCTCTATTAATAATTTTGTAGTTTAACAAATTCTTATTTTAATAAGATACCATAGCTTCGTTCGAAATCCGTAAGCTTCTGTTTAATTCTTTTTCTTTTAAATAAAAAAAAAGGAAATTGAGAATGAAGAAAAAATTCTAAAAAAATGTTTAAATAACAGGCACTCCAACTTAGGATTCCTTCAATAGACATTAAAAAACTTAATCCCAGTATGGAAGAAACATAGACTGAGCAATCGTACTTCAAGAGTCTTATGAGGCATCATTAACTTAAGATTAAGTGCTCCTCCTTTTCAATTTTCCTGCTTGCCGATCGTTTGTGAGATTATCTATCTTTCTTTTGAGCTGATATAGATAAGAAAAAACTGAAAAGTTATATACAGTAAGCTTGAAATATGCAATCGATAAAATTGAATCCCAAATACAAGGTTTTCATTTAATAACTTTTCCTGTCTTTAGACATATGCAGATAAAATTAATAAAAGGAAAGAAATTAATATCATTTGCAGTCTCTAGAAAACACTGGAAAAAGAAAATCTAATTAAATAAACTTGTAACAAAAGGTGTCGACGAGAGAAAAAGAAAATACTGATATGGTGAATCAATAATTGCAAAGAACGGATGGAAAAGTTTCATTCAAAGTTACAGAGATGTTCGAAAAACAAAAACGAACGACATATTGCATAAAATTCAATAAAATATTCGTTTACTGATAGACATTAGAATAACATTTTTTTCCCAATACTCTATTCTTATGGTTGTGCATACGATATTGCAACGGTATTTTTTCTTCTTTTAAGTGAGGAATTTATTTCTCCCATATCATTCAATAGTTAAAATTAAATATATCATCTCATTTACTGGATTTAACTGCATGTGAATATAAACAGGAAAAGTTATTTTATAACTATCTTGTAAAAACTTATCACAAAAATATTAGTTACTAATGAATGAATTTTTGGTTCATAAATAAAAAAGGTTATGCTATAAATTCGTTGAATTATTAATAAATTGTTTTAATTAACCCTTTACTGTATACAATATCAAATTTAATGCTTGATTTATTTTTTAATATTTATAATAAAAGTAAACATTTTTTAGAATTTTTTTTGTAATTTTTAATAAATTATTTTAGAAACTTCGAATAGATTCTTAGAGAAGAAAGAAAATTTTTTGGAATGTAATTTCGACAGAAATTTTTTATTTTCCAATTTTTTTGTTTTTATATGTTTATATGTTTTTTGCATATTCTTCCCATTCAAAAACAATTTTATTTTTGTTTTGAAATTTAAAAATAAAATATTGCCCCACTAAGTTTTAAGATTAGGGGAAAAGGAGAAGAATCACATAAGAAACACTTTAGTAGTTTAGGGATAGATTTTGTAGTTTAGAATTTGATTCAGATATAAACTTCGTGGATTGTCATCCACTACAAGTTTTAAAAAAACTTGAACTTGATTGTATGAATAAAAAGTATTTTACTAACGAATGAAAATTTGAACAAGATATATAGATAGGGAGAGTGTGAGCTAATAGTAGAAATTGAAAAAAAAAATAGTAATTTCATATTTTTAATTGTGTGTACTTGATCTGTGGAATTTGTAAGAAACTACACATTAAGAAGCCAAAGAAACATATTAAATATATGTAATTTGTCACTCAAAAATAATATTTTTGGATGATTTTGTTGTATTATTTATTTTTAAATTGTTACTTCACTTAAGTCTTATTCTAGCATTGAAAAGTTATTTCTATTGAAAGCAAGTTGGGCTTTTTATGATTTAAATTCTTCCATTAAAGAAATAAAAAATGAATAGCAGATACTGCAAAGAAAATAAAACTGCTCTTTGATAATGAAATATCACATATAGAGCTTCAAAGTAGAAAAGCATACCTTCTGAAAGAATAACATCTTCTAAGAATTCTAATGAATAAAATTTTTGTTCTTAAAAACATATTAAAGCGAATTTGAATTATGAAAAATTTAACACTCTCCGCTTTTGTTGAAAGATGAATAGGTCTTTCATCTTTTTTGGCGACTAATATTTGTTCTATGAATTTCATATTTTTTTTAAAAAACTTTTCCTAGAATTCCTCGTTATTTTTTAAAATTTTGTCCTTTGATGTCATACATATGTTCTGGTATTATGGACAATCATAATATTGTCAGAGAATAATTTCCTTTTATAATAAAATTCATTTTAATTCTCAAGTACATATTTTGATTTTTTTGATAGGAAATTCTTTGAATAATGGAAAAAGAGTTATTTACTAATTATGGAAATCTTAATGAAATTAAAATCCTTGAACTTCAAAATAGCAAGACTTTGATAGCTCCTTCTTTAAACAATATTTTCCATAATACGAAATCTTTATACAACTTTTTCATTTTCCTTATTTTGTAAAAATATTTATTCAATAAAGTTTCAAAACTAATTTGATCAAATTTAATTATCTCCAAGTTTTTTTTTTTTAATAAAGGGAGTAAGGAGGCTTCATATAAAATTATTTTTTTAACAATCATACTCAGAAGGGGGAACTCGTGATTTTCTGACAAAAGAAAATTTTGATTAAACACATTTGATTTTGATCTCTAAATAGAAAAATTTTATCGAAATTAAAGCATTTTCTAAAAAAATTAATCTACTTTTTTAATAATAATTTTGATTTATTGCACGACCATTTTATTTATCTGAATTTTCTAATTAATATATTCTAAAATTAGTTTAAGCATGTTAGTTTTTCAAAAAGGCTGTATATTTTGTATGAAATCATAACAATTTGTTTGTATTTATATTATAAATCTATCAAGAGAAGCAATTTCGCCTTGATTTATCGGAAACAAATTATTTGTTACTTCTTTCAGTTATAAAGTATTTTTCAAAATAAATTATTTAAATGTAAAGCTTATTGTTTTAAAATACTTTGAATTAATAAAGCTTGATCAATTCGAACGTACATTGTACTTTATCTTAAGATAAAATTACGAGCCTTCTGCTTTTATGGCATTTGTACTGATCCTCACCTACCTATTCATCTGAGAGATCTAAGATGTTACCACGGAAACAGAGAAATTATTTCTCATCGAATTCTCCCTAACATACCGACAATTTGTCCTTGGAGCTTCATTTAATTAAAGACAATCAATATCTTAGCTTTAATACCTTCAAGTTAAAGAAATTAAATTTCCTTTCTACGATTAAATTCTTCTATCAAAGATGAAATATTATCGTTTCATATATAAGATATCGTTTCATATATCATCGCAACAGTTTTTAAAAACTTTTCTAAATTTAATTGAAGATCTTTAGAGGACTGTGGGCAAGGACTTTGAATGACATCATCGAGTTTAAATATCTATATATTTAAAAATTACTACAGGATATTATGCAGAAAATCAATATTATAAATTAGTTTAATTATTAAATTAATTATTCTAATGCTTATGGGATTGCATAAGGTTCCACCAGGTGGTTATATGTCGAATGATTAAGACATGAAAATCATTTTATTTTTTTCGGCTTCTGTAGATTGATGATTTTGTGATATTTGATTATTTTAATTGTTTTTGTAAAAGATAGCTATCATATTTGATAGATTCCTTAGATTTTTACAGTTTAATGCTTGAGTTTGTCAAAAATGTTTAAAAGCTTGTAAAATATATGTCACCTAAGTGTACAGTTATAATTTTCAAAATGCATTTTTTTATCTAAAGTATCAATTCTGATGTTTTTGCAACTTACTTGCTTTAGAAACAATCTATTTAAAGAAATTGGTATTATTGTAATAAAATTATTCGAACATACTCCAAAACTAAATAACATGAGATTATTTTAGATTTGTTTTGTCTATTATAATATTTAAAAAATTACTTTTAATTATGCACTTGCATAGAATATAAACAAAATATGTATTTAATATCTTAAAAAATGAATGGATAAATGTAGTTACCAAAACAACGAAATTTTTGTTTCAAAGTAGTAAATAAGCTTTTAAATATTTATAGAATGAGAGGAAAAAATGTTTAAAAATGAAATTTGATATAAAATCAAGTGCTTTGAATTTTAAAGATGAGCAAAAGTAATTTCCGTGAGATAGTGTGCTTTGAGACTATGATGGAAAAACGTTAAAAATTTGATACATTTTTATTTAAAAATCCAAAAATTGTTTTTGGAAATCCCTTTCTTATTGAGCACTTGACCAAAGTATATCATTTAAATTTTCGAGGTCTAGATATTACAATCTATCCTATAAAAATTTAAACACTTTTTGTTCAAATATGTCATATAAATTAGATATACCTATTGTAATGGCTTATAAATATTATCATATTAAAAATTATGAAGTTATTTGTGAAACAGCAGCTATAAAAACAATCTTTGGTCAAATATATTGTTTCAAATTTTTTAAAGTGTCACATTTTTTTTCAAAAATTTTATAACCTTTTTTTCATAAGCTACAAAAAAGTAATGTAGCTTAAAAGCAATCAATGAAAGTTCGCTGTTTTATCTTGTCTATCCTAATTATTTTCTGATATGAGTTGTGATTCATTTTAAGGTTATTTTACTCTTATGTCTGTTAATAAAAAATTCTTTGAAGTTCCACACATTTTTACTTTAATGCATTTTAAGTACAGATTTTTCTTTCTTTTTTGGTTAGATATTTTTGATTTGATTCTTTTTTAAGGTTACTAAAATTGGAAAGCTAGAATTTTGTTGAATGTGGCAAATTGAAAAATAAAATACCTATAAATAATACATAAACCTCTCTATAATAGTTTCCCTGAATTTTTATTGATTGAAGAAGAAAAACGATATTTTCATTGATAAACGTTGTTATATATTCAGGTATAAAACCCCTTTGAAAAAAGTAAATGTAAATATTTATATCTATGAAAACTTTTATTCGCTTCAAAAATACATTGAAAAGTTTTGTTGATTTTTCTCTGGAAAATGGGACAATGTAACAAAACTTGAAACATCGTCATTTTAAATTTTCGTGAGTTATGTGTTATAAAGTATAATATATTTTAAGAATGATTTCCCAAATGGAAAACTGTTTAAATATGTAAATTTTTTCTATTAGTGGTTGTTTATTTAATAGTGTTACTATTAATAGTTCGCATTTCTTCTTAAAAGGGAAAAAGTTTTATTGCGTAATGTATGGAAATTTAATATGAATTTTATAAAGAAAATACTCTCTTGTTATGAGTATTAGAATTTCAAGAACATAAAAATTTTCAAACAGAAAGAAACACTACTGAAAGGATATTTCATATTTCTAAAAACGTTCAATTACTTCTGACGAATCAAAGATACCAAGTTGCTTTACATCTAAATTAACGATGAACTCGATTTGATTTGTTCTATTTATTGGGAGTTAGTTTCATTAACTGAGCAATGTGAAGTAATTTGCGAATTTTCTTTTTGACCCGAACAGAATTTATATTCCTAAATGAAACTATTTCTTATCAGTAATATTATATTTTGAGAATTTATCTTATTTTTCAAATTTTATTTGTTGATGGTGATCCTTCAATATATTATATTTCAAACTACATTGAAAGGGGGAAAAAGGTTATCGTATCTCGAATATAGTGTATTTTGAATCACTAAACCCACCTCTTTCCTTATAAATTTCAAGAATTATTCTAATTCTTTTCCTATATTTTCTATATATCCCATTAGTTGTTGTTACTAATGGGACTTGCCATGGTCAAGCGATCTGACAGCCGTCAACGATTTTAAGCTCGATGAGCGTCTCTTGTTTTTGAAGTAGCGCAACTAGGGTTAAGAATACGACTTAACTATACACTCATGTCACAGATACCGCACAGAAGAACAACCGTTCCTTATTCGGGACTCGAACCTGAGACGCCCAGATCACGACGGAGACACGCTACCTCTGTGCCATGACGCCGGCATTTCCTATCTTAATTTAAACAATAAGTAAAACTACACATTGTTTGCAAGTTCGAAAATAATATATAAAGATCATTACGTGTTTATAACTTATTATTTTACATGCTCCATATCATGGATCAGTATTCAGCATACATGATGTTAACCCTTTAACCGGTTTGCCCGTATGCCGTACGTGCATCAATTTATCGAATTCTGATAGTTGTAAATAAAAAAAATCATTCATAACAATTATAATTCAATTAGTAAAATGACTTCGAATACATAGATAAGCCAAGTATTCCATGGATTTCCATTTGAATCAAAATAAGAAAATATTTCCAAAATAGAAGGTGTTATCTTATTAGATAGTAAGGAAAATAAACCGGTTAAGGGGTGAATTATCATGGGTGGCAAGCCAAATATTATATTATTATTATAATTATTTTAGACAGGCAAAATAGAAAAAAATATTTAAGGTATAAAACAGTAATTAAAGTTAAGTGTGCTGCAGGCGAGAAATAATTTCAATTAAATTTCATGTAAAGTATTTAACCAGCATGGTCAGCTGACTTATCAGAATCTTCAGGGGATTCGAAGAGATCTGAAAAAATCAGGGAAAATTCAGAGAAATTCCTTATAAATCTGAATTTGTTTTAGAAATCGGTAACTTTTATCGGACATGATAATTCGATGGCATTTTTTCATAAGTAGAATGAAACATTTGTAAAAAATGAAAATAAAACTTTTAGTGATTGTTTAAGAAAGAAAGTGGAGATAAACATTAACCACCAGGTCTAATCTATTAAATGTATGTTAATAATTTTTAAGCTGAAAGTTTTTGTTTGCCTTTTTTTAAGAACGATAAGTTATCGACATAATTATCGAAAATGTTTTGCGTACTATGTGAAAAAGAAGTCTAACCAAAGATTAGCTCCTATTACTGTTATGATTTATAGCTTTAATGAGTCTCTTTTATTTTAATGATTCTCTTTTATTTAAAAAGATATTTAAAATATGGAGTTACCCTTTTCCACATTTTCTTCTTTGAAACTTCAAATCGATCATAACACTTTTTAAGAGAGCGAAAGTATGAATTTTGGGTATTAATATTCAAAAGTGGTTGTAAAATATTGACCCATTATTATAGTTCTGAAGCAATTTGTTTTAATTAAATAACAATTTTAGTAATTATTTTTTCCCTTCTTCTCGGAGGTATTTTTGTTGAATTATTAAGAATTGGACGCTATTGCTATTATTAATGTGGAACATTTTGTGTTTATTTTTAAATATTATGAACACAGATTACTAAATACTTCATATGAATGGATGCTGTGAATGACATAATATTGACTTTATTATTATTTTCTTTTAACATTTTATTTATTTTATGTTCATTTAAAATTCCCCATGCATCCAACAAAATGATCTACGATTTAAAAATAATATTCAAGTCGAGAAATTAATTTGTTTGACACATTATGGTTACACACGACTTTTAAAGTAAAAAAAAAATTAAAAAGATATTGGAAGCATTTTTATATTGCTTATTGTATATGACACTATTTGACACGAGGCCAAAAAAAATTCATTCATACCCACTTTTTTTGAAATTTATACCTCCTTTTTTGTTTTTATGTGTCATTAAAAAATTGGTAAGAACCATTTTCCCACTTTTTTCTAAGTTTTATGAATTAAGTATTTAAACAGCATGGAAGCAATTTTTTATCATGTCAGAACATGATGTTGTTTTGGGGATGAGGTTTTTGGTGTCAACAAAAAAATCGTAGGCAAAAAAAAAAAAAGAAAAAAAAATTCGTTGGAGAAAAATTGAAATTTTATTATCTGCACGAGCATCTCAAAAAATCAGCTTTTAATAACGTGTTGAGATTACATTTACAAAAGCTGTGATTAAAAGAAATAAATCAATTACTGCAGCAAATAAAACCTAGAAAAATGTCATTTTGTGCGCGTGATTATATGAAATCAAATAAATAGGAAATGTGATATTTTTTAAAACAATAAATGCGAGACAAAATATTTTAGATCATTTTCAATACTAAAGTGACTTATTCAATAAAACTATTAAAATATAAATTAACTTGCACGAGAACAAGGTGATTGGCCGTTCAAGAAATGATGTTTTGGCATGATAAAATGAAATATGCATAGAAGATTTTATTTTATGCTAATTTAAAATTTCCCATGAATTCAACAAAACAATTTAAAAATAATATTAAAGTCATAAATTAACACATGACTTTTATAATTAAAAATTCTTTAAAAAAGAGATGGGTTTTATATGATTTGTTGTATATGAGACTATTTACCGCAAAAACTCACAAAATTCATTCATACCACTTTTTTTGAAATTTATACCTCCTAAAACATTTTTGTTTTTATGCGTAGTTAAAAAAATAGTAAGGACCATTTTCTTTCTTTTTTTCTCTGCTTTACAAATTAAAAATTGAAACAGCATAGAAACATTTTTTTATTACAGTCGGTGAGTTAAATGTTATTTTGTTTTCAATGAGGAATTTCTATTATTTTGATGCAGACTATTTTATGTTGAGGGCAGAATATAAGACCTTTATTCAAGAGTGTATACGAATATTTTATTTTAGGAAACTATTCCTGCTGATTACAAGTGATATCTGCATGGTTTTTCTACTTTCTTTTCCAAGAGTTTTTTTGATACTTTTGATTATATTTTCGGAGTTTTACTTTTTTGTTAAAATTTGAAAACTATTCTATACATGAATATTTTAAAGTGACATAAATAACATTAAGTCAAAATAGAAAATAAATACTGCACTGAAATAGCTTTATTTTTTATTCAAAATAAACCTTAAAAGCATAAAAACCAATTTTCTTGATAATTTTTATTCAAATAAAAATTTCTTTACTATTTAAATTGACCATATAGGATTGCACAATCTAAACGTAAAAACTTAAAAGAAATGCTGATAATGAAATATTTTTAGCATTCTATTCTTCAAAAGCTTTCTGTCATCTGTAGCAATATTGATTTCCTTTTAAATTCAGTGTTTTCACGTGCTCTTAAATTGTTTTAGAAAAAGATGCATATAGTCTTGTGAATGAAATGACAATATTAATAAAAATGAAAGTAAATTTGTTTTCTGTATTGTGATTGAGATAAGAGTTCTATTCATTTTTAAAAGATTAATTGTGTTCTTATTCAGAACTGTTTGTTCATGAATTTAAATTTAAAAACTTTTTATCGCTAATTTTGATATTATCATACTTTATGCTTTTTTGTCCTAAGTTATTTGCTTTTACATTTTATCGATTTTTTTTATCCTCTACTCTTCTATTTATATCTTTTGCTTGGTGCAGCATTGCCAAATATGACCCTTGCTCAAATAAACACAACACAACACAACAACATTCTTTCAAATATGTGAAATTCTCTTTTAGAAGATATGCTTTCAATTCTTTTGAATATTTCAATTACTTTAAAATAATCAGAAAAATGAATATTTTTAATTAATATATCGAATTATTTTCCAGTTTGTCTCCATGGCTTTTAGTTTACTGGAAAGAGAAAATGTTAGAAAAAGAAAATTTTAAAATTAAATTTAAAAAATCCTAGTTAAAGTTTATTGGGGATTTTTATACAATAAAAATGCTCACAAGGATAAGTAGAATTTAACAATGATTTTTATTTAAAAGTTGATTTTAATGACCATAATTAGTCTATAAAGCCTCATCAGAATATAATTTTTTATTGATTTATTTCAAAATTTTAAAATGCAGTAATGCAAATCATATTGAAATTCAGTGTGAATAAACAAATTTTTACATCAGTGTTTAAGATAAAAATTAAAATATCGGCTATTTATTGTTTTTTTGAATACATTTTGAAAAGGTTTAAGAAGAAAAAAAATGTGTTCGAAGACTTATTCAGAAAATTTCTTTGGATTCAAATAAATAAAAATTTTAGTTAATTTTTTAAGAAAACTTTTGAATAAAGATTCGTCTTTAATATAAACGAGAAAGGAGCAGGTTTTGATTTCAAATTCTCCTAGAGTTTTTCGTAAAACTACTTTAATAAAACTTTCTTGATTATTAATTATTTTATATTCAGGATAACCATAAAACCCATTTTAAGTACACGCTTACTATTTTTCTAGACAAGAAATACATTTAGAAAAGGAGCTAAAAATATATATCTTTCAAGTTAAAGAGCAAGCAAAAAATAATATTGTATCAGAATAAACAGAAATAAAAAAGTTTTAAGATTGAGACAATGTTCAAGAGAAACTAAAATATCGAAATGTTCAAAATCGAGTAATGCATTCCTATTGAACTTCTGCTGAAACATTTTTAATAACTGATAATGAATGAATTGATAATGCCTTTCCTTACCTTTTGCTAGTTTTTTTGGAATTGTTGGTTGATTTGATGGAAAATTTCACATAAATTATTGTTTTTGATGATCCACCCATATTATTAATGAAGTTATTCAGTTTTATAAAATGCAATTGAAATTGTTTTTGTTTTTTTCTGTATTAAAATATGTTTAAGATTACTTTTCTTATAATTATTGATACTGCTTATAAGAAATAAGTAGCAATTGCAATGCGGTTTGCATTCCACTTCATTTTGGAATTCAAAAAGGAACATGAATTTTTACTTCATAGATTTTTAGCATGATATTGTAGTTTCAACCATTACTAAACAATTGTAGTCAGGAAGTACTAAAAGTTCTAATTTAAAGATATGTCCATTAATCTCAAATATTTTCTCCACTCAATTAAAAATAACGACGTAAAATTTTTAGATTTCGATATTTCTTTTTGCAAATGAGTGCCAAATAATTTAAGTGGAAAAGTAGAATAATTTTTTTAAATCTCATTTAGAAATAATAGGTTTTTTTTCAAAATAATTTTTTTTTAAGTTTTAAAGTTAATAAGTAATTTTATGCATCTGAAATGCAGAAAAAGAAAAAATTTTATTTATGAAAAAACTCAAAGAGAATTTGCTAAATTCTCTTATTATCAAAAACTATTCTTAGAATCATAATGTTTTGCTATTCTGCTATATTTTATGTAGTAAACCCAAAAATTGTAAAATGAAAAAAAAAAAAACCTAATGGAAGGAATGTGGAATGTTGTCTTTACAGAAAAATTATAACACTGTGTCGAACTAAGACAAAATTCGTTAGATGGCTACCTATGCGAATAATGCAATTAATTTAAAACTTCAATCATATAAATGAATGAAATTCGGCCTTTTAAGTCTTAAAAATTGTAGATACTTTGTAAATTTTTGTTCAATTAGTCAACGGGTTAAATATTAATTTGTATAGTTTTATGCTTCTGGTAATAGAAATTGAAAATTTTAACGTGGGCGTGTACATTATTATGATAACAAATAATTATAATTATTTAATAAAATTAACTAAAATAAAATTGTTTCTTATTAACGTAAGTAGAAATCGACTGTAAAGCATTTTTTTAGAATTACTGGTTAATGATAATTTACTTCACCTTACTTTCCTTCTCTATGGTATCAAGTGTTACTCAATTATTTATTTATTAAAGCAAACCATAGTTGTTTACATTATATTGATTATTAATATAGGTTTTTGTCAGTCTTATCTGTTGATGCTTGATACATTTTGTATATACAAATCATTTATAGTTAAGTATATGTGTATCAGATTAATTCATGTAGATAGTGACCATAGCAATTCGATGAATATATCAGTCAGTACACGTACCAAATGACAATGTTTTTTTCCGATGAAAAATATGTTTTCCCCCTATATATTAACGGAATAAATGCAAAATAATTTAAGGAACAAGGAATTCTTATGGTTAAAATTATAATTTTATTTCATGCGTCTCTACTATTTCGCAAATAT
Organism: Argiope argentata; assembly: GCA_026289955.1. Lineage (NCBI taxonomy): Eukaryota > Metazoa > Arthropoda > Arachnida > Araneae > Araneidae > Argiope > Argiope argentata. The sequence goes on along the minus strand of JAOUZG010005735.1, from coordinate 7,519,823 downwards.
GGATATTGTAATTTTATTTAAAATTTGTTTTAGGAAACTAGGATTCTCGAAGACGCAAAAGGAGTTTATTTTATAGGAAAATTCTTATATATATATATATATATATATATATATATATATATATATATATATAATAATTTAACCCAAAAATTATCATTTTCACTGCACTATTCCCTTTCAAATATATAATTCATGCTTATTTTCAATAAAATTACCTAGACCTGCAATATTACATTTAACCCTTTATCTACTGAATTATGCTGCCATCAATTTTCCAACTTTATTTTTTCACCAGTAGTTAAGCTTCCTTGTAGAATAATACCAGAGAACCGAAAAGAAAAATTTCCATTCATAGAAATATCTTAATTAATTTAATTATTAATTACATATTTTTCATTCTTACTTTTAGCTTATATTAACTTCTTGCCGTTTGGGTTACATTCTCTGTGTTTTTTTTAGAATATCATTGGCAAAAATAGTCATATTACGAAAATATAATCCACATTTTAAATGGTACCGTCAGTAGATAAAAGTTTAAACCGTTTTGTTGAGGGGAACAAAAGCTTGAAAGACTGAATATTAGTTAAGAATGTTGTTAATAAAAATATTTTCATATATATTTACTTCAATTTTTTTAAATAAACTGTTCTATAATTATTATATTTGATGTTTTTTATATAAAATTTAATGTTTTTGAAGTTAAATTATAAGAGAGTTTAGATTTGTTTACTCTTTCGTTTGGTGCCTCAGTTGTCCAACAAATTAAACTAACATCGTCTTAACGTTAATCACACTTCCTATATCGATTCTTGTAACATTTTAATGCAGCGTTGCTTGTCTGTTAATATTGACAATTTTAAGCACACGTTTCTGATTTTCGCAATTAAGCGTTGGAAGTCGGACAACGCATTGTTTGTGATTGGAGATTATGGCTGAAATTGGGTACTCTAAGCGAACTCTTGATTCTGTGTTTGTCATAATATTGATACTCCTAACGATTCTCAAAATGAATTGCAAAATGTGTCTATCTACAATTATTAATCTACAGTCAAAGGCTATTAATTTCCGCCTTTCAGCCCTAATTACATTAGAAATCTTTTCAAATGAATAATTTAAATACAAATAAAAGCCCCGCCTTTGCACGATACTATTGCTATCTATATATTCGTAAATTGATATACCATGACTGTTGTCACCTTAGTGTTTCCTAAAATAGAATTTTGCATTACAAAATTTTGTCATTAAAGAATTTTAATTTTGAACAATGTTCTATTAGCTACGATGTTTGAGATATTAAGTTGTTCTTAAACAACTTTATGGAGCTTGCAAATTTTTTTGAAGTGAAAAATGAGCTCCTCCGTTCATTCACATAAATTTTAGAAAATCCAAATAATGATTCCAAGACTAATTGACTAGATAGTTAAAATTTAAATTTATTTTAAATGAGCTCAAAGGAAAAAATCAAACGTATAATTCTAAGTAGACTTTTTTGATTAATCTATGTAACCTGATTTGTTTGACGATTATAAAAATGGAATTTTGTAATCGTTTTTTGTTCACTTCCTGGTTGATAGATGTACTTATAATTTTTTTGTACTTATGTATTATTATTTGTTAAAATTTTTAAAAGTTATTTTGGAGTTTAATTATTAATTAAATCATTGATTCAATTTTAATTTTAATCTTTACAAATGATAATTAATGTGAGAAAAATATTTGTATTAGGAATGAAGAATATTTATAATAATGAGTTATGAATTAAAAATTTGAAAATAGAAATTAATTAAAAAATTAAAAAAAAATTCTTCATCATACATAAATAAAAGTGTTTCCATTAAAATTTTTTTATCGAATTTATTCACAGCAGAAGTTGAATTTAAAATAAAAGCGTACAGTAAAAAAATAACATCTCAAATAATTTTATCGGTAAAATTTTTGAAGTTTTAGATCTGCAAATAATATCTCCTGGTTATTTAAATTAAATATTAACACGATTTATAAAGATGTCATTCCCATGAAAAATATTAGAAACTGTTTTTCTGTTGCATGAAATATTAATCTTAATGTAGTTAAAAATAATTCAGAAAACTACATAATTAATAAACATTTTCTTACTGATCTCAAAACCGAAAAGTTCAACGACCCGTTTTATACCAAGTATTGATAAATTCTTAAGTACTTATTTTTCTATTTAATATGTCGATAAAATATATAGTTAAGAACTGTGGTCCCATTGAAATTTAAATATAATTGGATTCTGCAAACAGAAAGTCAGATTTAAAATTATTAAATTCAATGTAGTTTAGTAATCTAGTTTGTTATTTATAGAAATTATTTAATAATAAATGGAGCATATTTAAAAATACTGATTAAAGTGGTTCTTTAAAGGTTTATATAATTTTAATGATAATTAAAATAAAAAATGATCTTTAGTTCTTTGTTAATGAATGCTTGAAATAGAAATGACAATTTTTTAATCATTCTTTTTAAGTATTAGAGAGAAATTTAAATCGTTTTCTACTTTTAATCAAAATAATTTTGTTTTATGTTCTGAAATAAAATAAATATTGCCGAGGAAAGTTGGAGCAGAACCTATTTTTAGGAATTTACTTTTTCAAAAATAATTCTTTTTTTTATAATAAAAAAATTGCATCCAATTGAGCAAAATTGAACTTAAATTCTTTTTATGTTTGAAATATGTGATTCAAAAAGAGAATATTGAATTCTATTGCCATTTTTCATATTTTTTATTGAATCGGAAGAAAGATGGAAAATTTATTCTTTTTGTTGGGAATTAAGCCTAGTATTTTGAAATCTTTCCTCTTTCTTGGTTATAAAACATAGTTCTTATTTTACCAGAAATTTTTGAAATAAATGAAAAAGTCTGCCATTGATAATATTGATTGATTTTATTGCCGATTTATCTGCCATTGATATATTCAATCAAAAATTCAAAAGTCATCGCTTAGTAATTTGTTTTTACTTTAGATTAAGAAAATTGGTGAATGACTTTTTTTTATTCATAAACTAAAATAACATTATATTAAGTAATGATAAATCTTAAACACGATTGGAAAATTTTTTACTTTTTAAACTTTAGGTAATATATATCTACAATTTTGATTTATATTAAGTATCAAATACAAATTGGTAAAGTATATTAAATTAAATCTGGCAGAATATATTTGGATTTCGAGTCTGCAAGCAATAAATTCATGATTTCAAATATCTATTTTTTAGCAGCCTTAATCTCTTTAAAACATATAATTAACAATTTGATTAGTTATTTATAATTTTAAAATACGACGATTTAGTTTTCCTAACTTTTTAGACATTCTAAAGTTAAGCGTAATTTTTTGTATATGAAGACGATGTAAAAAGAGAAAAGAAATTGTTTTCAAATTACCTTTTTATTTAATTAATTTCAAAAAAGTTAGTTATCCGTTGCAGGAGTTTTGATATAAAATTATATCTAGAATCAAAACTTTAGAATTAAAAGCCAAGATGAAAAATTTCAGATTTCTTTCTTAAATTCTTTGAAATGAAATCCTTAATGAATGTTTTGAGGCATTCTATCTTGTCGTTACTGTCCCATTCAACAGAAAAATGCCGAAATGTGTTATAATTTAATCTTTTAAAAGTGTAATCTTTTTAAATTTCACCTGAAAACATTGAAAACATTAATCCAAAACTCAGAAATAATATATTATTTAAATTGCAAGTAATTAAGTAATAATTAAGAACTTAGCAACTGAAACAAAGGTAGTTGAGATCTTCAAATTAATCATTCCCTCCGAAAAAAAAGATTCGCTTTTGTTTCAATGTCGTCGAAAGCTAGGCTCCCATTTCTTTTTTTTTATAATCCTCTTTAGGAAATATCCATGTTTTTAAGTAAGACTGGAAACTTCAAAATAAGAAAAAAAGCGTTTATATTGAGATAATGAATGGCCGTCTGTTTTTGCTCGTTTCAAATAGTTTCTTTAACCATTAATATTAAATTCCTCTTTTTTCAAACAGTTTATGTGAAAAATTCGAAATGGGATTCTATTATGCAAATCATTTTCTATTTAGAAACTTTGAATTGAATATTTCTAAGCCTCATGGTAAAAAATTAAATAGTATTTTCTAGTAGATTCGTTAACAATCTTTAAGAATTGAGGAAAATGCTTCTTTGTTGAATTCTAGATTACATATGTATTTAAGGAATTTTTAAGACAGTGACATTCTGATGAAAATCTAAGCCTTAAGTACAACGAAAAAAAATCAATGTTTAAGTAAAGTTTCTTGTATATAAATACTGTTTTGAATTCACTTCCTATTAGTAGTCCAAAAATTAACAATCAGAAAAATTATCTAGAAAACACTGTCGAGGAATAATGTATATCTTTGACAGAAACAATCAAATTAATATGCAAACGACATTGATTGTTTTTTTATTAATAATGATAACTTAAAAAGTATGAAAAAGAATAATTAATTCATCATTGATACGTGTGAGTTAACTCATGTTTTCACAGTTTTTATTTTCCAATTCAATTTAAAAAAAGAATCGGTTGCAAATGACCGGCAATAATGTGATAAGATAATTTTTATTGCGACGTTTTTATTATAAAGAATTCAAACACATAAAAACAACTTAAAAAATATATTAGTTAATACAACAAATTCTAAAAATTTCTCTTTTTCTATATACGGAATGGCTCGGTTATAAATGATAGATTTAGATTTTTTAATTTGGCATCGATAACTGTTTTTCATTTATTCAGCTGATTAAATGATAAAATAAGTAGCCGATTTTTTACAAAATAGTAAGATATTGTGAAAAAGTTCAACACACAAAAAAGTAGAAAATCGGGCTTTATTTCTCAAAAATTCCATGAAGCATGGAATACAATAAAAAACAACATAGAGATTACTCCTGATATCGTCTTACCTTCTATAATCACTTAACAAGACATGAAGTCCTTTGAAATTTTTCCTGTTATTTTCAATTCTTAGGCCCTAATTAAGATAAATCAATAAGTTTTACATGTCCACAGATTTCAATTTTGATTCCCTCACTACCAATTTTAAGGTTATTCCTTAAGAATCCCTACGATTACATTGTTTCTAGTGATTGCTTATGTAAGAAAGATTCGTATAAATATTATTAGAATTTTTAAAGATACGATCGTTCCAGTATTGCCTATCTGTCAATTATCCAATAGCAATTTTTTACTTTTAAAATTAATTTTTTCCTATTAATGATCCCAATATCAACTCACTACTATATCGTTGTTTTATTCGCTTTACTTATTTTTAATTAGCTTGTTTCATAGTAATTGATTTATAGCTCATTTATATTAGCTCATTTCAATTTTAAATAAATTTCTATTACTTTTCTTGTATATGAATGTCCAAAAAGAAAGTAATCGTTAAATAATTCAAATTCGAGATTTTCGCAAATCTACATATTTCACTCTTTCTTAAATCTGAATGAAATATTTGAGTTTTCTATAAATACGATAGCTCAAAAACGTCCTTAGCTTAATGGAATGAATTTCGTACACAGACATAACATGCAATATTTATTTTTCTATCAGATTTGAAAAAAAAATCTATTCAGAGGAAGCCTATTTATTCGTATGGCTGTACAATTATGGATTAATAAGATTAATACAAAAGATGAGTAACATTTGATATTCAATTTTAACGTCTCGGATGTAGATATCTATTAACCCTTTACCGCATATGGGTCTATATATGGTATAGCAGTTTTGATTCAACTTTATTTCCAAATTAAGCATTATAAAATAATTCAAATTATTTTAATCTGTCAAATATATATTTAGCAATAACAAAACGCAAAAAAATTGTTTATGATTTTATGACATTTCGAAATAACCTCACTTTTGTGCAAGTGGGTGAAAAAGCAGAATTGAAGTGCGAGTAACTCCTTTTCAAAAAAAAAAAAAAAAAAAAAACCACGACAACAGAGCAAAGCGTAAGTACTTTTTGAATAAAAAAAGTATTTTAGTGAAGGCGATATACTCATCTTTCTCGATGGATAATTATTTTTCCGCTTTTTAGTTGTAATGGTTTTTGTGTCAGTGCACACGAGCTCATATATGGGTCCGTAATATATATAATATAATATGACTTTTTCAATATTTTTTTAATATGTTTTATTGATAATTAAATTAAGCTATTTCCACCGTTAAGCAATTTTTTTCAACGTTTTGTTAACTCATGTAGTAAAGCGTTAAATGTGAAACATATTGTCCGAAGTCAAAATTAGAAATCTTGTGCGGTTCCTACAAGGCAAAGAGGAATTGATCTTCCCAGATCCAAGTTCTGAATAAACTTTCGTCTCGTATCTCAACCGATTTCTTCCCCAGTATATATTAACTTCTACAGAATTCCTCAACTCTTACTCCCCAACGAACATCCCCTTCATCATCATAATATTGTATATAGTTACTTTTACTGTGTATAGAATGTAAGCAATTTTTTTTCTTAATAAATATTTCCACGCATACCCATTCAACCGACAAGGAATCCTAGAGATTCCAAGTTGGGGGATATTCCGTGACGAAAGAAAGAAAGAAAGATGTGTACTAAATTTGGAACTATATCTGTCCAAAGGTTGACTGCTTCCCGATCTGCACTTTCAGAAGTTAGACTATGCGATATGGAAAAATATAATGACTTAAATACATGAAATTTGATATATAATTTTAAGATTACAGTTTTATTTTTAATTTTAATCAATCTTGAAAACACATATTTGATATTTTAGTACTTGTGTATTCACCACATTCCAGAAATTAATCACCGATAAATTGTCAAAATAGCCTGCTAATAATTATTTTCCGTAATTATTGATATCCAGTGGTTGCAGTTAGTGATACTCAAGTACACTAATAAGAGAGTATGTGGGAAATCAGCGTTAGATAATATAGTATGATCTAATGCTGACGCTTGTTAATGCTTCTGCCGGTAATGGAGAGGTTTTGAAATTTTTTTCATTTGTGTATTACTGAAAATAATATGCTTAAACATTTTGGGGATTTTTTTTAATTATTAAAGGACTTACCTAACTAAATAATGATTCCATTCGGCTAATGTCTCTAAAAATATCAAGTAGTTAGTAATACGCAAGTGCACTTATGCAGTTGGAACCCGTGGAGCACGATTGAAATGACTCTTTGCTTTGACTTTTGTTTTCTTACGTCTATATTGTATATGGCAGCTATATTTTGTATATATGTTATTTGCATTTGTATGTTATTTGCTTTGTATATAATTGTTTTATACTTTTTCTTTTTAACAGTATTTTCTTAGTTAACGTTGTTTACATTTTTATGTTCCTCTAAAAACCGTTAAAATGTTTATACCTTTTTCTTTTTAACAGCATTTTTTAGTTAACGTTGTTTACATTTTTATGTTCCTCTAATAACTGTTGATATGTTTGATAATTACTATACTTGGAGACAAGGTGACATTTTTTTGAGAATCTAAATTCGTATCTCTTTCCGATCTGGTTCTTTGAATTGTTTTATGAAAATTAAGCTGATTAACCTGCACTTCCGTGCTCGGTGGGGGTTGCCTTGCGGCAGCTCATCGTTATATTCGAATGGCTTCGGCCGGGACGGAGTATACCTATGCCATACACAAGTGCACTAATAAGAGTGTATGTAGGAAATTAGAATTAGAGCATACCTGTATGACAACTCCTGCCGGTAATTGAGATGTAATGAAATTTTTTCATTTATGTGTTACTGAAAACAATACATTTTAATATTTTGCGGATTTATCTTAATATTCATTAGTATTACAATGGAATTATTAAATGCTTTCTTCTGGAAACTGCAATATATTTTATTTAAAACAAAACAATTAACGATATTTTTATTTAAAACTAAACAATTTATAAAATAATTTATTTGAAACAAAACAAATAAAGAAGTATGAAAAATACTGAATTTAAACGAAGCTAGCAAAGGATGAGTTTCAATTTAAATATTTCTGAGCGATGTAAAGAACGCGAATATTTTCTAAATGTGGAAATTGTATGGAATTATGATACTGAATATCGCCTCCCTTTGATATTTTGGATGTTTTTTTAGTTTTTAATCGCTATTATAGTTTTTTGCAATTTTAAACTTGCTTAACTTTGATATGTAGCAATTTTTATATAGTAATGATTTTTACATATAAATTGACATTCCTTCCTAAAACTGATAATCCCTTCCTGATAATTGACCACACCGTGGCCTACCTCCTTATATTCTAATTAAACAAGGAAGAGGCCAACACTAAAAGAAAATCACCGTTAACTTCTAAATATTTTTTTTTAATCTCCTTTCACAACGACAGAAATCCGAGCACTTTCAAACAGTTGGTAAAAAACTGACAATTTTCGTCATCATGTCCTTTAGAATTTTAAGATTACCTGGTACCATAAGTATTGTACTCAAGTCATTATTTTCAACTTGCAGATGTTTACTAAATTCGGAGATTACTGCGCATTCCTTTAAATAGTGGCAAACAGTACCGATTCCTCCACAAATGCATTATTTTTCCTGTATTCTTTCAAATCTTTGGAAATATGCAGGGAATCTCCCATGTCCTGATATGTCCTGATATATTATTTATCACCTCCCACACAACAAACTTTCAAAGAGTTGAAAAAAAACTGACAATATTCAATATCATGTCCTTCAGAGTCCTAAGATTACTTGGTACCATCAGTACTGAACTCAAGTCATTATTTTCAACTTTCAGATTTTATTTAGTTCTGAGATTTCTATGCATTCCTTTAAAGAGATGTAAATATTACCGATTTTCCCCCAAATGCATTTATTTTCCTGCATTCTTCCAAATCTTTGGGAATATGCAGGGAATCTCCCATGTCCTGATATAATTTGGATTACCTAAGGATGGTGTCTTCTTATTTTTATTTCTGGATTAGGAATAAAATAGTAAGTTACTCTTTCTTTTTTGGACATATGCCATCTGTCAAACCATTGTAGCTTAATTTCTTCTCTCAATTCCCATTTTAAGACACTATTTGATTTGGGGACAGTTATATCCCCACTCTCATTCTGTGTCACCATCTTTGCATATTGATCCGCCTTTTCATCACCATATATACAAAACGGACTTTAACTCAAATCAAATCTATTCACTTGAACAAACAACGAATCTGGCTGTGCAGAGTTTATTTGGTCTTGCTGGGACACCCTGTATATTTTTAATGTATATTTACACAAAGGAAATGCACTTCTTTTATGACAATCACAACAAATTGATTTTCTATATATCTGGTTAAAACGTTTAAGAAGAAATTACTGAAAATATAGTCAAAAGTATGAATCCCTGTTACCGGCAACCTAGAGCGAAGTAAAAGAGAATTAACAATGTCTTGGTAAAAAAAAACTAATTCACTTCTTCTTTCCTCCTATTTTTATGAAGTTTTCAGAATTTTGTTTTCAGTGGATGGTATCTTCTTATATTTATTTCGGAATTAGGAATAAAATAGTAAGTTACGCTTCCTTTTTTGGACATATATCATCTCTTAAACTATTGTAGCTTTATTTCTTCTCATAACTCCCATTTTAAGACAACATTTCATTTGGGAACAATTATATCGGCACTCTATTTTTGTATCCTCAACTTTGCATATTGATCCATCTTTTCATTACCATTTATCCCAAAATGGGCCTTAACCCAATTCAAAACTAAAAATTACACTTTTTGTATTTTTTTATCGTCTATATTTTCTTACTACAATTGTGAGATGATTGTATGGTTTGTAGGATTGACAGAGAAACCAAAAAAATTGAGTACTTCTGTACGTCCTATACCCTTTCACAATATTCAATGACCTTATTTAAAGCTTACCCTTCTGCTTGAAATGCTATATAAGCCTGTTAGTAAATTAGTTTTACTGTAATAATATTTAGGAATTTCTTAGATATTTATTTAGGAATAATTTTACTATGATAATACTTAAAGTTAGGAATTTATTTTTATTCCTAACTTTAAATTTGCATTTAAAAAAATCGATTTTACTTTTAATATTATTAAAATTGAGTTTAAAAATGAATATGGAAAACGTATCGAGATATTTTATAAATTTAAAAATGAATTACTAAAGTGTTTAAAGTTACCGAATATTGATTGGTATTAATTATCTGAGAAAAAGAGCACTGCATTTATAAGTCTTATCTAAGTATAAACTATTTAATGGATTAACTATTAACTTTACATTAAAACTACGCATTTATTACAACTGCATTTGGAATTTAGAATAAATCATCCAAACTTTATTCAAACTTACTCTTAAAAAGCCGAAAAACGGGATAATTTCACGGTCCTTTTGCTCCGAATCCAGCAATTTCCTTTAGGATGACGAAATGGATTACTCTGAAATTCTAATGATTTTGATTTCGCAACAAAATTGCTCCGAACATTTGATAAATTAATTCACATGGGCGTGAAATTAGGTTAAAGTAAGGATTTTAGTTACAGTTGGCCGAAGGGGAAGGAATCTTAATGCGACTTTAAATTTACACATGAATTAATGAGACAAGAATAAAAAGGTTAAAAATAGAATATATATAATATTGTTATTAAAAGCAAGAAATTTTGTGTCTTGATTAGGAATTAACCGAGGAACGCTTTCGAAATAGAATATTGTGTTGGAAGTATGCTGGTTCATTTTTATTTGCATGAAAAAAAATGAGATAATTATAGTTTGAGGAAAGAAATGAATAATATGTTTAATTGAACTCTGACTTTTATATGCATAATTATGTTCATTATTTATTAATGAAAATTTAACTTTCCTGACAGAAGGTAATTCTTTTATGAATTCTCATATATGTTTAATAATTTTTTAAACTATACTTAGGAATATATTTTAAATTGAAAAAAATTATCCAATTGGCATAAAGATATATTTTTATACTATTTTAATCAATATTGTTACGTTTTTAGCGAAGCGGGTTCAGATTGAATGGAATTTATTTGAAGACAGCACAAACAAATTTATTTGCAGCTATTTACTGGTATTTACAGGATGACTTGTTAAAGTAAAACTTCAGATAAACACAACCCATCAGTCAACAGTCACTTGCAGCGTAAATGCAAGCCTTACGCACAATAAAAACAGACTGCAAAACAGCTATCGTATAGCACAGCAAACACTAAATCACAGAGAGCTAAATGACGAAACGTTAACAGCAAACGTAAACACAGCTCACTAATAATAAGCGAGAATCCGCTAGTCCAGCGAAACGCTTTTCTTCCGAGAGAGGAACTGCCGTTTGCGGCAGCCCGTCCCTTATATAGCAGGGCAATGGAGAGGCGAAACTTCGGAAATCACCGCGAGAGATCCAGCGGCTACCAGACTATTCCTTTCGCCCAACAAACCTGGCTAGCGCCAAGCTCTTTGACGCCGTCGCCAATCGCTCTCCCTTCCGCGCATTTAGCGGCATTCCCCCCCTTGTAACAGTATGTATATATTGCTAAAAATTTAAACCATATAAGTTTTGCATTTTTCATGAGCATAACTAAGATTTTTTTACACTTCAACCTTTAATTTAATAAAAAGAAAAACGGGAAAATATTTTATTGAATGAAAAAATCTCACATATTCATTAAAAATTAATCAATATTTTAAAAGTTTTCTTACTTTAATTTTTTTAGAATTCCAATTTAAGTAAAGTATTTCTATTGAAATATAACAATTTTAAAGTTTTGTTTCGACATCCATATTTTTGATATCTTTTGAAAATGATAATACCATAAGAAATTTAAATATTTGGAATAAGAATATTCGATATTTTAATGGAGTAATAAATATGTAATTATGTATGAATTAAAATACTATCTTTTGATTTTTAAAAATAAGTCAATCACAAATAAATAAAATTGATTTACAGCTGAAGAGAAACTGTAAAGAAAGAAGACGCTAAAATAAAAATGGCTAGAAAAAGAATTGGTTTTTATTAGAAAATAGAGCAATCGCTATTTGCTAGAGAAAATCAACAATGTTTTGGAACTTAAACATAAGATAAATAATAATTTAGATAAAATATAGATATATAAAATATAGTTTCAGTATCTAAGTTGGAGAGTAATAGATTTAAATTTAATATAAATCCCTTGAATTATTATTGTAAAAAAGCTTATAAAATTTAAAATGCAATCTTAGATGCTTTTTACATTAAATTAATTGAGAAGGGGTTACAACGGGAAAATAAAACGATACGCTTTAAGCAGAAGTACAGAGTTTGTACCATCTATAATAAAAGTTTTTCTGTGTTGTTTGAAATCATGTGCGCTAAACAACTTTTTTGAATCCATTTATTCATGCCATGACAATTATTTTTCAGTTTCAACATTTTTTTTTCATTCTCGCATGAAACAGTGCATTTAGTTAAATTCAAACGTAAGGCTTAATTTGTGTCAATATTAAATTTATTAATCTAAAAGTTAATATTTCCTAAAGTCCTTTCAAAGCAATAAATAGACAAAAATTTTGAAGTCAAATACATGTAAAAGATAAAATTTGAAAAGATAAAAATTTAACTCGGGAAAAAGAAACGAATTTATATCTTTCATCAAAGTACTTTTTCTAATAATTCGGCTATATTTATTAGTCTTTTTCGTTTATTTATTAAAGAGGTATTTTTTTAAAAAATCATTATTTACATTTGAAATGCCTTTCAAAAGAATCGGCATAAACAGTTTTAAAGAGGAGAGAGGGTTCACCTTGAAACATCAAACATAATATTTTTGATGAAAGTATTTTCTTCTTAAAAATTTTATGAAGATTGATTTTTAACAAGTTAAGTATTTATTTATTCCAAGTTTTTTCGAGGAATAGAATTTTTGAGACGCGTTTGGTTTTTGAAATCACTTTCTCTGAAACTTCGTTCCTCTTATAAAACTGTTTATGCCGATTCTATTTATTTATTTTATATGTTGAAGTGAGATATTTTTTGAAAGCAAATGCAATTTGAACTCTTAAATTGAATAAATATTAGCCATACATGTAGAATTTTTGCAATAAAAAATGTATCTTGTGGCTTCAGCAGATATGGCAAATATTTAGAGCTAAGTCATATTTGCTCTGGGCTTTTCGAAGTGAGAAATTATTTCCGTGACCTTCAATGCTTATTTTTATGTTTTTTCATCTCATGAATATCTGTTGACGTTACGTCATGAGCATATCAAAAAATACTAAGAATGCATATATGATATTTGTGATTAATTTACTATTAAAGGAACAGTGGGCTGTGAAATAAGCAAACGAAGGAAAGCCTGAAATTTTGTTATCGTTTTCTTCACCAAAACAAACGTTTATAATAAACTTAAATATTGTTATAAAGTATATAGATCAATAAAAAATATTTGGATAGTCTGGAGGAAGAAAAGTACATTTTAATGACTTTTCTCAAAATATAATAATTAGATTTAAATATCTTTGAAATGTTCCGGGTATTTGAATTTTTGAAGAAATTAAATATAATTTGTTATAAAGATTTCGGTTAAACGTTAAACGAAACTAAGGTATGCATTTTATATTTCGTTTTTTTTTAGATAGTGAAAATTTTGGTTGCTGTAAAAAACATAAAATTCCTATGAAAATTCGGCAAGTGGGCATTAAGATGTTTTTAATTTTTTAAATAGCATTTAATTGGTATTACAAAATCATACACAGTTTTTACTCATACAAATTCATATTCAGTAATATGAAAAAAATAATAATTAAAAATTAAATCGCCTGGAATATATTGAAATTTTAAAAACTATATAGCTTTTAATTTGGCTAAAAAGTAGTAAGAAGTTTTATATATTTATATTTTAATACATATGCATAAAAATTTCATCACACGCACGAATGGACGCACACACATGCGCGCACACTCGCACACACATGCGCGCACACACACGCACGCACGCACGCACACGCACACGCACGCACACACACACACACACCTGCGTTTCTGAGGCTCAAATGACTCTTTTCTTGTACACACACACAAACAATGTTTTTGTAAGCAATGTAAAAGGCACCATAGAAAATCAAAGAAAAAATAAATTAATAATTTTAAAATGATGATTTAACATAATCGTATCATATATTTATTAATTAATGTCATTTACACATACTTTCCTTTCTTATTATCTGGAGATTTTAAAGTTACAACAGTTATATAAAAATGTTCACACTAAGATTACTGGATAAAGTAAAGATAGATCTAGCAGAAAACATGTTTATTTTCTAATCAAGAAAATAGAAAGAGCTGAATACTAAGCGGATTATTATCTATTTGTTTTAAATTCCGACTAGCTCTTTTGTCATTCTTAATTAAATGCTAAAAAATTTTTTTTCTTCTCTCTTTTTTGCTCATGTTTCTTCAATTCATTTGTTCAAAAAAAATGAAAAGAATTTTTTTAAAGATTCTGTTGGATTAAAAAAATTTTGAAAAGAAAAAAAAATATTTAAGCAGCAAAAACAAATTTTATTAACATAAAATGAATAGATTAAAAAAAAGCAAGATTTTTAACGTTAAAAAAAATATTTTTTAGATTAAGATTCACCACATTATATTTTCATTTGTCGGAATGTTGTTTGTCCTAAGAAATTCAAGAGAACGGATCTATAGCATTTAAATTTTATTGAAGCATACCTCAAAAAACTTCAGAAACTTGTTTTGAACTTTTTTAATCGTGAATTCAATGTTTGCTTAAAAAGACCAAAGAAGAAGAAGAAGAATTTGTTTTTCTTCTGACAGACTAATCCATCTTAAAATTAAAAAAAACCCATTCTAATCAAATTAAATTTCTTCATATTTAACTCTATAATATTTTTTAACTTGTAAAATACCAAAGTTTATTGTCATTTTACCAATAGTAGTTATCAAAAAGTTTTGGCCGTCCTTTGTTTAATCGTTAAATATTCATCAGCAGAAGTAAATGCAAAAATAATTCAGTCAGATTTAATTCTTAGTTCTATTTGGAGCTCGCATTTACCCAGCTCAAATATACCAGTATAAAAGAATTTTCTTACCCTTTTGCTTCACGATCAATTGCTTGCAAATTCTCTAAGGCTATCACGTGCATAGAGAAATTGGATATACCAAAGGTTCATAAAATGCCTATTTAAATTCATGTTTTTATAAATCAAAACAATTATAAAGTTAGAAGAACCTAGTATTTAATATTTAAAAAGCGTGATTCATATTTTATATTTAAAAATTTAGATCTAGTAGTTTATTTTATCATCGTTAATACACTGCTCAAAATGATATCCCTTTTCTATGCAATATGTTCGATAAATATCATAATGTAAATCTTTTAACAGACATTTAGCAGACGATTCCTTTTCGGATATTTTATAACTGCTACCATTTTTATTTTAATTAAAATATTATTAAAAGTTAAAAGCAAACGATTTTATTAATTTTATTTCATTTAATTTCTTTAAAATAGTTAATGATCAATTGTAAACCTTTTGAAATCTGGCATTACTCGTAATATATGTTGTTTAGAGAAAAGAATAAATAAACCAATGGAATTCTAAAATGCTTGGTGTATTATTTTTTTAAAGAATTTAAGGCACTCTGAAAGCTATATTTGAAGCTTAAGAAAACTGGATGTTTTCTAGAAAGCATGCAAAATAAATCTCTGGTCTAAAAAATGAAACCTAATTAATATGCATTGATTTCACATGTACTGCTTTAGATGTATTGAAAGAAAATACTTAAAAACTTAATTTATAACATCGAAATATGCAATTTCATGTACTGAAGATAGGTGTGAATAGATGAGAATCCTAGATTATACTACATTTCTCGTGCTATGTTAGATTTTTTGGAATTTGTGTTCCATAATTCATTTCATTTGGAATTTGTTTTGTTTCCTCAATGTCATTACTATACCATCACCAATAACATCGCGAGAATTGGTCAATCTGAAAGGGGTTTTATCACAAAATTAGGCAATTAGAATATAATCATCAAAAAAAAGTAGAATATGATTATAGAAAAATATCTTTTATCAAAAAATAAGTAGTCCGAAGGATGATTTGTCGATTCGGGAATCAGTTCTGATCAGAATTACAAGGGATCTAGCGGAAATCATTTGTACCTCACAAGATGAACAAATTTTTATCTGTTTGTAATAGCTCGCCAAAATACGAGATAAATTATTACGAGCAATAGAAGGCCAGGCCTGCCTACAGAAGATAACGTGTTTGCAATGGGACAATGGCAAATAACCCTCCAAGCGTCAACCCCGCAAATAGAAGGAATCTCTTCTCCCTTCAAAGCGTTAAGCCCGTGAATAGAAGGAAATTTAAACCCCCTTAAAACTGTCACTGCCCGTACTTTCACGGGTCCAGTTTTTCGCTTCCCCCAAACTCAAGCTGCGAGACAATGAGAAAGAAATGTGTGATAAGGAGAAGCCAATCGTTATCAGTGGACGATAGGAATGCTGTCTTCCTGATCGCGTTCTTTTAAGCATTTTAAAATTTTGTTTACATTCTCAACCTTACTTTTGAGATTTTGAGAATAAATGCGAATCCACATTAAGTTTTAAATAAAAGGAATAAAACTGAACGTATAAAAATATATTCCCGGAATGAACATATATGAGTATTGTTATTGATAAATTCATCCATAAGATTTTAAAACTTTTTAGGGTGAAATAACTGTTAATCTAAAAAATAAATATAAAATAAAAATGTGACATTTTTCTCTTTTATAACGTGCTTTTATTTAAGGATTTTCGAATTAAGATTGCTTATGCAACTTATTTTTTTTTAAAAAAAAATAAGACACTGAAATTATATGCAGAATTTTATTTAATGAGCGAGACTTTTCATCTTTGAATGATTTTTTTTGGGGTTTTCATTGATAAGTGTAATTAAAAACGGGGAGATATTTTATTTATATAAAATCCATAAATTAAAGTGAGTTTTTTTAGAATAATAAGTTTTACATTCATTATATTAAATCATATATTTTATAACGTAATAATTTATATATAAAAATTGATAATTTATTTAATTTTCAATTTTTTTTGTTTATGGAATTTCACATTCCTTGACGAATACAAACAGAAATTTAAGCATTGTAGAGATATTGTTTTTATATTTTTCTCTAGTTTTTAATAAAATTTTCAAAGTTAAAATAAGCGCAGTTTTTATAGGTTATATTTTTTTTAATCGAAATATTAATCTTATGTCACTGTACAGTCTCATGTATACAACACGCACTTTTGTGAATGTTAAACACAATGTTAAGTGACATTTTTATATACGTTTAATATTGAGTTATTTAATACACAAATTTTAATGCTCGTGAAAGTAAATGAATGAATGAGTTAAAAGTTATAATATTTTTAAGTTAATTTAATTAAAGTTAAATAATTATACTTTGTGTTTTAAATTCTAATTTTTTTAACTCCTTGGTCTAATTTTATTTCATATCTTAGCATTAAAAAATTAATGCGTGCAACTGGCATTTAGATTACCTTCTTCTCTTGTTTGCAAAATTTGAGTTCACTAGAGGTGATTTTAGTTTATTTATCCAGTTTGTTCACAGGAGTAAGAAAAATTCAGAAATACCCACATTTCAAGTAATTTGAAATTCTTTATTCTTAATAAACTTTAGCCTCACGTTTTCATTTTTTAAAAACAGAACTTGTTTGAACAAGGGTGTCAGGCACGTAGGTCTCTTACCACCATTTTTACTAAAATAGTGAACATCCTTACTGATAGTGAAGATGAATATTCGTTTTAGCAATCTCCAGATCAAAATGTTTGACCTAGGGAGAACACATTTCATCCGTATATAATTTGGAACTGGAAATAAACACCTCGGGATAAAATTATCAATAATTTTAATCAGAATTTTTATTACTTAAAATTACATAAAATTTTAACATTTATTCGCAATAAAAGTTGAAATTATCACAGCATTATTTATACAGTGTATAATTTTATTTATACATTTGAATATATCACCAAGAAAATTCATTCTTTAAGAAAATTAAGATCTTGAACTTTTTGTATCTTATTTAGTGACATGCTAGTTATAGAACTTTCGCTTCAGCTACATGGTTTATTTGTAATTCAATAAAAAAAAAATTGGAAAATGATATGGCAAAAAAATTCGTATCATTGATAAAGAAAATTTTGAATTCACATTTAATGTACCAAATATATTTCTACTGTGTTATTTTCGAATGAAATGTAAAATTTTAACATTTTATTATTGCTTGAAAAAGAGTTTTTTCAGTCATGGTGGATTTAAATAATTTTAAATTGAGATTGACATAGGAAAAAGTAATTTATTTATTAGATAAATTTGATCTCATTTATTAATAAAGTTTGTCATTTAATAATTAAAAACAATTCAAGACACATCCTTTTAATTGAGATAAATTCGTAATCGTAAGAATTTATGCATTTCATTCGTAAGAATTTATGTACTTTTTTAAAAAAAATTCTGAAGAATTTATGCCAATTTGTATAATTTTATTCAAAGATTGATTAATTTAGCGATGAGCGTAATACGCATGCCTTTAGAATTAATATTTTGAAAGCGCATTTTCGAATACTAAAGTAGATTGGAAATACTCTGAAAGAATCTTTTTTTTTCAAGAATTAAATCACTTGCATGTAATTTCGAAATATAATTTCACATTAAGAGGGGATTAAAAATTTTGAGAAACTTATTACAATAAAAAAAATAATAATAGGCGAACACTTTCAATTCCTAAAAATTAGATTCTTATCGTATTAAGTACAACAAAATTTATTTCTAATTTAAATTATATGTAGTGTTTCATGAAATAATCAGAAATCCTCTAAAACACAATCAATCTGTGTTATTTCTGTCTGTGTTTTCAATCTGTGTTATTTCGATCGGCTGTAAGAAAAATGCTGTTCGAAATCGAAAGACTGCGATAAGCAACAGCTGTCACTCACAACATGACATCGGCTAATCTGCCTCCCCCTGCTGTGCGGTAATAGCCACAAAAGGGGAAAGCAATCCTTTTGTCCAAATCCTGACACTTTTAAGAACAAACCTGTTATTCAGACGCGCCGCTTTCGGTAAGTATTGCATTCTGAATATCGCCGCCTGGAGGGATAATTGCCTCTATGAGACAACTATTTGTCATTGTCACATTAAAGGTCGCATGAACTGCTTGGGGTAGGTGTGTCTTTCTATTGCGCGATATAGTTGGTCTCGTGTGAACGTCAACTTATGAATGTAGTGACCTCCAAAGAGATTTAATTGAACCTCAATCATTCTAGATAAAATAATATGAAATAATACATATTTTTTAAAAAAAGATTTTAATAGTTATAAAACGGTTTAAATTAAGTTAAGAGCTTCCGCCTTATTATGATATGTATGCAAATATATTTTTGTAAGATTTCCTTTTACTCTAAAAAATTGTATTGAGAAGAAACTGGACAATTATGTGAATTGGTCAGTTAGTGTTGTAGCAACACAATATCATGTTGAAGTCTTTTCACAGACATGATTCTGATTTAAAATTAATAATTATCTATCTTTGTGTGAAGAAACGTGGCATAAGCTATAATACCAATTTTATGCTTTAAAAAAATCTTTAAAATGGTGATAATGGGTTGATGGTTTTTGTATGTTTTTTAAGAAAAGATTATATGTATAAATTTTCCATCACAGTATATAAAATGATAAAAGATATAGTAAAAAGAGGATCCTTAAGCTATTTTTGTTCGTTTACTGGAGCTCTCTACAATGTCTTCCATTCCATACATAAAGACTTTTGATATCCTAAACTCTTCTGAAAGAGTAAATTTTTGAACAGATTATTAGGCTTGAAAAGGGTAACTTTTTTATACAACTTGAATTCCACAAATTGAATATAATTCTCAAAGGTATAAGATGTTGTGGGGAAACTCGTTGATGCTGAGTCAATCTTTTATAACAATTTAAGAAGTAGAGGCTGGACTTGAAGAGAAAGAGATAGAAGTGTGGAAGATTTGTTTAGAATTTGCCCGAATATTTGTAAATCCCGAGTTAAACTGATATTTAACTGTTCGGAAGAATTTTCTGCTCATTGGCATGTAATAAATTCCTTGAAAACTGATTTATTTGCTTACTAACATTGACAGTTTTGAAATACCTTTAAGCGTCTGATTTCATACTCAGTATGATTTAAACTTTAATTTCTTGAACTAAATAAATTTATCTTTTGAACCAATTTTTCTGATGATCTTAATTTCATAAGACTACAAGGAAATACTGGATCTATTTTTTCTAAGATTTTCATGAAAAATATTTCAACGATATTTGTTTTTTTTTTCTTTTCACCATTGTGTTATACCGTATTCAGAAATTCTAGGTCTCACAATCACTTGAATTGGAGCAGATTTATTTAAAAACGTGTCTGTAATAAACGTGTCACAATACATATGTATAATACAGGTTATTTTTAAATGATTGCATTGATATCCCATGTATGCAAATACCGTACAATAAACGACCATAATAAATTGCCATCATCTTCATTATGGAAAATATGTGTCTGAATCTAAGATTTATGTATCATAAATTCACTCATAGGGCTGGGTGGTTGTGGAAGAGAATCAGATAATTCATTGGAATATAATCTCTATGGAATTATCTATGGAACCCCATTTATTATTGAAAACTAAGCTGATAATGCACTCCTCTCCCTATTACACCGAAAAGAGTTAAAAAAATCCTATTTTTATAGTTTATTTAAGGGTAAAATTAAGGGAATACAATAATTTAATTTCCAATCATTTGGTATAAAATTGCCTGTTTTCAATTACTGTAAAATTGTTTTTTTTTACTTTAAAATTTTGAATTATTATTGATTTTATTCTCCATTTAAATTGTTTCAAGGAATTTTTGTTTTCCTTGTTTGTTTAAACTTTGAACTTTTATTATGTTTGTTATGTTTATTATTATGTTTGAACTTTTTATTATAATATTTTAATTGCAATTTTGAATTTTAACCGTTAGATTTTATTATTTTTACTTTTATTTGAAATCATACCCAATAAATTAATAACGAAACAAATGTCTGATTGCAAAATTTTAAAAATTAACTTTAATATTTCACTTTCTTAAAAAAACTTTTTTTAATTGAAGTGTATGTATGTATTTATACTCTTGTATGTATTTTTTGTAGGGAGCATGTTATCAAAAAATATATACACAATACTGAATACCGAAAAAGTATCAGCAAAAAAAGAAGTGCCTTGTCGAAATCATTTTTATATTACTAAAACGGGAAAAAGTTACTTGAAAATTTGATGTAATACTATCATAAGCTAAATATTAATTATTGGACGATCCCAGAAAATATAATTAGAAATGTGAAGTTGTAAGAGTACGAAATTCTAAAAATAACTGTGTAATTAAAATAAAATTATAGTAAAAGTATAATAACATTATAAATAAGTTAAATAATATTTTATGAAGAGTAGTTAATTTTCAATTATTATTAAATATTAATAAACGAATTATATATTGTTGTCTTAAATCATGAATGCTATTAAACATGTTTTATGTATTTACTATAAGCTGGTACTTTATGTATATTGGTAATGTTTAATTTCATTGGCAATTAATTCATTGGTAATGTTTCATTGGCAATTAATTCATTGGTAATGTTCTTATTCATAATTTGTTGCTATGCTTCCCTTAATAAAATCACAAATCCAGGAGTATAAAATAACCTTAAATATGTTCTGTTTTTTTATGCACATGAGCCTTCTTTATAGAGTCAAATTTCTCTGAATCCTGAAGCCACTTACGGTGTTTGCAATCTAAATTTTAATTGCATTGTATCTTGTTTTGACATTCTGATTTCGCCTTCTTATTCTGTATGCAAATTACGTAAATGATAAATGAATGGGGCATTTTTTCCCTTAACTTTCCGCAATGGAATAAAAAAAGGCATTATGAATTCCATTCCAATAATGTAAATTATCGTTGCAAATAAAGCAAAAATTATAAAAAAAAAGTTATAGTCTCAAGATTCAAAAAGAAAAAAAAAATTGCATAGTAATAAAAGCTCAAAAGATGTGACGCTTTAAATTACAAATCATCTAAAAACTTTTTGTGAGTATTTTCGGAAACTTAAAAAATAATATTGGCAAGTTTATTTTTATTCTTCAAAGTATGTACGTATCAAATTTGAGATTTATATGCCAGTTGTTCTAATCTATATAAAATGGTTAGTAAAAATCTCTAAAATGTTATTTCTCATAAATGATGATTTTATTTAGGTGATGTATAACGAAACACACACACACACACACACACACACACACACACACACACACACACACACACACACACACACGAAGAGTGTTAACTAATAGTAGGAATTGAATAAGACAATTTTTAAATAGAAATTCTACTTTAAAAGTTGACAGAACCTAACTCGATATCCTGTTGATAAAATTAAAACTTAAGCTCCAAGCATGCGTTACGAGTAAAAGGGAAAAAATTATCTTATTAATATGTTGCCATCAGATTGACAAAAACTCAAATTTGAAAAAATAAATTATTATTGCGCATTAAACATATAAAAATGCAATTTTCATCACGTGTCTGCATGAAATGAAAAGAAATATATATATGAATATTGATATAGATGGCAGCACGTTACCACTTGAAAATTTAAGTAGCTATTATGGCGAACTAATAAAGTTTGAAAATATCATATCTGTAACTCCGAACTGCTCAACCGTAGCGCTTCAAAACCTGCGCCAATCGATTCCTCGGGGCCATAACCCCAAGTTTACCAGAGTTTATTAATTCTGGGGCGATTTTCGACTTGACAACCATTCCTCGTATTATAGTATAAGATTTGACAACTTACACAATCAATTACATATACTTATTAAAGACTGTTAATTGGTCATTCTGATTAAATTGAACAAAATATTAACATCATCTCGTACAGCCTAAGACAATACGGCATTTGATAGAAATAGTAAACAAGATCTATTATCTAGGCAGAATTTATCAAAAGGCAGTGGATGGCAATCTAATTGAAGATGTAGAATTATAAAGATGGTGACATACCATAAGAGCCTATTCCCCTCACTTTCTTTATTTCGAAAGAAAATAAATTTTAATACATGCTAATTAATTGAATGAATAATTAGTATGTCCCAAGTCGAGAAACTTTTCTTATAAAAGTTTAATAATAAACAAAATTTTTAATCAAATAATCGTACAGAAAGTTTGAAGTTTCTCTAAATACATTTTTAACAGATTTTAGTGACTGTTAGTAAGAATGCAGTGAATACGACTTTACATTTTAATTACTTCACAACATTATGCCTTTCTCATTGTTTGCTAGTGATACTCATTCCGATGAAAATGAAACAAAAATATTCTGAATATAAGTTTTAATGACAGTTAATAATATAGAAAATCCATCAAATTTATATTCATAAATTTTTAGAGTTAAAATGAAAAGTAAGGATAAAGAAACTCTTTCATCTGTTTCTCAGGAGTGAGATTTAATAAATATTCATGTTTGTCGAAGACATTTAATCTGGATGAATTTTATGAATAATATATATTATATTGCATTGCGTATCAAAATTTCTCCATCTATGTTTATGAATCTTGGATTTTATTTATGATTGTCACGCATGTTTCCACTTTTCATTTCTCAATTCTAAAAAGTTGTTACACAAACTTTCTGTGAAAAGTCTTGATGTTAATAATTCATCGATTTATGCGTCAAATACTGACAGGAGTAAAAATAAATGCCAGCAATAAAAGTAAAATGAAAATTTTATTTATATCCACTACATATGAATAAGCGTTTTGACATATATTTTGATACTTGATGCATATTAAGCAAAAATCGTCCAGCTCTGCTGTGTATGGTGAGGTAATGACTTCTGATCTTTGTTTTAGAAAAATAGGGATGCTAGACCTCTCTTCTATTTCTTCCTGTCTGAAAAGAATTAAAAGTAATAAGCATTATAAATCATAATTATTATTCTAAGCATTTATATTTAGAGAGTTAATATTTCTTTGATTAGAAGCAATGAATCATTTAAATGTACTTTAATATTGATAATATAAGATATTAAGAAATATATAAAGTCTTGTATATATTTTATAAGAACTTTTGTTAAAACTTTAAAGTTCAATATACAAGAAATAAAATTATTTAAATTTGAAAATATATAATTTGCATCGGCATTTTATTTTAAGGATTTTGAATATTTATATTCTTCAAAAATTTCATATCAAACAAATTAATACATTGATAGGCTTTAATGAAGCCTTTTAAAACATATGGCTCAAAAAATTTAATAATTCAGCCAGTTGAGTGCTATGATTAATCATTTTTTTATTTTGTAAACTATAGTTGTTAAGTTAAATCTATAGTTGTAAATAAATATATTTCTTTATCAGAGAATAATGAAATTTTAATATAAGTGCTTATCTTGCATAAGTATTCATGAGAATGATAGTTTCTTTTTGTAAAAAATCATGAATCATATGATTATATCAAAATGTTTTGAAGGATTTACTTTAAAATGTTGAATTCTTTTAAGCAATTATTTTTAATAATACAGCTAGCACAATAATATGAGCTAATAAGGGATGATACTAAATGTAATAATGTCACTTACTTTTCAATAATGTGATTGCTATTTGAGACAGAGGTTTCGCTCATTCTAATAATATTCACGATATACCACATCTTTGAACTGATTTTTTTTAAAAAAGGAAAAAATATCTGAAGAATTAATCCTGTATTGTATTAAAACTCTCATTTAGAGGCAAGGTAATGGATTTAGTTAATGGTTTAGTAGTTAATTTTGTGTTTTCCATGCTATCTGTTACCTGCATGCTCTTGACCCAAACGTGTGAGAAGAAAATATAAAAAAAAATCACATTTTTACTATGATTGTCCAACAAATGGTTTCAAAAAGAACATCGTTACCTAATGGATCAATTATCTTTATTTTACGAAGAAATAATGCTTTTCGAGTAGCTATGTTTGGTCACTTTTATAATATAAAAAAATTGATCTTTAAATACTCCATATATAATGCTTATGCAAATGCATAATATGTTCGATTTATTCGCACTGCTAAATAAATTAGATTTCTCAATACGTAAGTTAAAACTTAATTTTAAATTCTGAGTCGCAAGGGCCTTTAATTTTTTTACAAGTCTCTCATAATTTCTTTTAACTTGAACAATCTTAAATTGCTGCATCAACAATTTATTCAGTTTTTTTAAACGAAAAAAAAAATCCCGATCTTTAAGAGTTTTAACCATATTGCAGACTCCGTTTTTTGCTTTGAAGTTTTACAGGCGGGATTGTAATTTTTACTTTTTTCTCAAATGATATTAGCTGGATTCCACAGAAAATATGTTTCAAATTAAAAGATCAATAGCGACTCCCTTTCTTCAACATTTTTGTTGATTGCATTTTTTTTATATAGTTTAAATAAAATTGAATGCCGGTTTTCGGTAAAGGCATATGATTTTATACATAGTTGAATATGTTTATAAGGAAACTGTAAAAGAATCCTTTACATATAATTTGCCAGATGAAACAGAAGTATTAATTTTTGATATGTAAAAAAAGTCTTAAACCTATAATAATAAAGTGTTATTAATATTATTCATAAATCGATAAATAAAATCATAGATCTGAGATTTGGAAAAATCATTAGCCCTATAAAAGAGATTGTTGTTGGTAACATGCATTTTTTACGCCTTTTTACCAGCATGTATTTCAGTCATTTTATTATCCCATTATTGATTGGAAAATAACTCCATAATTTGCCAATCTTTTCAAAGGTGTTATTATAGTGTATAAATTTGTGAATATTTCCCATAATACTGTTTAGCAGTTTCTATTATACTTTTCTTTACTGAAAGAAGTAAATATGGATTGAATTTGAAAGCCGTGGATAAACTTACGTTTGATATTGTGATTTATTTTATTCTTGCTATACATTCCTGATGACATTCAATTGTGAATAAGTAAATTAAGAATTTTTAAAATTAAGTCATGAATTCCATAGAGACTATTTACAATTCAATAAGATTAAGAGCGATATATTTTTTCAATATCATTTGTTAAACATTTATATTAATAAGTTAAAATTTCTGATAAAGTATGAGACCTTTATTTTAGCCTCAGTAAAAGTTTTAAATACAGATTATTTATATATTTCAATTGAAAATAAATGCTGCTTCCTTATGAAGTAGAAAATTTTAAAAATGTATTCAAGAAATTATATCAATTTGCTATATATTTATTTTTTCAGAAAAAAAAATTAAAGTTATTTCAGTATAATATAATTTATTTGCAAATATTAACACAAAATGAATTAATAAAAATATCAATTTTCAAATGAAGCATGAAATAAATTTCTGACCTTTAGCCTCGATACTCAAAGGGATATCTCCGTCTTCGATCTCCTTTTCTTCGGGCCAGTGCAGTTCTATAGCTAGATAATAAAACCAAGCTCCAATGATGCAGCCCACATGTGGACCCACTAAACCAATCCACCAGTAACCATAATTACGTATGCTGAAAATGAAAAAAAAAAACATTATTACATTAAGAAACAGTTATTTTAAAGAAGTATTTTTAATAATTATTATATGATTATGATTAAGTCAGCAATGCAAGATAAATAGTTCAATCCATGTTGAATTTGTGATAATGACTTAATGTGATTCAGGTTAGATTAGTGATAATGTTCTTGTGATTCAGGTAATCCATGTTATATTGTTAGATTTGTAATAACGATCTTGTGTTACAGATTAGTTACAATATGGTAATCCATGTTAGATTTTGTGATAGAGATCTTGTGATGCAGGTTAGATTTGTGATACATGTAGTTCAAGTTAGATTTGTGATACAGTTAATCCATATTAGATTGTTAGATTTGTGATGCAGGTAATAAATAAAAAATAGGATAGTAATAGTTATGTAATTGATTTATCTAACCGAAGCTAAAATTATACGAGTTTTACACTTGTTACATAATAAAATTTTTTCTTGTAATGATATCCCGTTAGAAGTCGCTGGAGAATTTGTTTACAGCTATATTTTACTAAATTATTACTAAACCCATACAAAAGAAAACGATTTGCTTTGGAATATGTCAAAACATAGCCATTTTCCCTAGATGCCTCTCAAAAAGCTCAGCATCGTCATAGCATCAAACGATAAGAATGAAGCATTTTACTTGCTGTTATACGAAAACTAGTCTAGACAAACACACGCCAAACGCGAAATAATTAAAGATATCTTTATGAATTTCGGGAAATCAATGCATCGTGCGATTAGAGATTAGAATGTACTTCAAACATGCTTGACATGTGTTGCGGAGAAGTCTACAATTCAAGCTCTACCCACGGCTTTACTTTCAACTTTTCAAACTTTTAAATTAATTTATTCTAAGAAAATATTTTAAAGCAACTGTGAGGATCTTCTTCGTAAACAACGGAAAACTAATGAACTTGGTGAATTAAACACTGCTTAATGAGGACATTTCACAACCAATATCCCATGAACTGATCGATCGAAGTATGAAATCTGCTAAACGGGCATATTAGAAAACTGTTAATAGCAAATAACTACTGACTAGGTTTGGATTCAAAATCCAAGTCTATATTTCTTATAATGTGCGTGAATTCAGATAATTTCTGCGATTATTCTTTAGATATTTTGATAAATGCTTTTAAACATCAGTTTGAATATGCGTAACATTTAAAAGAATACTAAAATTGCTTAAATAAATCTAATGCACCAACCTAGAAATGTAATTGTAATAACGATAAACAAGCATTAATGTTGAATTTTCACCTGCACATTTTTGTGAATACAGCATGATTTTATTATTAGTGATTGCTTTATGTAGAATAATGCGAATCCA
The DNA here is from genome assembly GCA_026289955.1 of Argiope argentata. Taxonomy (NCBI): domain Eukaryota; kingdom Metazoa; phylum Arthropoda; class Arachnida; order Araneae; family Araneidae; genus Argiope; species Argiope argentata. The sequence goes on along the minus strand of JAOUZG010005735.1, from coordinate 7,491,847 downwards.
TATGTTATGTGTTAAAGGATTATTTTCATTTCAAAAACAGAAGAGCAACGCTTTTCTATGATAATTTGTATAAAATTGGGAATATTTAAACATTGCAACGTGCTAATAGGGTATTGCCTTAGTTCTATTATATGTATAAATTACGAAAAACATATATTATGAATGTTTAAAATCAGCAGAAGCTCCGTCAAAGTTCATGTAAAAATTTTGAAAATCTACGGCAATGACAGATCTCCATGTCTTAAAAAATATTTAATTTAATAGGAGGAGGAAATTGTTCCTGAAATTGGCGGTCTCTTTCTGCTAAAAGATAATTTGGGAATAATGCATTATAAACAAAAGTGAAAGAATTTTAAGACGTGCAAGCTGTGGTGAAAAATACTCTTAGTTATCAATATATTTAAAATCTCCAGGTTTTTTTCCGTACAAACAATATATAAATTCATTCTGAAATTGTATAGCTTCTGATATATCTTTAATAAATAATAAATTATTTTATGTAAAATATAAATGCTTGGTAATATATCTTTAACGATGTCATTAAAACTATAGTGGGGAAACATTTTACATCTAAAGATTTAAATCAAAGAAACAATAAGAATTCATTGGTATCCGTGAAATTTTGATAAAAGAAAATATATATAAATCGATGATTCAGATAATAGCAAAATTATGGTATTGGAAGTAAAAATATTTTGCTTTAAATAATGAAAAAATAACTTGTTAGAATTTAATTAATTTTATATTGTTCTAAATGTTTTATCTGACAGTGATATGTTAAACTTTTTGGAGTAAGAGGTTCTTGAGCTTAACGACAGTTTTTCCCTAAAATCAGATATAATGAAAACAACCAGTAATGACAGATATTCTAACCGAAATTCAATTCTAATCTTCGAACGTATTTTCCATAAATTGATTCCTTATGTATTAACCAGAACGACTTATTTACTTAATTCTCTCAAATGTAGAACGGATATTAAAAAACAAAATTTAAATAGATTGCAGATATAGTTTTATATTAATCTTTAGGTTTATTTATTTTGTTAATATACAAGATATTGTTGTCGATGTCACTCACTCACTCACTCACTCACTCACTCACTCACTCACTCACTCACTCACTCACTCACTCACTCACTCACTCACTCAC
>JAOUZG010005735.1:7479064-7489663 GCA_026289955.1 Argiope argentata | reverse complement strand
GTTTGTCTGAGCTTAGAAGCCGAGAAAGTTTGTTGCATTTCATGAATCCATCAAAAGATGAAAGAAAGATGAAAAAGAAAATGAACTCTCGTGGAAATGTATTAAAAGAATTAGTAAGAGTGCTCTCACGAAGATTAAAGTAAGTTAAATCTTCGAATGGATATTAAGTAAATGAAAATGCTTCGCTCACTTTTCTAGAGATGGATCTGTAAGTTTGTCACAGGATTTTCGTCATTTGATATAATGATTTTAATATATTCCTTTGAAAATATTACTCTCTAAATACGAATTCTGTTTCTTTTAGAACAACGATATAATAATATAGCAATATTTTCTGAAAATGTAAAAATTAACAAAAATAATTAACCTAGTTTACTATATAGAATTAAACGAATTTGAGATAAAAAATTAAAAGATTCATGCTTTATTTCATTAAGAATGTTAGACAAAAATTTAACCAACTTTCTTTTTAAAATTATATTTTTTAACATTCTTATTTTAATATGATAATAATAAATTGATAGCCAATTTGGTTTTTTAAATTACTAAATTTTCTTCTAATTTTTATTAGGTTCTGAAATGAAGAGGAAATAGTTCTAATCAAAGGATGAAAAATCGTTTTCATTTGATATTTAAAAATTGAGCAATTTGAAGCTGTTTATACTTTTCCAGTTCTTTATAATGATTATACTTAGGTTAAGCTCTTCGAAGAAATGGGAATTCTTTGTGAAAAACCAAAAATTTAAAGATATGCTTTTATTTTATGCCCAGTCTTCCGGGAAAAGAATAGGAAGATCAAATAGAATCATTCAATTCGAAGAAATTTATATATTTGTATTCTTAGCTATGATAGAGGACGGATTTCCAGTAATGGGACCCCCCCCCCCAGCTGCTTACTTTCCCTTGATGTAAAGATAAAATTCAAAACCAAAAAAGATTTGAGAATAGAATGATAGAATTTAACATGAAAATGGCGAATTGAATTTTCCATCGAAACCTTCTCAAATACGGAATAAAAGTGTTCCTAGTTCTAAGAAAATATTAGTTTTTCTGAATGAAACGAACCATTTGCAGATAAATGTATTCAGTGTGGTATTTTTATTAGGTAAAGTAAATTGGATAACTGCCATTTTATAAAAAATTAAAAAATAAATTCTTATTTTCGAGAAAATTTCCTAAATTTTTTATGGAAATGATGGTTTTAAAATGGATTGTAAAGGTTTCATTTGATAGACTGAAAAATAGTTGAAATTTTATTTAATTCAATATATTTATTTTCAAATGAATAAACTGATTTTTTTTAAAAATCATTTTAGAATAAAGCATGATGCAATTCATTTATTTCATCTAAACATATATATATATTTTAAAAAAATCTCCTTTAAATATTACAACAACCAATTTCGCGATGTAATAAAATAATTTATATTGTTTACTCTGCTAAAAAATATTCGCTTTTAAAGTATTTTGATGAAAATAAAAGTTCTAAAGCAAATTGTTTCAATAAATTTGCATAGGAAATTTTTAGTTTCTTAATTATGTAAACCCACGCATTCAAACTCATTTTAATTTAAAAATTTAATACTTAATATTTGCATACCTGAAATTCATATCGTTATTTATTAAAGTAAGAAGATATGTTTTATTTATGCATTATCAATTTTTTATTTTATAAGTTACAATATTTTTACTTACATAAAACATTTATTTAAGTTGGTTTGTTTCTTTGATTTTAATACGGAATTGGGCCTGGTTGGTAGAGAGTTGGGCTCATACTCCTTAGGTTACGGGTTCGAAGCTCACCAGCCAAAAGATTCCCCGAGTGTGTGGCGACTGTTGCTCGTTACATCTGTTCGTGGTCGCAAAGTCTTCCATATCGTGAGTAATATCACTGGGGTAATTGGGTCAGAGGGGATCGTTCTCTGTTCCAGGTCTAAATTACGATCTGAGATGTATGAAGGAATTTGCATGAATGTAGTCCGCTCTCTAAAAAGGGTTGTGACGTGTATGTAGCTAAGTCGTACTCTTGACCCTAGATGGTGCTACTTGTAAAACAAGAGACATATATCTTCGGCTTAAAATCTGCTGATGTATCAGCGGGGCTTGTCCATGAAAAGTGCCATAAATAATAAAAACAATACGGAATTTTATAATTTATTTTTTCGCTCACTTCCTGAAGTTCTAGGATTTGGAATGTTTTAAACTTTTATGTTGTTGCACTGTTGTAACAATTGTCAATTAATTAATTTAATTGTGATTTCATGTTTCTGGTGTGATCTGTTGTTGAATTTAAAATGAATCTAGTTCAAGATTCCTAAATATTTAGAAATTGAAATAAACCAACTTACTTAAGTATATTAATAAAGAGTATGTTATTTTATTCAATATATTGATATTACTGTTTCATTTAAAGTTGATTTCAATGCATCTAAATATTTTTAGAAAAAATTGAATGAATTGCTTTTTAAAGCACCATAATTTGATATTATTAATTTCAGCATGCATTTTGAATGTGATGTTGTTGTTACTAATGGCACTTTGAAAGGTCTGCCAGCAGGCTTGAAAGCGATTTAAACCGAAGGAGCGTCTCTCGTTTTTCAGTAGTGCCAACAAGGTCTAAGAGTACGAAGTAGCTACACACACGTCATAACTCTTTTAACGGGATGGACTGCATTCATACATTTTCTATTCATTCACCCACAGACCATAATTTAGATCTGGAACAGAGAACGATCACCTCTGACCCAGTACCCCCAATGGTATTAATCTCGACAAGGATGGCTTTGTGACAACGACAGATTTAACCAGTTCCAACCACCACACACTCGGATAACCTTCAACCACCGAGGCTCGAACTCTCAACCTCCGGAATACGAGTCCAACGCTCTACCAACCAGGCTATATGATCACGGAATAAAAAGGGTGTTTATTTTTCGTTTTGTGAAAAAACTTATGTACTTGCTCAAGTTTTTTTACCTCCAAAATATATCCTTTCATTCGGTTTTATATATGACATATAAACAATATTTTGATTTAAATATAAATAATTTATCCAAGCATTAGTTTAAAATTTCAATAAAGTTCCCTAACAAACTTTTATATTAAGAACATTTTATTTAAATGAAATCTGCTTTGCATATTTCAATGTATCATGTCAAAACATCATTGCTTGAACGGCCCAGCACCACGTGCTCGTGCAAGTTAAATAATATTTTTATTCATTTTAATGGTTTCATTGAATGAGTCACTTTAGCATTGCCAACGATCTACAAAACTCTGTCTCGCATTTGTTATTAAAAATATATAACTTTTCCTATTTATTTCACTATTTGCTCAAAATGACATTTTTGAGCACATGGTGCTCAAAAATCCCATTTTTTTATTTACTTTAGTAATTAACTTATTTTTTAAAATCTGAGAATTTGAAAATGGGATGGCAAAGCGTTATTAAAAAGCTGATTTTTTTGAGATACTCGTGCGGATAATAAATTTTTTATTTTCACCTATGGATTTTTACCGACGCCAAAAACATCATCCCCAGAGCAGCATCGTGTTCTGACATGATAAAAAATGTTATATCTGTCAATAAATATTGTACTTTGATATTTTTAGATGCATATAGATACTAAATATCCTTTTGAATTTTTCTAGATTTCTAAACTTTTCATACCTGAATGTTTCAGCGCCCCACCCAGCAATGGCCGTAAACACTCTGGTTGGAAAATCCCGGGCCGGATTGATCGGTGCCATGCAGTTGAGTCCGAAAACTTGAGCTGTGACTTGGATCATGAATCCGATGAAAACTGGATATAAATACTTTGGGATATTCAAGTTCTTCGAGTCAACTATTCCCATAACAGTGAACATGAGAAGGCCACCAGCGACAATCTGAAAAATTCGATTTCAAATTATGAAATACTTTTCTTTCGAAAAAATAGCTGTGAAAAACCTTTCTTGATACTTACAGTGAACAGCATTTATTTGAATGGTTTAGTTTATGTCAAATAAAATACATCACTACATATTAGATTTTATCATTATAAATTATTTAGAGATACTGTTTTTGAATATTCATAAAAACATTTTTTTTCTGTTTGTTTAACATTACGAATTGATGCTTTTTTTCTACTACCTGAATAACAACTCTGAAATTTTATCACATTGTAGAATTTGAAAACAAGTGAAATTTACTCGATAATTGTTCGATAATAGTTTATTTCAATAGTAGATAGAACTTTATCATTTATTTAAGTATTAATAAACAGACTTTATGGACGCTAGCGAAAAATCGTTACAAAAATTTGGCAGAATTCTACTTTGTTTGGCGATTTTTCGCTTTAAAATTGTTGTAAGAAATTTGATGGATTCTATTTTATTTAGTGATTTTGCGCTAGCGCTCGGCTAACGGAAATGTAGGCTTCTTTAGTTTTTTGTACAGGTAAACAGAGAAATTATAACACTTGAAAATTTCTTTTCATCTTCATTATTAATGATATGACCTAAACAACTAATTGCTTATTGAAATGGTTTTAAATCTATTAATTATTTTTGATAATTGAAATCTATTGGATTAATTCAGATTCGAAGCTTTTCAAAATTTGATCCCTTGCCCAAAATAAACAACTACCATTAAAAGAGAAAACTATTTTCTATAAACGTAAAATAATTCTTTCTACTAGCTTATAAGAAGTGAAATTATTATCATTCTGAAGCCATTATGTAGATTCGTAAGACTTTTTATTATTTCGTTTGAATTATTTCCAGATTTATAAATAAATACTTATCACAGTGCTGTGAACACTTTTTTTGATGTTACATCCAAACAATATTTCTGTTTCATGTTCATAATCTATTATATTTAAATAACATTTCCATAATGCAGTGCAAACTGACATGCTTCAACAACTGTCTAATTATAGGCAACTAGAAAAATTAAAAAAAAATTATTTCTTATAGGCGCTAGAAATATTTGACAAATTAATTTTATTTGTCATGAATGTGTAAGATTTTTTTTGTCTCATTAGCTAAATTTTTAATAATTTACCAAAGTAGGAATAAAAAATTAAAAATCCCATTCGTCGTTTTAGAATTTCATTTAAATTTAATTCTCTTGTCTCAAAGAAAAGAAATGCAATTACCGATGCTTTTTTTTTCAGTCGAAGTTCTAACTTTAAAATAAGAAAAAAATTAATGATGAAATTATTTGAAGTTTAATAATTGTCAGTAATTTCACTGAAAATATAATTAGATATATTTATTTCTCATTATTTTTTTTCTTCACTGCTGAAACTTTTTAAGAGACATTAGACAGTTTTGAGTAATTAGTAAATTTTAAAAATGAAATATCTTGTGACAAATATCATGGAAACAACTGACTAAAATAAATTAATTTAAAAATATGTTTTATAAAATTTTTTTAAAAAATTCAGCTCTTTTTACAGTTAGAATAATCTTCTTTAAGAAGCCTTAAATATATTATATTTTTGTGAGATATTTATCTGAATTTGTTCAAGAACCGCTTTTATTAATCTTTTAAGTATTTTTATACTTTCATTTCATTTTAATACATCATTTCTTACGCTACAAACCTTTTTTTAAAAGCGTGGTAACACTTCATAAATACAGATCTTAGAATTCCTAAAATTAGTTTTAAAATTAAAAAGAACAATAAAAGATATTAGTGATACGATAGAATCGAATGTTTTCTATAAATACCTAAAATTATTTATTAATGTATGAAATTATTTATAAGACTTTTAAAAATTATTATGAGTTTCTTACTGAGTTTTAGATGAAAGCGAATTCTATTTTCGATTGGAAAAAATTTCGCAAATCTAATCCATAAATCAATAAAAATGTGCATAGTTTATTGAAATTAATGGATGACTGAATACAAATAATAAATGAAGTCAGAAGTTTTTTGGATGGAAATATTAATATAGCTTATTTTCTGGATTTTTATACTGAAAGTAGTCTTCAAATAACATTATATTTTGTTTGAAAATATTTGTCTTACTTTTCAGAATATTTTATTGCATGTTTTCAAAGTTCCCCAAATGAATTTTTGAAAGAAATTTTTTATAAATTAAAAGAATTTTTATTTCATTTTGTTACAAAATAGTGATGATATTTAGTTATATACTCAGTTAATAAAAATAATAATTAGTGGCAAATGTCATTAATTGAAATATGGAGAAATTATCTTATTCTATAATCAATATTTAGCCAAAGAGTTATCACATAAAAACCTAGTATCGCTTGCAAAAATTTCATTTCTTTAAATTTCAAATATTAAAAATTTTATATAAATGAGCTTAAAAGAAAAAAGTCTCATTCTATCAAACAAAATATTTCCCTTGCAGAATTATTACCTCAAAAGATTCAGATGTGATTAATAGTTCAAATTTTAAGAATTTTTGCATTCAGAATGAAAAAATACATAAGAGAATTTAGATTGTAGCGTCAGTCTTATAAGCCAGATAATAACCTTCGAGCTGAAGGGTCCCTTTTGCTTGATCGGTATGATACTCGGCTAAAAGCCCAAACGTGGAAGGTTCGTACCATGACCTTTAATCACTACATTGGTGACCTTGACAACGCAATCTTCCACAAAGTCGTGGCGCCATCTACCAGCCAACAAAGCCGTCCTAACTCAACGCACCAAAAGGCCGTTGCTAACTCGACGCACCAACGAACTCGAGTGCTCGCCATACGCTTGGAGCTTTCAAAATCTTTCGACTAACTGGTGGGGCAGTACTGTAGCGTCCGCCTTATAAGCCATATAATATCCTTCGAGCTGAAGGGTCAGTTTTGCTTGATCGGTATATTACTTGGCTACAAGCCCAAACGTCGCAAGTTCGTACCGTGACCTTCAATCGCTACAAGATCATAGATATTTTTAGAATTTTAACCATATAACTAATAAAGTTTAATTAAGAAATTTAAACCATTATTGGTACTCAATCTTCTTTATTTGCGATATAATAATGCAAAAAAAATATTCGAAATTAAGTAATTTACATTTTTAAAAATAAATTTATTCTATTTGATTTTTGTTTTCAATTGTTTTGCTAATGAGCGGTGCAAATTGTAAATTTTTTTATAGATGCATTTTAGAAACGCTATCGATTTACATATCAAACTAAGTTGAAAAGATCATCCTGACTTTATTTTTATTTTTACTTCAATATAGGAGTAGATAGATGCTTTAAACTATATATCCATTTATGGATATTTTAACTTAAATTCTAATGCAGAAAAAATATTCGAAATTCACTATGAGGAAAAAGATATTGAAGCATACACCCGGGATGTTTTTAAGCTTATTGTGACAACAATAAGCTTAAAAACATCCAGGGCGTTAAGTTATACTTACTGTGTTTATTATTCTTCAAGTTTTTATGAATACTATGAAAGAGATTTCTAACACTATATATATATATATATATATATATATATATATATATATATGGTCTCATTAATACTCACTTCTCCAAAGAAGCAATTCCATATTGCGATTCCTTCTCTGGGATAGGTTGCGAAAACCCAGGCACTTCTTTGTGCTCCTACCACGGTTCCTTCCGGATCGAAGTTATTGAAGGCATCTAGGAAAGAGAAAATTTTATTGACGATGATGAAGGTCACGGAAGGAATAATATAATTCAAATTTCTGTTTGCAACGCAATTTATTTTTTTGTTTTGCATTAATTTACCATAAAGATGAAAAGAATAAAGAAAATTTTAATAAAGCTCACATTTTATTGAAGTTTCTCTTTTTCTCATTTTCAATATTGAAGATTTTAGACTGAAATGTTGTATGAAACGTTAGTCATATATAACACAGCACTAGATAAGATTATATTGGAAAATATAGCTCAATATGAGAAATCTTATGTATAATATTAAGCAATATTTATAAATATTGATCGATATTATATAGTATTGCCGATATTGTATGTGATAAATTTGATCTATCTATGTGAGCTATAAAAGGCACGATTCACAATCTTGAAAATTTACTAAAAATTAATTTGTCAACAAAATAAGTTTAAATAATAATAACAACCAAAATAACAAATAATTAGAAAAAAAAACCGATTATAAGAACATACGTTTGAATATTTAGTTTCATTTTTAAAAGAAAATAAGTCTTAAGTCATTACAACTTTTATATTATTTACTATTTATATTATTATATTTCCTTGTCACACAGAAGCAACGTGGAAAGCTGCAAACTGGAGATGAAATCGGCAAAAAATGTCTATGGTTTAATCGCAAGAAAAAAAAATACATAGAAGCACAAATTTATTCACATGTAATGTGATTTGGAAGAATGCAGGAAAATAAATGCATTTGTTGAAGAATCGGTACTATTGACCACTATTTAAAGAAATTCACAAAAATCTCCAAACATAGGACATATTTGAAAGTTAAAAATAATGAACTGAGTCAAGTACTGATGGTACCAGATGATCTTAGGACTCTAAAGGACATTATGACGAAAATTTTCGGTTTTTTACCAACTGCTTGAAAGTTTGTAGAGGAGGATGTGGTCAGTTTATGACCACTTAAGAGTCCATTATCTCCAAAAGATTAATAGTTTGACAGATTTTGTCAATGATAGGATGGACATTGCTACAGTTCACAGTCGGCTACAACAAATCCTGTCGATACTGCTACGTTCAGTGGTGGCGAGGTGGTCGGATGTACATAAGAAGTTTACCAAATTTGAATATAAATAAAGACAGTTTAATGTGACAATGAAGTAGAAATAAACAATTCTCAGTTGTTTGAAGAAGTACAAAACAAAAAAAAAAATTGACAATTTTTTTACTATTATTTTATTTAGTAAATACTAATTTGAAAAAAAATTGTAATGCGTATATATGTATTTAAAACCATCTTTTGTAACATAATAAATACGATAAATTATTAAGAAATATTTTATCAAAGTTTATAATTTTTCAATTTTTTTTTCAAGCTTGAATCTTTTTCCGGCAGACACTTCAAGATGTTGAAATATTACAACTTAATTTTAAAAATTCTTTTTTAATCTTTGAGCCAATTTCCTCCTCTATTACCATACCAAAATCCAAATTTTTCTAATAACCCATTTAAAAATTTGTCAGTTTTTCATTTTCTTTTCAAATTTTAAGCTTTTTGAGGAGCCTAAGAATGTTCTATTGGAACTAAACTTTTAAAAAAATATTTTTAAATCATAAAAGAAATTTTTCCTCATCATTATCGAACTAAAAATTATTAAGGCCCTTCTCTTTCCACCCTAATGCGCATCTTCTATATAATAACACTTTTTAAAATTTCATTTCAAGTCCAACTGAGTGGCAGATTTTGAAATAATCAAACACCATATACCAGACACAACAAATATACAGAAGAAGTATTTTTCAATTTTTCAGCACATAACTTGTTTAATCTATAACATTATTATTATTTTGAAATTTTTCTTGCTTCTGATCTGCTGTTAAAAAATATTGAAAAAGCCAACTGAATTGGATGATTTGATTTCTCTTTCTGGACCATCGCATTGTTCAATTTAACAACAGAATGCATTAAAAAGTTGTCCCTTAACTAAATAGATTCTTGACTTTATTTTCCCTAATCCAGAAGATCTAGTTGAAATATCTTCACGGTTATTGAAATCTTTTAAAAGGATAACATGCGAGTAGTCACTTTCAATAAAATGCCATTTTTCCTATTTCACTGTTCTCGAACTTCAGTTGTTGTTAACAAACTGTTCAAGTTGGTAATATGTTTTTTCCGCCTTGCCCCATTATGTTGTTCTGAAAGTGCTTTACTGAGTGTTAGTGAAAAATGATGGTTAAGTACCCCTAGATTGAGGAAACTTCTCTTTATTTTGAAGAAGTTCTGGGAATCTCTGATTCGTGAGGAGGAAGTATTTTATAAACAATATGAATGACCATTTTATTCAAAAAAAGCATTGCAATTTTTATTTTAAGTAATAAATTTGACCTTGGAAGAGTTAATTCGTTCGAAAAAATTTTACAATGAAAACAATAAAGAGTTTGAATATTATTCTAAATTTGAAACATAAATTGATAGTCTGTAGTAGGGTTACCAAATTTTATGCTTGGCGTTTGGCACTAATTTTTAAAAGCAAGTAATAAATTTTTTTATAGTCAATTCCTACTTAGGTCAACAGAGAAAAACTTTATTTTAGTAACTTTCTATTAATTAATTATAATTAATATAAATAATTTATTAAAATATTATTAATTTCCTAAGGAACTGAACTCGCATTCTTCACCTTCACGTGCAAAATTCTGAAATCCTCGCATTTTATCGATTGAGCTACTGCCTGCTGATTTCAATTTTCCTTTCACACTGCTAAAACTCTATTTAAAGTATTAAAATTGAATTAAAATGAATCAATGAATTAATATTTTAAAATACTGTATTAACATATAGTGTCATCCACTACAACTTTACAAAAATACTCGATAAAAGAATAAAAAGTATTGATTTGAGTGGATGAATAAAAAGTATTTTCTTAACTATTGAAAATTTTAACTATTATATATATATATATATATATATATATATATATATATATATATATAT
>JAOUZG010005735.1:7462197-7472736 GCA_026289955.1 Argiope argentata | reverse complement strand
GGAAATAATTATTGGTAGAATCACAATCCAAATTTTGAGTAATATTTTGTTGAGTTTGCAATTTCGATTTCAGAAGAAAAATAATTCTCATTTTTTCTTATAAGGGAGAAAAAGAGTACGGCTATAGTATCAAGATTTTTAATGAAAGAATCTTTACAAAAACATTTAAGAAAAAGTAAGCATTTACTAAGTTGTGCATGCACTAATGCTGATATAGAAATTGGCTGGTGCGTGCCTCTTAACTGTATTCGCAGTTTCTCCCTTCTAATTGTTTAGACTATTTTTCTAGATCTCAAGAATTCTAGTCTTTTCAGAATACAAAACAATTCATTGAAGATTCTTAAGAGAAAGAGGAAATTGGTACAAAGCTTTTGTTTTTCCAATTGTCTTCAGTACTCAGATGCTTAGAATTTATTGAGCATCTTTCTACCCAGAAAAGTTCAGGCTGGTTACACACGCAGTGGATTTTTTCAGACTCGACTAATTCATTGTAGCCGCCATAACAACATTAGTGTATTGAATAATCACACCTTTATTTTTCTGCCTAATGTTGAACCTCTAATATAATCCAATACACTACTGTTGTCAAGGCGGCGAAGATGAATTAGGTACGTCTGAAAAACACACTGTGTGTGTAAGCGTATGAATCATAAACATTAAAACAGTAGTATAATGAAAAAAATCTGTTTTTTAAATGTTATATTTGCATAATAGTTTAAAATGTTTCCAATATTATGCAAATTATTTGCACCGCAGGGTCATTTTTTCTGTAAAGGCCAACTTTTACCCCTCTATTGAAATCGGAACCTCGAACTTAGAAGAATATGTGTTCCTGATTTATTTCCAATTTTTTGCAGTTTTGAAACAGGATAAGCCTAAATCTTCCTAATTAACTTAGATAACTTTAATAATTTCTTAATAAATTACACTGAAAAGGATTTTAATCAACATACGCACATTGAATTAATAAGAAAAAGGAAAAATATATCTTAATTTTTTCTTTCTTCAGCTTTTTTATATTTTAACCCTTTGTGGTCGTATGTCTACTCTCAGCCACCCTTCAAGAAGGTGCATTATTTTGACATTTTATACATTCCTTTTTTAAAATTTTAATTGTTAAAAACATCTACAGAATGTTTAAATGATGTAGATTTATTTTTCAGGGAAACCCAACTTGTATGCAGTTGCATGTATTTATTTTTTTGTGTAATAAACAGGTCCATGTATTAGACGAATAATTATGCATCGAATTATTTTTCCGACAGCAAAGGGTTAAAAATGTTGCATATTTTTTGGATGGAATTACATACTACTCTTTTTATTTCTGGTGGGAAAAAATTCATGAGAATATTTTCAGCGCTAACTAATTTATTTCTACATTGTAAGATTTTGTATTTGATGTTGCAAGATTGTTTGTATGTTTTGTATTTATTTGCAAGATTTTGTATTTAATCTTAAAATACGTGAAGGATTTTGGGACAGGATTTTGGACTATTTCTCAGTCAATATTTCTTGTTAACCCATTCGCTGTCAAACCTAAATTGTATCAGGTTATTCCCATTGCCATTTCTGTTTTGAGTATTATTGTTTATCTAAGCTTTATTATTTCAAAATAAATGCACATATTTTGACATAAATAATCATTTACGTGTATAAAAATCAAACACGAGTATACTCGTAGTTGGTAATGGGAGTAAACTCATACAATTTAGGCTTGGCAGCGAATGAGTTAAATAAAGAAGTATTTTTGTAAAAACAATTTGTAGCTTTTTTTTCCCAAGTTTTTACACTTGTATATTTATGTTTGTGGCCATAAAAAGTTTGTAGATTTGACAAGTTGTACGTTATAATATATTGAGAGTATCACGAGTACATTCGTGCTGGTAATGGGTAACACTCTGCCTACCACGAATATATTCGTGGTTGGCAGCGAATGGATTAATACTGGATATTTCACTTTCGTATTACATTTTATTCGAACTTAATAATAAATCGAAGTTGAATGATGAAATGAAAAACAAAGTTGAAAGAACACTGGTTATTTCTAATTATCTGATAAACAATCATGCTCCCTGAACAACTCCATTTGTGATGAAAACGACATATTTGATTTTCTTATTAACAAACGGAACATACAATGAATGGAGTTTATTTTTGTTTATAACTAGAGTTGTAATAAATGAGACATAGTTTTGTAGCCCTGTGGGCGTTGAGTTGATACAGAGTTGCCGGGAAGTGTCACTAACTATAAGCAAGGCGCGTGAAGATTATTATTAACGTAATATCGATTCTTCGGGAACGAAAATCCCTTTTCATAGACGCTGATGATTGATTAAAAGGTATAAACCGTTCTATTATGAATTATTGAATCATTACATAATTTTTTCACAATTTTTCAGAAATTATTCAAGGAAACATTTATATAAATATTAAAAGAAAAAAAAATTAAATTTTTCGATGAAATTAACATTTAAGAAACATATTTTATATAAAGCAATAATATATTGCAATAAACAGTATGGATATTTTACAACGCTTTTAAGTCGTAAATATAATAATAAGGTTAGTTAGAAATCCATAGAAAAATTTTCTGATATTCTACAGGATGTTCAACAATTGAATAAATTCAGAATTGCGTAATTCCTCAATCTCAAAAAGCTGGAAAGTTTCCAAAGTCACTACAGTTTTTAAAGTTTGAGAAAATTGCACTCAGGAAACGATGACGTCATATCCGGTCAAAAAGAAATTTCATTTGTTCAGGAAAACCAGAGAATTTCTTCAAGAAGCATTTTTTTTAGTTTTTGCTTATCTATTCAAATTGTGACTGCTCACATATTGCGAAGGTGGACTGAATTTGGTCTATCAACGATTTTAATATATGAAAACATAAAAATGGGCGAATGAAACTGTTTTTGGTGCAATTAGAACTCGATACATTTATTCCTTAGTTCCCATCGTCAAAAAAATCATAGTTTCAAAGAAATTTAATTATGATTAAATAATTCTCACTTCAAGAAAATGCCAACTTTTAAATAAGCCATACCTAAAGTCATGATTTTACAAATGCAATTCTTAAAAAAAAGAAATCACAGAGGTGGAGCCGGATTATCAATTAGGCAAACACCTGGATTTCTGTTATTCCTTTTTCGGGCATTTTTAAGGTAATTTAAATTTTGAGATTTCATTTGATTTCAAAGGTGCAGCATTCTAAATATTTCAAATTAAAACAGGGATTTCTTAAATTTTAGATAATTATCCTACAAACATTTCTCATTAATTTCTTTAAAAAGTGTTCTGCCATATTGTTGGATAAATCTAAGAAATATACGACGTTTTTATTTGAATTATGTATATACATGCTATAGATGAATGTAATTAGAATTTTAGAGGAAAGTATTAGTTACTTTTTTCACTATAATGGTTAAAATTATTTTGAAATTTGATTGTGAAAATTTTATTGCATTACAGATATTGAGACAAATTCCTTTAAATTTGAAAATACTTTAAAAGAATTTTTTGTCATTTCATTAAAATTTTTCATTTCAAACTATTTGCAAACAGATTAAAATAAAATAAACAAAAATAATATAATTTTCAAATGTAAGGCCAGGAAATTTAAGGATCTTAGTCTAGTAAATTCCTATGATCCTTCCCACACACAAGACCTATATTTCAAAACTAAAAAAATGTTTAAAAAGGTCCTTTTTAAGTATTAAGGAATGGTCTAAGTTTCACTTATTAAAACGCATAAGGACAATAAAAACGAATGAAAATATGGCTTCAATAATATTTGGGAGTGTTTGATGATTCTTAAAGGGGAAAAATGATTTTAAAATTAAATTATGCTTAGATTAGTGATTAGAAATATTTCCTAGAAATTGAAAAAGAAAATGAATATATAATCTGCGGACAAGTTTAAGAAAAGAAATGTATTTAAAAATCATGCTGTTTATAAAATGTCGTATAAAATTATTTCTGCTAAACTTTTAAGATATCAGAAATGTTCGGCACAGCTAAACTATAAAATTTCAGTAATTTGGTTAAAAGTCAAAGTTTGGTCAAAAGATCTCTTAAATACTCCTGCATGTTTGAACATTGACAGTAAAGAATCGACATCGAATAAATATCAACAGTACAAATAATACACTTAAAGAGAAAGGAATTAAAAATATTGTGAAGATAATGGAAGTAATAATTGTTTTAATAATAAAATGGTATTTGTTAAAAATTAAAACATATTTATTATTTTTCTAACGGATATTTTATTATCTACGTTTTTTTCTTTGTGAAAAAAATTAACTCATAGAAAATATTTTAAAATTATTATGATGTAAACATATAAAGACAAGAAAATTTTGCTTTCGAAAAAAATTCTTTAATGTTATATCCTTAAATATTTTTAAAATATTTATTGATATTATTCCCTCATTACTTCAATAAAATGATTTTAGTCAAATAAAGCCTTAAATATCAATTGCATTAAATATCATGGCAAATAAACTTACGAAACAACTGGTTCTAAAGTTTTTTTTTGTGAACAGTTTTAAATATATGAGTATTTTCTTTAAAAAAAGATAATTGCAATTAATTTCTAATGTTGTCGCAGTATTTTAAATAAAATAATTTATATATCACAATTTATTACGTTATACAATTTTTTTATCCCCCTTTTCGAATTAAGAATCAACTGTTTCACATAAATAAAGATTATATCTAAAAGAATTGCTCTTTTAATAAATAAATGTTTTTTAGAACTCTTAATATGACATATATTATTTATACTTTAATTTTCTGAGAAAAATAAAGGTCTGAATTATATTCCTTAAAAACAAACAACAGAATTATTATCTATGAATCAAATGGAATTGGATTTATGAGAGAAAATAATCCTGATTTATTCTGGAACTTGATAACAGACGCAGAAATGAAATAGAAGTTACAATCGATGCCAGACTGAAGTCTTTGAACAACACGATAAAATATCTAATATAATTTTTCTTACTGTCATTCCAACATTCCAATACAACCTTATAACATTCCAGAATGTTCAAGCTCTTTATTAGAAATGAAACTTTTTATTTCTTGCATTTTATTGCCCTTGCTGACGAAGGAAGTTTTTTTTAAAGTAAATTCTTCAGAGAGTTTGCTTTTTATGAAAATTCCTTTCACCGAATTGTCATGGAAATGGAAATTTTTGCATTTTAAAAAAGAAGATATGTTTTGAAAAATCTTCTCTTGTATATTAAAGATTCGAATAAAGATGAATGAAATATGCTATTTCCAGTTTTGGAAATTTTATTTAACTGTGTTTCGCTGTAGTTTCACTTCTTTTGCAGCTAAATTTGAGAATTAAACGTGTGTATCATATATTAACAAACGTGCATTAAAGTAATTATCAATCTCTTAAAAATGGAACTGAAATTAAATTATGGTCAAAAAAATAAAGGGTGCCCCCAAATTAATTAAAAGATTTTAATTTGCCACCATTCATGTAGTAAAGTATTGGTAACCCTGTTAAATACCCATTTGACAGCTGATAGTTTATCATTAGTAAAAAATGGAGCGTTATACGAAAAAACAATATGTTAACTCAAGATTTGAATTAAATAAAATACAGTTTTTCTTAAAATTATTATATTTTTATTGAAAACGTTAAGTACATGGTGGCCATAATTATATTGACAGTGGGATCTATTTGCGAGAATGACGTCACATTTTGTAGGAAGATTAAACAAGACGGGGAACGAAGGATTCTATGGAAAATATATTTTCAAAAGTCACCACTAGAGGAATATGTGGCGCTGCGTAATGGAAAATAGAGTGTTAACAATTGCAAATCAATACGGAAATAAAATTACCTTTAATTTTGCCCATTCAAATCATGTTCAATGTGACTGCCCTGTTTGTGGACCGCATATTGTATTCTGTGCACAGTATTCACAACAGCAGAAAGTAACATGTCTGCAGGAATCTCTCGTACAGTCCATGATATGTTATCCTTCAACTTAGCCAGGCCCTTTGTTACCTTTACGCATTTTTTTGTTCTTTCTAAAAGCACGAAGAGCGGTTGACGTGTTGCTCTGGTTGAGGTAAAAAGATTTGACCAGTAACGCAGGCTCGACTAAAGGAGGAGACAGAGGAGACATTGTACATAAACTTTCAATCCCATTGTTCCGAAAAGTAGCACATGGCCTTTTAAAGCCCAAGTAGCTGGTACTGTGCCAATGTATGTAACGTGTCATTTGAATAAAGAACTTCTTTTGCTCAGCGTTCTCTGTTACCCAGTAAGTGAAATTGCAGCTAAAGTGACTTTATCGGTGTTTATGTAAATTTTTCGCTTTTTTAAAAGTGTTGCCATATTGCACTTGAAATAAATCAGCAAATGTGCAAAATAAAAGGTGATTTTATTTCCGTATTGATTTTCATTTGTTAACACTCTATTTTCTATTACATAGCGCCACATATTCTCCTAGTGGTGACTTTTTGAACTTTTTTTTTGTTGAATCCTTCGTCCTCGCTTACGAAGATTAATCCTTCGTACGAAATGTGGCGCCATTCTCGCAAATAGATCGCGCTACAGAACACTGTAAGCACTGTCAGTTTAATTATGGCCACCCTGTATACAGTATAGGACTACATTTGGAATAACATTTTGGCCAAATATCTTGTTTTGTGTTTCAGGCATTGACGCACTATTTTGTTGAATTTTTCTTTGCCCATTTTGCCTAATTGTGGCTGAATTTTACTGATACAACCCAAATTAGGAGGCTATTTATCAAATATTTGAAATGTGGCCGCCAGACTTTAATTTTTATGAAATATTTTCCAACAATGCTGTCAGCAGTTTACATGTAGTGACTTTTGAAGGGACCTTAGATCTCCGGATTATAAATCCAAAGTTATGTACCGCTTTCAGGTCGGAACTTTTAGCAATCCACAAGGGCCTACAGCTGGCCGACTCGTGTATTATTCCCGATTTTAACAATGTATGGATTTTAACGGATAGTCGTGCCTCTTTACAGCACCTATCGAACTGGAATGAAGTGGGAGACTAACGAGCATTAACATTCTAAATACCATCCATCGACTTACTGCAAAACACAACATTCACTTTCAGTGGGTCCCTTCCCACATCGGACTTGAAGGCAAAGAGAGAGCTGACACCGTCGCTGTGGCAACTACCACTGATGAAGTTGGTCATATCCACATTCTCACGTACACAGATATCTTCTCAATTGCAAAACTGGAGACCAATAAGCTTTGCCGCGTTCCTCCGAATAACTCCTGGTACTTTAGAGATTGTCCTGGAGGGTCCCTCCAGACCAGGGGAGATAGAAAACAAAGTACAGCCCTCTCTCGATTCATCAGCGGACATACTAAAGGCCTCACTTTTCACCTGGCACAAAAGTATTTCCCGGACTGTCAATGGTGTAAGAGCGCTCCAGCTTCTCCCATTCACATTTTAAATTGTCTTAATTTTACAAAGCATACTCAAATACTCAGTTCTGTTTATGGACTTTTTGGAGATGGTTTTATGGAGATGGACTAGCACTGCTGGGCCATCTGGAATTAGTAACAACAATACGTTGTTCTTTCGTGTAATGCTTCATTTCTATTAACTTTAGTCCTAAATCCAGTTTTACTAACCCTTACTACACTAAACTACGAACTGTCAAAAGTTTTTAAATAGGATTTCTAACATTTAATTGCATAAGTAGTAACAAATTGAAATCTTGCAATAATTTTATGACACCCTTTATAATGGAACTACAATAATCGAAATGCGTATGTTTCTAGCCATTCAGAATTTTTTTTAAAAAAAGGAAAAGAAAAAAAAAACTCTTACCAATATAACTGTTATCTTTTAATAATTTATGAACGTTTTATGGTAAAAATGACACTGGCATATTCTAATTTAAGTGAAATTTTAACTTTTACATTAAACTTGAAGATTTACAAACATAGTGTAAGTAAGTTTGTAGATTTATAAGTTAAAATGCTTTGGATTAATGGTTGATCATTAACTGAGTCCATATAATAACTTCAAATTAAAGATATTAAAGGATCCTAATTTATCGACGTTGGCGGCAAAACTCAGAGGGAAACAAGTAGAATACGATATCAGGTATCAATATCTCTTTAATGCTTTGATTATACGCAGGTAATCTGATATCTAAAGATACTGTATATAATTTAATGTAAATATTATAAATCTATGGAAATGAGTATTCATAGATTCCTAATATTTAAGTTCCCACAATATGGGTAACTTTCATGAGTTTGAAAGATTTAAATTGATAGCTTTCTGGTGAAATGCCATGCATTGTTTAAGTTTGACACAAAATTGGACCTGGAATCACGTAGTAGAGTAATTTAATATATTTATTGAAAATATTCTTGATATTTCATATAAGACGAAAAATTATTATTTTTTGTTTATTTTATTTAAAAATCTGACTGATAAACCTTATAAATGTCTGAGCTAATTGTTTCTTTCTGAGCTCGACCAAATAAAAAGTATATGGAAACATACTTTTTGTTTGGTCGAGTAAATAAGAAAATTCAGTAAAAGAAACACGTTTTGAAATATCAATTCAGTGTTTTAAATAAGATTTTCTACAATTCTTCAACAAGGGATTTTTTTTAAAAAAATTATACCAGAACAATTACTGTTTGTTACTTGAAAGGCTGTTTTGCCGAAAATCTTGATTGGATCATTTCTGTTGGAATTTGTTTATCGTTCACGTTAGAATTAAATTGTTTTAATTTTATGTTATTTTTATACTACCTATTATTTTTCCATTTAAAAAAATGTCTCAAATAGCATAAACGGATTGCAGAATTAAATTCATTCTTTGTGTTAGTATAATCTTCAATTATTCCAAGTTAGTGCAATTTTTCTATTATTTATTTTGGGTTTCTTTAACCCTTCATTGCATGAAATTTCTTTTTTTTGCGAAATAAATCAGGAAGATATAATTTATACTCTAGATCAAAGGTAAAACATTAAAAAATCCTAGTATAAATATATAAAAATAATTAAAAATATTGTGATGGAAATACCTATCATCGAGAAAATTTACATGTTAAGTTCAATACAAAACATCAGTGTCCCTCTCTTCTCTACTCATTATCGCTTTTATAAGCAAAAAAATAACCTTTATATAAATTATAAAAAATATTCAAGAAATCGCTCGTTTCTTCCAAATACAACAAAAAACGGAACAACAAGATAAAACCAACTATAATGAATGTAACATTTGATTTCTTTTTGTCAGCTACGTTCTTTATTACACAATGATCGTAAAGAAAGTTGTCAGCATCAATAAATTTACAATATAATTCTGTTGCGTACAATTTTTGTTCATTAAAAGTTATGATGGGAATCTCCACAATCATGGAAAGAAAGGTTAATTTCCGCAATTCCTTAATAGATTTTTTCTTGTGTAGATTTATTTATTTTACTTTAATAAAGGAATTTTAGAATTTTTTTCTTTTAATTCAGTAACGCTAAAGGAGTATTAATTTTGTCTAATTTTAAGTCATTCAATCGCTGTCTTGTACAATTAAGTGCTACTGTTTGACTTCTGTAGGTGGTCATCGAAATGGTTTAAAATTTATTAAAATATTATACTCTATCAATTTTGATCACCGATATGACACGTTTTTATTCAAGTCTTAGTGTGTCCAAAATATTTTATTAACTGATAAATGGGATGTAAGGATTACATAATACTTTAACATAACAACTTTTCAACGATGCATTTTCTGTTCATCGATTCGAACCGTACTATCTGTACGTGTTTTTAGAAATATATCTCTATTTCCAATTAAATTGGACCTTATATATGCAACATTAAAAAAAAGATGGTGCAAGACTACTAAAAATTTGAAGAAGCGCATAAGTTTTTCCATAATAATATAATCAGATCCATTGTGTTTTTGAATGTACTCTATTCCTAATGCAAGTTACTTTAAGAAATCAAATAGCTATGTTACTGGAACTGATGCTTACACAGGAGTAAGAATTTAGTTCTTCATTGTGATTTCTAAGTAATTCAAATTCCAAATGTCCTATTATTTATCTCGCTTATAAAGAAACACTATTATTTTACACTTAGTCTTGTTCATTGATAACCAAATATTTCAAATCATAAGTCTCAGAAATTAGCTTGCTTTAACTTGCTTCTTAGCAGTCTAACCTCTAAAATGGCAAAGTAAGCCTAAGGTTACAATACGTTAAGTATTATAAAATGTATGCAACCTTCTAAAAGTGACACATATTTAACGCGTGGAATGTTTTGCTATTCACAAAAAAAAAAAAAAATAAATAAATAAATAAATAAATAAAATAAAAAAAAAATTATAAATAAAAGAAAATGAAATCTATGATCGCAAATTTTAAGTTATGTGAGATTATTATTTTTTACATCTTTATTTGTATTAATTAATTTAAGTCGTTAACCAATTTAAACCGCTTTGAAAAATCATGAGACTTCTCTATCGGTATATATATACCTCTATCTCTTTCCCTCTATT
>JAOUZG010005735.1:7422117-7446616 GCA_026289955.1 Argiope argentata | reverse complement strand
GTATATTATAGATGAGAATATTATAGCTGCCAGTTTTCACTTCGTAATTGAAAACTGGCAGGAATATAAATAATAAAATTCTATGAACCAGCGGTAGTGGTTTTCGTTAACATTTCTCTCACTATAACTCTCAAATGAAACATGTATTGTACGAGTAAAGTTTACATGGCATTGGCTTCAATAGTTAAGAAATATTAATATTAATTTTGGTACAAAATAAGTATCTTTTACTGTATTTATCGTGCCAATTATGGCTAATTATTTATAGAAAAACACCTAGCATGGGCTAAACCTTTCATTCCAATTATAGACTGAGCGCTACATAATACTAAACTGGGTTTATTTATTAGTTATTTAACTTTTTGATAAATCGCCGATATAATATGAAAGATGAATGCTTATTGCAATAAAAAACCATAGATGGCTGCCCTATTCAAATTAATAGTATTATTTCGGCGGTAATTTGTTTCATGCTTTCGAAATGTTCGTTATCTTTCGTGGAAGTTTTAAACATACGTTTAATTTATTGTGATTTACCTAACATTAAATAGTTTACAATTTTTAAAATTGGATTCAATTGACAAGGAAGGGTATTTACATTTGTAGCAATCACATATTTAAACAGTCCAAGTTAATAATTAGCGTAAAACGTAACAGCTCTATGATTCTGTAAATTCTTTAAAAATGACAATATTGTACGCTTTTAGCGTAGCGGGTTCGGATTGAATGGACTTTATTTAAGGACAGCACAAACAAATTTATTTACAGAAATTTACAGGATGACGTGATAAAGTAAAACTTCAGATAAAAACAATCCAGCAGTCAACAGTCACTTACAGCGTAAATGCAAGCCTTACGCACAATACAGTCTGCAAAACAGCTATCGTATAGCACAGTAAACAGTAAGTCACAGAGAGTTCAATTACACAACGTTAACAGCAAACGTAAACACAGTTCACAAGCGAGAATCCGCTCGTCCAGCGAAACGCTTCTCTTTCGAGAGAGGAACTGCCAATCGAGGCAGCCCGTCACTTATATAGCTGGGCGAGGGAGACGTGAAGCTTCGGAAATCACCGCGAGCGACCCAGTGGCTACCAGTCTATTCCTTTCCGCAAACCAACCCGGCTGGCACCTAGCTCTTCGTCAACCGTCGCCAGTCGCACTCCGTTCCACGCGTTTCAGCGGTGTTCGCCCGCTTGTAACAAAATAAAAAAATTCTTGCTATTATATGTTGTATTCTATTTAAATAAGCATATATTATCTGTAGCATCAGTTTTATTGCGTCAAAAAAGTTTGGGCATAAAAGGGTTTAATAGATTCTTAAAATTGAATTTGTGTTTCAGATACGTTTTTCTCCATAGATTGGAACACAAATTTGACACAAAACTGCACTTGTAATCACAAAATCCCATACCAAATTTGATATATTTAAATCCTTTCATTTTTGAATTATCGCATTTATATGCTTGGGTAAGTACAAGTCGACAGACAGTCATCCAGCCGTTGGATTTGGCTTAAAATTTGATTAGTATTTACAAGTATTCGGCAAATAGAATTTTACCTCTCTAACTAGTTGCCTTCGTTTTGTAATTATCGCATTAACTTATTCGAACAGCTGAACAGACGGACTTCTTCAGAACCACTTTTACTCAATATTTGATGGAAATCTGCTGTAAACACCGCATACCAAACTCTACCCTACCAGATCAAAGCTGTGTTGGGTTATATTTTATACAGGCGGAGAGAAAACATTTTCTAAAAATATGCTTTTCAAACACACAATGGAGGGAGTGGGGGTTTGAAACGTAAAGATTTGTCAGAAATCTGGGCTCGATTTTTTTTACTATTATTTTACTTTCTCGATACTACGTACACGATAAAGTAAAAAAAAATATGTATTTCTATTTTATAACGATAATACGGAAAGAAAAAAAAAATAAAAATGTTATTTTTTGAAAGATTCAATTATTTATTTAGTGTTAATAGATTAATTTATTTAATGTTCTCTGAGGTGAGTGAATGTACCCCTAAGTCAGACTTCTGACCTCGGGTGTTCAGGGGTTCAGACCCTCAGAAGCTACTGCAACCCTTCTTGTGTTGTAAAACGGACACGTCATCATCATCATCAGTGTTTAATACAGATTTATCTAGTATTTGAACATTAAGACATTATTCACCAATTTTAGACAGCTTCTGTGGATTTAATAGAATATTAATTGATTAATAGAATATTTTTAGAATGAAGTTACGATAGGCTAAATTATATTGAAAGTTAGGAAATTAATTTGAATTTAAATTAGAGTTTAAAATACCATATTATAAATATATATGTATATACATACACCTGAATTTCTGTATTTTCTTTCAGTATACTTTTTAAACGAGAAAGCAGAAAAAAAAATCTGAATTTCTATATTTTCTTTATCTATACTTTTTATACGTATAATGCTAATAATATGAATTTCTACTTGTGTGGTGGGGGTGTTCGGGGGTTCTAATAAAGTATGTTTAGTGTAACAATTATTTATTAGGAAAAAAAGGTAAGTCACACACAACACAAGATAATTTTAACAAATTACACAAACACATAGAAAAGTTTGAGATGCGTCCATGCCCGTTGCTTGAGCTTTACTGATGTTTTAGAGGTTTGCGCTCATTAGTCTAGGTGGCGCAGCAGTTCCGGTTACAGTCAATAGTGGCTGCTACAATCTCCCCCTCTGTCTCTGATGACGTCCCGACGAAGAGACAGGACTAAAAGTATTGGGAGATCTTTTGGCAGTCTGTGTTATCTGTTGTGGCTTTTTGAGTTTCTGGGCAAGGTGATTTGATATAGATGACTCGGGCACACAAGGAGGTTGTTGAGTAGTAATACGTGGTGGCACGACAGATTTTGGCGGTCTACCTCTTTTTCTAAGAGGGACAACTGGAGAAGTATCCACATCTATGAAGGGCGAAAGAGCAGATGTATGGTAGGTCGCTATCGGTTCGGATGGCTTATCAAGGCTGGCTATCACATATGAAGTAGGAGACTTCTGGGTGAGGATCAAGTATGGTCCGTCCCGTTTTGGAATAAATTTTGAAGTTTTTTTGTTTTTGGTGTTACTTATGGGGTGCAAAGTAACCCAAACTTTATCACCAGGAGAATAAAAAATTTGACGTCGGTTTTTGTCGTAGTATTTTTTCGTTGATCTTGTTTTATTTCGATACGTTCTCGTATGTCATTTGTAATGTTTGCAAATCTTTTCAAATACGGTGCGATTTCTGGAACGAAATTATCGTTTTCGACAACAGTCCGAAAATCTTGAACTACATCGTCTACAGTTCTTAATTCTCTTCCGAATTGCAGGAAGGCAGGTGTATGTCCTGTAGTATCACAAACAGCCGAATTCATAGCAAAACGAATATACGGGAGTTTGTCTTCCCAACTATCGTGGTCGTTTCCCACAAGAATAGCCAATCGAGGTTTTAGATCACGATTTTTCCTTTCTACAGGATTAGCCTGAGGATGATAAACTGGAGTAAGACACTGATCTATTTGAAGAACAAAACATATTTGTTGGAGGACGGCGCTAATGAATTGTGGGCCATTATCACTTATAATACGTCTTGGAATTCCATATCTTAGAAATACTTCTTCTATCAGTGTGATTGCACATTCTTTAGCAGTGGCTGATTCCAGAGCAAACAGTTCTATCCAGCGGCTTGCGCAATCTTCAATGATAAAGATCCATCGTTTACCAGTAGCGCCTTGGGGTAATGGTCCAAACAAATCAATTGAAAGTGTCTCAAATCTTTGAGATTGGATAGGTGTCCTTAAAAGTCCAGCATGTTTCAAATTAGTAGACTTGTACCGAGCACATTCCGGGCATTTCTTCACATATGCAGCAATGGAAGACCGCATTCCTATCCAGTAATAGCGCTGGGCTATTCTATGATAAGTTCCATCTTCACCATAATGACCTGCAGTAGGTGCATCATGGTATTGTTTTAACACGTTTGAAATTTCATGAGATGGAACAACAAGTTGTGCCTCTTCTGTATCTGCATCAGGAACAAAGCGATAGAGGACTCCTTGGTTCATCAAATACCCTTTTCCGGTCCAGTTTACAAAATTTTCATCTTTCGGTGATGATTCAAAGCTTTCAATTATTGGACGCAAATTATCATCTTTCAATTGAGAATCACGCATTTCCTTTGAAGTTCTCACAGGCATGTCTGCTATCACAATATTACAAATTTCATGAGAGGAAATTTCTTCTTCGCAAACTGGCCGTGAAAGCATATCTGCAATGACGTTTGTTTTTCCAGATACATATTGAACTTTCAAGTTGAACGATTGAATTTCTAAAGCCCATCGAGCAAGTCTTTCTGTTGGGGACTTAAGAGTCAAAAGCCATTTCAAAGGTTGGTGGTCAGATGACACTGTTACTTCTGAACCTTCTAAGTAACCACGGAACTTTTTGAGGGCCCATACGACAGCCAGAGCTTCTCGTTCTGTAGTTGAATAGTTGCGCTCTGCTTGAGAAAGCAATCTGCTAGCATATTCAATAGGGTGTTCTTCAGAGCCTGAGCCTTGAAGTAAACAAGCACCAAGGGCATAATTACTAGCGTCTGTCCGAAGAACGTATGGTTTAATTCCATCAGCTTGCTTCAACACTGGAGGTGTTATGAGACAAGTTTTTAAGTTTTCAAAGGCATTTTGCTGGGTGAAACCCCATTCCCATGAAGCTTTTTTCTTTGTAAGATCACTAAGAGGTCGTGATATTTCTGCAAAGTTAGGAATGTATCTGCGGAACCAGGAACATGTTTGAAGGAAGGATTGTACTTCTTTAACATTTTTGGGAGGTGGAATTTTCTGAATGGAGGAAACTTTTTCCTGATCAATTTCAATTCCTTCTTGTGTAATCCAAAATCCTAAATATTTGACACGAGATGAAGCGAAATGACATTTATCTCTATTTGCTTGCAATTTAAAAAGTAAGAGTCTTTCGAAAACAGCTTGTAAATCAGAGAGATGTTTCTCAAATGATTCTGACAAAATGATGATGTCATCGAGATATGTGAGGGTGAGAATATCATCAAGACCATTTCGGAAACGGTCCATTAACCTTTGAAAGGTTGCAGGGGCATTCCTTAAACCAAATGGCATTCGTAAGAACTTGTATGTTCCAAAGGGACACACAAATGCAGTTTTTTCTTGATCGTCTGGATGAACTTCAACTTGATGATATCCTGCTCGAAGATCAATAGTTGACATGAAAGGAGTAGGTTTTGCGTCATGCAGCAAATCATCCATTCGTGGAAGTGGGTAGGAATCAGGAATTGAAATGGAGTTCAGCTTTCTGTAATCGATGCACAGGCGCATTGTACCATTAGGTTTTGGTACCAATACCACAGGCGAAGCATATGGGGATTCACATTCTACGATAATTTCTTCTTCCAAAAGCTTATTAATTTCTTGTCTTAAGATTTCTTTCTTTGCAGGACTCATTCTATAAGGTGGCACTGCAATTGGAAGGTGGTCACTGGTATTGATTCTGTGTTGGATAAAAGGTGTTGGCGCTCCCCCTGGCTGGAAGCATGTCTCGTACTTTTCCAGTAAGGAATTAAAATCTTGTCGCTGTTGAGGAGAAAGATGTGTACCTTCATGATTACGAAGTTGACAAGGTTGAGGCACAGTGGGTACTGTTAGGAGAGCATTTATATTAGGAGGCGTTTCTATGAAAGCATACTTCTTTTGAGGGGTTTCAGAGAAGTACCAATGTTTCTTCTGGATATCTAGGACGATACCTGCAGCACTTAAAAAATCAACACCGAGAAGAGTTCGGTTTCCTTTGGCGTGTTTCAACACTATCAGTTCTGTTGGAATATTTTTCCCTTTTACAATAATATTCACAATGGTTGTGAGTATTTCTGTGTTTCGAATATGTCCATCGGCTAATGTCATATCAATTGTTTTCTCTTCAAATTTCATACCATGCTCTTTGAGAAGTAGGTACAGTTTTTCACCGGCCACAGAATGTGTAGCACCTGTGTCAGCACACACGGCTGCTTTTTTATTGCAGATTGAAACTTCAATTATGTTCAGTGGGTGAACATCTGTTGAAAAACTATAGAAAGTCATTTGATTAAGATTTGGAGGGAAATCATCGCTTTCCTGAAGTTTTGGATTGCATATTCGGCATTTAGATTTGATTATTCCAGGAGTTCCACAGCCGTAACAAGTTAATGGTTTTCTAGCTTCTTGTAGCATGTCAGGGCTTGTTTTCTGTGCTCTGTCATTGCAAAAGGAGTCCCGCCTACTTTGACTGAGGACTCCGGGATCCCGCCTGCTTTGACTGGGGAACCCAGACAGAGGCTTCCTATCAAAAGTTTGTTGATTTTGCAATTTTGGACCTTTGGAGTAAAAAGTTCTTTTGCCTTTATCAAGCCTGACTTGGTCAGTTTGTTTTGAATAATATGGCTTATCCACACATCTATTCAGCATTTGGGATTCTTTCTTGCTTGTTCGCAAGTTGTCGTAAGCGTCTAGTTTTTCTACTAGGTCATCAGGGGTAACCCAATCACACCATATGTCTAAGAAATGATCCTTTACTTCTGGTGGTACCCGTTTCTTCATTTGATCTAGGATCATCAGGTTCTTCAATTTATCGAAATCTTGGATGTGGAGTTCTTCTAACCATCCTTCGAAGTAATTTCTCAGTTCAAAATGGAAATCTTTCCATGTTTTGTCCGGAGTTTTTCTATGAGTTGCGAAAAGACGTCGCAATTTCTCTGGACTCAGTTTAAATCTTTGCAAAAGTAAATTTTTCACATGCTCGTAATTTTGAGCTTTTTCCTCAGGTTCGCGAGTAATTATTTGTGCTATTTCCTTAGGAAGCACACCAAGCAAATGTGCTACCCAAGAGTCTTTTTCTATTTTCAAAAATTTTACTTGCCGTTGAAATAAATTTAAAAAAAGTGACATATCGTCTTCTTTGGGATTAAAAGTTTGAATCAAATTGTATAATTGCAGATTATTTGAAACATTGGCAACAGCAGGCAATGAAGCACATTGTTGAGCTTCTATCTGAAGTCGAATTTTTTGAAGTTCAAATTCTTGTCTGTCTTTCTCTTCACTTTTTTGACGTGCCAGTCTTTCTTGTTCACGAGCATTTCTTTCCTTTTCTTCAGCTTTCTCACGAATAGAAATAATTTCGCGTTCGTTGGATATTCTTTCTTCGATAATGTTATTTAAACATTCGCGCACAAAATTTTCATCGTATTGTTCGGATGTAGTTATGAGGGATTTTAAAGTTAAAATCACAGCATTTGGAGGAATGTCAATATTCATTTCACGAGCTAAAGTTTCAAGATCACACTTTTTGCCCTTACCCAGAAAACTCATTTTTTAAAGCCACTATTTCACTTTATCTTGTAAAAGTGATGCCAAATTTGTAAACATGTAAATATATATATTCTAACACACCGTTAATACAAAAATCAGTTGGAAATAAAGAGAATAAATATACGCTTAAATCAAATTGATGTGAATATTTAGATTGCATTTATATACAATTGGAATTAGTTGAAATTTTTATACATTTTGAGAAATCTATGTTGAAAAGAACACAATCATAAATTGTTTCCAACTTATAATAAATTCACTTTATGACAAGAATACTTTCTGCATATAAGAGAAATACAAAAAAAAAAAAAAAATCTAAATGGAGATACTCTACTCAATACGATAACAAAATACCAGCATCGGAAATGCATATTAATCATGTGAGTTCCAAGTTCAGCGCAAAGGAAAGCAATTGAAGAGAGTTATGTCTTTTTCAGAAAACAGTATTGCTGAGTCAGCAAGAAATTATACATTGGCGTGAGTTCAAGGTTATAATCGAACTGCACTACGCTTACTTAAAATGATTCAATGATTATACATTATAAAATTGATTATTTTCTTTTCAGAAAGAATGAGAAATCTTTAAAAATATAACACTTTCATAAAATTTGTGTATGCTTATACTAAAATTATCAATTATACCAATTCTTTAAAATATGTTTAAAACACACAGCAAAAAAATAATTCTATGTTTTTAAACACTGGTAACATATTAGTAACAAAATTTTCATACATATTTTTCAAAATAAGTACTGAATGCTTCGAGATAAATTGTTATTTATAATTACACATTTTTATAAGATTTATTATCAATTCAAATAAATCAATACTTCTTGCGACTTCGCAATTAAGGGGTTTTTTTTGTAAGAACAAGGATTGTTCTACACAAGAAATTCCAACTCACCGAAATTATCCTTCGGATCAGGAATATGCAAGAGAATCAATTACCTACGGATGAGGTTTCCCTTAATCATTAACCTATGGATTAGGTATTCAAAGCGGTTCTTCCGTTGGATACGGAGTGCTGAAAAAAATTGCGAGCAAAGTCCAAGCAACGGAATCGTTAAAATTAAATAAACCGGTTGGGCGCCAGTTGTGGTGGGGGTGTTCGGGGGTTCTAATAAAGTATGTTTAGTGTAACAATTATTTATTAGGAAAAAAAGGTAAGTCACACACAACACAAGATAATTTTAACAAATTACACAAACACATAGAAAAGTTTGAGATGCGTCCATGCCCGTTGCTTGAGCTTTACTGATGTTTTAGAGGTTTGCGCTCATTAGTCTAGGTGGCGCAGCAGTTCCGGTTACAGTCAATAGTGGCTGCTACACTTGTATATTTATTATTAATGTGATATCAATTAAAATAGGATAATAATTAAATAATTATAACTAGAAAAAAGGGATTATATTTGGAAAAAAAATTAATAAAATTAAGTGAAAATAAACCTATAACGCAATTAAGTCAGGAATCCTTTTATTCCACATAAACCGTCTCTTAATAAGTTTCACACACACATATATAACCATTTGGCGCAAAGACGTGTTAAATACTTCACTTCTCAAATCATAGCTTTAATTAAAGCGAGGTTACAATCAGTCACGACAGGTGGTGCTCAATTATAAAGATATGTATTATCCCTTCTACCCTGTCATTACGTCATTCGAAGACGTTTCCTCCCAAAGCTTGCTTCAGTTGTTAAATTTAACGATTACTTCCATGACATCCCCAAAACGCTTCAGTCTGTCTGAGTTAGGAGATGAAATTATGGGAATAATAGCTTATATTATCAATCATAGAGTTTAATTACTCGGCATTCAAATATTATGGATTAATAAAGATAGTAAATGTAACGCTTCACATTTTTTTTATCCCGGTATTGAAAGCATTTATTTGGAAAATCACAATTAATATTAAATGTCGTTTAGGAAGAATATAGCTGATAATTTATACAAGTACACATCAGTCAGGACTCGATATATAATTTCTGAAACGGTAGACATATATATGTTTCTCTAAATAGAAAAAAAAATATTGTGTAATTTAAATAATATTTTTTTTTATTCAACCCTTAACCGGTTTGCACGTCCGCCGTACGTGCATCGATTTATCGAATTTTGATAGTTGTGAGCTAAAAATAAACCATTCACAACAATTATAATTCAATAGTAAAATGTTTTCGAATACGTAGATAAGTCAAGTATTCCATGGATTTCCATTTGAATCAAAATAAGAAAATATTCATCATCTTATGAATATTTTCTTATTGGATAGTAGTGTCATCTTATTGGATAGTAAGGAAAATAAACCAGTTAAGGGGTTAACCTTGAGTGAAGATTCGAGTATTTTGAAGGCAGCAGCAGTCTGCCTTTTTAAGGTGAGGAGAGTGGTACCATTTTAAAAGGCTTAAAAAATAAATGCATTGCTACAAATTGAGAATTTTATTTGAAAATAAAAAAAATATTTATAAAATCTAAAGCAATTTAACAAATTCCAAGGCAAATCATGAAATTTGAAAAACTTTTGTAAACTCCTTTTAAAGTTTTTTTAATCCTAAATTCATAAAATTGTGCGACATATTTGGAAAGAAGAATATTTCAAAAGGACCGATTCAAATACAAATATCGCCTAAATATGTATTATGCATAATATTTCTAACTGGATAAGAAAACATATTTTCTTCCTTGACTTACCTTTCCTCCCCTTTTTTATATAGTCTCACATTCTTAATTATATTTACATTTACAGATATATTTTATTTACAGATTTATTTAAAATTATATTTACATTTACAGATTTATTTAATATTTACAGATATATTTACAATTACAGATTTATTTAATATTTACATTATATTTACAGATATATTTACATTTACAGATATATTTAAATTTAGATTTATATTTACAGATTTATTTAATATTTACATTATATTTACAGATTTATTTAATATTTACATTATATTTACAGATTTATTTAATATTTACATTATATTTACAGATATATATTTTTGTTCCACTCTATGTGATTAAAATTGAATGAGTTACAAACATGTCAATAATATTTTATGTTATTACAACGGTCTTCATTAACACAAAGAGTATTCTTGAGATGATAATTGACTGACTCATAATATAAAACTTCAATACTTGGTCAGTTTTAATCGCAGAAACGAAATATTTTAGCTTAAACTATAATTCTTTTTGTCAAAAATATTTTACTAATAATGACAAATAAGACAAAAGAAGTGTAGATTAGTTCAGTTATATTTACGTCCCGTTGTAAAGCAACGGTAGGGCTTTTTTGGGACGGTCTTCGTAATTTTGAACCGCTTCAGATGATGAGGATGACATCTTAGCCGGCACCCTTCCCCTCTCCCTTTCCTCGGCACATAAAACGAAAGGTTAAAATTCATTTATCGTGATTTTTGTTTCATTAGTATATAATAAAAATTATAAAATGTAATTCTTTATGTCATTTAGAACAACCGAACCTTCTTGAAAATAAGCAATTCTGAAACAGAAGACACCTTAAATATAATCTTTTTAAAAAGTAAATCTTGATAAATACCTCTTAAAATAAAATACTTTCAATAGTTTTCATAAGTGGATTACTACTTATTCATTAAACCTAAATAAATACTCCAGATCATTTATTTTAAAACTTATCAATGTCTTGAATTAATCCATTGTTTGTTTCAAAAAGTTAGAAAAAATGCAAAAATGTTCTTGATTTTTATTTGAATATTTTTTATATTTGGCTAATTGGTTGTTTCTATAATTTTAATTTAGGTTAAAAACTGAAAAAGAAAAGCAAAACCACATTTTTATTTTAAACTCGGGAATATCCTAAGCTCAATTATTTATTTCGTGCTAGGTAAAAAAAAAAGATGATAAAATTTTTTATAGATAATTATAAGGTCATTAGTAATAGAATAAATGATTATCACAATATTCTTTAACTGTCATTGCTTAAAAGTGAATTGATACTCTTATCCTTTTTTATCCATAAAAATTAATAAATTTCGATTAAAAGTTTCAACTGCATTCAAGATTTTTCTCTTTTATTGGAAGAACGTCTTTATATTACTGAATAAAATGCTTTGGCATGATATACAGTTTTAAATTTTTTTAAATAATCAGTTTAATTGATAATTTTTTGGTGATGCATAAATAAAAACTGTTCATTTTATGTATTCGTTTTTAATTTTATGTCAGATTATTGCCATAAAACCGCAGTTCTTGAAACTGTTAAAGTCCAAGATTAAATTAATGACAAAAATGGTATAAATTTAATTATCGTTTTCCAGCGTATGTTATAAGTAATGCTTAAAATCCAACACTCATGAAGTTGAATGATATTTGGGGAGGGGGTGGGTAAGCTTCGGATATCAGTTGAAACGTGATTTTTAATAATTGCCTCAGATTTAGAAAGTTTACTTGCACCTTATATTTCGGTTGAAAATACCAAATTATTCGATAATTATATGTTTTTTGTTTGTCGAAAATTGACCTATATTGTGCAATATGAAATTTTGTAGTCTACTTTTGTATCGTGTTTACACTACACAATGATACGTATAGCTTTTGATGAGGATGCCGTGCCCGCTTTTTACCTCGAAAAAAGGGGTGCAATACCTTCTGAGGGTATGGACCCCTGATCACCCGAGGGCAGAAGTCTGACTTCTAGCTCATAAGAGGACGAAATACACACACACACGCTTGCACAACCCCTTTTTACAGGGGGTACAATCACACAACTGACAGATAGAACACAGAAGAACAACCATGCCTTAACCGGGACTCGAACCCGGGACTCCCAGAACACGAGGAAGAGGCGCTATCTCTGTGCGAGAAAGCTAACAAGTACAACTTTTAATTTATATTAATGCCTTATCAAACACGTCTTTCCATATTTTTCTTAATATCAATAATTATTCTAACCAATGCCTAAGCATTGCATACAACAGTTTGGGAAAGCATATATATTCCAATTATTATAAATCATTGCGTTGCATAAATCAGTTTTTTTATTCTAGGATAGCCCACAATACAAACAATGACTAAAATTATTTTTATATTTTATATTTCGCCCCACCCCAATATATATATATATATATATATATATATATATATAGGCATTCCAGGGAGGGACTGTCTTTGATTTTATACAGTCTAGACAAACCTTTATACAATTTGATTTTTTGGTAAAATGTTGTTGAAAAATTGTTTAACTAAAACATGCTTAAAAGACAATTTTATGTCATTAAATTTATAATTTAAAATCTAATTAATGTCATTAATAATTAAGGTAATAACGCCTTATAACGAGTGATGTTCATTAGATTATTATGCATTTAAATATCAGAAAATGTCATATTTCCATGAAAGCAAGTATGACAGTTAATCGCTGTATAGAATCCAATGAAATAAACGTCTGTGATTGAAAACCGTTATTAATATAGTATAATATTATATAATACATTATAGTATTCTATATACTGTGTTAATAATGTGAAACTATATTTGTCTGGAAATGACAGAATGCAAACGCTTCTCAACTATTCTAAATATTAATTTAACTCAAGATAAATGTCAATCTCATTATAGGATTTCTAAATAGAAAATTGATTTGTAATTTATACATTTAAATAACAAGATATTTTTTGTCATTGAACTCATTAAAAAAATAAATTAATTGAAGTATTTATTATTTTTTTAATTAATTTTTTATGATAAGAGATAAAATAGTTCAATTACCTAAAAAATAAATTATCCGATAATCGAGCTTGAAATATAATGAAATTATATAGTTCCGAAAATAATAAAATGCAAAAATTATTTTAAAACAAGATATGTTGATAGTATGGTTTGAATGATCAGCAATCATTCTTTATGAAAAACAAGCAATATTCCAAACAATCAGGTTTTAATGAAAATAAGTAGCTAAAAGTGAAATGCACTTCTACATATATTATAAAAAATATGTGTTTATAAAAAAAACTGACTTTGGATTTTTAAAAAAATAAAATAAGATAGTATTTAGGCTTTTTGTTGGTCTCCACAAAAATTCCAAGTGTTTGGGACACAACTTTCTACGATGACTTGAAAATTTATTTCGTCTTTACAATTTTTCTTAACTGTTTATGCAAAAGTTAGCATACAGAGTGCTCCAATGGTACGTATTATTAAACCAAATAGACATATATGAAGGTGGAAAAACACATCAATAACCTCTAAAATAATCTCATTTACTCTTATAATTGAAATTGTTCTTGAACATTTTCGATTTGGCCATACATAAAAAAAAAACTCTCAATCTGATTATTAAGAATTTCGAAAACCATTCCACCAAAGCAATATGTCATTGATTCAAACGAAAATCCTTTTAAACGGTAATTATATTATGTATAAAAATATGAAAACATTTTTGGAAATGAGGTTCATTGTAAAAAAGGGATCTATTAACAGATTGCCAAATTGCTAGTTCCTTACAAGGCTCACCAAAACAGTAGCGTCAGACTCTTAAACTTTATATGGCATTAGAATCAAAGTATAGAATAAAATATTAATGTAGGTTTAAAAGAAGTAAATTAGAAGATGATGTAGAAAAATAAGACGTTGAAGAATTTAAGAAGTAATAATATAGAATATAACGTAAATTACAGAAAGGGATATCTTATGCAGTTATAAGTATTGTAAAAACCAACAACAGTGAAAAATTGAATATGGGAAAATATGATTTTAAAATTTAATGATTTGAAACAGGGATTATGTGAAGTTAAATAAAAATGTAAAAGAAAAACAAAAAGAAAGAACATCCTTTTTTTAATAAGTTATTTATTCTCTCATTTAAACTTAATATAACTCGATTTGATATCATGGCGAAAGCTGTTCAGTGCTTTATTACGACATCAAAGCAATTCGTTAGTATACTTTGTATTTAAAATTAATAGCTTCGATCTCAGTTTAGCTTTAACACTACTTTATTGTTTTTGAATGCTGTGAAATTGTATTTATACGGATATTGGTTTTATAACTTGGTTCCTTTATATAAAATTAAAACGAATGAAAATTTGCACAAAGTATTCACAAATGAGGCGGTCGTTCGAAATGTTTTACGCTCTGTCACTGATCGTGAATTACAATACTAATAATAAATTGCTTTTTAGATTATAATATTACAAAGAATGTATAACTTATTATTGCGTCAGAACATGATAATGTTTTTGGGGTGAGGTTTTTGGCTATAACAAAAATCCGTAGGTGAAAAATAAAAATGTTTTTATCTGTACCAGCATTTCAAAATATCAGCTTTTAATAACGCGCTACCATTCCGTTTACAAAAGCTCTGATTAAAAAAAATAAGTTAATGATTACAGCAAATAAAACCTAGAAAAATGTCATTTTGAGCGCATTATTATATGAAATGAAATAAATAGAAAATGAGATATTTTTTAAAGCAATCAATGCGATACAAAGATTTTTTTGGATTGTTTGCAATACAAAAATTCCTAATTCAATGAAACAATTAAAATGAATAAAAATATAATTTAATTCGCACGAGCACGTGGTGCTTGGTCATTCAATAAATTATGTTCTGACATGATGCATTGCAATATGCATGGCAGATTTTATTTTAATCTTTTTCATAAAATTAAAACTGTCAAATATTGTGTACGATAAAGGCTTTTGTACTATTGATAGATTTTCTTCAACTCTTGTTCAAAAATGCAATCAATCAATCATTAAATATTTATATACAATTTAATGTCCTTCTATTTGTTTAAATTGTATTCAATTCTCACTCCTTGACAGATTCAAATGGAACTAAGCACATATTTTCTGTAGAACACTGAAGGATTAAATGAGCAATTAAATCCTTCTTTTCTAATTTTAATTTTGGAATTACTATAGACAATGAACGAATTTTAACCTTTTCAATATTTTACACAAAAGCTTTTTCGTATTAATTGTACTAACACGGAAGTATATTTAATGTATTAAATATCTATGCAATCAGAAAGTATTAGATAATCTAAAAAAAACCTCAAATAAAATATTGCATAAATATTTATTGAAAAACCATAATAAAGTAACAGTTTACTTTGTCTTATCAAAATCTGTAATAAAATATCTGTCCATCTAACACAGGAGCAGATAATCTGAAAATCACTAGAAATGTTTGGATAAACAGAAATTCTTGAATACTTTTTTGTTCCTGTTTACCCAATCTAGATGGCATGGAGGCAATTCTAGACAGGTTAGTATTAGCGCTTTCGTTGAGAGTTCTCCGTCATTTGGTGCATGCCGTCATTATTTGAGAGAATCTTTTCACAATTTCTTGGATGCTTCACACTGGGTCCTGGATACACAAACTGACAGCTAATTAAAGATGACGAGTATCGAAGATTCATGAAGATGCGACAGTGGAAATTGGTTTTCAGAGACTAAAACAATTGCTGTTTGGAAACTTAAAAGGAAACTTTTGAACAACGAATGTCATCAGGAACTTGAATTTAAAATGTACTTTGTTTCATTTCATAACTAATGTTCTCTTAAAAGCATAAATTTTAAGTATTTTCCGATAAATTACTTTCTCTAATGCCTTAAGAAGGTTTTTAATATGAAGGGTCTTATATTAAAATAATTTGTTTCGGAAAGTGTTCCTTTTATTCGAAATATTTGCTTAAATTTTATTCCTCCCTAATAATTCGGATTTTACAGTCTTGTATATTTTTGAGAAAAAATATTGTCGAGGAAAATAATAATTATATGCATATAAATCCAAAAGATTTGTTTGGAATACTTTTATTTCTGGACAGCCCTACAAAGTGAACTAAATTTAATCCATTGTGCAGTTGTAATATCGACTGCAATGTATTGCTTTTACTGTCAACAATCATTTATATTATATATATTCAATTTGATGCATTTATGGCTTTGAATATTTACAACTATCTTCAGCTGGATATTCACGAGCATTCCAAGCTATGCTTTTAGAGTTGTAGCATTTGGCAGATGTGGTAGATGAATGGTAGGACGAGGACAGAATTCGTAACATTTCGGTTTGTTACTGAGTAACAAAACCCTTAGACAAAAAGTGCACTTCATTCCCATATATGTTATCTGGCTTATAAAGCTTTCACCACATAATCTCCCACCAGTGAGTCCGTCAAACAAATGGTGAGCATGTGTGTGAATTGGTGGTAATATTGGTTGTTGTATTCAATGTACCTGAAGACTTTTGCTGCCGGTAAAAGGCGCCACAACAGCTAAGCGGAGGTTGCTTATTCAAGGTCAAGGGTCACCATTTGGGCTGATACGGTGGATGAATGGTAGGACCGAGGATAGATCTTGCAAAATTTTGGTTTGTAGCTGAGTAACATAACCATTAGACCAGAAGTTCACTTCAGACCTAGAGATGTTACCTAGCTTACAAAGCTTTTACCACAAGCATGCCAAAGTCTATTGTCATTATGAAAATTGACTAGAATTGGCGTAATGTGGAATAAATATATATCCAAACCTATATTTTCTGTGCTCACCAGCTGTGCATGTAACGTACCTCGATGTATGCGCAATTCAAGACCCCGCTGATTGTAAATATCCGTAGCTTCCCTAAACTGGATATTCACGAGCATTGCGCGCATGCCAGTGGAATAGTATTACTTCAAATTCGGCTATCAAAGTGAAGAAATTAGTTTATAATTTAGGATGTAAGGTCAAATTTCCAAGTAATTTAAACATGCATCACTCCATTTCTTACTTGATGTTGGAATCGGTTAATTAGAGAATGCCGGTTCCGAGGGAAACGCTAGATTCCCTAGAAAAAAAAAAGAGACCTAAGCATTGCTCTAGTAACATGTTTATAGAGGTGGTTGGAGTTAGGTGTGGAATGAATGAATAATCTAAATGAAAGATTGGCAAGATTAAAAGGCGTTGAGTGATCGTGAATGCTTAGCTTTATAGTTCAAATCTTCTGCAGATGAATTTTGTCTTTAATAACGCTAAAAAAATTATATTATCATCTTGCTGATAACATTAGTGTCAAATAATTGCGCGAATAACCCGAGTTCCATGTTGCAAAATCCCAGGAAAATTTCTTGTAAACCATTTTTATAGAATAACATAATAATATAAGTAATAATTGTCGAATGGTAAGAAACGGAAAGTCTGTGCATCAAGCTTATTAGCCAATACTTAAAGAAGTAGGAGATACATAAGAATACCGAAACTGAAACTAAATTCATTTTTGAAAAATAAATCTGAAATGAATAAATTGTTACTTTTTTGAAATTTTGCTTTTTTACTTCTTTTTGTAATTTAAAATGAAATTAAAATGTTACTGCTTCTAGCTTATGAATTGAAATATACATTATCATATCTTTCTGGACTTCTAGAATGTAGAAAAATGATACAAACTTAGAAAATTTAGTGTATTTGTCTTCTTTATTGGAATTTTACTTTAGAACCGGTGCATATGATGATGAAAATCTGAAAACACACATATCCTTTCTTTCATCGTTTCTTTCGTAGTTGTTCTTATCCCTTCTTAAATTTGCATCGCTTGGTGAAAAATTAATTTACGAATATTCAAAGAATCCAGAAAAAAATATCTTTAAACTTTCGGTTAACTGCATTTTCTATCAAACATTCTCAAACTAATACAAAGATTAATAGGCCCATAAACAAATTATCTTGCTTGTTTACTTTGCAAAAGTATATGTATGCGCTCGATTATTCTAAGTGCTTTCGTCCTTAAGAACAATTTTTTGCATATAAAATGACAAATAAATGTTTGTGATTGAGTGATTATGAAATTATAAGTCAATGTTATTAGGGAGTGCATCTGATGTAACACAGTTCGCAGTAAAAATAAAGGATGACTCTATGGCCAGATGTAAGGCTATCCTGATGGACAGTGTCAATGTCAGGCCATCCCAACTCTATGTCAACAGTTCTTTGAAGTTTCCTAAAGGGCTATCATATATCATTCCACGTGTATTCAAAAAAGAAAGAAGCCATTCTCATGGAATTTGGATTAAAAATAATAATCAGTAAATGTTTGTTTAACTAACGCGTTTTTTTGCGACACGTCATTGTCGCCTTTAGGGCGAGATGGTCTACGTTGATATAAATATTAAATTAGCTAAGAGTATTTTGTTTGTAATTTAACGTTCTTACAATTAAATTTTGATTGAATTTCCATTTTGAATATCCATTATAATCATGAACGAGAAAACCAAATCTCAAATCGTTTGAGGTATTTGCTTTCAATTGTTGAAATACCCTAAAACGTGTAATGAACGAAAGATGAAGTGTCATATTTTTAATTTATTAAATGTAGTAATGAAAAATTTCAAAATAAAATTTTTTATGCAGTCTTATTAGACATATTTATTAAAATATTTTGAAACATTAACATTTAAAGAAGTTCACATTTCTCATGATTGAAAGAGTTTTGTCATTATTTGTATATTATTATTTAAAGATGTTTTGGAACAATTCAATGTCAGCATCTAGAAAGAGCCATTATTCGATGCATGTTATTTGCTCGAGACTTTATCGCTGGTATAATTCCAAATAATGTCTGAGAGATTCATAACTTATTAAATATAATATAGAAATTTATATCAACTATTATAACATCATTGAATCAAATAAAAAATACTTATTTTAATAATTTAAACCTTTTTCAATTAAAAATAATTATATAAATAAAATTTAGAAATTATTTAAGAATCCACACATTAGGATGGAGATTTGCATGTAAATTTTGCAAAGCGCTGTTATCTTTTTACTGTATATTAATTAAATAATCGTTTGGTATATCATCGCAGATAATTTCTCTTTATTATAAATAATTAATTATTTATGCTAAACGTTTTATATCCATGATATTTATGTATCATTTTTCTTTTTCAGTTTAGCCAAAACGTCGTTTTTAATTGTTTCTCTTAAAATTGGATTCCTTTTTCTATGGATTTAGATTTTTAAGTAATAAACTCAGAATAATTTGTGTTAGTGTTATATGGTAACTGTTTTTAAATATAATATTTGTGTATATCTGATGCATTTACACTCATTTTATAAAAAAGTTTTATAATAATTTTATTAATAAATTTGAATGAAATTTCAATTATTTTTCATTTTTCAATGAAGTTTTATTTCTTGGTACAGCTGACGCACAAAACAGAACTCATCAATCATTGCTTAACTATTGTTTTTAAATTAAAATTTGTACATAATATTAATGAACATATTTTCTCTTTCCTTTTTTTCTAAAATAAAAGTATATGCTACCTTTTTCCTTCATGATATTTTTCATGATAATTATAAGCTGAAAGTATTTTTTTTTTGCTCTCAGAAATTTCTATTTGTAAATTTAAACTTTATATAAACACGTAAAAAAATATTTTGTGATATTTTCATTTAATAACCAGTTTTCTTCAACTATAAAATATTTATATTTATAACATATTTTCATAATTATAAAAAATATCAACATTCAAATCTAAGTAATAAGGGCTATCTTTTCACATTCAAATTGTCATAAACCTAGGGTTTTTTCAGGATTTAATTTCAAAGCAATAAGGAAACATTACATGCGTTTTATTTCTAATAAAACTAAATATTGAGTAACCATTGCTAAAAACCATTGCTAAAAATAGTTTCTTTTCTTAAAGAAAAAATATATAGTTCAGTATAATTTCAGAACTCTGTAGAAAAGTATTTAAGCAATTTACAGCTATCACTTTCGTAACAGTTAGGGCATAGTAAGGCTATATTGAAAGTTAAAATTAGCACTACGTCATTGTGTTGAACTGGAAATTCTTGGTAATTTTTCAAATATAATAAAAAAAGCTTATTAACCAGGAATAAATCCTGAATAAAAAATACATCTTATCTTTTTAGAAAAAAGAAGTTTACACTAAAGACGAAGACTTAAGATACGGTGAAACTCTAGAAATATATGCTGTAATTACGTGACATCTTGAATAATTAACAGACAGAGTATTAAACCAATTCTTCAAAACAGGAAGGAATTTCAACAAAACTTTAATGCACAACAATTGCACATAGTTTTGTCTACTTAAAAAAATATGTACTTTTGGCAGCTTGTCACAATTTTAAAGTTGGCGTTGAATTCACTAACTCTTGCAAAAAAAGGACACTTCTGTTTGAGAAGCTAACATTTAAATTTTTCTGAAGTCGACAGAATCATCTGTTTTTTTTTTACATTACAAATTAGTTGAAAGTAAATTTTCTTACGAGTCCTTTTCCTTAATTTTACTTTCAGACAACTTGAACAGCACTAGTATGCACTTATAATTAAATACTCCAAGTAACGCAATTTAATATTATAAAAAAAAATTCTACTACTTTGGGGGAAATGGGAATCTATGCACGGCGTATCTACAAATATGTAAGATTTACAATTGTTGTGTACATCACAACTCGGTACTTACGTATTATACCGTCTTCGCCAACGATCGCCAACGGTTTAATAACTCATTGGCGACGGATTTAAATTTGGCGATAAAGATCAACGGATTACACCATTGTTGGATTACCATAAGTGGCGGTTTAGCTACTCATTGGTGACGTCATCAAATTTGGCCATAAAGTTGGACGGTATAATGCGTAAGTACCCATAAATCTTCAGATCTCTCCCTCACTGTAAATATTAATATTTTTATTCGCTGATGACTTTCAAA
Source organism: Argiope argentata (assembly GCA_026289955.1). Lineage (NCBI taxonomy): Eukaryota > Metazoa > Arthropoda > Arachnida > Araneae > Araneidae > Argiope > Argiope argentata. The sequence goes on along the minus strand of JAOUZG010005735.1, from coordinate 7,425,509 downwards.
ATATTATTAATTGAAACCTGTTGAATGATTGAGCGAAGTATTCTTCAGTGATGTTGAAGTTTCAAAGAATTTTCTTTCCTGGAAGTGCAAAGTAGATTTCATTGAAATTTGAAATGAAATCGGTTGATAGAACAGAAAAAGCAATACCTTTCAATCGTTAGAATTACATATACCATTGAGAATTATCATCAGCATATTAAACTGCAAAATTGACATGAAAAAAGGGACCAAGGACTAAAAGAGATTAATAGGTATTATAGTTCTTTCTTGCAAATTACAGTTTCCAAATGTCCAACAATTACAATTCCCAACATGAAATTTGCAAATAATTCACGAGTCCGGTTACAATATTTCTAGCAATTCTACTTTCAAGTCCTAGATGGCGTTGAGAGTATAATTGCATGAACTCTCTCAAGGGAATTTCATAATGTCCAGAGATTTGTCTGATCAACTCATAACTCGAATATCCTCACTTTCTAAACATTTTCGACCATAAATCCTGTTTTGATAATTGTTGGTAATTGATAATTGGTTAAATGTATAATAAAGATCCAACTTTTCTCATGGAAATGTGATCATAAGAATCCAAAATCTCATGCTCATTAATAGCCAAGACGCACAGATGAACCTGTATGGTATAGAAGAATTGGTATTACATGGCGCACAGTATACTCAAACTGGAACAGAGATAAAGGAAGTATCGTTCTTTTTATGATTGATCCGAAATACTTAACTATTGATTCTCGACAGTATAATCATGTAGAGGAAACCAGATAACCCCTAACAATCTGCTGATATCTGAGTAAAAAACCCGGCATGTAACGGTGAACTGATGTTTTGATTAGGTATCCCTTTGTTCGAGGGTATAGTCCTTCATGTCTTTCACAGATAATTTTGTGACTGCCGTCAGATAAAGGATGATATTTCGGAGTCTTCCATCGCCCTTTCAGGTCTGTAATTACCTCTAATTTCATTTGGTCAGATAGAGCTCAAATTTCGGAAAAAGTAATATCAAATGGATTGCACAACAGATCTTTTCAACTTAACCGTATAGATAACATATACGATATTTCTTTGAAGGCTTAGTGATTGGTGAAGGGATATATACGTATCAGAATATCAAATTATGAGAAGAACTGTTTAGTCTAAAGCTTTATGTTAAAACACATACAAAGAGTTTTTGTTGTAAAAAAGAAATTAGAATCAAGGAAAATAAAAAGAATATTTCAAAATCAAAAATAGAAGACAAAGTGTACGAAAAATAATAAATAGTAATAGTAGAATGTCAAATAGAGAAACATATAGTATTTTGAAATTCTCAAAAAAGAATTTTTTTGAAGAATTATTAATCAAAGAACTATTTCATTAAAATATTTCCATAAATAAGATAAAATTAATACGCTGCAATTTTTATTTCAGGGTGGATTGATGTAATTTAAGTTAAAGCGATTTCTATTTATATTCATCTTAATTGGGTCTTATAATCAATTATATTTTGTATTTGAAACTATAATTAGCAACTAAGATATTTAAAAAAATAGTGACGTAAAGGAAACACATTTTTGTATTTGAAGGTTTGTTTAAATTTTCCCTTCCTATGTAGAAAAACAGAGATATATAATCAGGGTTTAATTATTACTAAGCTTTCAAGATACATATTTTAAACAACAAAATATATATTAATAAACCACAGATTCATTAAAGGTTTTGAAATAATAATTTTTACTAACAAAAAATTACATAATTTTTTGTTAATGCAAATTAGTATGCAGGCTTGATTTTAAAAACTCATAAAATTAAAAATAATTTTTTAGCACTCATTTATAAAAACATAAAAATATTTTAAAGAAATTTTATTTTTTAACATTTTATTAATATAAATTTTTTGAAATCTAATCTCTGTGAAATTCTTTCATTTCTTGTTAATAAAGTTAATTAAAATATGTTCAATTGATAAATCTTTAATCAATTTTTGGTTCATTAAAATAATTCTTTTATTGTTTAAAATGCATATCTTGGAAGAATAATTAGTTTTATAAAAAAATTAGAATTAAAAGCAATTATAAATAAATATACGTTTATATGGCCGATTATTGTAATCATACAACAGCCTGAATGTAATTCCGACATTTAAAACAGTTGATTCATCTTCCATGTTCTTTTCTGATTGTTTTTTGCATTATAAAAAATATTAAAAAATAATGCATTTCGTGAATTATATTATTTTTGCTAAAAATAAAAGCATAACAGGGAATTGCAAGAAATTTCATAAAATCAACACCTAGCTAAAACAATTCATTTATAAAATAGCAATGGGAATTATCCCATTCTGATATTTAGTTAAAACTGAATTAATTTTAAATAAGAATTTGATAAATATTTGTTTTAAAATAATTGTTTTAGTCATCCGAATATAGTCGATTTTTTAAAAAACTATTCACAGTAAAATTCTCCACTTTATTTCATAATTTATTCAAAATACATTAAGCTTATTTTACGATAAGATTAGTTTGCATTGATTTATTTGAACTCAATCTATTTCAATTCATAAAACAAGTAATATAAAATACAATTTTTAGAATTCAATTCCTACCTAGGTTAAAAAAAAAAGAAAAAAATTACTTTAACTACTTTTTATTAAATAATTACAATTAATATAAATGAGACAGAATCACAATATTAAGCGGCAAAATAGAAAGCTATTTCCTGGGAATTTCTGTTCTCCTTTCTATACATAGTGTTAGAGCTCGCAGTCCAAGAATGTGAATCCAACTCCATACCAACCAGACTATCCCGACCTGACAGTTATAATTACTATAAATAATTGATCAAAAAGTTATACTAACGTTGAATTTTCAACGCCAATTGAGAATTTAAAGCCAATTGTGATAACTAAAAATGCGTGATTTTTCTACACCATCAGGGAAACACAATACAGATTAAAAATTTCTAATTTTCTTTATTCTGTATTATTTTAATTTTAAAGTACTTCAAAATGAACCGGAAAAATCGATTTATTAACAATGTTTAATTTTAAATGTATCAAACATTATAAAAATAAACAGAATCGTTTAAAATAATCGGCCGAATACATGTTAAGCCTAACCTCATTAATATAAGGAAAGAACAAACTTAATTCGTTACTTATTTGGCGGAGGAGAAATGAAGATTTTCGGAGAGAAATTTGGTGTTTAATTAATTAATAAAAAAACTAATGAATAAATATTTGAAAAAAAAAACTACATTAACATCAAATGTTATCCACTACAAGTTTAAAAAATTTACATGAACTAGATTGGATGAATACAAATCATTTTAATTATGATTGAAATATATGAAAATAATAATTATATATATATATATATATATATATATATATATATATATATATA
>JAOUZG010005735.1:7388035-7422017 GCA_026289955.1 Argiope argentata | reverse complement strand
TATATATATATATATATATATATATATAAACAAATGAAAGATGGAAACTCTCTCTCAAAATTCCAATTATCTTCCCTCTTATACTATTCATGACTTACTGTGATTCTATTCTAATGTGTAGGAATTTGTGACTGTGAACCAATCGTGAGTAAAACACCACTCATTCAAAATCACTCAGTATCAAAACCGACAGTTAGTGCGGAAAAATAAGTGGAATTGCAATCAAGAGTTGCAATAGCTAGTTTATTATTCAATCCATCTTCATTTACGTCTTTTCAGTAATTTTTAGGAACAAGTTTGAACCACTTAGATTTTTTAGAGTTCAAAAGGAAGAATAGAAATAATTTTTATCAGTAAAGTTTTAAAAGTTCAAATTATATATCAATATATTGGCATAGTAATTGTTCTTTTTAAAAACCGTAACAGCTGATTTAAGTAAGTATATAACAAACTATCTTCCAAGTATAAATTTTTCTTAATAGACTAGATTAATCTTTGGTGTTTTAAATATAAAAATATATTGTTCCATGCAATCTCATTTACACGTACAGGGTGACCATAATTAAACTGACAGTGCTCACGGTGTTCTGTTGTACGATCTATTTGCGAGAATGACGCCACATTTTGTAGGGAGATAAAACAAGACGGGGGACGAAGGATTCCACGAAAATAAATAAAAAAATAAATAGTTCCAAAAGTTACCACTAGGGGAATATGTGGCTTGTGTAATAGAAAATATAGTGTTAACTATTGCAAATCAATACGGAAATAAAATTACCTTTCATTCTGTTCATTCAAATCATGTTAACTGTGACTGCCGTGTTTGTGGACCACATATTACATTCTGTGCACAGTATTCACAACAGCAGAAAGTAACATGTCCGCAGGAATCTCCCGCACAGTCCGTGATTTGTTATTCTTTATAAACACGGCAGCTACATTGAACATGATTTGAATGTGCAAAATAAAAGGAAATTTTATTTCCGTATTGATTTGCATTTGTTAACATTCTATCTTCTATTACACAGCGCCAAATTTGCCCCTAGCGGTAACTTTTGGAACTAATTTTTTTTTTGCGGAATCCTTCGTCTCCCGTCTTGTTTTATCTTCCCACAAAATAAGGCTTCCTTCTCGCTAATAGATCACGCTATAGAACACTATGAGCACTGTCAATTTAATTATGGCCACCCTGCATATTGAATAACTCAAATATAAATCCCCAAAAGAAATAAAGTTTTTCTTGTTTAATTAGTTTGTTGGACTTCAATGAAAACTTTACGGGGTATTAAATTATTTAATATCATTGCATACACATTTATGTGTAAAAAACAAAATTACTCTTCTTTTTTTTTCAAGAAAGATAGGAAACAGAATTAAAACCATCTGAAACTCTAAGATTCGAAAATTTAATCCAAAACAACATAGTTTAATAATGTTCTGGCTTCGATTTATTTACTTTAATGTTTTAAAAGTTTAACATCATTAAAAAATATCTTTAAAAAATCTTAAAATTTAGAGAAAAAAAATTTCGAGCCTGAAATCTTTCAAAGGCTATTTTCGAATTTTATTGCGATGTAAAAATAATTTTAATTCATTTATAAAATTCAAAATTATTGATAAAATGAGTGAGATTTCTAGTGGTGGTCTACTTAAAACATAACTTACATTTTGTTATTTTTTTCTATTATGTACGTGTTATTCAAGAAACAATTTCATGCCAAATTTGGCAACTTTAGGCCATGTGAAAGCCTTATAAAGCGTTTTTCCCGCCATTTCTCAAAGAATAATTTCAAATGCCGGCTTTCTGGTACAGAGGTAGCGCGTCTTCCTCGTGTTCTGGGAGTTCCGGTTCGGGTATGGTTGGTCTTCTGTGCATTATCTGTGAGATGTGTAACTGCCCCCCCCCGGAATAAGAGGCTGTACAAGCAAATGTGATGAGTGTGTAGCCAAGTCGTACTCTTGGCCCTAGTTCGCGCTACTTCAAAAAACAAGAGACGTTCTTTTCAGCTTAAATCTACTGCTGTATCAGCAGGAGGCTTGTCCATGTCAAGTGCCATAAGCAACAACAAAATGTGAAGAGAATGAGAATATTAAAATCTGGACAGATAGTCTTTCAAGTTTGCTGGCAATTCAAAATCCCCATTCCCCTCATCAACTTGTCCGAGACATCCAGTCCTTACTCGTCCAAAACCCAAATATTCTCTTAAGATGGATCAAATCCCATGTTGGTCATAGGGGTAGTGAAGAAGCTGATATCCTAGCGAATCCAGCCATTACAGAAGGTGTATTGATGGAAGCTCCTAAACTCCGGTGTCATCTTAAGCATCAACTTCAAAATTTTTTAATAAGGAAATGGCAAATTCTTTGGGATAGGGAAACACTGGTCGTTCTGTATATAAAATCATAAAAACAGTAAAACTGCAACCACTCTCCTGGATGCGTGAAGAAATTTTGTTTGTTACAGGACATGGTCCATTCCCTTCTTTTCTTCACCGGTTCCATTTATCAGAAAATGACTATTGATCTTGTGGAGAAGTCGGCGATCCCATCCACTTTGCAACATCCTGCCTTTTTACGGTTTCATGGTACTTTCGAAAACCCTCATCTTCGCTAAAAAGTCTTTGGTTTAAAAGAGTTCTTAATAATTAATATTCCAAAAAAAGAATCATAAACATGATTAGATTTCTAATTGATCATGGAGAACTGTTACAGTTCGATTAAGCTCATCATTTTTAGATTATCAATTAATATCACGCGTTTTTATAATAAATCCAAACTGTGAACTTAACCCTTCAAGTTACTAATTTTTTTTATTCCTTCATATTTTCATCCATACTGAACATTATGATATTCATTCATCCATTTTTGTTGTACTCCAGACCTTCTTCACTCTAATTTTTATCACTTATTGTTATGTCAAATGTCTGTATATTTTGTCTCTTGTATGTTTCTTTCTAACAATGTTCTAATGTTCTAATCAGTTGAAAAAACAATTAACTGACTATTATTATTATTATTTGGTTTTTAATAAAGTCCACCTACATCTATACCAAACCGAAAAGGGGCCATTTGAGTCCTAGAAACGGAGGTGTGGTGTTAAGTGTTTAAGCAACAACAACATAATTTTTAAATAAAAATCTTGTAAATATTATCTTTTAATTACGCATTCAATTACGCTATACGCATTCAATTATTTTTTTAATTAAAGTAGAATTTCACACATATTTCAGTGTTTCCAATGTATTTCAAGATATTTATCCATTCCCAGTAAATTATGTTAACATTATTGCATCAAAAATAGTTTACAGTATTTTGTATTAAATTAAAATTGACACTTACTATAAAATGTCATTTTTTTATATGACGAATGGGGGAAAACGGAAATCATTTCTATGAAAGAATTCCCGATAGAGGCAGAAATTAATCGCGATTAAATCTCCAACAAATATCCCAGCTTCATTCGAAGACAGCTTAAAATGTGACTGATGATTTGATGAGCACATTGCACTGCATTAAAGTGGCAGTGGCACATTTTTTTCTTTCTACCGCTGCTTTTCCGCTTTTTTCGCCGCTACGTATTTTCTAGCGTAAGTAGGAAACTGTCATCGTTTAAGGTCAAGCAGATTAGAGAAATCTTTCGTCGCTCAAATCGCTCCTTAAATGTTTAATATCTAGGGTACAATATTTGGTCTCGCCGGTCATGGGTCAGCGCAGATGAGATAATTCCGTTCTGAGGAGGTTTGTCTCCGAGGGAGAGGGAGAAAAAAGGTCCTGGCCAATATTTCACTGAATAATACTTGTGTTTAGGCTTGCGTCAAACACTGTAGATGAAAGCTGATTCGTAAATGTAGGAGGAAAAGCGTGAGAATTTGTGGAAAATAAATCTCCCATCGATCCTATTTTATTGTAGTCGCCTTAAGCGACCAGTTTGACCCAAGTGATTCCTGGTTGCTAAACATTTCGATCAAGTATTTTGTACAACTTAGCATTAATGCTGACCCCAGAAAACAATTTTTAAACTTAAAATTTTGATAGTTATTTAAGTTATTTTATTTTTGAAGCTTCTCGCCTTTTTATTCGTTGTGTTATGCCTTTGCTCTAGTTGTTTTTAAAAAAATTAAGATATTAAAAAAACATCTTATACGAAACCTTACTCAATATTAAAGAAATGAGCCAACTTTTGTTATAAAATCGTTAAAAATAAGGGGAAAAAGTCCATGATGAAATTTTTAATGAAAGCGATTTGAATTTTGCCCAAATAATGTATATATTAATGTAAAATACGCAAAAAATATAGAAAAAAATTAATAACAATAGAAAAATTTCATGTCAAAAAATTGCTATAATGAGGATATATATTTATTTTAAGACTAATATAAAAATTATCTCTGCACTGTAATAATTTCAGATACTATCCTATAACAGCTCCGAAATTTTACTTAATTTAAAGTAAAATTTCAAAAAAAAATTTGAATTAATACATTCTAGTCCTCTTAAATATATATGTATCAAGTTTTATCATCCATGAAAAAAAACCAGTAAGTTGTTTAAAATGCTAATAGATGCATACATATTCATCTTCCTTTTTTACTGAAGATTTTCAATTGCAACATGTGATTATGTCTGAATATTAACAATATTTTTATGAAAAGAAAAAGAAGGTTTTCTTAATTTTTGATGCACGCAAGTTAAAGGATTTTTATGTCCTACTTTAAAAAGTTTTTAATATTTCAATAATCGTTTGAAATATAGAAGTTATGTTATCAAAAAATAAAATTTTTTAAAAATAATTTCTCAATTGTTAAATTTATAGAAACAAAATTTTACTTTGATTTCCTACATGGCTGAAAAAAATTGATACTTTAAAAAAATTTAAAATTCTATTTCCAAATTGAAATGAATAAACATCGCTATTTTAAATATATTTTTGAATTTCCCAATGTAAAAACAAACAAACTTGAACTACATGTATGACACAAAGATATTGTACAATATTCTATAATAATTTACATAATAATATGCAAAATTGTAGGAAGCCTCTCATTAGAATTTAAAAATAGATACAAAGAAGTTCGATATTTTTATAGTTTATAATAATGTCTAAAGTTTATAGCATTATAATTTAATGTTTTATTTTCAACATCTTCAAACTAAAATTGTGGCTTAAAAGTAGTAAGCGTTTGACTTTAGAAATAATTGAATATTTTTCTTCAGGTGAAAGGGTCATTGTACTTGAGACATTTCGTTCTTCATTGATACAACACGAATTTAATTCTATCAGAAATAAATGCTATTAACATTAACAGCACTTTAAAAAATATTATATTAAACTTTCTCTTTCGTGCAATAGAATATTTCAAGCAGGTGAAAATATGATTCATTGAAGTACACAGCTTAAAATTGATTCTGTTCTAAAGATTCTTAAAAGATAAGAGAGAATTTAAGAAGGGGAAAAAACAGGAATTACTTTTTTTAAGAATATTTTTTTATCTTAGGAAAAAGAAATTCTTAGACATTTTATTTTTAATTAAGAGAAAAGAATCGGGAAGTAAGATGATCTCTTCAGAATTTCGCTGCATTCTCACACTAATAGACCTTTAAAGCAGCTTTAATCCACAAAGTTGCCCAGAGGCATTGACCTTTTTTTACTGGCAATCCTCTAAGATTCCAATTTCTTTAGAATGTTTTTTCGTACTAAAACATCTTTAACAAGTAAAAAAGTATTTTTTTATTTCGTGCAGCTTAAGATAAGAAGAATTCTTTCTCATCTTGATTAACTGTAAAACGTTTTCCCTTTTTCAAACAAGTGATAATATTAAACGAAAATAATTAATTGAATAAATGAATATTTCTTTATTTGTATGAAAAATTCATGAATGGTTAAAATTTGATGAACAGATAATTGGTGTTTTTCTACAAACTGATTTTTGCTTTAAAGTGTGAGTTTTAAGGCCTAATAAAATTGAATCAAAAGCTAAGTTTTATGATTTTTAGTATAATTACAATACTACAAAATTAGAATTATCAATCAGTTCTAAAGGTAATGCGAGTTAAGTATCAACAATAAATGGATTATTTAAAAAAGATAATTTAGACTAAAATATGACAACGGACATAAAAAGAGTCTTATACTCAATTAGGTTTTTAAAATTATCTGTCTATATATATATAAGTGTAAAGTGTATTTCAAATAATTCTGTATAAATATATAAACAGAATTATTTGAAAAACACTTTACTACAAATCAAATTTAATAAGATTTGATAAACTTTTATGAAATATTTTATTAATTAAAACTGAAAATAAATAAAATATAAAGGTCATTAAAATAGAACTAATTGTTCATCATAAATTAAAACAAGTACTTTAGTTCTTTCCCGTCTTTAAAAAATTTTAAATTTAGAGACCTGGCATAAAATATTTAAATCCAAGAAAGATCTTTCAAACACATTAGACGTTTTTTTTTTTACAAAAATAGAACAATTGGGTAACTATTTTGAAATAGAACTAATAACGCTATGCTAAAACTATCAAAAGGAAACTCACGTAACTTGTTTCGCAATTTTTAAATCATTCGAAAATTCAGGACTGCAAAGAATTAAAAATAAATTTTCTTTTCCAGCTACCAAAGATTTTATTTTTCTTTTGTACTGGGAAGCGAATATGGGTATCATTAATCACTAAACAGTATTTTGAATCTCAATGTCATGCATAGTATCAATTAACGAACAATGTTTCTTCTAAAAGATGTCTCCCTTATTGTCTGCATTCAAGGACATACAAAAAAAATTATATGCATGCATGGCTGCTTGCTGTTTACTTCCTTTACTCTAACTACGGCTGAACACACTCTCATTCATAAGTAACTTTCTGATCATCGAGTGTAATGCATAAAATCGTTGAAAGCTATTCTTGGGGTAATTTCATTCAATCACACATCTCTTTATATATTTAACAATCGCAGCACTAGCATCGTATTAGGTAATCCATTATTGGACGTTGCCAGATATAGAAAAGTGTGGTTTCGTAATATTTTCAAGTGTGATTTCTTGCATGCAATTTGGAAGATTTTGAAAGTCCTGTTTTAAGCTAAAAAAGTCAAGAATTTTTTTGAAAATATTCGTGCTAATTTATTGCACAATGACATCCCCGTTTCTCATGTTTGCACGTGCCGTCGTGATGTCGTCTGCAAAGACAAATCAGATAAATGTCAAAGTTTTAATATTTAACAATGCGAATTTCGAATGCTTTAAAAATACGTTGTTGTTATTTATGACACTTTACAAGTCGGCTGAAAGATCTGTCAGTGATTTAAGCCGAGTAAACGCCTCTTGTTTTTTCAGTAGCGCCAAATAGGGCCAAGAGTACGTCTTAGTTACTTCATTCATCAAATTCGCTTGAACTAACCCTTTTGACAAGGGAGCACATTCATACATCTAATAGATAGAACACAGAAGAACAACCCTTCCCTAACCGGGACTCGAACCTGGGACTCCCAGATCACGAGTAAGACACACTACCTCCCCCCCCCCTATGCTAGAACGCCGGGTTGAAAAATATGTGGAAATATTAATAAGACGATAATGATATTATATTGAAAATATTGGCGTATCTTATTGTCGCATCAATTCGAAAAAAACTATAAAATTGTTGGTAAGAATCATATTAATTGTGATATTTTAATATAGCCATGATGTAAAAGAAATTACTAAAAGCACAAGTAAGTTTATATGAGGAAATATAGTAAACGAATTCTTAAATATTGTATAGTTAATTGACGCTTACTATAAGTTTCAAAGTATGTAGTTCTATTTACAGTTTCAACTAGCAAGTACTGACTTATAAACAATGAACTTTTTTACAATAATATTCATTCACTAAAAAAATAGCAATTAAAATTACCAGAAAAATTACTTTTTAATACTATAAAAATTTTAATGTGTACAATACAGTAAGAATTCAAAATGAGATAGAATTCATTTAGTGTTTCATCTACTAGCTGTTCTCTCTATTCTATTGTAAATGTATATCATCTCAAAATAGTTAAAGATTTATTGAAGCTCAGTTATATTCGATATCCTGCATATCATAGTTAATGGAAAAAATATTTTTACTGGTTTAAATTATGTATAATTTCTTCAAAAATATTTTCAAAATTCTATTTCTTTCATCAAATTTTCTTAATGTGTCATTTATAATTTGTTTCACCAAAAATCATGTTCTAATAGAAATTTGAATTCACTAAATTTAAGATTACTATGAAGTTATAGTGTGGAGTTTTAGAATTTCTAAAAAGGTAATGCAAATTTAACTAATAAATTCTTAAAATATGAACAGCCTGGAATGCAAAATAGAGCAAAGACGTAGATTCGAACATCTTGTATCTCTGTAACAAGCATTCTTCGTCAAAAGTATTCCACGAGGAGACTTCTCTACATCTTAGCTGGATTTTGAATTTGATTTCGATCGATATGCAGGATTAAGTATAGCGTGTTATCAACAAAAAATTTTCGATTTTTTCCGTTGCTATTTTTTATGATAACAATGAAAAAAATTGGAACAACAATGTAACTCGAATCAGCTTGTTTTATTTAAATTCTAAACGAATGTTATATATGTCTAGGGTTACAGTTATGTGTATTTGATTAGATGAAATGAAAAGTTATATTCGAATATTTTCGTTTCCATGTATAAAAACAGTTACTCAGGTCAATGAACCTTCATAAAATATTTTTTCAGTTATTTGTTATTTATACATCTACGTAATCTTCCATATCACCAAATTAATTTTTAATTAATAGAAATAAATTATTATATACACCAAAATGTGCAGATGTATGCAAAATGGGCATTATTATAAACACCAATTATAAAATGTGCAATTTATTATATTTAAAATAATATTATTAACATATTTCTACTAGGTAATATATTTTGAAATGCCCATGCTTCTAGATAATTAAGAAGTTTTTAAAATCCATTTTATTTAAGCAACCTTATGAATGAAATGAATTAAAATAATTTTAATCAAGTTTGAACATTAAAAGAAGTTCTACAAAAGATGTAAAACAACACATACCAAATAAATAATGTATTTTAAATTGTGATAAACTGATCGCCTATATACAAAACACAAATTAAAACAGTACATGAAAACGAAATAAATCCTTAGATTCAAATTTTGATCAACTTTTTTCATTTCAAAAGTAATCATAAAAATTAAATCATAAAATGTATTGCTTCTGAAACTTAAAAAATTAACATCCAATAATTATAAAAAGAAATACTAATGGAAACACGTTAAAAATCATTAAATTAAAATCGGATGATAACTTAAAAACTCTAATGTGTAAATGAGTATTCGTATTTTGAACGTTTAAGTTGACGAATAATTCTAAATATTTTTTGCAAATCATGTTTATAATAATGCTAAATATTCGATTATATCACTCCAAAAAATTAAACCGAAAATCCCTTTTCATGTTTATTACGTAGCAACTCTTTCCTATACGACGATTTGCAATTAGATCAAGGTCAATCAAACGATAATCTAATTGATCTTCTGATAAAAAAAATCTGGAACTTGAACCGTGTTTGATGATTGATTTGATTTTCTATTTAGATTAGTTTCTCGGCTTACTATCACACCATCAATTGAATGATCCACACAATTATATTTTGCGTTATTTGAGATAAAAGTACGGTGTCTAAATTTTTATACAACTTTTATATTTCTTTTAAACATATTTCCTTTTTCATTTCCCAAAAGTGTTATTAACAACCAGTAAATGGATTTAATATAATTATTAATAGAAAGTTCCCTACTATAATTTCCATATAAGCAAAGTATTTTAGTAAGCTAACCTATTAAACTAAAACCATCTGCACACTTACTTTTTAAACTCGTTGTATTAAGTTGCTTTGAATATCACTATTTTAACCCTTCGCATTCCGATTGTGCAAGACGGTGCATCATTTTGACGTTTTATTTATTCATTTTTCAAATTAAATTGTTAAAAACGCCTACATAATGGTTAAGAGATGTAGATTACTTTTTCAAAGAAACTCGACTTAAAAGAATCATGTATATTTATTTTTCATAATAAACAAATCTCTGTATTAGGTGAATAATACAGCATCTAATTATTTTCCGGAGTGCGAAGAGTTTAATATAGATTAGACAATTTTAAAAGCTACTTCGAAAAATATCAGCGAATTAAAGTGAAATATTTTCTCGAGGAAGACAAAATTATGAAATTCAAAATTTCACTATTCAGTAAGTTTTAGTTCATTATTGTGAAACTCACGTTTAATAATATATTCTTTAAAACCTTTTTTAAAGCATTTTCTTAAGAGAATTATATATTTATATCAAATAGTTTAGCAAACGAATCCACAAGAGCAGTGGTCGGCAAACTTATTATCCAAAAATCCAAATGTGAACATTACAACAATTAAAAGAAAATTGGGAGCCAAATCTACTTGTTTAGTAAACTTTTATTGCACTAAATAAGTAATACACTAAATAAAACTAAATTTTATACTTAATAAATATTTATTAATGCGAAATTAGAGCCGCACTTAAGGAGCCAAAAAGCCACATGCGGTTCTGGAGCCACACTTAGTCGACCACTGCACTAGATGAAGCACCTTATATATTACATTCAGGAGTAAAGGACTCTAGTCTTAAAATCAATAGTCCTACTATTTAAAATTAGTTAAATAGTTAAAATACTATTAAAATTAGTTAATAGTCGCATTTTTTCTGCAGAGCATTTATTATTTCAAAAAAGAATGAAATATAATTCTTTAAAGCCTTTTGAAAGCATTATATATGGGGAATTATACATTTATCTCAAATGGTTTAGCATTATAGGTTTATAGCAAACAATCCACTAGAGCAATGGTCGCCAAACTTACTAGCCAAAAAGCCAAATATGAACATTATAATTAAAAAAAATGGGAGCCAAATCTACTTGTTTAGTAAACTTTTATTACACTAAACAAGTAGTACATTAAATAAAAATAAATTTCATATTTAGTAAATAGTTATTAATGTGGACAATGAGCTGCACTTAAGGAGCTAAGGAGCCATATGCGACTTTGGAGCCACACTAAGCCGACCACTGCACTAAAGGAAGCATCTTATACATTACTTTCAGAAGAGGACACCAGTCTTAAAATCAATAGTCTTACTATTTGAAAATATCCCAGCTTTAATATTATGGATGAAAAATTCACTTCTACAAAAAATAAATATATGAAAAATCCACTTTAGTTCTCAGTGTGAGAACCGAATAGATCCCAGGGGACTTTAAAATCCATCTATATTCTAACCTCGAATCGAATGAGTTGGTGAAAGGCATTTGCCGATTCTAATTCGAAGAATTCAGCTTTCTAATGTAAATAAACAAACACTCTGTAGGAATCTTATACATTTCTTGAGCTGTATTATAATATTTTAAGACCGAATCAAACATCTTTGGTGAACTTGCAGTTTACGAATAATTAGATTCAGCAACAAAACCTTGTCATTTTTTAAACTTTATGGTCATTCTATGTCCTGAAAGAATATTTTATACAGATTTCTATTAAGTCAACCGAACCTTTTTATTCAATCCGAATCTTCAAACAGCTGAATCGAACTACAATTTACCTGATTTGAGTTATTGATTAAGTAATAAGATTCCATTTCCATTTTAATCCAGTTCTGCTAAACATCGTTTAGTTTTCTTCAACTTCTTTAATAGGATAAATATCAATCTGAATCCCATTTAAAGTGAAATTTACCGAATCCCGTGTAATTAACCCCAGGGAAAATTCTAATGCTTTCTGTTTGACTTCCCAAGGGAAGATAGCTAAATCTTGCTGTTTCTTATCTGAAGAATAGTGAATTACAGAGGTAAATGCTAAAGAGAGCTAAGGGATAATTTATTAATGGCGTACTTTGCGTACACTCGGTTACAATTAGTTAATTAATTCTGTGGTATTTATTTTTCTGAATATTTTAAATTCTTAATTTAGTTCCCTAGATATCCCTGAGAAAGAAGGTTCATGATTTCCAGATCAGACTTATTTACTTGCATTGTAATTCTAAGTGAATAAAAGGTAATGTTCAAATGTTTCTGAATTATATATTTCCGAAAATGTCAATGACACTATTCAGATATAAATGCCAGTTACATCAGTGCAAATACGCAAAGGTCATATCCCATTCCTTTCTTATTGAAGGTGATTAACTCATTATTCGATTACTTTTCATTATTTACAAAAATTTTGCTATCATCCAATTTTACTCTTTAGCTTAAGTTTATATATGCCAAATATATGTCTAGTATTGAACAACAGTTGAAAAAACAAGTGATCTTAAATTCAATCATAGATTTTAGATATTTCAAAAACTATTTCAATAATCATAAATATATAATCTGTGAATGATTCTACATCAGATATAAGGGGGTTTGGGGTTAAAATTTAAGTCAATCATTCCTTTTCCTATCTTATTTACCGGAGAAAAAACTGCTTTTGAATAAAAAAAATGCAGCATATATATGGTTAATACAATGGAAAATGTTTGTTTAGAAATAATATAGCCTAAAAGGATTATACTTCAACATAATTCCATTTTTAAAGAATTTTTTATTATTTTTTCTGGGTTTTTAATTCAACAGAATACTCTGTATTTAATATTTCGCAAACAGGTGAAATGAAAGAATTAATTCTATCGCACAGTTTGAATCAGATATAAAACGGCATTCAATGATGATACATTTAAACGGATTTTTGATTTGTATTCAAGATACCTTATTATGATTTCCTTATACACTTATATATATAGACACAGAGATATCTAAAAACTCAAATAAGTAGCTCAATTGCAATTTTGTAAGATATTCTATGAAATGGCTAAAATTAAATAAAATATTCTATTAAACAGGAAATCTTATTAAATAACCTAAAGCAATAAAAATGTACCATTGAGATGTTATTCCAAAACAATCGACCTAAATCTGCCTTATTTTATTCCATGATTATATTACAAAATGGAATATATTTTAAAATTCAGATTAAAGTTTTAAAAAAATCCGATATGCTATGTTTTAATTAGACTTTCGAGTTTCCGTCATCGTTTTCATTATAATTTTACAATTGACACTAATTTAAAGATACTTTATTTATTTTTCTTAATTCACTGAGATGATTTCTATTAAAGAATTTACGAATAATTGATGTGAAAGAATTTATTTTGAAACATATATAAAACAAAATTTACACATGTAAATGATTTATGATCTTTAATCTTAATTCAAGACTTCTTTAATGATTTTAGAACTGATAAAAATAATCATCAATACCCCAAACTTTAAAGTAAAGTAAATAAATAAAATTGATCAACTCACTATTAAAATGAAAGTCCCAAAGAATTCGGATAGAAATTCTCTTACGGCAGGACTTTTCGTTCTGAATTTCTTGAGTATACCCGGTGGAGACGCCATTGGAGAATTTGAGAGTATGAGCAGAACGGAGGAGATGGCGAGAAGTGAAACGAAAGCAATTACTCACACAAAAAGAGGAAGGTCACGTGAGGGTTTCAGATATTGGCTGTGATTTTGATCAACAGCTGAGGTCAATTCTAGGGTAATCTTTCACGAGATGTTTTCTTTCACTTTTAGTTTTTTTTTCAGAGTACTTGTGGTTTCCAATACGCTGTATCCACTTTCTTGAAAAGTGATATAGTTTTTGTAAAAGGCATATTGCCGATCTTTATTAATGCTATCGGATTTCTGCATGCTTGGCTACACGTGTTGTTCGAAAAGTATGATTGAATTATTGCTTTGATAGATCTGGAAGTAATATAAGAAATGAAAAAAAAGATTTATAAAAGAAAACGACAAATAATATGGGTTGTAAGCTTTATTGCATGAAAAGAAAACTTTTAAAATATTTTTTTGGTATCAAAGTATTAAGTGAGATCTATCTATCTATCTATGTTGCCGTTAAAGTATATAAGGCAGTTATTTTATAGAATACCTAGTTATTTCATAAATAACTGATCGTGTCCGTTAAAGTGTGTAATACGTTATTAATTTGACACTTTAACTAGTTATTCTATGAAATAACTAGGTATTCTATAAATTCACTATTGAAAGACATTTAAAATGTAAAATAAACAATTTATCTGAAATGAAATAACTAGGTATTCTATAAATAAACTAATGATACACAATTAAAAGGAAAAAAGATGCAATTTATTTCATTTATGCAGAGTATAAATGATATTTATGGAAACGTACCATAAAATCATTTGTTAAGACAAGGATTACTAAAATAACTCTCGTAATTACAAAGAACATTATTTCTAAAACAAAAACATTTTTTGTTGACACACTGAGTTTTACAAGAACATTTTTTTAAATCCCTGACCAGTACCTAAACTTTGAGATATATGATGTAGATTATTTTACACTTTAACTGGCTGTATATCGTTATTCTATGAAATAACTAGTTAAACCATGAAATACAAGAGAGTTTTACACTTTAACGAACACGATCCGATTTCATGGAATAACCCGGTATTTTATAAAATAACGGATTTCATACTTTAACAGTAACATACATAAGAAGAAAAATATACAGCTAAAACAAATAATTTCTATTTAGTTTAATAGATTACTTATAATTATTAAATAGAAATAAACTGTTTTGAGGCTTGATTTCTGCAGAAGTTTTTAGAATAGAAAACACCAGAAGGAAAGGAATTTACTTCGTTGATTTCTGAGCAGTTAACAACAACAAAAAAATTTTCTTTCAGGCAAAGCGGAAAAAAAATTCCCAAAGAAAAAAACGCGGGATTATTACAATGCTTTTTTTTGCCTCGAGAATGTTTTTTTTCACTTGTCTGAAACACGAAATTTGAAAAAAAAAATAATAAGCCGATATTGTATTGTTAAAATGGAAATGATTACATAAAAGCTCTTTAAAACTAATAAGTAAATGAAACATCTATCGAATAAACAAGACATTTTCTTTTTTTAATTATGTATAATGTTTATCATGTTGTAAATTGTTTTAGTTTTGGAACATCAAGATATACTTTGCAATTGTTAGGACTCTTAAATTGACTTCGGAATGAATAATTGAAAGCTACAAAAACTATTTTATTGTATTGGTGATTTGCTATTGAAATATAATTGTGCATCCATTTAGTAAACGAAAGCAAAAAAATTTAAAATATAGGTTTTTTTGTAAATAATGTATGTTGTAATCTTATTTTACTTCAAAACCAATAATCAATAAATGGTTACTGAGTAAACAATTAAAAAAATAAAGGAAAAGTTACTTGAAAGGTAAACTTGTTTATCACTTAAAAATATTAGCACGAAATTCTAATTTTTTTAATGTTTTTGTATTATCGTCCTATATTGAAAAATTTTTCAGATCGATAACGGCAATAAAAATTAGAACTTTTATTGGCCCTAAATGTTTTTCAATATTTAAGCATTCATTTTAAAATTCAATACAAGTTAATTACCATAAAAGCTTTTATCTAATGTTTATAAATATTTAATAAAGACTTAGATTTCACAAGTTTTTTTAAGCAACGTCGGCGTTTATTTGTAATAAAATAAAGTATAATTGCAAGCGGAAAAAAATGATTGGAAGACTGATTTCAAGACACTTCATAAGGTGCTACGTATTTTTTTAAAATATATTATCCTTTTATATGAAAGTGACAACAGGGATATTTGGGACCGGATTACATCGTTTGAGAATTACAATGCAACCTGCTGCGCCTTCCTGAAATTCTTCGCCATACTATCATGAAATTTTCCAACCATTGCCATAAAATTATATCGTTTAATTATTACTATATAAGCTTCAGTTTCTTTCTGACATTTTCACCTCACTAGCAGGGAATTTTTTGATCAACGCCTTAAAACTTAACCAACACAAGACTCTCTGCATGAATTCTAAAATTGAAATCCTTTGGTTTCATATCAGGATTTTAGCATGTAGAAATTATAACCAATTTTCAGATAACTGCTTTAGACAAAATAATGTCTCATATCAGAATTTTAACCAGTAGACATTATAACCAATTTTCAGAAAACAGCTTTACACAGAATTATGTCCAAATAGACAATCGTGAATATAAACATTGACTTAAAAATAGCCATAATTAACGATATTAGCAATTTATTATTATGATTCAAAATTATTTGAAATACAATGATTTTATTCCTACCATTTAAAGTACTGGTTTTTGGTGGCGATGACTGTTTGCATCTTAGTTTTGAAATTATTCTGTTTCTGTCTTGCACTTGTGTTGTATTGCAGATAATTATATTAGCTAATCAACTGGTTCAATGAAGTTTTGCCTATCTGGAGCACTTGCATAATTTCACTCCTACTTGTTTGATTGATTTGATATTTCTGATTGATTGATTTACTGAGCATCATAAACACTGTAAAAGAAAATTACGCAGAATTTTTGCCAGCCGACATCCTGACACAGAAGTAGTGCTTCTTCCCCATGATCAGGGAATCCTGGGTTCGAGTCCAGGTTCGAGCATGGTTGTTTTTTATCTGTTCTATCAGTGGTATATTTGGATATGCCACCCCCCTTGTAAAAAAGGGCTGTTCAAGAGAAAGTGATACTCGAGTAGCTGTTCTGCATCTTATGTCTTTATGAAATGTGTTATCTATTTCTGTAAGCCCCATGTTATACTTAGTGGTTAAGGAGAATCCTGTCGATACTGCTACGTTCAGTGGTGGTGGGGTGGTCGGCTGTACAGAAGAAGCGGTGGTGTACGGAGATTTCTAAATGTTCAATAAAAGTGGGCCACTGGTAGACCAGGGGAACTGCATCTAATTATCAAGTTTGAATATATTTTCTGGTGAATTAATCACTAATTACCGAGTTAAAGTGTGCATTTTATTTAGGGCAAATTTAAAGATTATTTATCGCCATTTTAGAATTTTGGATTAATTTTGAAATTGATTGATTAGTTTACTGAGAATTTGAAGCAACTTTAGGCGAAATATATATGTGGAAGTCTAATAAAATCTTCTAAAAAAATTGGACCCTTCAGATAATGGGTCTTTAGTAGCGTGATGTCTAGGTTTTTTAAAAATATTTATGGGTTAGTTTCTAAACCAAAATTAAAATAATGCAAACGAAGGATGAAAAGCCTCATTTAAAAAAATAAAAGAATTTATTTAGAGTTAAAGGAGAATATTTACAGGGAAATATTAAAAAGAATTAAATTATGGAGATATTAAAAAAGCAGAAAGTTAGATTATTTCCTATAGGGAGACGTTAGAAGTAACTGTTTTGCAAGCGGAAACCGCTAACGCGTGGGCACGTCCGTACCGAACCGTTGTTGAGTAGCCTCTGGTTCAATATTAATTGAGTCAGTTTTTCTAAATCTCGATAGATGGCGTTGTTTTGAAATGTTGTACTAATTAAAAGTATCGTCCTCTGGGAAATGATCTAACTTTTACACTTTTCGCTTTGATCTAGTCTACGATCTGATGTTGATAAAACAAAAACGAAGGCAGATGATGGTTAAATAAAATAGCTCCGTGGGACATTCTACATAAATATTTAGTGCCACTGGAAGTACTTGGAAACTGCAGTTTATTACTTAACTTGAATACAGTTTTTTTATGAATTTATCACTAGTTAATAAGTTTAAGTTTAAGGGTAAAGTTAAGGTTAAATGCAAATATTTTTTAAGACTTGGATTAATTTTTAGATAAAAGATTTCTTAAATTGACAAATGTTTCAATTTTTGGAAAGATATAACATAAAAATTTGATTTTATTTCTTTAAAATCTAAAGCACTAGAAGGATGTATTGAAAATATTTAAAAAAAGTAAGATTTTAATTATTTTTCACATTTGCAGACCTTATAAAAATGTCGGAGGAATTTGAAAAAAATTGTGAAATCGACGTCAAAGATTCAAATCAACGTTTTCCAATTCTTGAAAATATATTCCTAATCTTCGAAACCAGGACATTTAGAAAATAAGGGACGAAAATAAGAACCAGTCCTTATTTATATAGAAAATGTAATAAAAAACCGTTATGAAATTTAATTTTTATATAAATTCATTATAATATAATTGTACAGCTGTAATATAGCATTTTCGTTTTAAAAATGAATATGTACAAATATGAGACTAATGTACAATTATGAGTACATAATATGTACAATTATGAGACTAATAATTCATTGATTAGCAATAAAAATGCACATTTGGTTTCTCAGAGTCTAAAATTTAAAGTTATTAGGATTTCAACACAGTTTTTTTATTGCGATGATATTTTTTTAAACACACGCGTAAATAACAAATATGAGCTTCAAGATATTATATAAGTGGCTGTCAAAATTGAACTAAAGTCCATTGTCGATCAACTGCTTTTCAACAACAATGGATGACTTTGGACGTTTGTTATAAAACAATGATTGCACACAGAATTTCGATACAGTGAAATGTGTTAAAAAAGTGCAATATACGAGAAGTGCTTGGTCCAAGGGTGCGCAACATAACTTCTTTTTACTACTACGGATTAAAAACAACTTCATGAATTACAGGGTGTGTTTAAGAGGTTTCAGAGAGCCTAATGCTAAAGAATAATAAATGCTTTATTCGAATTATTTTTTAAAAGATTTTTGTATTAAGTTAGAATGAAAAAAATGTTTATATTTCTGATATAAAGTATGTCTCAGTTTCTTTTTGTTTTTGTACGCAGATGGATTAAATATGGAGTCAGTCAGTGGAGAGTTATTGAATTATATTTTTGACAACCTGAAGTTTACTTTGGGTCTGTGGAAAATATCAATATTATTTCAAAACAGGGGATTATTTAAGTATTTTCTTAGGTTATACAAAGGTTCAGTAGTTCGCTAAGATGTAAATTACACTTTCTGCCTTAAAACAAAATAATGAATGTATTCTTGACTTAACTTCATTTTCGTGTGCTTTCAGAATATGGAAAATTCAGAGTTTGGATTTGTATTTCAAAATTAATAAATCATAGTGATAAAAAATATTAAACACGTCATAAAACGAAAAAGGAATTACTTATTGGTAAGTGTTTAATATACATTTAAAAGTAATTACCTCCTTATTCAGTTTGATCCTACACATGTAGTTTTCTTCTAAAATATATCTATAAAAAGTATGATATCTAAAATTTTATATAATTCTCCCATATTTATAATTATAGAAAATTTTCTTAATATACTAAAGATTTGAATATTAATGTTTTCTTCATAATTCTGTTATAAAAACTAATTGTGTAATAAAGTTTTATTATCATGCTAGAATGTGATGTTGTCTTTGGGATGAGATTTCTGAATCAACAAAAATTCGTAGGCGAAAAATAAAAATGTTATTGTTTGCGCGAGCATCTAAAAAATTCGGCTTTTAACAACGCGTTGCCATCCCATTTACAAAAGCTCTGATTAAAAAAAATAAGTTAATTACTGCAGCAAATAAAACCTAGAAAGATGTAATATGAGCAAGTGATTATATGAAATGAAATAAATAGGAAATGTGACATTTCTTTAAACAGTAAATGCGAGACAACATTTTTTGGATCGTTTATAATATTAAAATGACTAATTCAATAAAACAATTAAAATGAATAAAATTATAATTAAATTTGCAGGAGTGCATGGTACTTGGCCGTTCAAGAAATTATGATCTGACATGATACTTTGAATTTACATTGAAATTATCTGAAATTGCTTTAAAATAGCAATATTCTTGGTTTCATAGTTTGATTGGTTATAATTGCAGAAATATAATTTTTTAAACATTTAAATATAATGTGACAAGAATATTTTACTAATTATAAATGATAAAATCGAGCAACTGTATAAAATTTTTTATTTCATGTTTTTCGTAATTTTAACACAGTTATTTTAAATTCCTCAAAGTATAGTTCTTAAAGTCCTTTAAAATAATTTTGCAGTGGGAAATAAAGCACCATTTCTAGCGTCATAGGTTTTTGTTTTGGGGCTAGAAATAACTATTTTAAAGACTTTGTTATTCAATATTATTTTTTCAATAAAATAAAAGGACAGTTTTTTCAAGAAAATATTGATAAATAATCTGACTTGGTTCATTTTTTATATTTTTTTCTGTAAAGATTTTCTCAAAAACCAATCATAAATGAAATAAATTAAAAGTATCTTGAACTTTTATGGCGTAATTAGAATGAAAAAATACTAAAACTGAAAATATTTAGAATATGAAATTATTTAAATTCTTTTTCTTATTTGTATTTTGCATTAAACTATTGAAAAAATCACTAAAATCATTCTTTATGAATCATTCATTTGGGAAATAAAATGTGGAATTATAAACATTGCGTGGGATGCATATTACAATAGTAGTTTTGAAAAAAATGATTACATAAAATTAAATTTATTTTTTTATTATACTTTAAGAAGTTTTAAGGTAAAAATAATAAAAAGAAATTACAGTAATATATATTCTTTCTTTTTATATTTGGGCATTTTTTTCTGTGATATAATTACGATTTTTTTATTCACATTTTTTTCTCATGTGCAGTCAGAATTTTTATGCATAAAAATTTTATTCATAAATATTTTTCTATTGTCAAAAGTGCAAAAAAAAAAAAAAATGTAATTTGAGAGGTCTTCAAGCTTGAAAAAGTATTAAATATAATATAGAGTGTTTTTTCATTTGGAACATTTATAATTAATTTTTAGTCAAGATAAAATTAAAATCCTTTTTTTAATCTATGGCATTATTTATGAAAGAAAGTGAAAATTCATTAACATTGTATCCTTTATAAGTAAAAATTACTGAGTACACTTTTTCTCAAACTTTGGGTATAAATACTAAGAGACATGAAAAAAAGTTTTATTGAAATTTACTTAGCACACTAAAAATTTTTTTAGTGTATAAAAGACTTGTTTTACAAATAGAAGCCATTAATTTATTTTTGAAATTTTGTTTCTCTTTCTCTCTCTTTCTATATATATATGAATATAGGATATATGCAACATTTTAGCAACTTTTATATAATCCATTAAAATTATTAATTATTTAAAAATTTAACAATCAGAGGATTTTAAATTTATAAAAATTTGTTTTATTATATTAGTAATTTAAATCTTAAAGAGACTTAAAACATTTTTAAACATAAATAGTATTCACAGTTTGATTAAAAGTAAAGTTACTGAGGCAAGAGTATTTCTTTTTATGACATTTTACATTAATGGTTTTTTTTGTTATACGTGGTATATAAAACTGGTTATTCGAACATATAAAATATCATATTTCTTATTTATTTCATTTCATATAATCTCGTGCTCAAAATGACATTTTTCTAAGTTTTATTTGCTGTAGTCATTAACTTATTTTTTTTAAATCAGAACTTTTGTAAATGCAATGGCAATACGTTACTAAAAGCTGATTTTTTGAGATGCTCTTGCGGATAATAAAAATTTTATTTTTCGCTTACGGATTTTTGTTGACGCCAAAAACCTCATCCTCAAAACAACATCAAGTTCTGACATGATAAAAAAGAATTATTATAATATACTTCTCTGCTAAATATTTAACGGCTCCAATACATTTTTATTAATTAGTGAAATAGATTATTATTGTGAAATATATTTATTATTTTTCTATTAATGGATCTAAATTTCCAAATATTTTGTCATAAAAAACGGGCAATACAAATAAGGCCTCTTTGAACAAAGTCTTTCACATTCAGAATATCTGCAGGTCTTGTTGTTTTTCATTTTTATCTCTGATATCCAGGTACTGAAGTTTGCCCTCGCTCAAAGGCGTAGCACGAAGTTGTTTTTGTTAATGAAGTTGTAAAAGAAGGCGTGGCAAGACACGTCATCATCGTCAAACTGAAACGTTATTCCTGTCGCAACGTAAACTTTGAACGATGAATTGCAGATCATATTTTTTGAATAAGTGGATGTGAAACGCATTTAGTTTCGTAAGAGAACACTGATCAAGATGCCATGCACCCTAGGAGGTAGCTTATTTGAAAAAAATTTATCTAGGTCTAAAAATAGGAATCTTTGTATTATTTTAGGATGAAAACCCATTTTTATTGTATGAAAATTGGTATTTTCCCGTTAGTTGGGCGCCAGCGAAAAATCGCCAAATAATGTAGAATTCCGCCAAATTTCTTACAGCGACTTTTAAGCGAAAATTCGCCAAATAACTTAGAATTTTGCCATATTTCTTATCGATTTTAAATGGAAAAATCGCCAAATAACGTAGAATTCCGTCAGATTTCTTATTGATATTAAAGCGAAAAATCGCTAAATAACGTAGAATTCCACCATTCTTAGCGACTTTAAAGCGAAAAATCACCAAATAACATAAATTCCGCCAAATTTTTTTAATATAATTTTACGCTGGCGCCCGGCTAACGGAAAAGTACCCTCAATTTAAACATGTCCTTAAGAATATTATATTTATTATATTAACGAGCATAAGTTCATTTTTTTTCAAATACTAAATTTTTTACACGTTTGAAAATTTGAATTTTTTTTAATATATAAATAATGTGACAGACGTTACTAATGAATGCATTATTTTTAAAAGGCCTTAACCCATAATTGGTGAACTTAATATATAACCAGTAATTTAGGATCTTCTGTGACTTTGTTTGCTCATCGCTAGCAATTGCAAATAATAATAAAAAGAACTACTGAATGAACCAAAACATCTTCATAAATATAAGAATTAAATTACCCCTTTTAAAGGCGCAGAACACCACACCTGGTGTGAAAATATTTGAATCAATCTCAGTTGAGACTCGGATCATTCCATATATAACCGAAATTCCAGTGATAAAATTTCATTTCTATTATCTAAGAATCGGAACGTTTAGCTCTTTTAAATCTTTTATGTTTGCGTATGTAAAAATTTAAGGATAATGTAAAAGAAATTACTTTAAAAGTATAGATTGCTATTATATTTTGTCATAAAATGTTGCGAACAAAAAATTAGTAACGAAATTCTCTTAATTTTACATGGATTAATATATAAACAATCTCAAATGATAGGTTAAAGGAAAAATTAATTTCATTTATTGTTTAAAATTCATTAAACGTTCCGAACATATCAGCAACTTTTAAATATAAAACAGCTTTTCCTCTTTTATTTTTGTACATTTGATACGCTTCTAAATAAATGAAACACTTAAGTATTAAATAAATGAATGAATCTTTAAGATGAAAACAAATAAAAAATAAAAATAAAAATTCAAATGCATGATTGCATTAGTACTTTCGTTATAAATAATTTCAATACTATGCTTTTGAACAACTATTTTTATACTGCTTCACAGAGATTTTCGGATAATTATCAAAATTTAGAATAATAACCTATTAAATTATATGAAGTTTTTGTTTAAGAATAATTTTATTCCCAAAGAAATGGATTATAGAATGAAACCAAACATGTTTCTTTCTGATTAAAATAAATTAAATTTATTTTTTCCTTGATCTATACAAGTTCTCGACAAGATTACACTACATTTCTTGTCTGGAAATGCATACAAATATGAAGATTTGCCCTGATGATATCCGCGTGCATGAAAGATTATCCGTTGCAGTGGAAAATCTCCATAATCATTTCCCTGAGCGGTTTGTTAGCGCATGAACGAATTCTGAAAAGTACTGGTAAAAAAAGAAAGAAAAAGAAATTGATCATTCAACAGATTTCATTCGAAAAAATAATGATACAATACAGCCTATTTTAAAATAACAGGTAAAAAAAAGAAAAAAAAATTTCTCTTAACAGATTTCATTTAAAAAAAGGGAAAAATGCCATATTGGGAAAAATAACCAATGTTTTTCTCCCTAAAATTTTATATGTTCCACTTAAATTTTTGATTTTTGGTCTTGAGTGGTAAATTTTTATCTTTATTTAATTGTTATTAATTCATTTTTTATATTCATAATCTCCCTAAATGTTATTCAAAACGTAGCTATTTAAAGAACTGTAGCTATGTAAAGAAGAACTGTTACATTGTCTTCAAATTATTAGAAATGCTCTTGCAAAAACAAATATTGAAAGTTTATGGCATGAATAATCAAGTTAGATTCCCACAACCATTGTATTCTAAAGTTAATATCATACAATTACAATGAATTTACATTTAAGAGTTTTACAGACATTGCGATTACATTATTTCCCAGAAATATCAATAATATATTAAAAAATTATATACATGATACAATAAATATAAAAGTTAAGGAAAATTAAGGTTATAAAATACTAAGGAAATGCCTTCAATTACCTGCCACGTTTCCCCACCCATAACATTTTTAATCTTAAATATCTTTACTCCAAATTAATTTAAATAATAATCTCAACCGCTAATCAAAATTAATTTTTATAAATAAAAATATATTATTTAATTTCTTTGAATTATTTCAGCTTCATTATCAAATTCTAAAATGCGATATTTCTACAGTGTTTAAATCTAAGAAAAGTAACTTACAAATAATGATTCATTGAAATCATGATGTCATATTCCTTTATGATGATTTGGCAACTGAAGAAAGTTTGAGACCAGGGATTTGGCTACCCACAGATCGTGGTATTGGTTCATTGATACTTTTCATAACATTTCTGGCGACATTTTCAAAATAAGCCAAATCTTTGGTGTTTATATTGAAGAAAGCAGGACTGTTTCTGGATTCAGGAAATTCGGTTTTCTTTTCATAGGTGACTCCAAAAGTGTTATGAGGAAGAATGATTCCACTTCCGAAGCGTCCATAAAATTCATGAGCATAACCGTGACCTTAAAGAAAGATGAGATAAAACGCTTTCTTCTTTTTTCATTGTGAATGTAACAAATTATGAATTACTTCTTAAAACGATTAGTGTTTTCAATATATCATTAAATATAAGAATGTTTTTTTTTAAATAATTTGTGACGAAAAAATTAGTGGTAACTGAATATTATATTATAAATTTCAGAAAATTATAAATATATATTACTGAATAAAATATTGTAATATATTTATAACGTAAGAAAATTTAATATGATTATACACTGACAAGATTCATATCCATTACATTGTACAACGGTCGTACATTTAGAGTTGGTATAAGATTATTTAGTAGTTTTTTAAAATAATTTAATACTTCTATGTAAAAATAAGATTATATATTAACATTACCTTATATAATATTAACAATACCATTTGATAATACAAATATAACTACTTATAAATTACATTATCATTTAGGTACTTTTCCGTTAGTCAGATGCAAGCGAAAAATCGCCAAATAATGTAAAATTCCGCCAAATGACATTTGGCGAAATATCGTCGATTAATAAAGAATTGACTGGTTTCTCATTTGCTTCGCTTGACAGCTTGATTCACAATTGGTGACATTTGGGATTGGATAATGGAAAAGTACCATCCTTTTTTTCAATAAGAAAATTGTGAAGATTTGAAATACTTATATAATATGATGCTATAAACATTATGATTCAAAGTAATTCATAAATAGAATGCATCTGTATAACTTGAGGTAACAAAAAAAAGTTAATATTATATAATATTACGCCATTTCTTTGCAAATTTTACTAACTGGGCAGCATTATATTTAGAAAAATATCAAATGCATTTATATGCAGAATATTAGTTTTAGAGGAAGGAAATAAGAGCATTCACAGATTTGAAGTTAAAATGTGATAAACAATATTTGATATAAGCAGCAATAGAGTTTTATAGAAAGGAAATAAGTATATTTTCGGCCTTGAAATCACAATAAGTTAATTCGAAATATGATAAAGTTCTACAGCTTACCATGACCACCACCGTGTCCATGTCCATGACCATGACCGTGGCCATGCCCTAAAACGATGAATAATAGTAAAATATTTTTAATGGTTTCTTTGATACATTTCATAGTCTCATAGACTAACATGTAAATATGAAAACAATTTCATATAGAAAATAATCAAGAAAGAATTAAATATAAAGTTTAAAAAGAACAAAAAAATCTTGTACTGAAAACTAACATAAACTGATTGATTGTAGCATAATTTATTAATGAATTGCATGAAGCCATATTAATATTGGAATAAGAAATTCATCAATCTATTAAATATTAAATGTTTTATACTTGTATAGTTAATTCATGTTTCAGTTTTCCATTTTTTACAATTAACATTTTTTGGGCATAAAAAGTTGCATTCTAATAAATAATGCCTGAAGCAGTTGCCATTAATACTTGATAATTGATAATTAAATATAAATTATATAATTACAAATTTCTTTCTAATTTAACTCAGGCATTCTTACTAACAGATATTTCTTGCTCTTTAAACACAGGTATGCAATTCCAATATGGTGAAGTAAATTTGTATTTTAATCTTAGCTTATGATTCGCTTGGGATATATTTCTGATGAGAAAAGGACTTAGATCAATGAGTGTAGCTGAATCTTCCCAATCATTTTTTGGGATAGAGGTATATGACAATTAATGTATCTATATCCCAAATAAATTTATAACTAAAATTAAATGTAATCGACAAATTGAGAGTTTGTTGAAAAATATGTCAACATTTATATAGGAATTTATCTTGCATTTCGAAATTTTTCTATTAATATACATTTAGCACAATAGACAATAATTTGAAAATTATCTTTATTTGAGAAAAACATGCTGTTTGTTAAATTATGAAACTATAACACGAGAATTTAATTGTTTACATTGCAATTATTCATTATTTATGCCAATTTAAGGGGCCTTTGCTTTCGTACCAATAACTTTAGTCTTGATAAATTTTCATCAAATCGATATAAAACTTTAGAAACAGCTAATACGATTCAAGAATCTAATGCATTTTCAACTACTAAAAAATTAATTCTTTTACATCGTGATTATATATATTACATACCATGGCCGTGTCCATGTCCATGCCCTAATGAAAAAAAAAATTAAATTCAATCATGTTTAACATTTTGAAAACTTAAAGATGACAAATAGAAAAAAAAATCAATAAAGTTTTGGATTAATATAGTTTAAAAGTATTTAAACCGCTATTTATCATAATCATGCCTGTGACCGTGAGCATATTCAATATTGAAATCGAATGATAACCATACATTAGTTCTACTTAATTTATTATATTAGATACTACAAAATATATTCCTACATTTATATTAGTCCAGTTAGAAATTAAACTAATTTTTAATATTTTTTATTTTAGGATGTGAAGACATCAAAATACTGATTTGTAAGCTCCGCTTCATAATAGATATATCTTTAAACAAGCTTTTTAAAAGAAAAATGAATAACAAGAAATAAAAATATATAATCGATGAGAGTGAGGTGATCCATTTTTTTAAAGTTTGGAATTATTTATTTTTATCGAAGCAGAAGTAACAATTTTAGAAATATTAAATTATAGTTACTAAAAACACGGAACTCTATTTTTGTTCTTGAATATAAACTGTTTATTACCATGCCCGTGTCCATGACCATGCCCATGACCGTGCCCGTGTCCATGACCTTCCCCATGTCCTAACAGAAATAGTATTAAAATTAAATTATTTATAATATTACTTTTTACAGTTAATTATAGAAAATAAGTGAACATTAAGAAATATTTTAATAATTCTTTAAAAATAAAGTTTCTTACCATGCCCGTGTCCATGCCCATGTCCATGACCATGCCCGTGCCCATGACCGTGCCCATGTCCGTGTCCATGTCCATGACCGTGTCCATGTCCATGTCCTAAAGAAAATAAATATTAAGATTAAAAAATTTGTAATATTTCTTTCTACAGTTAATTATAGCAAAAAGGTGAAAAGTAAGCAATCTTTTAATAATTCCTTAAAAATAATTTAAAATTGCTTACCGTGCCCATGTCCATGACCGTGTCCGTGTCCATGTCCATGTCCATGACCATGACCGTGCCCGTGTCCATGTCCTAAAGAAAATAAGTATTAAGTTTAAATAATGTGTAATATTTTTTTCTCCAATTAATAATAACAAATAAATGAAAATTAAGTATTCTTTTACTAATTCGAGAAAAATAAAACTTGTTTACCGTGCCCATGTCCATGTCCATGACCATGACCGTGACCTTCTCCATGTCCTAAAGAAAAAGTTACTAAAATTAAATTATTTCTAGTATTTCTTTCTTCAGTAATAGCAAATAAATGAAAATTAAGAAATTTTTTAATAATTCGTGAAAAATAACTTAAAATTACTTACCATGACCGTGTCCATGCCCATGACCTTCCCCATGTCCTAGAGAAACAAATTATTAAAATAATTTGTTTTTAACATTTTTTTCTATAATTAATTACAGTAAATAATAATCAAGAAATTTTTAGATAAGAAAAGAAGAATAATTTAAAGCTAAATTA
Source organism: Argiope argentata (assembly GCA_026289955.1). Classification (NCBI taxonomy): domain Eukaryota; kingdom Metazoa; phylum Arthropoda; class Arachnida; order Araneae; family Araneidae; genus Argiope; species Argiope argentata. Next base: position 7,393,598 of record JAOUZG010005735.1, on the reverse strand, counting down.
AATGTTGCTTACCGTGTCCATGTCCATGACCATGCCCGTGTCCATGTCCATGACCATGTCCATGACCATGACCGTGCCCGTGTCCATGACCATGACCTTCACCATGTCCTAATGAAAAGAACAATAACAAATTCGAGCATGATTAAAATTTAAAAGAAAAGTTATAAAGAATGAAAAATTGCGTAATTTTTGTGTAAGGATTTGTTCAAACTATTTATATGTCCTTTATCAAAAACGTGTCCATATTCATTATTATTTTTAAAAAAATCTTTGAAATACATTATCATTAAGCATAATCCAATCAAATGATCCTTGTATTACATTTAGTTACAATTATAATAAATTTTATTTACCATGTCCGTGCCCATGCCCATGACCGTGACCATGTCCATGTCCATGCCCATGTCCATGCCCATGTCCTATACAAATGAAGGATTTTAAAACTTAGATAACATCTTGTATGATTATACAAGTAAATTTATTAAAATATAACAAATAAAACTTGAAATGACATATGAATGAAGTAATATTTTTTCTTTCTATTTTATCTTGAATTTGGTAGAAATTATGCATAAACCAGTATACATTTCATCTTTTATATTATTTTATATAACTTACAAAGTGATTTTCTAAAACTTGTCAAAGAGATTTTAAATAAACTTTACGTAAGACTAAATTTTTACATACCATGACCGTGTCCGTGTCCATGACCATGACCATGTCCGTGTCCGTGTCCATGACCATGACCGTGTCCGTGTCCATGTCCATGCCCGTGTCCTTAAGAAGGAAGATAAGACACACATTTCATATTTTAAATGAGTAGTTAAGTAAGGGTACGTAAATAAATGAAGAATCAAATAATCTCATTATGAAGTTAAAAATAATATTAAATGCCATTTACCATGACCGTGCCCGTGTCCGTGTCCATGACCGTGACCATGACCGTGTCCATGCCCATGTCCGTGACCGTGACCATGACCAGCACCATGTCCATGTCCTAATGCAAGACAACCATTTAAATTGAGCTAATGAAATAAATGTTAATCAATTAAAAAATTTCAAATAATCTTTGCATTATTTTGTTAAATTAATATAATTTACCATGCCCATGTCCATGTCCATGACCGTGTCCATGACCATGACCATGTCCATGTCCATGACCATAACCATGTCCATGTCCATCTCCGTGTCCATGCCCTAATGAGAAATTTTATTAACTTCTACTACTGGTAAATATTTCAGATATTCAATTAAAAATTAAAATGTTCAAAAGATTAAGTAATCCTTGGTTAGAATTGTTGTACTCCTGCAAACGAGTAAGCTTGTTATAGTTTCCATATTTTGAAAAAGTTTTTAGGATTTGAGTTGCAAAAAAAATCACATCATCCTATTGCATTTAAAATTGTAAGAAAATAGAAATAAAAAAAGGGTACGTGAATTGAACGAAATAAATTAATAAAGTTTAAATATTTGTCCATAAAAATAACCAAGTTACAATAGAAATTGCTAATATTTAAATAGGTTCATGAGTATATTATTGATTGATGTACTTTATTTACCTATAATTTTACATACTTTCTACATCCATGTCCATCCTTATGATTGCGTCCAGGTCACATATAATTTTTTATTAAAGTTATTAAATAAATATTTCTAAGGACACATATTTTTATAGAATTTTAATTAAAAGTACAATTTAAAAATATCTTTATTTCCAAATGTGGAAATAAATGCTTGAGATTTAACCTTCATTACCTTGCCAGGGGGTGAACAATTGGGAGAAGAACAAGAGAAAAATTTCCTTTTACACTTTTTATCACTAAGTGCTGCGAAAGCTGGACTATGTATACTCTTGCAGTTTCTTTCACATAATTGTTAGTAAAAGTTTGGTATTTGAGATATTAATTGATACCAGCAAATTTGCTATTTATGTTTCAAAGAAACATGCGAGCGTTGATGTAGATTTTTGCTGTACAATTTATTTTTGAATCAGCATAACTGCAATCAGTAACTACTTTACTCATTATGAGAATAAAGAGGAAGCTACTTAATAGGAAATATTTATGAAAGTTGGCAAGCACTGTTGAAAAAGAATACGTTGAAAGTGAACTAATGTTTTTAATGTTGAAAAGAACATCATAATTTGTTTTAGAAGAACTGAATGAAATGTCATTACATAGGATGTCTGAACTGCATCAGATTTACCCAATTATAACCTAACATTAGTTATTAACATCTTAAAAAATTTATATTTATTCTTAATGTATCAAGGAAATATGCGCTACATTTCATGCTAGTGTAGAGGACGTGGCCGCTGAAAGAATACTGTAATGATTTGATAATGTACGATCAAATAAGAAGGTAGCGTTTAAAGACAAATTCTTTATTTACAGCCTTATATAAATAGAAACATTGCATTCTCATCCAGATTAATATGATTGATAATATTTACATCTCAGTTAATAGTTATAGATGGATAGTTTATCGAATACTTTCGGAGAAACGCTCTCACTAGAAAATTCAACAGGCTTTTAAAGGGGTGGCACAAGCAAGGCCCTACTTAGCCAAGTTGGAGCCCGTTGCAAAAATTTCTTTAGGGCCCCTCTGCTTTACTACTTTAGTAATGAAGAATATTCATTAAAGAAGGAAACGTAAAATATAATTCATATTCTATTTGGGGGACCCACTTATATGGGGGCCCGAGGTAACTGCCCCTTATACCCCTGCCTTAGTCAGGCCCTGATCTCAAGGGTTTCACCGGGGTTTATTGGGTGGATCTTAAATCAGAAACTCGATTCACACGAAGCTTCCTTCAATTCAAGCGACTCTCCTCAGAAGACCTCAAAACTCTCAAATCTCTTTAAAAAAATCAGATCTCTCCTCTTCTTTTCCCTCCTTTAAAATCTAGTATTTTATCTTCTGTCAAAACTCCACCTCTTATTTTTCCATTGGTGCACTTGAGATCTCGATTATCCAATAGTTATTCAGAAATATCCCCAGTGGTCTACAGTTGACCGTGGGGATATTAGTTAATGATTCACCCTCTTTGCTGATCCTCCACAATAAAAAAGATTTACATCCGAAGGTTTTGACACGCTTCCTCTTTCAAGATACGATTTATTTCTTTGGAAAGACAGAAAATGGACGTGAGATTAATTATCTGAACTTGACTCAAAGACCAAATGATCCTCCTTAATGAGGGAGGGAGAATTCACCGTCTGGAGCAATTACAAAGTTAGAGGGTCATACTATTCACCCCCACAACTGACCGGATGTTAATACGGTCAAACAGGTGTATCTTAGAAAGGGAAATAATATTTACAATACTAATAAGTAAAAGCTAGGTGGCAGAAATAATATTGGAATTGTATAATTTAAAAAACATAATAAGAAAAAAAAGAGGAAAAGAGAATGTTTTAATGTAATCATTATTAGAACTATACTGAGATTAAAATTTCTTTCATTATTTAAATTAATGGTTAACTTTAATTGTCTTTATCATATGAAAAAATAATCGGCCAAGTGATTAAATGTCAGAATAAAAATAATGAAATTCTGATCAACTATCAATGCATTATTAATTTTATGCTTTCTCTACGCACGTAGCAATTTATCTGTTTAAAAAAATAAAAATTTGATGTATTGAAAAACATCTAATTAATTGACAGCTATTTCTTTTATTGAACTTTTTTTATCACATTTTTGTAGTATAAAGTAATCAATAATTTTATTCACGAGGAAGCTTTGTCTGTAAATCAAACTTTCAATTGATAGAAAATATTCAATGATAAAAAAATATTTCCGGTGCTGTTATGAAATTTCAAAATATTTAGATAATTAATGTTTGAAATAAATCATTTTTAGTTACATATAAACTCGCACACATAGTTTTAAGGCATTTGTGTTTATATACAAACTAATAATGTCTTTAAATTTGGAAACTAATAATTGCTTACCATGACCATCTCCATGTCCACCACCATGACCTAAAATGTATTATAGATAGTGAGCATTTAAGTTTAATAAAGTTTTATAAATAACATATTTGACAAAGTCTTTTATAAAATTAAGTTATATTTTTATTTATAATATCTGTCATATTGATGTTCAATTGAAATAAATATTTAATAAGTGATTAGGATTAACACTTTTTAAATAAAAACAAATGATTATTATCTGGAAACATAGCTGTTGCATGAAATATATTTCATGAAAATTTTAAATTCCATAAAAATGAAGATGGCTTCTATTTAATTTAAATAAAGAATTATTTCATATCATTGAGAAAAGAAATCAGTGTAAAAGATTACTATCAAAATAATAGATTTCAATAGCATTCTTTTGGTAAAAATTTCAAACAAAAAAGCAAATGTTTCCTGTTTGTTAAATATCTAACTTTAGGTAATAATTCGTTTTTTAAAGTTGTCACAAGGCAAATAAACTGTATAAATTATCTGTACAAAAATGATAAAAAGGGAAAGAATTGGTTTTTATGAACATACCATGTCCTCCATGACCATGGCCATAACCATGACTTCTGCCGCTTAACCCATAACCTTCACCAAAGTCAGATCCAGATGTGTCACTGAGACTATCTATAAGACTCTGCGCATCGTTGGAGAATCCAAACCCAGTCCCGAAATCTTTCCCAAAATCTTCTTGAAGATTTAAGCTCTTCCCGAAGGTACTGTCAGCTCCAAAAGAACTGAGTGCATCTCCTGGAAAAGAAGTCTCAATAAAGATTCTATTGCTAAAGAAAGAAAAATTATCTGAATGATTTCTTATATTATATCTTTAAAGTGAACTTCTTTGTTCAGAAGAATTGAACAAATTGATCAACTATATGTACATTAGTACAGTAATTGCTTGCCAAAGGAAGTTAGCTTTTGAAGCATTCAGTTTCGAACAGGATATCGCGAATCAAAAAGATTAAGGAATTATATATAAACACTTACACTGCTATTTGTATAATCCAGGAATTCTAAAGAGCTATAAAGCAGATTATTCAACAATAGGTACATGAGTACAGTAACTACTTGCAAAAGGAAATTGGATTTCTGAATTTCAAAGAGGATATCATATGCGCAAGTTTTAATAAATTATATATGAACACTTAGACTATTATGTGGATAATAGCAAGTATTCGCGAGTTTTCTCTATCCTTCTACCAAACGGGTGCTTTTAAAAACAAACAACCATATAGTTAGCCCACTCTATTTACAATATCTCTATGCGGACGACCGCGTGCGAGACGGTAAGCGTCATGGGAGCTGTGCTGTCGTTGTGAGGGGGAAGGGTGGAATCTGGTACCTGAGAACTACATTTACCTGTTTGATGAAGCTATGAAAGTCCCCCCCTTTCACTATTTCATACCTATGTGAGGCTGAGTTTCGGCTATAGTCAACATTAAAACTAAATAGCGAAATAAATTGGGTGTATCAAACTCACTGCGATTAAAAGTAAATAATATTGAAATTGGTGCTAAAACTTTAATGACAAAAAATAGAAAACAACTACATCTTTCCCATTGAAATAAGCTGTTTTTAGGTTATTTAAGTATTAT
>JAOUZG010005735.1:7366729-7387635 GCA_026289955.1 Argiope argentata | reverse complement strand
ATATATATATATATATATAATTTTTTTTTCTTATTTGAACAGCAGTCCTCATTGATATTGGCGAACATTTTACATAGTGACTGCTTTTGGAACTAGAGTACAATTTAAGTAGTCCCGCAACTCACGATTGAGCATTACCAGTATTTATGCCCCCCTTTTCTCTAAAGCAGCCAATAGGGAGTCATAAATTTTTAAGTTTTTTTTAGGTGGGTTGAAGTTAAGTCAACTTTGAGAACCCCATGTCCTAGAGGTAAATTTCTGTTCAAGAATGTAATCAAGTAGAAAAATTTGTTGCGGGAAATTAAATTGGAGGTTTTATCTTCGGAAAATAACGTTTCTTAGGCAACAAGTAGGTTCTTAATTCTATAATTGAACATGAATATTATCACAAGATCATGAATTATTTAAAAAAATTAATTTTAGACAAAACTCAAGCTCAGTTTAACCACAGATAATTTTACTTTACATGCACATGAAAAAATTTAATTAAGCTTCAAAACAATATGCATAGATAAAGATCAGCTAAAATTAAAAGTCATCATTGTAAATGTTAAACAAATATTAAATAATGACAATTAACAAAAATGAATATTGAATTTTGGATAGATATTTTTGAATAAAAATAACGAAATTTATTGTTATCGCCAACTAATGAATGGCGGTATTGTAATGTTTCATTATATGTTTATCATGCCGCTACCACTGAATTTACATTAAAAATCCTGCATGCAATTAATGTTGATACATGTTCTGGTACCCAGAATGCTGCTTTCTCTAAATGAAGTGTTTCCGATTTCACTTCACGAGCTTACATAAAGATTAAAATTGCAGACCAATTAAAGTTTTAAAATTTTACACTATTTAATTAATTCATACCTTAATAATATGAAAAAAAATTATTGAAACGAAAGTGAATGACCTATAAAATTAGTATAGTACACAATATAATTCAATTTTAAAACACAAAATAAGTGTGTTAGACTTGACTGAAATATTTACTAGTTCATATCACGTCCATGAGAGATGCATATGAAATTTGAGCAAAATAATACGATTTTTATATTTAGAAAGATATTTACTTAATATATGTGAAACGAAGAATAAAAATACTTTTAAACTGATGAAATTATTACTGTTAGACAAAATGGAATATTCACAAAAAATCACATTATCTTAATAAATATTCCTTTAAAGGAAATTCAATGGATTCAATTCGTGAATAATGAAAAAGAAGTAACAATTTTTTTATTAATTGCTAATTTTATCTAAAACTAATCTGATTTCGTATAAATTTTAGCTATATTGGATACGAATTTAAAACAAAGATATGATATTAAGTATTGAAATGTATGCAGAATTAATTATATTTCCTTAACCCTTTATTTACTGCCGACACTTAAAAGTACCATTTAAATCTGAATTCCGAGTATTTTGTGGCTGGCGCTCGTTAAATATGTCGTGGTCGCAAAGCCCTTCATGACGAGAGTAATACCACTGGGGGTACTGGGCCAGAGGTGATCGTTCTCTGTTCCAGGTCTGAATTACAGTCTGAGAGGAATGAATGAAATGCATGAATGAAGTCCGCCCCCTAAAAAGGGTTGTGACGTGTGTGTAGCTAAGTCGTACTCTTGGCCCTAGATGACGCTACTTGTTAAAAACAAGAGACGCATACCTTCGACTTAAATTCTGCTGATGTATCAGCAGGGCTTGTCCACGGCAAGTGCCATAAGTAACAATAACAAATCTGGAATATATCTTAATAATTTCACTATTTTTGCCGATGGTATTCTAAGGAACACGGAGAATGTAACCCAAATTGCAAAAAGTTAAAATAAGCTAAAAGTAGCAATGAAAAATATTTAATTAATAATTAAATTAATTGATATTTTTATTAATTGAATTTTTTATCTTGTGTTCTCTGGGTTTATTCTGCAAGGGAACTTATCTACTGGTGCAAAAAAGAAGTTGAAAAACTGGTGGAAACATATTTCGGTAAATATAGGGTTAAATGAATTTAAATGTCTTAATTTGTAAAAATAGTAAACTTAACTTTTATTTATCTTGCATTATATACGCAAATAATATTAAATCTATATCCTTATTCTACAGAATAAAATTATTTTAATGTATAGAAATAATGGACTTACCAAATGGAAAACCGAGCAAATCTTCACTTTTAGCTTCGGGTATTACTTTCAGATCACCTAGTGATCTAGCTTCAGCTTTCTTAACTGCTGCTCTTACATCATCAAGTTTAGGAAACTTCCCAATTACACTTTTGGTGTAATCTCCCAAAGCACACGCAAACAAGAGGGAAAGATGAAGTACCTTTGTCATGAAAAGGAATAAAAAAGATCATAAGTGACATTTTTCAATTTCCGATAAATATTTGTATATTATTGATTGAATAGGTAATATTAGAGGAAAATTTTAGTCCATGGAAAGAAAAGGCAATTTAATTAATCTTCAAATGCATAAAAACTAATGCAGTCATCGTAAATCAGTGCTTTTTAAACTTACAATTGAATTTGTTAATGCAACATATAGTTTAATAAAGTTACAAAAATTAATTTTTTATCGGGGCAATTATAATTAAATATAATATTTTTATCATGTCGGAACATGATGTTGTTTTTGGGATGAGGGTTTTGCATCAACAAAAATACGTATGCGAAAAATAAAAATGTTATTATCTGCTCGAGTATCTCAAAAAATCAGTTTTTAATAACGCGTTGCCATTGCATTTGCAAAAGCTCTGATTTTTAAAAAAAGTTAATGACTTCAGCAAATAAAACTTAGAAAAATGTTATTTTGAACGCGTGATTATATAAATTAAAATGAATAGGAAATGTGATATTTTTTAAACAATAAATGCAAGACAAAGATTTTTGGATCGTTTGCAATACTACATTAACTCATTCAAATGAGGCCATTAAAATGAATAGAAATATAGTTTAACTTGCACGAGTACGTGGTGCTGGGCCTTTCAAGAAATTGTGTTCTGACATGATACATTGAAATATGCAATGTAGTCTACATTTTAATTTTTTTTATTTAATCTAGAATTTTAGGAACAGATCCCACTAAAAAATGTTTTAAATAAAATATTTAAGAAATCCGTAACTTAAAGTCTCTTAATTTAATATTCGCTTTCATTCAAAGGTTAAGCAACAATTGGATATTAATGAAATTTTTTTTCGTAACTACTTTTATTCTTAATTAAGCTTTAATTTGCATTAAATTTTAATTACATGTAATCAATAATAAAAATTAAACGACCAAGAGTTTCGCAAGATTAATATTTAAAAAGAAATATTTAGTTCATGGATTTTGTAATTCTTTGCTAAACTATTTAAAGCAAAAAAAAAAGTAATTATTTTTCATATTTTTGTATTTCCTAATGTCCTAATGTTATTTAAGTACTCGCTCTTTATATAAGTAGAATTCAAATCTTTGCAAACATGCCGTTGATTAAATATTTATTAAATAAAATTGAAACTACATTTAATTTCAAAGAAATGTATTGTATGTAAACATTTTGACATTTGTGAAATTATTCTGATATTGAACATATATATCCAAAAGAAATAACACACTCAGATATAAGCATTTATGAATTTGAAATTACATCATACATAAATATACATACATGTAAATATGGTTGTACATGTAATAAGTATGTAAAAATGGTTGTACCTGTAATAAGTATGTAAATATGGTTGCCTTTTCATTGACTTTGTTGGATAAATTTGAATGTCTATTAAACGCTAATTTTAACAGGAATTACGTTACATTTCATTGAAATATTACTAAAGATGATCAGTAATAATTCTTAACTTTGAGTTTGATGGAGTTGATTGGCACTAAAACCATTTCTGATTATACAGAGACAATCATAAAGTACATGTAAAAATATGATTGCCGGCTTTCTGGCACAGAGGTAGCGCGTCTTCCTAGTGTTCTGTGAGTCCTGGATTCTGGTCCCCGTTCGGGCATGGTTGTTCTTCTGTATTCTAGCTGTGAGATGTGTGAATGTGCCCCCCCCCTGTAAAAAGGGGCTATGCAAGTGTGTGGGTGAGTTTCATCCTCATATGAGCTAGAAGTCAGACTTCTGCCCTCGGGTGCTCAGGGGTTCATGCCGCCAGAAACTACTGTAAGCCTCTTTACTTGGTAAAAAGCGGACAGTACATCATCATCAAAAATATGATTTCAAAATTCTGTGTGGTCGTATTTCAATTAAAAAATATGTTCAATGTTACAAATATTCTATTTTGTATACGAAACATGTTGTTTAGGTTTTTAAAGATTAAAAAAGAAGGAACCATACTCATATAAATTAGAAAAAAAATCTACTCATTTTTTAAAAAAGTAAAATGATGAGGTTGAGGAACTTTATGAAGAGAATGAACTTATGAGAAGAATGAAAACATTAAATTCATTGAGAATTAAAACGATAACAGTCTATAAGGATGTGTAAAACTATCATTAGGCATTGGCATATTGTGCATCAAGTTGCGAATACTTGTATAATTCATTTATTTTGCTTGTTGAGAAAAACTATTTATTGCGGTTGATATAAATAAGGAGCAGCAATTGAAAATCACTTAATCTTTTTAAACCGATTCTACAAATCTCTCTTCTGTAGATAATCACCATCGTTTTCAAACGGTTCCAGTTGGCTAATCGTTGGAAGTATCGGAGCGGAAGAAATGGATTCGAGTAAGACTCACTTTCTTTGGTATTTATTAATACTTCTTCCTTATTCATGAAGGTATTTTTACTATCTGTAATGCCTTAATTGAAGGAATAAAGGGTGTTTCAGTGAAAGAATGATATCTTTGCTTCCTCTACTGCTTTTTTCCCCTTAATTTATAGCAGAAGCTTAACTACTGTCCTAAATTTGCAGAAATCAACATTAATATTATTTAAAGATAATCAAATGATTTGTCAGATTTTAATCCTTATGCATTAATTCGTCTTATTAAACATTTTAATAAATTAGGATTATAGGTAATATTTTTAGATATTACTTTTGTTAGTAGCAGCTTGGTGTTATAAAAATTGATTTAAAAGAATATTTTAAGATTTAATTACCTACTGTAGTTTCGGTTTAAGAAAAAATGAAATCTTCTAAATAGTAATACATATTATACAGGGTGGCCAAAAAGTTCCCGTACTGATGATTTGTAAATTTATTTTACAAAAAGCAATAGGTTTAAAAAGAATTATTTTTATGCCAATGATAAAAAGCACTTTTAACATAACTAAGGAAAAAATACTGAACTTACATTTATAATAAATGTTCAAAATGTCCACCCCTTTCTTGGAGACAAACTCGTTTGCGCATGTTTTTCGAAACGCGTTTTAACAAGTTAGGAGTGATTTTTTTGTATCCTTTGGGTAATTGCGATTTTCAAATCATCTACTGTTTGAGGATCACCTTCATAAATCTTGTCCTTTAAATATCCCCAAAGAAAAAAGTCCGGGATGGTCAGATCAGGGAATCGAGGTGGCCAAAGATTTTTTGAGGTAAGTCCATCGCTGAAAAAAGCTTCAAGCATGTCCATGGTTTTATTACTCGTCTGGCAAAATTTAATATATTTGAAAAAAATAATCATGGACAATGATTTTTTAAATTTGGAGTACGGGAACTTTTTGGACACCCGGTAGTAAATCCATTTCGGATTTTATATATAAAACCATTACAAAGAGAGATTTAAATTTCTCTGAATATAAAATCTTATTCTTAAAGGAACTTTTTAAATACCTTTAAATTCATTTAATTGATTTTAGATTGTTTGGAAAACATAAACATATTTATCATTCAAAGCAATGGATATGATAAATGTACCAATATATTTTATAAAATACATTTTTTTAAATTTTCATAAATGATATATAGTGGTGATATTTTTATTAAAGTTGTTTTTATAGTTAATTTAACATTATGATATTTATGTTAAAAAATATAACAATATAATTTCATTTTCAATCGTTATATTTATTTTATTTTTATTGTTTATGTTATTTTTTATATTCTTTAAGCCATATTTTTAGAATGAATTATTAGATATACACCTGTGTGATTTGTTCAATTTTGGTTTTTCCAATATAAAATTCCAAAATTCTAAAAATTCGAAATTATTTCTGATGTCAAAAATGAACAAAATGCTAAATGGGGCTTAATTTTAGTCGAGTGAAATCTGTATAGAGTTTCCATTAGGAAAGCTTAGGATGGCTTTGGAAGGAAGCTTAGGATGGCTTGGCTGAAATAAACCATAGGTGGATGAAACAAAAAGATATTTATTTAATTACGTAATAAGTAAATTTGAAAAAATTCTATGAATCATAAAATATTATGATAGCAATAGTAGTTTACTTTGAATTACAAAAAATATTATTAAATAAGCTAAACATTATAAATTACTTTTATATAATAAATTGGAACATTAATTAATGATTTGACTGACTGTGTTATATCCCCCTTGATTGTCCTATGAATAAAACATATTAATATTATATTTGTTTCAATATTATTTGGTATTTTTGCCATAATAGTTAAACTCCTTTATATTTAAATAAATTTGCATACTGACTAAAAAAATTATGCTTCATTTTTGATAAATATTGTTACATTTTTTAAAAATTTTTTTCCCATTATATGCATGTAAAAAATAAATGATAAAAAATAACTTGGGTACCTGTGTTACGTTAAAAAAACAACAGTATAAAAACTTTAAAAAAATAATCAACATGTAGATAATATTAAAAAATGACAAATATGAAACTAAACTGATCGATTAATAAAATAAATATTTCATATTTACATTATTAACAATTATTCATTTTGTGGCTTTGGTTGAATGGGGTGCTTCAAAATGCTTAAAAATACCCTGTTTAAAATAAAATAAAATTATTATCATGTCAGAACATGATGTTATTTTGGGAGTGAGGTAGACAAAAATCCTTAGGTGAAAAAAACAAAAACCCGAAGGTGAAAAATTCAACTTTTATTATCTGCACGAGCAGCTCAAAAAAATCAGTTTTTAATAACGCGTTGCCATCGCACAAAAGCTCTGATTAAAAAATATAAGTTAAGGACTACAGTAAATAAAACCTAGAAAAATGTCATTTTGAGCATGTAATTATATGAAACGAAATAAATAGAAAATGTGATATTTAAAAAAAAAACAATAAATGTAAGACAAAGTTCTTTGGATCGTTTGCAATAGTAAAATGACTTATTCAATGCAACAATTAAAATGAATAAAAATGCCATTTAACTTGCACGAGCACGTGGTTCTTGGCCGTCCAAGAAATAATGCTCTGACATGATGCATTGAAATATACATAGCAGATTTCCTTTTAATCTTTTTTTAGCTGATTTTGTTAGTTAAATGAATGTATTATTACTAGTCATTCATCACTAAATACATTTGTTTAGTTACAGTTATAAATAACATGAATACGTTTTCGTTATTGAATATATTGCGAATACAAATCAAATGCTTGAATTAACTGTACTTACCACTAACTTCATCTTTGAAATGAATTGATGGATTCGATATGCTTTCTGACTCTGAGATGCCGCTTTATATACCTGGGGAAGTAGTAAATGGAGCCGAAGGGAGTCAAGTCCTTCTTCCTCAACACCTCATTGGACAGGTTTGTTTCATTTTATTTTTAAATTCCACCTCAGTTTGTGCCTGTGACTTCAGGTATTTTCATCGCATTATCATTCTTTTTCCTCATAAAGGTTAATAAATTGGTTTTGTAGATCATCCCATAATTTCTTTTCGCTAAAATGAAAGTAAACTGATTTGCTGGAAACCGGAATTTTCTTTTCTTTTCATTGATAAATATTCGAAATTAAATATTGTTGGTATAGAATATTAAGTAATGTTTCCTTTTAAACTGATGTAATGACTAATAATTGAAATTGGTCAATTTCCTGCTCTTTTGATTTATAATCTCAGAAATATTTCATTTTTTTATTACAACTTTTTTTTCAAATAGGTATATCTGATGATTTTTTGAATTTTAATGAATATAATTGTGTAATGCATTGTTTGAATTGAAACTATTAGATGATAATGATGCATGATTTTTTTTGAAGATTTTATGTAGCATTCAATAATTTCTATTTGAATTCGCTTAGGATTCAAGTCAAATAAGCTTGAAAATTCCATGTGCATCTATTGCGGTATCAAAAATTTTATTCTTACTTTTGAAAAACATTACATAAACAAATAATTTTTAATGAAAGAAAAAAATTAGTTCTAAACTGATTCAAAAACGTTTTAAATTTTCATTTCTAAACTTATTATTATTTAGGACTGGCAGTTTGTGAAGTCATTAGCTATTTTTGTTAGTATAGCTTATAGGGCAAGTATTACATATATATTAGGAAAATGGAAATAAAATTTTAAAATTAGGAATCTGAATATTTTTGCTGTGTGATTTGAAAGCCTTCAAGTGAAGGGAAAAGATGTTGTACCTGGAACACTTTTTATAGTGCTGTTTTAAATTATTTATCACTCTCAAATGAATTAATTATACTTAGTTTATTACAATCTTGCTAAAAACATTCCTTTAAATTTTTGATGAAAAACTTAACATGAAATTTAATTTTAAAGTTAGAAAGAATCTAAGGTAAATGCTAATTTAAATAATTGCTAAAAACTTTTAACTACGTAATAATTATTTTCTTGCTTTTATTGTCTCATATAAATTAACTTGAGCCTAGTTAATTGAAATTAAGTTATATTTATGCTTAATGAAGTCATAGTTCAGTTTTGATTATTTTTGATTTATTCAGGGTATAAATCAAACATATATTAATAAAAGGAAATAAAAACAATTGTATGTTTCAAATTCAAGAATTACATCTAGGCCTATGAACTCTGTTTTTTCAATTAATATGTTACTAAGTGTGTGTGTGTGTGTGAATAAAGATATGGTTGAATTGCGTTTCATAAATGTAAGGCTAAATAAATATAAAGTTCTTAAAATTCTATGTATAATTTTTTTTTGTAAAAAATTATATTAAAACAATAAAATGCATATCACAATAACACTAAATATTTTGTTTGATTTCAAACTTTTCTAATGTTTATATTAGTTATTAAAGTCTGGCTTTTCATTTATCCAAAGTTCAAATTTACTTTGGATTTCTTTTATGCCTAAAGCAAATTATGTAAAAATTACTATACTAGTAGTTGTATATGTAAAATATGTCTTATTGTTTCTATGTCAAACTAAAAAATAAAAGACTTTGAATTTTTTATGAAATAATTTCAGTCACTCGGGTAATTTTTTATGATGGTAATTTGAAGGAAAAAAAAGGGTCTTAAAAAGTCATGAAAAGTTTCATTTTTTTTTCATTTTAAAATTAATTAATGACATTTGAAAATTAAGAATTATAATATACTTACTTAATTTACATATATAATAAATTAAAATAGCATAATAATAATTTTCCACAATTGCTTTTTGTGGACATATTCTTCCTTAGCAATTATTTATTTAATAGATTAATTGAAATTTTAAGTGAATATGGAGTAAAATTAACTTGTGTTGAAAAAAAATGTTTTGTGAATTAATATTCTTCTTGTGATAAAGTATCTTGATATTAAATCATTTCCTTTGAAATTTAAAGTAATTGAACACCTAGAACAAGAATTCAATAAAAAGAAGTAATAAAAAAAGCAAGCTATGCTTTTTAAAATCAGTTATTCTTGATTGCTTTTCTTCTTAATATAATTTTCCGAGAAAAACAAATTGCTAAGTTTTCAAATATTTTTGTTCTTCATTTTCCGCTAAAAATTTAATCCGCACATATTCTTTTAATTTTTTTAAATTCCAAAGGCTTTCCCCCTATCCAGTAGATTAGTCACATAAAAACTGTGATACATGAATACAGATTTTAAAATTTAATAATAAGAGTTTTCAAGGAAGTTGTTCCACAGCGGATGAATTTTTTATAATTTGCAGAAGTTTTAACTTTACGCTTAAACGGACCTTAAGATTCTCATCAAAGATATAATCTGGTTTGATAAAATCTCTAAAGGATTGTAGCAAAATCTTCTGAAAAATCATAAAAGTAATAAAATAAAAAATTTTTATAGCTCTTACATTCGATTCTATGCAAATTACAGTTGTATTAAATATGCTAAAAATTCAGAATTTTTCTTAGGTATTTAATACTTTTTAGAAACCAAAGATTTACTGAATAATGGTCTGGCGTCAATGGCGAATTTTTCATATGGTATTAAAACATTTGATTTCACATTATTATGACATGCCCATCAAGATTGTTACAATATCCTCAGAATTTTGATCGCCATTCAGAATATCGAGGAATATCGGGGGGGGGGGTGAGATTCTGGAAAAAAAATCTTTTATTTATAGGATAATATCCTTATTTTTATCATGCCAGAATATGATGTTGTTTTTGGGATGAGGGTAAAAAAGAATTGTTTGACGGGTTTGCCGTCAACAAAAATTCGTAGGCGAAAAATAAAAATGTGATTATTTTCACAAGTTAAAATCAGCTTTTAAAAACGCGTTGCCATTGCATTTAGAAAAGCTCTGATTAAAAAAAAATAAGTTAATGACTACAGCAAATAAAACCTAGAAAAATATCATTTTGAGCACGCGATTATATGAGATGAAATAAATTAGAAATGTGATCTTTTTTTAAACAATAAATGCGAGACAAAGATTTTTGGATCATTTGCAATACTAAAGTGACTCATTCAAAGAAACAATTGAACGGAATAAAAATATAATTTAACTTGCACGAGCACGTGGTACTTGGCCGTTCAAGAAATGATGTTCTGACATGATACATTGAAATATGCATAGCAGATTTCATTTGAATCTTTTATTTAAACTCTGTTCTTTACTTTAATATCTCTGTTTGTCCTTGAATATAAAACTGCGAACATTCCCAACCTACGGGATCGCGACAAGCATGGAAGGGAAATGGAAAATCTCCAAACGAACGCAAATTAAACAAATAAACATAACAAAATTGAATCTGAACTTTGGAAAAATAAGTTTACAAATGATTAGCCTTTTTTATATATAAAGTGAGATCAAATGTAAATTAGAAAGTTGAATATTAATGAAAAAATGAAATAAAACTATATAGGCAAAAATTAATCAGAAATAAAACAAAAAGTAATTAAAAAATTAAACAAAACAAAATGAAATTTTTGGTCGTGAATTTCAATTTATCATGGGAGAACATTTTTATTTTTAAGTAATTATTTACCTTAGTTAATTTAAGTCATTAACAAACTTAAATAGGTTTGAAACAATCATGAGACTTTTTTATTGGTCTCCCCATTTCTCTCTATAAATATACATAAAGATAAATTTTTTAACTTACATTTTCAATTGTTGGGAGCTTGCCCGATTTTGAGATGAAATAATAGCTATGATGTCATAGTTCTTCGTCCGTCTTTTAAAAATGCATTCGCTGTCAAAGAATTATACATAATAATAATGCAATTCTGGTAAAAGCAGGTAAAAAGAAATTTCTCCGTAAATTTCGGAAACATCAATACTTTCCAACCAAAACAACATCATGTTCTCACATGATAAAATAAATTTTTTTTAAATGAAACTTGGATTTTTTTTAATTGTTTAGACTATGATATTATACTAATATAAAATTTGATGGTGTAATATAGTTCATTTGATTTCTTGTTAAAAATAGATAAAATATTTTAAGATGTTTAGATGAAATAGGATTTTTAATTACTTTATCATATTTTTAAATATTAAAAAGTAGATTAATGGATTAAATTGAAATCAGATCGGAATCATTGTTATAAAATTCAAAAGAGGCTCAACATATTTTTAACTATCTGTGAAAGAACTTAAAATACTGTTACCCAAAAAATTATTTTAATAATACGACACAGGATAAAAATAATATCCTTTTATTAATAGGTTAATAGTAATCATTACCAATCAACCACAAGAGATCATAATTATTCGTTTACTAATCAGGCGTAAACGAGCATCCTGATAAATGTTATCGCTTTTTGTATCGATAAACAGGAAACAAATCACATCTAGATAACAGCAGGCAAAATTTGATTTTATGATTCTTAGTGAGAGACAAAAGATATTATCAATATGAATAATTTGAAGAGGAAAGTCTTTGAAAAATTAGTTAAAATGGACCACAAGTTGTATTTATTAATTATATTTTATCTAATAGACTTTTTGCATATTTTTTAAATATTTCCTAAGTTAATAATTGTATTTAATATTTCATTGTTATATTATGTTTATTTGTTGATATTGTATTTAATACCAATTCGGTTCAAAGAGCACGAACTGTTGAAATCTGTATGATATATTTTTTGTCTATTTTGCAGAATTTATTTCTTTATGTATTCAATATATCTATGACATTTAGTTTTAATCTAATATTAATTCTACCTGCAAGCATCTCCAAACAAGATAATGTTTTGTGTTCACTCCGCATATAAGTAATTTTTGAAAAAATTTTCGTAAATAACTTTAATGAGTTTTGATAAAGTATTAAAATTTTTTATTAATGTAAAATTTATATGAAATTATTATATAAAACATACCACTTGTTAAATATTTCAAAATTAATTTGGCTTTGAATGAAGTTTTTACGTCTGACTGTCTGAGCTTATAATGTGCACTTCTTTAAAGTTAAATTACCTTTCAATAACTTCTTTAGTAATGTAAAAAATATACAGCTCAAAACAATTAAAGGATATTAAGATTGCGGGTAGATCTTGCATATGGAAAATTGTTTGAATTATTGATCCTTTATCGATAAAAGTAGTAGGCTATATAAGATAAAAATGACATTTTATTAGCAGAAACAAATGCGTTTTATTAACATAATTTGCTAAAAAATATTTAAAAAACATAATCTTATTAAATTAACATAATTTAATAGCATAATCAACATAATTTATAAACATAATTTTTGCATTTAAGAAAAACAAATAAAAGTAATTCTTTAAAAGATAATCATTTTTAGTTGGGGATATGGTTTCTTCGGACTGCCATTAAAGTTGAACACATTTAAGGAACACAATCAATGAAGGTATTAATGAGGTGCTGGGGTTTTCAGTTTCAAGTTCTAGAATTTGTGGGGGCGGAGGCGTCTAGTAATTAGTCTGCCTAGAATATCTCAAAAGTAATCGATTGAATTCAGGTCCGGAACTCACGCTGGCCAATCTATTCGTATGATTACTTTCTCCAAAAGGAAATCATTCACTAAGTTAGCACCATATGGACGGCAGTTGTCGTCCATTAACATGAAGCCTCTCCAATTGCTTCAGCATAGTGAACTACAATAGGTCTCAGGATCTCATCCTTATATCAGCGATCAGTCAGAGCTCCATTTCTAATGATATGGAGATCGGTGCTTCCATCAATGGAGATGCCAGCATGGACCCTCACTCCCCCACTGCCAAATACTACACATTCGTGCACGAGCATAGGATTATTTCTAATGCCACGCTCCCTCCAGATAAAAATACGTCTATTATAAAAATGAAAAAAAAAAGTCTCATTAGAGAAAAGAATATTGCGCTAATTATTTCTCCACCAGTTCACATGCTTTGTTGCCCATATCATGAATCAAGGCACATGTAGGCTATGACGGGAATGAAGCAGCGGACAAACTAGCCAAAACAGAGGCTAGTGCTAACGAAGATCGGGATATAGTGAAGCTTCAAAGATCTCATCTGAAGAACATCCTCCAAACCGATATGACGACAAGACGTCAAAAGGAATGGGAAGAAGGGGAAATAGGCCGTACACATATAACATAATACCAAACGTTTCTCTCTACGCTGCCAACTGGAACAGAGTGAGTGTCCTTTTCTTCACTGGACACGGCCTATTCCCGACATGCCTAAACAGATTCCATCTAGCCAAATCTCCTTTCTGTATCAGTGGGGAAATAGGATCTCCAATTCACTATGCCACAGAATGCTCACTCTCTCATGGCACATGAGAAAGCCAGAAAAAAGTCTCGAAGAAGAATGGTACAGGAGAGTTGCATCAAACACCCTTTCACGCATCAAAATCCACTCCATAGTAAACCAAATTCATAAATACCAAGACCTCTTCATGATCTACAATAGTTGAGTCCAGAATTCCCCTTTTGATAATCAACCAAAATAACAACTTAAAAAGTCCCTCAAAAGTGCAGATCTCATGATGGAAAGCAAGACCCCAGGACCCTGATGGGCGCTACATATTTCTGACTACAGTGATTGTTTATTTGCCATACATATAAGGAAAATTTAATTTGTCAATCCCCCCTCCTTTTCAGTTGGTAATCTAATTCCCCTGTAAGTTCAACCCATAGTCACCATTTGTTTCAGTATTCTTGTCCACTCTATCCAGTTATAGCTTCAGAAAAAAAAATTGAACATTTGTGTATGATTTGGCACCGATGGTATTCTCTCTGGAAATCCCTGAATGCTGTATCGTCTCTTTTTTTCCTTTAACGAATTTTTCCTCTTTTTTCTCTTTCTCCCATCTCATGCTCATCCAATTGGTTAGATAACTTAGCGTTATAGGCACCGGGGGCACAAGATTACGTTATGTTAATGTGACACACGCCATTGGTCGGCGAGCTTACATATCTACAGAGTAAAGGTGGTTTGAGATAGTTTTTGTCTAAACTGTGGTGCTAGAAGCAATGCGAAGGTTTTGTTGTTGAATTGTGTCCTTGATACTTCGGCGCCTCTGAATAACGGTCTTCATTGGGTGTTGATGTATGTCTACGCTCTTGCCCTGTTCTTCGGCCGCCATTTCCAATCTCCAAGAAACGGTTCCAGATCCTGAAAATCACACTTTGTGAAATTACAATGGCTTCTTCTGCTTTGGCTTGTGTTTGGTCATCCCTTTAACCGGCCAACAACTCTCCAAATTATGATCCGGTTAAATGATTTCATTGAGACATCGCACTCATCGCTTACTGGATGGCGAATCGTTCTTTTTCGCTTCGTCTTACATTAAGTTGAAAGCCAAATCAAATTTACTGCCGCTAAAATTTCGTTTTTGACATCAAACTCAAAATACTGTACTGCAAAGTTTTAAAATAAGAAAATTTTGCAATTGCGAATCTTCTTCCTTTATAAGGTGACCAGGGACCTTTAGCATAACTTTTTGCAATTTTCACCTGAGCAATTTGAAATTTTACTAGTATTAAGAGTAACACTACAGGAAATGACACACAAAATTTTAAAGCATAATATTAATTTATTTATGAGTTAGGGGAGTTGATATTATATAATATTAGAGATAAATAACGTTAATGAAAAATGCTCCAGGCTCTCCAAATCTATTCGAAAGCGCTCCAATTTTTATTAAGTTGAAGTTTGAGTACGAAATATCAAATTAACCAATATAATAACTTTAAACTACTGATTTTTTTAAAAGTTAAAGTAATTTTGACTTATTACATTGATTAATTTTGATGTTTCGTACTCAAATTTCTAGATTAATCCCTTCTTTTGTTTCAAAAGAGTCAGGGAAAGTAATAATAAAAATTGGAGCGCTTTCGAATAGATTTGGAGAGCCTGGAGCATTTTTCATTAGCGTTATTTATCTCTAATATTATATAATATCAACTCCCCTAACTCATAAATAAATTATTATTATGCTTTAAAATTTTGTGTGTCATCTCCTATAGTGTTACTCTTAATGAATGTAAAATTTCAAATTGCTCAGGTGAAAATTGCAAAAAGCCATTTTAAAGGTCCCTGGACGCCTTAAAGCAAAAAATTGTTTATACTTTAATTTTATACAAAATTTACAATACCCATTAATTGTTTTGAACAGCGTATTTTGAAAAGAAGAAGAATAAAATAGAAATAATCTTATTTAAAGTTTTATTTGCCAAAAAATCTTTACAATTCACGCTCAGATTCAACAATGATACATTAAAACATCGATAAACTTCAATTTCCAATCTGAATAAAACAATACCATTTACAACATTTTATTATAATAAAACACAATTTTTCTATACTATGAACACTTTTATATTTCAGTTAATTTATTTTTTTAAATATTTGGCACATCGGTCTCTGAGCTCCAGAACAGCAACGACTAGAAAAGCACAAAAACGGCTCAAGCAAAAATACACCAAAAAGAGCTGCAGTACAAGTCTGTATTAACAAATATACACAGAAACATTTTCATAACACTAACCATATTGTTTAGATAGTATCCATATTTATTTGCAATCTCCGTAATTATATCACTCTTTTAGCTTATATGAATTATTCATATCCATGACAGCTCTCACGTCAGCATATTTTATCGCATTAATTTTAAAGGTATAAAAATGCATGTTAAATATTTATTACTTTGTACAACGATTTGGTAAAGAATAATCTCCATTAAGAGCATCTCTGCTCATATTTATATGGAATAACAATTTTAGTCTTTTGATAATGATTATTTATTTAAATTAAACACAGATTTTTAAATTCCATATTATGTTGAAATAACAACTATTTACAGATAAGAAAATTAATCAATAGATAATGAAAATTAATCAATTGATAATGAAAATTAATCAATTGATAATGAAAATTAATCAATGGATGATGAAAACTAAGCCATTAATTTCCAGATGGCAAAGTGCTGGAAAAGGGCTTTATTCTGAATATGGCATAATATGAATTATATATACATAAAATGTCTCAAACATAATACAGAATTTTTGAAATTATGAAGTATTTACACTTAAAGCTGCTACATTAATATAACACGAAAACGAATAATGGAAAAAAAAGTTACATGATAAAATTTTGTTGATCCTTATACCACAGCAAAGAAAATCTTGATGAAAATGAAATTCTAATTTTGATGAGAGCTTTTATCTATCTTGATATAACATAATTTATTTAGGTTAGGTTATACATTTTCCTGTGAGTCTTATAAAAGCAAATTAGTAATATCAGTAAAAGGAATGTTAATTACAATCTGAAAATTTTATTAGTAAAAAAATTCATAGAAATTTTATTAGAAAAGAAATTATAAAATCATGAGTTTACTATTATATTGAAAAAAAATGGGTAGTATTATATCAGAAAAACAAGGTTTTTTTAATAAAATTGCTTAACAATGTATTTTAAACAGAAAGGTTTTTATTATAAAACTGTTTAACATTGTATCTAAAAAATAAAGGTTTTGATTTTTAAAAAATGATGAAAATTTTATCCGAAAAACCAAGTTTTTTTGTTAATTATTTTTTTTATTTGAAACTCGAAGGTTTTTATCATAAAAAATGTTTAATATAGTATCTGAAAAAACAAAAATACAGAATGGAACAAAACAAATTAAATTATAAAAAACTTTCAATGTTCATTTTGATGAAACAAAAACAACTATAACAAAAAATGAGATATCTAAAATTTCAATGAAAACATATGTTCATCTTCATACAAATTTAATCATTACGATTTAACTATTCATTTTTCTCAAGTAAGTAAGAGGATATAAATAGAATTAAAGATTTAGAATAAATAAAAATTCATATAAATAGAATTATAGTTTTACAGTTAAAGACAAAAGTTACCAGAAAATTGATTTGCAGATTCATTATTTTAATTTGATAGCTGTAAATTAATAACAAAATGTAACAAAAATAAATAATAAAATAAGGTATTTTCTAATGATCATATGTGTTTTAGTAAAAACATTTTATCAAATTTACTGAAAGAAGGTTAATAAGGTGAAAATATACTTTTTTCTGATAGCAAAACAATAAAAAACCAAATATTTTGCTAAAAATATAAAAAAACTAGCATTAAATTTTAAATATTATTCATAACGAAATATAGATACTTTAAAGTGACAATATGATATATTTATAAAACATATATAGTTCATAGTTGTTTTAATTAAATATAATTCAGTTCTCGTGAATGATTTAGCTTATTTATATTTGCGTCGCCTTTCGAAATAACTCATTTTGAAGTTTATGAATTCTTCTCTGTATCCTATATGTATAAAAAAAATTTGCTTCTAAAAAAAAGACTTTGACGGATGAACATTATTGAAAAAAAAAAACAGCAATGAATATCTAAATGAGCCTAAAACACAATTTTCATTAAAATTGAAGTCAATATACAGAATGTACTGAAAAAAAGTCTTTAACGTAAGTGAATATTTAAATGGTGCTTTAGTTAGTCCACACGGTAAAGTGAAAAAATCTCCGTTAATTCCAGCCAGTTCGCTTTCCGAGAAGTATAATGAAAATCCCCAATGTGAAGTTATAGCAGTCGTGCTGGAAAAATGAACATCTCCGTAAAGCTTTGTTTCCCTCATTCAGAATCTTGAATTTCCACTTCCAAAGAACAAGAATTTCGTTGTACATTCCATGTGAAACAGCGGTAGCTTGTTTTTCATTAAAAACCGTTTTTACTGAAAAAGAAAAGTGTGAAAAATTAATGTCAGACTATAATCAAGGTAAAAAAACGAAACCTGACGAATTCACTGTGGATATGTTAATAGTTTTAAATTATACATTAATCAAATTAAACTATTGATATACATTAATTACAAATATATTCGAAGAAACGCATTATGACAAAGGTCTAAATGGGATTTTAATACCTACAATTAATTAAATTGTTTTAGTAGATATTTATTTCTAAACAAAGCTACCAAAACACTTTTATTCGAAAAAAAAAGAGATTTAATTGAGTAACTAGAATTCGTTTTTCTTTATTTGTAGAGAAATTTCGCTAGAAATACAATCTAGGTATTTCATAGAAAGAAATTATGAGAATTTTCTAAGACTGAACTCAACTGTTTATTATAAATATATTCGATCATTATTATTATACATTCTTGCTATAATTACCTTCATATTGTTTAGTAATTTATTTATAGCTATTTTTATAATTTTATAAATTGTATTTTATTATTAACAGTTTTTTGCTTTGCTTAACAACTCTAATAAAAATTAAGATATTTTTTTGCAAAATCAAGATGACAAGGAACCCTTAAAATGATTTCTTGTAATTTTCACCTTAGCGATTTGAAATTTTACTGGCAGTAAGAGTAACTTAATAGGAGGTGAAAAACAAAATTTTAAAGCATTATATTAATTTATTTATGAGTTAGGTGGTTAATATAGTATAATATTGGCGATAAATAACGCAAACGAGAAATGTTTCAGGCGCTCCGAATTTGTTCGAAAGCCAGCCATTTTTTATTATTAGTTTTTCTGGTCCTTTTGAAACAAAAGTTTTGATTGATTTCGAAGTTTGTGTACGAAACATAAAAATTAACCTATGTAATAACTCAAAATTAATTAAACTTTTTTTAAAAATCAGTAGTTATAAGTTATTATATTGGTTAATTTTGATATTTCGTACTTAAATGCCAAGTTTAATCCCAAATTTTGTTTTAAAATTGTCAGAGAAAATAATAATAAAAATTGGTGTGCTTTAGAATAAATTTGGAGCGCCTGGAATATTTTTCATTAGCGTTGTTCATCCCTAATATTATGTTATATTAACTCCCTACTCATAAATAAATTAGTATAATGCTTTAAAATTTTGTTTGTCATCTCCTATAATGTTATTCTAAATGCCTGTAAAATTTCAAATTGCTAATGTGAAACTGCAAAAAATCATTTTAAAGGTCCCTGGTCGCCTTAAAATAATTTAATTTTCCTGCGGAATACTTGAACATTGATTTTTTTTTGTATAAAATGACATCAAAAATCCCTTTTCCCAATAAAATACTTTTTCTAAATATGTATCTAAAATATTTTTTACAAAGTATAATAATACTAATCTTTAAATGCAAACTAGCAAGCAAAAGTCCTCTGTATGCCATAAAATACTAAAATATTTTTCTAAATATATTTCTAAAATATTTTTATAAGGCATCAAAATACGAATTCTCAAATGTAAACAAGCAGGCTAAAGAAATGTATACATTGTAATTTTCTTAATTTAAAAGGAAATTGAATGTCACTAGATATGTTGAGAACAGGAAAAAAGTTTCGAACCTTAGAATTTATTAATACAATTTAAATACATTTCATATAAAATTCATATTCCTTGATATTCAAACAATTTAATATTTAGTTTATGTGTAAATTGTTTTGATAATCTTACACAATGTTATGTAAATTTTAAAAAATAAACGAATCAATTGATTTCTTTTGTATAAAAAAATAAATCAATATTTTATGTTTTTGTTACTTTATCAGCTATTAATATTTTTTTCTTACTTTCAAGTATACTCCAAGTACACAAACAGGAACTATATTAAGTTTGAACAATAATTCAGTTAAGTTTTGAGCTGGAATTGGTATTATACCATGTATATAGATTTCTGTTAAACTTGAACTATGTTCGTACAGATGAACACTCCTTGTCTTTTCGTTCATCTACATACCACTAGAAAAAGCTGAAATTTCCTTTTTTAAAGTAAAACTTTATTCACAGCCGTGAATCAAGGTTAAAAATTTCTAACAATGAAGATGATTTGAAACTCATTTTAAAAAGTAAAATATATTATTGTAAAATATACTTAGTTTAGTTTAGTTACATTACCCACCCCCAATTATAAAGCAACACTAGAGTTATTTTGGGAAAAATCACGTAATTTTGGTCCACGGTCAAAATGATGACGAGGATGACACCTGAGCACCCCCCCCCCTCTTTACACAACAGCAGCGGAAGAACTGTAAAATATACTTAAAAACTTTTTTAAAGTTATTTCCAAATAGAGCAATTATTATACGACAAAAATTTTTTGACTGGAAACAAAATTAAAAAAAAAATTACGATGTTACACACACACATATTATATATATATATATATATATATATATATATATATATATATATATA
>JAOUZG010005735.1:7344710-7357685 GCA_026289955.1 Argiope argentata | reverse complement strand
TTTCTCATTACCCACTTTAAATTATTTCCAAGTTTAATAGTTGGTTCAATAGTTCTCCCTTTTAGGATTTTTTGGAAGTGGAACTATAATTATAACCCCTCTGTACTTAACCCGAAACACGCTATATTGAGTAAGAATATGATAAAGGCGTGCAAAAACACCTTTTCTCACAAATTATATTCATTACTAATAAATTAACTATGAAAATTATGATTTTAATCATGTCAGAACATGATATTGTTTTGGAAATGAGGTTTCCGGGTGTCAACAAAAATCCGCAGGCGAAAAATTAAAATTTTATTATCTGCACGAGTATCTCAAAAAATGAGCTTTTGATAAAGCATTGCCATCCCATTTACAAAAGCTCTGATTAAAAAAATTAAGCTAATGACTGCAGCAAATAAAACCTAGAAAAATGTCATTTTGAGCACGTGATTATATGAAATGAAATAAATAGGAAATGCGATGTTTTTTTAAACAATAAATGCGAGACATAGTTTTTGGATCGTTTGCAATAATACTAAAGTGACTCCTTCGATGAAACAATTAAAATGAATGGAAATATAATTTAACTTGCACGAGCAGGTGGTGCTCGGCCGTTCACGAAATGATGTTCTGACATGATACATTGAAATATGCATAGCAGATTTCATTTTGATCTTTTTAAAAATTTATGTTCTTCTCAGATACATACCAATTATACAAGTCGAAGCAAATCTTCACCTTTGCGAGTATCTGTAAGATTTTCTGCTTCCACCAGAGCGATTGCAATCTAAGGAAAGAAAAAGAAAGAAAGAAAAAAAAGAACATTCTCATCGAGTTAAACAAAAAGACAGCAAGACACTTATTCTTTTTTTTCACACTTCATTAGATAATTAAATTTAACCCTTAACCTCTGTCATGGGACATTAAATTATAAATTCTTTCCTTAAAGGTAATACTGGCTATCATAATATTTTCTCTAAAAATAGGATTTTTTTTTCAGCAACTGAGATAAGTTGAAAAAGAAAAAAAAATGAAGGGCAGAGAAGAAGAACGATCGAAAAAAATGAAACCTGCGAGCATCTGATCGCTGTGGTATTCATCTTTGAGGGCTGTTTCTGGCGATTCTTTCCAAAGAACACTACTCGAGGAAGCTCCGACGTCGTCCAAGCACGAACCTTTGGAAGCTGAAAATAAAAGTCAACACCAGTATGCAAAATGACCTTGTAAAAAGAAAGCAAATGAATATACCTTAGTTTAAGATTTTATGAGCTAAAATACTTTTAATTCTCATTTTTTCAATAATCAGTCGATTTTACAGATTAACATAATTTTTGACATACTTTTTTTTAAAAAAATTAACTGAAATTAATGTTTTATTTAATTTAATATCTACTTCTGGTCTTGCGCTTAGGAGAGAAGTTAAGCCCCATCTCAGTTATTTAAATTCAGAAAACGTGCTTTAGATAATTATATATAAATAGGATTTTTTTTTAAAAAAATTAGCATATACAATTATGCGTCATTTTTTAAGTGTGATCATTTAAAAAATCTCTCATCGAATTAATATATTAAAGGCAACTAGCCTTTAAACCTGAATAATTAAATTACATTTAAATATCAAGCTGATTAGCATGCTGTTATTTTATAACTAATTCGCATATTTTAAAATAATTAAAAAATGTATTATTTTTAATTATGTCGATAATATTATACTTACAAAGAATGTATTTAATATTTTTTATTCCTTACTGTATCTGAAATGAATTCAATTACTAAAACAATGAAAAGAACCGTAATAAATTATATATAAAAATATTTCACAAATTTCTTAAATAAAAAAATGTATAAAACAAAATTCCCTGCAATTTAATAGTTTAAATTTTTAATTAGTTTTAAATATATTTTTGTATGATACTAACTACCAAGTTATTGAAAAATATATTGAAATCTCGATTAATCTTTTTTTATTAAAGATCCATTTAAAAGTTTGAAAAATTCTTTCTGGAACTCCGGTTATTCTACAATTTATTTACTAAAAATTCATGACGTAATAATTTTTTTATTTCCCTAATAAATAATTATTTACGTGGTTTTTAATCATGCATATAATATAATATCATTCAATCAATATTTATTATTTTAATCTAAAAGCATTGGCTGATGAATTTGCGTTTTTTTAAACATTATTTTATACAGAAACCTTCTCTATAATTTCAGTGATCCGACTTGTGTATTTTAAGTAAGTAAGAATTAAATGCAAGGCATTTAACATATGAGGTACTTATTTAAGAAAATTTTCATCAAATTACTTTAGTATATAAGAAAAGAATAAAACCATTATTATTTAAAAAAAGACATTGGTTATTCATTTGGACAAGCAAGAAAGCTATTGAAACACTAATTTTAAGAAAGGTAAATTTTTAGGTAAATATGGGATCTAAATATTGATAAAGTATCATAAAAATTAACTATGTTAATAAATGTTAACTTTAAATACCTATAAATATAGATGTAATGAAAGTATACAGAGTAATATAGATACAGTAAAATAGTATACAAACAAGGCGGCTTTTCCTTAAAAAATTTCCTTATTTTATGGTTTCTTTTCTTTTATTCATCAAGATAGTTTAAATTCAAGTTTTACTATAATTTTTTAATAAACGTATTGGATAATTAATGCTTACATTACCAATTTCAATGACTTTTTTAACAAATGTCATTAATTCTATTAACAGTTGTAATGACTGGTCATTAAATAGATTATTGATGCGTTTTGAATTGATGTGCGAATAAATGTATTCATCTTTTGTCACCAAATTACCCTTTCACCGACCAAATGATTTAGTATAAGGGGGCCATTATTTATTCATTAGTTGATAAATTATTTGTTATTTTATTCAGTATTATTTATTAAATGGAAAATACTTGACAATCCCCGAATGATAATAAATTATCTGACCGTTATTGACAGTCTCCAAGAAGATGCTTGGCAACACAAGTTAATATCCTGTTATTCACTTTCATTTATTCTTAAAAAAATCAATTAATATTGATGAAATATCAATAAATATAATGTGAATTACTGATACATGGAATGTCAAAATTCATTTTCACTTTATTTCTTCTAAATATGTTGTCAAATACCTTTAAGGAATAATTTCTTATGAAACCTTTAATTCAGATTAAAACAGATATTTACAAAACATTTAAAGAGGCTACGTTCCGTTTCTTTCGTTATTTTCCCTACGTTCCGTTTCCTTCGTTATTTAATTACTAATAAATAACATAAATATTCCATTATGGCTACCGATAACTGATTTTTTTTTACTATTTAGATAAGATGTTAATACCTATTTTATGTATCAGTTATATTACAATTGAAATTAGAGAAACTAATTTGACTTACCTTGGATGAAAAATTCTGGCATTTCACCTACATACATAAATAAGTATAATTAATGAATGTAAATAAAAATTTCAATCCTTATCTATAACAATATAATCACGTTATTCTAATTATCATTTTTTAAAATTATTACTTAACCAGCGGGTGACCGAGCTCCGCTCGGAGAAAACAGGTATCGAAGCTAACTCGAATATTTAAATTTTCAATTGTGATTTATCAAAACAATACATGCCATAAGAAAATTTGTGAAACCATTGGTGAAAAGATAACCGGTCAAAGTGCACCATTGTAAACTATTCTAAACAAAGTTAGAGTTTGAAAAGAGAACTATTCTATACAAAGGTAAAGTTTGAAAAGTCATAGGAAATAAAATGTAATTGATAATATTGGCTATAAATGGCAGCACGTTACCACTTGAAAATTTAAGTAGCCATTATGGCGAACTAATAAAGTTTGAAAATATCCTATCTGTAACTCCGAACTGCTCAACCGTAGCGCTTCAAAACCGGCGCAATCGATTCCTCGTGGCCAAAAACCCCAGACCCCCAAGTTTACCGGAGTTTATTAATTCTGGGGCGATTTTCGACTTGACAATCATTCCTCGTATTATAGTATAAGATTTAATATCACATTATTACTTGACCGTTGTGATGCGATTTATAAAAAATAGATTCTCTAGATTCTTTATTAAATTTTTTTAAATGTATAATTTTTGATTTATTTGCACAATATGAAGTGAAGAATGGCAGTATCTTGAAAGAACTAAAAAGTAATCTGAGCTCACATTAGTAAAGAAACACCGATTGCTTCATAAATTGAAATATTTTGTCCAATAATACTTTTAAACAATAAAGAAGTGCATAGTGAGTGCTGCTCAATTAAAAAAAAACACGGAATAAAATTTAATCTATAGGGAAATAACTTTCCAGTGATGTTGGATTTAATTTTAAATCGTTAAGTTCCTTTAGAATCAGGAATGTCAGTTTTATAAATTAATTTTTGAAATTAATATAATTGTAATAATTTAATAAATTAATATAATTAAATAATTAATTTAATTATAATTATATTAATTAATATAATTAATATACTTATAATTAATTTTTTTATAAATTAATTTTGATTAGAAAGGAAAGCTTTATTCGAATACTTATAATTTTGGAAGAAAACTTTATAAATCTGAGGATAAATGATGTTTCAGTTTTTTTTACTAAAAACGAAAGCTATTACTATTTTTGAAAGATAGGTTCGGAAAACAAATGAATTATTCTCACTTTAATTCTTTACTCAAATGCATAGTGCAAATATATTTCATTGATATTACAATAGGCCTTTATTTAATTTTATATTTATGTTATTATTTCATATGAGAAGATTATGAGTAAAGAATTTGAAACGGAAAATTAATATTTGATTAACCGGTCAAGGTGACTGCTAGTTGAAAATGAAGATAAATGATTTTGTTATTTTTCAAATAAAAAGTAAAAAAAGTTTCAAAATTTTTTATCGATATTTACATTTTAATTTTTTTATTTAATTTAATTAATTTTATTTAATTAATTTGCTGTTAACAAAATATTAAAAATAGCACGAATAAATATTATCAAAATATATGTAAAGATTAAATATTATTAAAAATTTGAGTTTACTTAGAAATTATTAATTATTTAAAATCTTTATAAAAATAAGAAATTTTAGACAAAATGCAGGGAATATAGAGTAAAAAATGAAAAAAAAATTAAATAGTGAGGTTTTTTTTTTTGAAAAGTTTGAAAACCAATTGAACAATGATGTACAGACATTATATCCATATTTTCTTGAAATAAATGCTAAAACAAGTCAGATATAGATCTTAACTAGAAATAAAATATTTTTTGGAGAATTCATGCATATTTATAAGAATTCCAACATTATTATTATTTAATATTTATAATAGCCCCACTTTGTGTCTCTTCGATACTATATTTCCACATTATGATAGGCTCGGAGTAATATTTCTTTTTACTTTAACATATTCATCAAATAATCATGTTCAAACATAAAATAATAAAGTTAAAGAAACTGAAATTAAATTTTAGGCTTGTTGATATTTTTTATTGGTTCGCGAAGTAAAAACTCCTTGTGTGCCAACATGTATACCACAAGGCTTACAGATGTAAGTCATTTCGCAATTAACAGTAGGATGAATTTCGAATATATATACATAAATATAAAAGACTTAGGCACAAATGCAAAGAAAAAACAGGGGAAAGCAAATACACAAGTTAAATACACAATAATTGTTCAAAGACTATCAGAAACATGTTATAATAGAGTTGAAGAAGTATGATAAAATAAAATAGAACATTCAAAACACAAATACAAAAGAATATATGCAGATATTTCTAGACAAATACACTGAAATGAAGTTCAAATAACACGGGAGAAAATACTATTAATATATGTACAAAAGAAAATGTAAGATGATTTATTCTGCACAAATGCAGATGAATGAGGAGACCAAACTATATGGATATGTAATATGGAGATGAATTTTATGTAATAAAAGATTAGAAGCCTTCAATAAAAATGTATATATTTGGCATTGTCGGAGTTTTGTTAATACCGATAATTTTTATTATTTGTTAATTATCATTAAAAAAAGTATAACGTGGTAATATTTATTTTTCTATAAAACATGCTCAATGTTACAAAGCAATAAAAAGTTAATAAAATATTATGAATTATTCTTATATCAAGTTATTATATAAAACAGAATTTTCAAAATAAAAAAAGCGTTTACAAAAACATTTGTATTTAAAAATATTATAAACGCTTTAATGCTCTTTAAAAAAAATTCACAAGTGTTTCTGATTCCAAATTCTATAAGTAGTTGTAAATTAAGGAGTTCTATCTATTCCAAAATTCATTTTCTAGGATAAAGTGTAAAAATATCCTTTAGTTCGTTTAAAAAACAAATTATTTCTATTCTTAGAGAAAACTACCCGATTTCGGATGAAATGTTTATAAAAGGATACAGAATTATCCTATTTTTATACCCTGTCTCTTGACACTTGCTCTTGTTTACAATGTTGTGTTCCATTTTGTTAGAGTTGCAATGCATAAAAAAATCTTCAAATTAAGGCTTATAATTTTTTTTGTATCCCTCTGTAAAACTACATTCCAGAGAATTCCAGCTGGGAAAAACCGAAATTGACTTTATAAAAAGCAAAATCATTTCAGATAAACATTGTGGATTGTGAAAAGAAGTATAGACAATTATAAAAAGTAAGAATCACAAATAAAAATATGAGCATGCGTACATATTTCGATTAGAGACAAATTAGATTTTTCATTTAAAATAAATATCTTCTTCAAATGTAAAATATAATTATTATAATATTACAGCGTAAACACTGAATGGATATTTCATGTCTATAATTTACACTGATGCTATTCAAATTAACCAAATAAAAAAAAATATATAATTATCATTTTCTTTATTATTATCCGCAATGGAAGGAAGCAATAGTATGAAATAATTTATAGTGATATTTATTCGAATAAAGCCAATATAATAATAAACTATTTAATAATTATACTTTGTGAAAAAGTTTCTTTTTTTCCTGACCATTTTCTCCAAAGCTATTAGTTGTCTGTGATTTATAATTTCCCATCATTTATATCCTTATTCACTGATTTATTGAAATGTATGAAATCATTGGAGCACAATTTATTATAATTATTTTTGTAGATTTTGTGATATATTTTGATTAAATAAAAATTCAAATGAAAAAATTTACAAAAAAATTTACGATAGCAAATTTTAAGTTATCACGTTAGATTAATTAATTTAAGCAATTAACCAGTTTAAACTGGTTTGAAACAATCACCAGACTCAAATGGTTTCCATGCCTCACCCTCTCTGTATAGATAAGTATATATGCATATAATGATAATTTTTTTTAAATTTCATTTTCCGTTTTTCTAGCTGGTGAACAAAGTTTTAGAGCCCAAACAAATTTTGAGATGAAATAACAACTATGATGTCATAGTTCTTTGACAGAATTTAAAAAATGCATCTATTATGAAGAAGCATACTTAATAATAAAACAATACTGGTAA
The DNA here is from genome assembly GCA_026289955.1 of Argiope argentata. Taxonomy (NCBI): domain Eukaryota; kingdom Metazoa; phylum Arthropoda; class Arachnida; order Araneae; family Araneidae; genus Argiope; species Argiope argentata. Next base: position 7,350,190 of record JAOUZG010005735.1, on the reverse strand, counting down.
AATCAGGTCAAACTTAAGAAAGCGCATTTGCTTTCAAAGAAGCATACATAATAATAATAATGCAATGTTGGTAAAAACAAATAAAAAACTATTCAACCACTAATTTTCGGTGGCCCATAAACTTTATTTTTTGCCTGTAAATTTCGGAGTCATCAAAACCTCCTAACCAAAACAACATCATATTCTCACATGATAAAAAGCATATATGTCATTTATAAATAGCATACATATAATAGCTTTATAATTTTATCCTTATTTTCTCTAGTATAAAAATATCAAAAATAAATAATTTAAGGACGAAAATTAATAATTTTTAAAAAACCAACCGAACTTTAAATCCTAAGAAATTTTTTCAGATACTAATGACAACACGACAGATTTATATTAGATGGTTAGAAAAAAAATTATGTATATGATGTAAAATTATAGAAATGACTTATTAGAATATGCGTATTTTCGTATTATGAAAATTGATAACATTAAAAATAGCATTTTAAAGAATTTCATCGTAAATGTCATCATAATAAATAAGCTTACTAACTTATTTTTCCTATGGAAAGGAAGTTCAATTGTATTTAAAATTCCAATGGTAATAGTTTCTAAAAATAATTTATTTAAAGATTATAATCAATTGAATTTATAAAAAAAATTATTTAGGTTAAAAATTACGTTTATACTCACCAGGATAATGATACACGTGAAAATCAGATCTCGGTGGGCGAGGAGTACGCTTTACAGTGGCGTACAATGGTTCTTCCATAGCCTATCAATAAATTTACATGAATATGAGCAACAAAGGTCAAATAACCACTTTTATCCTTTAATTTTTACTTTAACCCTTTGACTATTGATCCGGCCCAACCGGCCGTGTAAATTCTATAATGTTAGGCCACTTTCTGTTTCAAACCATGAAAGTAGGATATAAAGCGAGTTATCAACAGGAATATTCTCCTTTCACATCTTGCGCCTTTGTTTTGAAACAGACAGTGGCAATCCAGGATAAACTTTGTTCTTTAGTTTGGGGCCGGATCAGTAGTGAAAGGGTTAAAAAGCGATGAAATTTTAATTAATGGAAAAAGAAAGTAATCCCCTCCTATAAAATATAAGAATGAATATGGTAAAGAATTTAAGAAGTACGATTTATAAAAAAAATTCTATAAATCAGAAATTTTTGAATCTAGTCGCGATTGGTTTTAAGGATTACTTACTGCTGTAAGTATAAAAGAATATTTTTTCAACCGGTTTTAAGAATTAAATTACGGATAACAATAAATATATAAATATACAGTATTATGAGACCGTAAGTATCATAGCATTTACAAGGTTCACAGCTATGGTAAGCACTTGAGAATGATAAATCCACAGTTAATAGTTACGTTTATATAACATAACACCACCTTGTGCCCAGGTGCCTATAACGCTAAATTATCTAACCAATTGGATGAGAACAAAATGGGAGAGAGAAAAAAATGAAAAATTTGTTGAAGGAAAAAAAGAGACGATACAGCATTCATGGATTTCCAGAGAGAATGCCATCGGTGTAAAATTATACACGAATCTGTTCAATTTTTTTGCTGAAGTTATAACTGGATGGAAGGGACAAGAATACTGAAACAAATGGTGATTATGGGTTGAACTTACAGGGGAATTAGATTACCAACTGAAAAGGGGAAAAATTGACAAATTACATTGTGAACATCTATATGGCATGTATAAGCATACAAACAATTCCTGTAGAGTCAGAAATATGTAACGTCCGTCTGGGTTCTGAGGTTTCGATTTCCTTCGTGAGATCTGCACTTTTGAGGGACCTTTGAATTTATAATTTCGGCTAATTTTGGCAAATGGAATTCTGGTCTCAGCTATTGTAAGGTCTTGGTATATATGAATAAGGTTTACTGTGGAGTGGATCTAGCAGAAATCAATAAGTAACGTTGGAACGTAATCTGTTCTACGAAAATCCCCAGACAGACTAAGGAAAAAAAGACGAAACAACTGCGGTGTTTCCACAAAAGAAGCGGATTTCTATCGATTCTGTTATGCATGTTATATACTCTGGTTCTAGGTACTATCTGCAACGTACAAGATGTCATCGTAGTTCAAATAGGTCATGTAAAAAATTTGTCAAACACAATAAAAACTTTTGTTGATTAAGTAATCGAGTTTTTTTTCACTTTTATTCACAGTTTGCCTACCACTAATAATTTTAGTGCTATAGGTATCATTCTCATGCTATTTGTTTTTTTTTTGAAATATAGAGTAAACATTCTAATAAAAGTAATTGGGGGTGCCGGCTGAAAATTTGAAATAAATTGTCACTGTAAATGTCACTGTTATAACTCAACTATTGATTCACCGGCGTCCTGGCACAGAGGAAGCCCGTCTTCCACGTGATCCACGTGATCACGTGATCTCTGGGCATCTCGAGTTCGAGTCCCGGTTAGGGCATGGTTGTTCTTCTGTGTACTATCTGTGAGTTGTGTGATGTCCCCCCTCTTAAAAGTGGGTTGTGCAAGGGAATGTGTGTGTCATCCTCATATTAATTAGGTCAGACTTCTGCCCTTGGGTGCTCAGGGGCCCATATCCTCAGAAGCTACTGCACCCCATCTTCCCGTTGTTAAGCGGACACGAAATCATTATCGTTAACAACAACAAGTGTTAATTTTCGTATGATTCTTGAGTAAATATCATAAAATGCTTTCAATCAAAACTGTATTCCTTTCCCGGATATCGGATTTTTTTATTATTATCATCATCTGATACGTGTGAAAGAGAAAAAAAATACTTTGACATTTTAAAATGTTGCACTATTTATTCTGAAATGATTATCTTACATTACATTATCTTAGAAAAATATTTCTTTAAAATTATTTTTATATCAGATGGATCTAAAATCAGAAACAAATAAAACATTTTGTTCACATTATCAAATAAAAAGTAAATATACATTGATAGATTAACTTTCGAAAAATATAGACCTCATTTATGTATTTCGATTAATATCCCAAAATTGCGACTTTCTGAAAAGATTTAAAAGACGATTGAATAACAAGAAATCAAAATAAATTGATTTCCGTAAGACCTCTTCCAGAACTACCGGAATTCAATCAAAACACGCTTGTTGGAGATTAATTGATTTAACAAGAAAGAAAACCATAATTAATTGAGATGGGTTCGTTGTTCCAGATAGATATATGTTTTATTTCAATCGATATTCCAAGTTTAATGTCTTCACATTACAAGAGAGATTGTTTTGATTACAGAATTTCTGAATTGCTATTGATTTTTCTTCCGCAATATTCTAACATTTGCATATACTTAGATGAAAGACAACAATGGACTTCTAAAGTAGAAAAGTTTAAGTACACGTGTTAAGTACAGTTTAAGCACAAAGCATGTTTAAAGTAATTTTTAGTTATAGTTAATAAATACTTAAACTGTTTTATAAGTGATACGTTTAAAAATTGAATGAATATTCTATTATTTTTCATTTAATGATGTTGATTTAACATTAAAACCTAACACTCAGATTAAATTAAATTAAATAATGTAAGTAAATACAGTATAGTTTAATAATTTACTCTGATTACTGATATAAATTTGAAAATTAAGGAACTAGTATTCAAAATATTTCAACATATTACAAGAAATTATTGTTCGCATCAATTTATGGAGAAATTTATTGTTTCTTTTACTAATGTAGTTTGATTCTAAATTTCATGTTTTGGTTATGAAAACTTGTTTTCTTTTGGTTATATTAGATTTCATTGAATTATACCTTTGAGTATTATTTTAAAGTGACATAAAAACTGAATAATGACAATATTGAAAGTAATAATAGTTATAACGATGAATGTTAATAAAAGTTTTCCCAGGTACAGTTAAATTTTTGACATTTGTAACACGCGATTGCATATATATCTCCATTAATAATTATGATGAATGCGTGAATGTGCACGTTAGCTCTTTACAGTCTCGAGAATTAGGTCTAAAGCTATCGAATTGGATTCATATGCGACTTTTTAAATATTTTTAATATATTTTATTTATTAAAAAAATAAGGGAAAAAACTCGTTGTTTTACCGCCAACGTTTCCCAAAACTAATCAGCACAAAAATAACTTTTACATCTGAAAATTAAAAATATCTATATTTTTTAAAGAATAAAAATTTAATATTCTCTAAACTGTAGAAATCAAAAAAATACTATCTATTTTTCAACATTTAATTATATTGTTGTTCTGAAATTCAAATACTTTTCAACGATTCAAATATTCAATCACGTGATCTTCCTTGCCTGTTGAAAGTTAAAGAAGAATTCTGTTTCACATCTGCATAGTTTAAAAGACGGATAAAAAAGTTATTTTACAATACGAAAAAAAATCAGAAGATACATTTGCTTTTTATTGCTCTGTACGTAAAATAGTTAGAATAAGATGACAAAAATTTAGAAATTTTCCAGAATAATGAATATTAAGTTATATCTAAATTATTTGATTGAAAATAAATACAATCAGCACCTCTGATGTAGCAGCTTGTTGTCAAAGATGAATTAACAGTAATGGAAATAGTAAAAAAACACTCTGCATTAAAATAACTTATTTATTACGAATCTATTTTTAAAGTTTCTCAATGTAAATTCTAATTTAATCCCCATGACTCCAGAGTAAGCTTGTTTATTAATTAATTATTCAATTTTAAATCAAATGAGCCATAATGTTTACTCTTAATTCCGGTTAATATTACGGCGTTTACTGTTAACATTTCAATAAATAAATAATTATTCTATCTTCGACGAACTTCAAGCATTAACACCGTTTAGGGTGGACGGATCATCCTGGAATTGATCAAGCTCAAACATCCTATTTCTCCACTACCGGCGCAGCTTGCTATACTCTTATTTCCCTCATTCAATATTACGAATGTTTGTTCAAAAGTCTGCTGCAGTATAGAGTATCTGTAAAAGTCTAGAGTAACAGAATTTTAAAAGGCATTTCAAAATCCATTATAGAAATATGATTCATGCTCCATAATTATAAAATTTTTTAATAAAATATTTGAAATCCGCATTGTTATAAATGTAGTGAAGGATTTCTTACCAATTTATGTAAAGCCGATAATAAATAAATAAAAGAAGTTTCGCTATTATTGGAAGAAAAGCGAATTTCGCATACAAGCAACATAGTTTCCAATTTTCTGGTAAATTTCACAATATATCAAATTTTGTGTTTAGTTACAGCGCACCAAGAAAAGAGTTAAATATGCATTCTGAACTTTCTCTGCCTGTCTTTATCACACACACAAAAAAGACAAAACTCTCACTCGTATTTGAAATTTTTTAATTCAGCTGGAATATTGTGCTTTGGAATTATCATTACTTTCATTCAGCTAGAGAATTGTACTTTTGAATTATCATTATTTTAATTCAGCTAGTGTATTGCACTTTTGAATTATCATTACTTTCATTCAACTAGAGTATTG
>JAOUZG010005735.1:7333190-7344700 GCA_026289955.1 Argiope argentata | reverse complement strand
TTGCACCTTTGAATTATCATTATTTTAATTCAGCTAGAGTATTGCACATTTGAATTATCAATGCTTTAATTCAGATAGAGCATTGCACTTGTGAATTATCGATATTTTAATTTCAGCCAGAGTCTTGCACTTTAGATTTATTTGAATTTTGAATTCACGAACACATGAATGCGATTTCTTGAAATTTTAATACAAAATTTGATAAAAATTTACAATTCGGCATGAAGACGACACATTTTTAATTCTTCATGCTCATTTTATTTTTTAGTTTAATGAGACATAGTTTCAAAATTTTTTCCCTGATTCAGAGCAGTCGAAAAAATGATTTATCAAAATCTTGAAACTGAATTTTTCAATGATTATATCATTTCTCCCTAGTGAATTTTACGTAAAAGAAAAGTAGAAAGTACCATAAAAATACATTTTAACAAAAAAAGACGTCTTAAAAAGCAGAGGAAAAACATATTATGATTAAAAACAGTTTATCTCTTTTATTATAAGAAAGTGCAAATTAAAACAACTTGTTTTTAAAAGTGATGATTAATTATTTTAAAAAAACTGCTTAATACTTGACTTTATTTGGTAAAAAAAAACTCTAGAAAATTAGCAAAAAAACTGTTTATTAATCATTAACCAGCAGCATATAACAAAGAATACAACGAAAATGTTACACTAATTCAAATTATCCTTTTCAGTTATTAGATATAATGTGCAACTTCTCATAAAAATTTGACAACAATTCAATTTCTCTAAAAATGGTTATGAACATTATCAGCAGAGAAAAAGAGGGATTAATATATGGTAATTGCAATAAGTATTCATTATTGGTGAGTATAAAACATTGATTAGTTAAAAAGGGTAAAGCTTAAGGCGATAACTTCTCTCATTTTTTACACCTAAACTGATGAATAAAAGAAAGTAAACAAACGATAGCTGTCTGTCTTAAGCTGAACTACATTTTTCTTTTATCGCCGACTTTTAGATAAGGAGATGGGATATTTTAGTGATCATGCAAGTAACTTTAAACCATATAATCTAAAGATATGATTATACTTCAGTGGTTATAAATATTAAAAAAAATTTAATGTAATCACGATGATTTGAATATCAGACTTTTGACATCAGAATTATTTTGGGGAAGTTGCTGTTTTACCACATAACTGATAAGATTTAATATTGATAAACTTAGAAAATTTTTAAAGTTCCAGTGGTGGAGGCGAATTTTAATTAGGGAATGTCTTTCTAAAAAACATAACACTATTAACAAAAACATGAAAAGTTGAAGATTGGAGAGCATTTTAAATTATTACTATGGTTATAAATATATACAGAGAGTTCTAAAGTTAAATTAAGGCGACCAGGGACCTTTAAAATAACGTTTTGCAATTTTTACCTTCGCAATTTGAAATTTTACAGGAATTAAGAGTAACACTATAGGAGATGACACACAAAATTGTAAAGCATTATATTGATTTATTTATGAGTTAGAGGGTTAATATAATATAATATTAGCGACAAACAACGTAAACGAAAAATGTTTCAGGCTCTCCGAATTTGATCGAAAGCCAGTCATTTTTTATAATTATTTTTTCTAACCTATTTGAAACAAAAGTTGGAATTAAATTTGAAGATTAAATATAAAATATCAAAATTAACCAATATAATAAAATTACAGATTTTTTTTTAAAAAAGTTTAAGTATTTTTGAGTTATTACATTGGTCAATTTTAATATGTCGAACTCAAATTTCAAAATTAATTCCGACTTTTGTTTCAACAGGGTTAGAGTAAGTAATAATAAAAATTGAAGTGTTTCCGAACAAATTTGGGAGCGCATGGAACATTTTTCATTAACGCTATTTATCGCTAATATTATATTATATTAACCCTCTAAATCATAAATAAATTAACTTAATTCTTTACAATTTTGTGTGTTCCCTCTTATAGTGTTACTTTTATTGTCTATAAAATTTCAAATTGCTAAGATGAAAATTACAAAAAAATCATTCGAAAAGCCCCTGGTTGCCTTAATAAAGGAACTATATGTTATAACTGAGTACTTTAGACATAAAACACATTTTTTATGATTTAGCTTTCCCAAATCCAATTTTTCATGGGTAAAGAGTTCTGAATTGTTGGAAAAATTTAGTTGAACCTCTCATGTTGCATTTGAATTGCAACAAGATTCCTTAAACGCTCTGTATGCCTCATCTAAAACTGATATTATTTCTCTATCTATAATGATATTTACTTAAATTTTTCGCTGTATTACAAACCAAATGTTATTATAATGGGATTTTTTTATAGGGCAATGTTTCTATTTGTAATTTACCGGTCGTTATTTCTGCGATTGATGAGTTGATCGTGATGCTCTTTTCTCATGAACTCCTCGATCACCATATTTAAACCAGCATGGATTCTTTTTCATGCCGTGTTACGTCAAAGGTTTTATCTGTTACCCATTTATATGTAGAGGAACTCAAGCACCGAATCAATAAATTAATTTCACAACTATTCAGATTCCTCCAAATAGATGGAATGAAGTCGGTTATCAGCTGGGCATATTGAGAGTTATCAAAGAAATGTACATTAAAATCCAAAACTTTTAAAATCATATTTCAATTTAATATATGAATAATTATTAACTCTGAAATTTTTGCTTTAATATAATTTTATTTTATAAAACGTTCAAAAAGTGTCGGGCATTCCATATTGAAATGTTTTGTGTAATCTTAACCTTAGGATTTACTTAATGATAGTAAATTATGTGTCATTTGTGATTCAAAAAATCTTTTTTTCTTTATAACAGTTCTTTCCATTGATTATCAATTTTTCTTTTTATTTAAAGCGATTTCATCCTTTCCAGGCCTCTCTTTCTAAATCACGTCCTTGTATTTTAAGTTCCAGATATTCTATTACACAAATGGATTATAAGGACTTAATCGTTCACAAAAGTGATAAATGCTTGAGTCACTTTTATTGTATAGGACTTATAACAATGGACAATGCTGCACTTCATTAAACGTGAAAATCCATCTCTTCTGTTTCGTGAAAAGAATCATTTCTCACTCCATATATTTTCATCATTTTCGGATCTTAATTCAAATTTAAAGTTATGTTTGAAGATGCAATAAATCAATGACGAATCTGTTAATAGTATATTATAGAATATTTTTTATACTTTGTTTTATTTTATTATAAAATTCCTTATAAAATTTCCACTAATAACAATTCGCTTAAAGGATATGAATTTAAGAAATCCCCAAAAATACATGTAGATTTTTTGTTGAACTATTTAAATATAAAAGTAATGCCACCCTAAAAGTTATGATATTTCATGATAAGAAATACAATCTGTTACCTTGATCCTCAAATATAATTTCTAAATTTTTAAAGGATATTTTGAAATGAGAATTATCAGAATCATTAAATGGATAAAACTGGACGATTAAATTTTCTATAGCAAAAATGATTTTGTTGTGTGTTTTCCTAAAAAAAATTATTCTGACTTGCGAAACTCGATGTGAGTATTCTAATGAATGCAACGAACGAACATCTTTTCAGATCAGTGTATTGTTAGACTCAGATTTTTTTATGTAACGTAAGTATACATGATTGCAACGGAAAAACTTTTAATTTTTGATTATCTGCTTAAACAATTTCATATCTTATTTTTTCATTATTTTTTTATTTATTATAGGACATGATTATTTGACAGTTCCAAAAATAATTTTGGATTTTAGTTCTAATCAACTGATTTTATTAAAATATGAAAAGATTAAATTTTGTTAGTTTGTTAATTAATTTATAAAATTGAAATGGTAATGCATATACAGGTGATCATCCATATTTTAACATCATCTTAGCCTGCTAACTTAATCTAATTGCAGTTGACTTCTACTTGTGGAGTACATAATATTAGAATAAACGAAAAAAAAATTAATTTAAATGTAATTGAAAATACTCATTTCTTATTTTTTATTTTTGTATTTTCAAAAATACTGACCATCAAAATTATTTTCTTTGTTTAATAAATAGTGTGTAAATCATGTGAAACACTTGTTATTCTGATATTTTTACAACCGGATCAATAGAAGACTTCCAACATTTTCTTTAGTAGATGCAGTTTAAGGTGACCAGAGACCTTTAAAATGACTTTTTGCAATTTTCAACTTAGCAATTCGAAATTTTACAGGCTTTAAGAGTAACACGATAGGAGATGATACGCGAAATTTTAAAGCATTAAATTCATTTATTTATGAGTTAGACGGGTTAATATAATATTTAATAGCGATGATTAAAATCCATGAAAAATGTTCCAGGCGCTCCGAATTTGTTCGAAACTACTCCAATTTTTATTATTGCTTTCTCTAACCATTTTAAAACAAAAGTTGGGATTAATCTTGAATTTTGATTACGAAATATCAAAGGTAACCCATATAAAACTTAAAATTACTGATTTTTTTAAAAAAGTTAAAGTAATTTTGGATTACTACAATGGTTAATTTATTAACGTGAGAAAGTAACTTGAGAAAACATTGACGTTATTTATCGCTAATATTATATTATATTAATACCCTAACTCATAAATAAATTAATATAATGCTTTTAAAAGTATTATGTGTCATCTCCTATAGTGTTACTCTTAATGCTTGTCAAACTTCAAATTGCTCAGGTGAAAATTACAAAAAGTCATTTTAAAGGTTCCTGGTTGCCTTAACTCAAACAACTTTGAGTTCATTTGTAGAACACATGCGATTCGTCATGAAATAGACCTAGTAAACTTAACACGCGCTGCTCAAAGTACTTTTTCATCCATCTTACCTGCCTGGCTGCTTGTTCTTTTTGTTCCTCTGCTGAGATCCTAGTTGTGGCATAGGGCGTAGGATAATAGTCTCCTCGGCTTCCGGATCCCGAGAGAGTTTTCTTGAGTGAGCTTTTCTCCATTTTCGTCATCTGGACGCTCTCGTGAACCTGGCACTTACGATTGCTGTAAGTGTCGCTGTTCCCGCCTGGAAAGGTCAATAAAAACACGTGAGAAAACATTCGGAGTGATTCCACTCATTTTTATGCTCCGGATACACGAAATTGGATTGGCGATGACGCTTCCATAAAAAAAAGTTTGGCTTTCAGCTGTCGTAAAATGGGTAACATAAGTAAAAATAATTTTGAAATAATTGTTTATCAATTTTTACTAAAGTTAATTATTTTTTTAGATATTACATTTCAGTTTTGATGAAAATGATATTCAGAAATAAGAGAGCAAATTCTTTCGAAAGGTTTGTGAAATATTTCTAAAATTTTGATTTCTGTGTTTTTTAATGGTATATTCCCAAGAAAAATAGCTCTGATTTTTTTTAAAAAAATAATGTCATATTGAATAAAGTATGAAATATGTCGAATTCGTAATATTATATAATATATATATATATTATATTATATATATATATATATATAACAGTCAAAATAATTATTTTTAGACAAAAATAATCTAAATGAATTCTGTTTTTTTTTCATGGTATCTTCCCAAGCTAAATAGCTCTGATTTTTTTTAAAAAAATAATGTCGTATTGAATAAAGTATGAAAAATGTCGAATTTGTAATGTTATATAAATAAACAAAATAAATTACTTTTTTACAAAAATAATCTAAATGAACTATTGTTTAAATAAATCAACTTAGTTTTATATATAATGAATTATTAATAACCTAGAAAATCATGTTTCACTATTTTCTAAATGTTTCTTTGATTTCGGTGTATAAAGTCATGACTATTTTCCTTTGAGAAGCAAACTAATCTCTCTCTCAAAAAAAATTATAAAAATTACTATTTGCTGAAATTTTTCGATATTAGGTCGATAACAATTAATTGAATAAAAATGATAGGAAATCCTTTTTTCTAAAGGCAGAGGAAGAAAATTTTTCATCTAACATACTTTGAAGTTTAAAAAAAAGCTGTTGCTTAATTATAATGTTCTTTTGAATAAAATAAAATGACTTTAGTAGTTTGAAAATGGAAAATCGCTCGTTAGGTAAGGCCTAAAAACAAATCAAATAATTGTATATTAATTTTAGATAAGTTCTGATTTTTTGTGCATTATTATTAAATGCTCCAAAGCTACCTTTTAAATAACAAATACTTTAATTTATAATTTATACGTACTTATGCTTTTACTTAATAAATACTTATACTTTATATTAATACCACTTTCTTTTGATGTTCCATGCATAAAATAATAAAAAAGATAAAAAAAATTTGTGATAAAAAAGTTGTTTTATATGCAATGATAAATATTTCCATTGGTAAATAAATGTTTTTAAACAAAGTTGAATGCGGCAATAAAAGTGAAAGTAAGAAAAATATGCAGTTATGTAAGATGATAAAATATTTTAAATATAATATGAGAAGTCTTATTTTCAAGGTAATATGCAAAAATATTTTTCCGATAAAATCTTTATCATAAAAACCTTTTCTATTAAAACTTCCTTTCCACTAAAGAAATAAAAGTTTATATCTTAAATGGATGTATGACGAAAATATATGCACATTTTGAAGGCAATAAATAAGATGAAAAAGTAGGTTATCTATTTGTTTATTAAAAAAAACATACAGTTTGTTACTCTGTTCCCATGAATTAAAAAAAATTATCATTATAATCTTATCAATCAAGTTTGTAAATTTATGACGTTGACTAAGGACAAAATATTAATTTTTGCAATTTTCTAGGAACAATGATTTAGACATTAGATTTCATAATCTTTTTTTATCAATGAAGTAGAGATTTTTGTTTAGATAAATGAAATTTGTGAAGTGCAGGGATATGAATGCATTTTGTGACCATTATGAAATTTAAAAACACTTTTATTTCGCCCTGGATAATAGCGGCATTTAGAAATATCTTATATTGTTTTTCTGCTTATAAATATTTATACTTAATTTGTCAGCAGAATTATAAATTATACTAAAGTCAAATATTAAGATTTGTAAATGCTTAATATTTGTGTCATGTATGGCCTATTGAAATTTTTGAAATACAAAGGAGGGTTATAAATAACAAAATAAAAAATACACATGTTCCATAGCTGCATTAATAGATTATTTGAACTGTATAAATTTTCTTTATTGTTTACATTGCTTTTAAATTTGTAATAAAAAATTATCTAATATAATATTTTGAGGAGCTTTTTAAATTTTTTTACCGGTTTCAGTACTTTTTATTAATATATTAACAATAACACAATTTCGGTCTTTAATCTTACAATTTCACACATAATGTTTTGCCACATTTACTTTTTTTATTGCATAAAAATGTTTTGTGTGCATTAAATTCATTATTTTATTGGGTTTTTATTTTCATTTGTGTCTACATTACCGTGCTGACAATATTGCAAATTTCTCCTTTCGTTATTATTGTTATTAATTATCTGTGTATACATACACTTTGTAATTGCCCACCTTCATTCACTTATATACAATGCAATTTTTGATTTTTTAAAATAAGGTGGCATTTGAAACAAATAGAATAGGATCCGCATGAATTATATAAACTGTGGTAAAGTATATTGTTGAAATGGACTTAACTAATTGATAAGAATTAAGAATGATAGATGAATTGAAATATATATTACGGCGATTATAATTACATTTTTCAATTTTTACTTTTGAAAAATTGTTTTATCACCAAAATTCTTTAATACTTTAAAGGGTAATTTTTCTAGATATGATTCTAAAATATTTTTAGGATTGTGATTGATAAAAGAATAATGATCCATTTAATATATTAGATAAATTTAATTTGATTCGTTAATTAATAATTAAGGAACAAAGAGAAACGAGGCATTTTGTGTGAGATAAGGAACTGAAGCAATTAAATTGCTTTATTACTGAAAAAAATCGACATAACTTGATTCGAAGATTGAGTAATTTGGTGGGAAGCATACTTCCCATTGCCGTTGAAAGGGTTAAAAAATTCTGTATAACTTAATTCCAAGTTTCGTGATAAAATATAATGATTCTAAAAATTAAGTTTCCTTTGAAAGTTCTTCATGTCTTTTAAACTTCTTTATAGTTTCTTAAAAACTGAAATCATTTATTTATGTAGACACTTAGACAATAAAGCAAGATTAGAATCAGTTGTACCTGTCTGATTTGTGTCTTGGGAGTTTCTTTTGTACATTATCACACACACCAGAATGACTAATGCTATGACAACAGCTAAGGAAACAGCGGCAGGAACAAGAATATTAATGTCTAGGTATAGAGGAAGTTCTTGAGCACTGTCATCGTTTACTGGATAAACAGGAGCAGTATCTAAAACAAAAGAAATGACTGATGAGATGTTTGGCACTTAGTTATAATGAAACACACATTACTGGGAAAAGCAATTTACTGTGCGGCCTTTGAAAGATAGAAAAATGCGTTCCATAAATAATGGGGTGGTAAAAAAAAATATACAAAAAATTTGCAGCAAATTGCCATGGACAAGCCCTGCTGATACATCAGCAGATTTTAAGCCGAAAATATGTTTCTTGTTTTACAAGTAGCGCCATCTAGGGACAAGAGTACGACTTACCTACACACACGCCACAACCCTTTTTAGGGGGCGGACTTCATTCATGTATATTCATTCATTCATCTCAGATCGTAATTTAGACCTGAAACAGAGGACGATCACCTCTGACCCAGTACCCCCAGTGATATTACTCTCGACACGGAGGACTTTGCGACCACGACAGATTTAACGAGCGCCAGTCACCACACTCCCGCCATACATTCATTGTCTTTAGTTTTAACAAATTATTTTAACTTGTAGTTATTAACTGTCAAAAATCCTTTGTAAAAATAAATTAATTATAACAAATTAATTTATTTGTAGTTTCTATAATAAAATAAAGAATTATTTATTGGATTAATAATTTTTAAAATGATTAAAATGAAATCTTCTATGCACATTTCAATGTATCATGTCAGAACATGATTTCTTGAACGGCCAAGCACCACTTGCTCTGCAAGTTAAATTATATTCTTATTCATTTTAATTGTTTCATTGAATGAGTCTCTTTACTATTGCAAACGATTCAAAAATTCTTTGTCTGGCATTAATTGTTAAAAAAATCTATCACATTTCCTATTTATCTCATTTTATATAATCACGTGCACAAAATGACACTTTTCAAGGTTTTATTTGTTGTAGTAGTTAATTTATTTTTGTTAATTAAAATTTTTGTAAATGCAATGGCAACACGTTATTAAAACCTGATTTTTTTCAGCTGCTCGTACAGATAATAAAATTTTTATTTTTCACTTGCGGATTTTTATTGTCGCTAAAAACCTCATCCCAAAAACATCATCATGTTCTGACAAGATAATAAATTTAATAAAAAATATGAAATCAATTTTCTTAACTCAACAACCAGTAAAATTTTTAGATTATTTTATAGCTCATATTTATACATAAAATGAAATTTTATAAGAATGTTTTTCCCAAACTTATAACTAACCCAAACAACTAAGATCAATTTAACAATGAACTAAATTAAGAAATTATTTGATAATCAACTTTTTAAAATATTAAAAAAGGTAGGTCCCCTTTGGAGAATAAACCAAATAGATGGACCAATAGATTTTAAGACATTAAACCCCTTTTATGACACTCTTTCTAGTATCTTAAAATGTATAGATAAACCAATAGGTTTTAAGACACTACAAAGAGAGAGAGATAAAGAAAAAGAATTTTTTTTATATAATACAAAGAAAGCGAATTAAATTAAAAAATAAAAAATATTCAGTTGCATTTTACATTTAAAATATTAAAATAGAGAGGAGGCAAAAAGTAAATACATAAACTTGCTTATATAAAGGGGGATTTTCAGGCAGTTTGTTTTAAAATATATATATTTGTTTTGATACTCTTATTTCTTATTCATGAAATTTATGATCAAAATGAAATATTTTATTCTTATTTCATAAATAATTAATTTCGCAAATAAAAATAAAGTGCAACACAAGAAAATTTCAACCATATGGAAATATACTCTTCAGTTCATTCATAGAGTTTTCCTTTAATCTCAGTTTTAGCAGAATTCTCGCTAACAAATTTGCAGCCTTTGAAGTAAATGTAAACGAAAAAATAACATGCATTGTGAAAATTTTATAGAAATAATACGATAATACATTAATAAATTAATCACATTCGTGTAGGATATCCCATGGAGTTATGTTTCTTAACCATCATTTTACCTTTCATTTTCTCTTTTATCAATGTCCGATGGTAGACGTAATTCAAAGCGAGAATTGTAAAAGATTAGATCATTTCCCAGATAATTTTAATACAATATCCCATAACAACGCCATCTATCGAGCGTTTGAAAAACTGTCCCAATTAATATTTAGACAGACGCCCATTAACAACGGTAGGAGAAGGACGTCTCCACGCGTCAGCGTTTCCCGCTTGCAAAGCCACGCGGTAATATGTTTTCAGTCATAATGTTTTTGTTACTTCTAACGTCCTCCTACAGGAAAAAATTTAACTTTCTGTGTGTTTAATATCTCCGCGTTTTAATCCATTTTATATTTCCTTGTAAATACTCCCCCTCGTAAATTTTTCCCTTTAAATCTAAATAAATTATTTTATTTTTTTAAAGAAGTCTTTTTATCCTTCGTTTGCATTAATTTAATCTTGGTTTAGGAAATAACCCGTAAATATTTTCTAAAAAAACCTAGACACCACACCACTAAAACTTCAATAAATAGTTATTCTTTTTCATAATAAGATCAAATATTCAATAAATAGTTATTCTTTTTCATAATAAGATCATATACTCATAAATAGTCATTCCTTTTCAAAATATCATATATTCATAAATAATCATTGCTTTTCATAATAAGATCACATATTCATAAATAGCAATTTCTTTTCATAATAAAATCATATATTTGTACGTTACAGAATGCATTTACTCAGTTTAGGTAAATTCCTATCAACAAATTCTTAGCTTCTGAAACAAATACAGAGAAAAAACACAATAACACTCACTATGAAAATTGTATAAAAAATAATAAGATTTTATATTCATGAAAATGAAACATTTCAAAATAAATGAAGTGAAGTGAAACTGAAATCACAAATATTTTTTCACCGCAGTGAAAAGAAAAGACCTTTCTTATACACTCCGATGCATTTGTATTTATCATAACATGAACAGGCTATATAAACAAATGTTTTATATTGTTAATTCATTTCTATTCAGATACTGATAATTGGACATAATTTATTGAATGCATGATTTTTTCGGTCCATTTTCGGATGAATAGTCCTATTTATTAATTCATTTCTATTCAGATGCTGATAATTTGACATAATTTATAGAACGCATGATTTTTTGGGTCGATTTTCAGAAGAGCAGTCCTATTTTTTAATTCATTTCTGTTCAGATGCTGATAATTGGACATAATTTATAGAACACATGATTTTTTTGGTCGATTTTCAGAAGAGCAGTCCTATTTATTAAT
>JAOUZG010005735.1:7310165-7322065 GCA_026289955.1 Argiope argentata | reverse complement strand
TATATATATATATATATATATATATATATATATATATATATATATATATATATATATATATAAAGTATTACCAGACATGCATTCCTTTATATTCTTAACTGCAAAAGCGCAATTATTGCATTCTGAAGTTATTTTTACCAAATATTCCGATAGTTCACATTTGAATGAGACATAATTAGCAATTTATTATTCAAAAAAATTTAATGGCAACATAATGCATAAATAATCAGTTTGAATAATTGCTGTAATTTCGTATGTTTTTGTTCTTTTGGGTATATTTATTATTTAAAAAGTTAGCAATTTACACCATACGCCACTATGTAAACGATTCTCTTATATAAATATTTCCTCTTTTAAAGTAAACTAAATTATTTTACGAAATTGTATTTTTTTCTTGACAATATTCACAAAATCAAAAAAATTAATAATAAAAAAATCCCCCAGGCGCTTACTGAATATTTGATCTCATTAACTACTAGGAAGATATATAAAATGTGTCAGGTGTTTAGTTTCAATTTAGTAGATTTCTTTAAACGTGAAAAATTACGATCGGAATGACATTATGTTTTGCTATCCAAAGAAAATGCTTATCATAAAATTGACTATTACATTTATTAACTAATTAACTAACTAGATACTAATTTTTTTGTTAAGATGTAAAATAGTTTGTTGCTTAAACTTTGAGCTACATTCTGGAAAGCTCATTATCTGAAAAATAATTTTTTTAAGTAAATTTTTGAAAATTTTATGCAAGAAATGAAAGATTTTATTACCTAAATGAATTCGTTATTCCAGAACATTTGCTAATCTGATGGTCTCTATTTTATGTCGGTCTTGTTATTAAGATAATTATACATTAAAAAAGACATCCGGTTATATCTGTAACTAAAGTATGCATACTTTTATCAACTACATAACAGCGATTAATCGTCAAAGAAATCGTTTTAGTCGATTTACTAAGTTATCCAATGAATGTGGTTAAGTCTAAAGTTCGCCAATAGCGTGTAGTTATAAGAAATGCCGAATATTTAAAATAAAAATTGAAGATAATTTCCCTTTTACTTCAGTAATTATTACGAAGATATCTGTAATAAGATTTTAATTCTAAAGTTAATCAAATAATAGAAATGATTTTTTTCCTACAATATAACTGAAAAATCAAAATTGTGCATCATACAATTGTATTTTCTATTATAAAATAGTATTCTCCACATTTAATTGAAAACGGTAGTTAATTACTTCAAAAATGGTTAAAATGCATATGTAAATTTTTAGTTTTTATTAACTGGTATAAATTTTTGATTCGTTTAAAAATTTCAAAGTTTTTCAACAACAATTTTTTTTTGCAAACCTGTATTTTTATGTTACTTTCATAGCGTTCTCAACTTTTTTTTAGTTTTCAATAAGTACTAAATTGTGCGACTGCAAGAAATTCATTATTTTGGTTGCTTTAAAAATAATGTTCCGTTGTTTTTGACCAAGTATTCAAAGGGACTTGTAAACAATAACGTAATTGAAAAGGAATGTGCCTTTGCTTTCCAACTTGCCGCCATAATTTTTTTTATACAGCTCTGAATCATAGTGCTGAAAATTATTTGTAAAATTATATGTCAATATCTTATCAAAGGTCCCTTTATTTAATGCTCCTAACTAGTTTTTCATATTTAAATTAACATCTCTGTTGCAATAAATTCTGAAATAATTACAACATATATTTTTATTAAATACTCGATTAAGATGCAATGTGTTTGTAAAAATTGTAGACAATTTAATGACAGATCAAGTATTAGGAATAAATCATAACATGGAAGACATGGGACGATATTTATGGAGACTCTTTGCCAATGAATAACAGGGCGATTTAGAAAATTTACTGATTTATGTTTTTTACATAATTTTCTACCGTAATTCATATCACTGACTCTCCAACTCTCCCAAAGGAACATGGATAAAGAAAACTGATTATTTCACTGCCACCGCAGCAAAAGTTATGGTAACTGTAGCTGATTCCTATGGGTCATTACCGGCCTACCCTAAGGAAAAATGTCCTACCATCGATAGGAGGAGCTAGATTCCAAACCTATTTTCGTACTCTCTAGGGTGGCGAGATCCAATCAACATATCGGAAACATCTCATCCTCTTTTCGAAGTACCCCCCGGGGCGATATGTTCTATGGTAAAAAAATGATTTGGTTTTGAAAAATTGATCTAATCTTAAAGTATTTACTATGATTTTAAAAACGATCCTTTTTTGAATTTTTCAAGAAAATTTTTTTAATATTTTGTTGCGATTATTAATTTTGATCATTCATTAAATTATTGCTCAGTTCCGAAACCAATTGATACATTTGACTTATGTTCAATACGCTATATATATCCTCCTGTAGTTCCCCAGACACTGAATCTAGGGAGTCGTTATCTACATAAACGGCTGATGTACATCACATTCCCTAATATGAAGCAGAGGATTGGGGGCATTCCTCTGGGAAGAGACATAACGGAATCATTAACCTTCCCTCTATAGTGTCTAGGAATTTAGACACCGGCGCGAATTAATTCAAGATATCTGTCTACGTCGCAGCTGTATTGATATAGATTGGCAGTTTATACATGTATTGGTACAATATGAATTCAATTTTGGGCATATCTAGAGGAAATACTGCTTTCCTCCTATTGTCATTCAAGTTTGGAATATGGGATAGCGTGTAAATTGCTGTGGAAAAAGATATAAAAACTAACTTTGGAAACAAAAATTCATTATATTAGTTTGTTTTCTTGTAGTGATTAAAATATGGATGTGACATGTTATTTTGAACTAATTAAATTTTGTCGCTAAAGTTCATTTTGAATATTTGTAACCCAAACCAAAGAAATAAATAATTAACGGATTTTACATCGGTTATATTTTTAATACATTAACCAGTGCATATCAAATAATTACTGACTCAATTGATTGGAAATGAGATTTTTGAGAACGGATGAATTACAAAAATGATATATAATCATGAAATTGAAAATATCAATAATTATGTTGAGAAATAAAAAGACAATGATTACTAATAAAACATTAAAACTCTCCTCATTAAAGTCTTAATTGATTTCAAATTCGGATGTGAAATGTGTTTCTGTCAAAATCAGATATGAAATATGTGTCTGCTATGAAACCTTCAATTATTTTTTATTTATTAATCAATGGATTCAAAATTTTATAATAAATACAAAATATATAAAAAAGTTCATACATGTATTATGCATTTTCTAAAAAATGTCATATGATAAAGAATGATTTTATCTTGAACATTTTATTAAGATTGTGTAGCACTTTGAAGTACATATTTAAATTTATATCTGGTTAATTGTGTTTTCACATAAAGGTTAATATGAGTATGTGCAATAAAAGGACCCCGAAAAATGTTTTTGTTTTTCAAAACGGAAAAAATTATTAAAAAAATATATTTGAAGGCGACTCGCTAAGTTTATTTTAACTAATTCAGCATGGGGTAAATAGGTTAACATTTTGCTATAGTTTTCTGTTATAACTATTATTAGCTTTCTGCCTTCAACTTTCTCTTCTTTATAATTATCAATGCATGATTCTTTTTGATTTACCTTATAGAAGTCCACATCCCTTGTATGAATTGAAAAAGTGTATGATATCAAAAATTATAGCAAAGGTGGTTAGTAGGGCAATCATGATTTTTGATTAATAACAATGCACAATACTTAAATTTTATTTTAATAAATATTATTGAATTTTTGATATGAATTTCGGGCTCATTCTTTTAACAGACGGATGAAAATTTCAATACAAATGTATAATTTGGATCACAAGAATTTATATCACTTCTAATTCTTTTAAATCGTTGCCCTTGTAATCGTAAGTGTGAAAATATACCCACGGATAGATGATAACTCTCTCGATATTTTTGACTTTAATTTAATAGTTAACTATATTTCTGATGATCAATACATGCAAAAAATTTCGCATATAAATTTTTTTATTTAAAATTTTTTGATGCGCCGAGCTCAGACGCCCTTGGACGAATAAGAAGATCTTAGATGGTTTATGTCGAAACTTTTGGTAACAATCCTTACATTTTAAAGTTGGTTTTCAGACTCCATCATTTTAGGTACGAGCAATTTATTTTTGAAATATTGAGTTCACAGACAAATGACAAACATATGTCCAAAAATGGATTTCTGAATTCTTGAAATTTCGAAATATGCATTTATGAATATTACAGAATAAGTTTTTTTGCTGAGCATAATATTATTACTCAGCATCTCTTTAGGAGAAAGGACATCTCTGAAAGCAATTGTCATGAAATTCAAAAAAAAGAGGATTTTAATTTATTAATTAAGTTTTTTAATATGGTAAAATATAGATATATGTGTTATATGATTTTAATGAGTTGAGATAAAATGGCTAATTTTATCAATAAAGGATTTTATTAGTAGAAAAAAAATCATAAAAAATCACAATGTATTTTTTCCTGAAATTGTAATGAAAATCAAGTAGTTGGACTAATCAGTTATTCATCTCATTAACCTTAATAATTAATTCGGAAAAATTTCTTTTTATTATGTTTTTAATAATAAGGTGAAAATAATTATAAAATCAAAGTATATTTTAAGTTTTCTTTTTTTAAATGAAAAAATTCTTTCAAAAATAGATGTATACACATTGATATATAAAAAAATATATCAAGAAAATCACTTTCACGTTTTTTTAATCATCTCAAAAATAAAGAAATAAAAATTGTAAGTAATGATAATTTAAGAAGAATGTCAAGTTAATAGGCAAAATATTCAAGTTAAATTTAAGTTTAAAAATTCGAGAATATATTTTTATTTCTTACGTGAAGGAAAAAAAAAACCAAATAATATAGTGCGATCGTCTGTCTTGCAAGGTGCTTAAAATCAAATCAAACGGGAAAATCATAATATGATGAAATGAGAATATATTTAATCTTCTTATTTTTACTGTGTTTTTTTAAGATAGTAAATTTTATATAATCTAATAAATTTTTGAATTTTGAAAAAATAATGTTTCCTAACTTCTTTATATAATAAAAAACGGATTTTATTTTGGTTCTTATGCGCTATGCTTATGATGCTTTTCGGATTTATAAATCCCATTTAAATTAATAAAAAAATATACATCACGTTTTTCCTTGATCACAGCTTCTTTCATTAGTTAAATAAACATCTAATAAATTAATTACTTAAATTATTTATTAAGATAAAAAAATGTTAATCTTGTTAAATTAATCAACATTTTTGAAACTTTGAAAATAACTTAAAAGAAAAACTCCACTTACAGTATATAAAAATTAATGCGGTATATATAAAAAATAAAGAGCGTCTGAATATCAGTATATTAAAATGTTAATCAGTTTTTAAAATACATTTTTACGAAATTTAAAAGTTAATTTTATTTTTATATAATTAAATTTGAAAATTTGCTAAAGAAAATATGTGACGGCAATATTTAAAAAATGTATATGTGATATTGTACTAGTTTTTCACCTGCTTGTTTATCAGCTTAACAACTTTTTATTTAAAAAACTGTTTAAGTGGTTTTAAAAGCACCAAAAATCAATTTCATCATAATGTTATGAATGAAGATAATTGCTCATTATTGATTTTTAAGTTTTGTGGTTATGGATGCAATAATATATGGATATGATATAAAATTTTATTTCACTGTCACAATAGAAAATGCTCTATTCGAAAAAATATAATTAAATATTTGCTCAGTAATTGAAGATACATTCTTATATATTTATGTAAATAATTCTTTATTTACATTTCTACTAATATTGATATGAATAATATTCAAATGTTTTTCACAAAGAAAAAAAAGGCGATATACTAATGTGAGTTTTTTTTAAAGAAAATCTTTCATAAATCTATTTTTTTTTATATATAAATACAGAATACCACGTATGTATTGGTTTTACCTTCTTGATCCATACGCAGGTGAACTACATTACTAGGTTCACTCCTGCCTAGAATATTTTCTGCATATAATCGAAAATGATAAAAAGTAACAGGTTGTAATCCTCTTACGACGGCATTATTTTCGCTTCCAGGAATCGTTATGTTCCATGACTTTTGCTGCCATCTATCTGTAAGAAATGAAACTTATTTTATTTCAAATTTCAATCAATAAATTACTGATATTAAATATTATTATTATTATTATTATTATAAATTTATGCTTATAATTATTTAGATAAATTTGAATGCTTAAATTTCTTCGTGAGGTTGATTATAGTTTTATAAATTCATTTCCAAATTTTTTTTTATCCGGATTCAATTTTCTTATCATTTTAACATTTTCGCTTTCTTTTGGAAATTGTAGTAAAAATATAAGCATTACAAGATTATTTGTAGGTGTATCTAAAAAAACTTTTTTATTAAAATTTAAAATATTACATATTTCAAATTATAAAAACTAAAAAAAAAATTAAAAATCAGAAAGCCGATAAAAAATTTTAAACAAAAATAAAGATAATTATTTTTTATTAAAGTTTACAAATTTTTCTCTTTGAGAAAACTTTACCTGCTTCTTCTTTATAATGAAGTATATACTGTGTTATAGGACTGTTCCCACTGTAGGGTGCTGACCAACCTAATTTAGCGGTTCGACTCCCAAATTCCAAAACTTTCACATCTTGTGGAGCATCAGGAGGTTCTAAATAATTGAAAATAATATTATTTGTTGTAATTCTAAAAAAATACACAGTTGTAAAATTATTAAAAGTATTTGTTATTTAAGATTGGATACCATTAAATATGTGCTAATATACCCGGATTTCTTTGGAATGAAAACACTATTCTTCTGGTATCATTATTGAATTCTGGGTTATAATGCAAATACACTAAATCATTTTATGTCATGATTAAAAACTTGTAGGAATTTTTTTTTAATTTACGTATACTGTTTCCAAAATGTATTAATAATCTTTAAAAATGATAAAAAATTAATTAATTATTGATAGTAGTCACTAGTAGATAAATAAAATGGTTTAAAATATCCATTTTTTCTTTTAACAGGAGCAGCAAAAATAAAGATACATTTTCTCTACGTATGGAAATAGTTTTCTTTAACTAAAAAATGTTATAAAACTTTTATCGAAAACCTCCTTATATTTCATAGTATTTCAGATAAAAATTTAAAAATTCTATTTCTGTAGTTCAGATTTTTATGATGTAATTGCTAGAAATTTTGCATTCATAAACGTAAATCATTCATTCGTTGGGCTCAATAAGGACTAGAAAAACTGAAATTTTTATTTAATAAAATATTTTAGAACATTAAAAAGGATCAGAGATAGTGATAATAATTTATTTAAATAATATTTTAAATTATTCACACAATAATTATTTCCAGACCAAATTTATATTTGTGATAAGATTCAATTTATTTTTATATAAGGACATAAAACGTGCATAATCTTTTTTTGTTGATGCTGATTTGAGTTAGAAATCCGGTTTTTAAAGTTTATGAAGTTAATGATTGAAAATATTTATTATATCAGATGCTTAAATATTTATTTAATGACTTCATTGCTTAGATGCTGCAATTTCATTGCTCGTTTAGACAAACAATTTTTCTCATCAAACTTAGTTATGTCACATCTTTTATAAGTTTCGATGTAGGTGAAATTTGGCGAGGGTTAAATATAATTTTATTAGTGCAATGATACAATTGAGTGATTGTGGGGGAAAGGGAGGGGTGTTTTTGACTCAGATGTCTTCGTTTGGATTCGATTACATTTAAGAATTTCGATGTTCTTTCTATAATAAGTTCTAGTATGCCTTAGGGGCTTATAGGGTTTAATCTAAATAAATTAATATTTATTTAATAAATTAAATTGATATTTTATTTCAGAATGTACTTTAAGTTAATCAAATCAAATAACATTTCTGGAAAAATAATGTAGGGATTGAAAGTTTATAAACCAATTGAAATTGAAAATTTTAATTACATTTCTTTATTTAAAAATAATTTTTTAATTAAAAAATTTATTTGAAGAAATATAATTTTTAGAAAAAAATTAAATTATATATTATTGTATAAAAATAAATTAATTTTTTAAATAAAGATTCAATTTAATCAATTTTTCTTAACAGTAATGAGAATCTTGTCTTTACAATCGGTTTTGGGTTCCAATTTTTCTAATCTATTTTTTCTATCTATTATCATTCGACTCGCATTTTTTCTGAAATAGGATTTTTTATTTTCATTCTATTGTTTAATATGCACAGAATAAAGAAAAGTTTTAGATTTCATGCTACTAAGTATTGCTTATTGATTTTTTACCTTTTATTAAACAAAATATGAATTCGTTATTTTCTGAATCCTAAACCCCAAACGCAAGAATGTATTTACACAAATTGTGATCGCAATCCACTCCGCTTTTTTGCACAAAAAGTGCCTAAAAATTTTCCTCTTAGTTTGAATTGTGTACAGAAATATCTCATCAATGCGGATTTATTTTAACCGTTGATTCGATTTTTTTTATTCCTCAATGAAATTTATAACGTATTCTGCATTCGATGTTAAACAAAAAAATCAATAAACATGAAATATAAATTTCGAGAAAGGAATAAAAATATCCCATCAATAAGTCTTTTTCCCACCAACAATTTAAAACGATATATTAATTATTGAACAATTAGAAATAAAATATTTCAATTTTGATATAAACTTTATAGTTAAGCTATAAACTCAGAATAATTCAGAATAAAAATGGAAATTTTAAAACATAATTGAACATTTGTAAGCCTTAAACTTAACACAGAAAAAATATATAACACACAAAAAGAAAGTTTTTTCAGCGAATTCTTTGTCTTTTGTATTCCAGCTAAATTCAGAAAAGGCTTCACGAGAGAGAAAATTGTGTGGTAGAAAAGAATGTTAGTGTTTTTCATATGTCAAGTATTCTTTGCTCTTTCCGAGAACTTTCTACTCTGGGAAAGATTTCACTTAGTTTACTCACCAAATAACTTTTCTAAAGTGTTTTCTTGTGGAAACCATTAATGTTGCTGGCATATTATATGTCAGTAAAAAGAATTTCAAATACAGAAAATGCGTTTTATACTCTGAATACTTTGTTATTCTAAAGCCTAATGTTAGAGCATTTTTAATTTAATAACATGATATGAAGATTCGTAAATTAATAAACTAGAAAATAGAAGATCTTCTATTTTTCATAATATCTGGTAGATTTTTATTTTTTTGGAACAATATATTCGTTTATTTTGTTGACATTTTCTACATTTATATCTAATTGCGAACGAATTATAATAGTTACTGGGAAATGTATCAAATATCAACATTTGAAATACGATAAAAATAAGTAAATCTTAAATCAAATGTCAAAATAAAATTACAGAATTTACTTAATTAAATCAAAAAAGGATAATTATATGTTTGGGCCATTTTCTCCTTTATAATAGAGTTCGGAAAAAGTCAGGAATCTATTATATAAGAGAAAGATGGGGAAGAAAAAAAATTAAAAAATTTACATAGAAGATTTTAATTATAATGTATCAAGTCAGAACATAATTTCTTGAACGGCCAAGCGCCACGAGCTCGTGCGAGTTAAATCATTTTTTATTCATTTTAATTGTTTCATCGAATTAGTCACATTACTATTGCCAAAGATCTAAAAACTTTTCTTGCATTTATTGCTTTAAAAAAAAATAGCACATTTCCTATTTATTTTATTTCATAAAATCACGTGCTCAAAATGATATTTTTCTAGATTTTATTTGCTGTAGTCCTTAAATTATTTTTTTAAATCAGAGCATTTGTAAAGGCAATGACAACGCGTCATTAAAAGCTGATTTTTTTAGATGCACGTGCAGATAATAAAATTTTTATTTTCGGGCTACAGATTTTTTTTTATTTTTCGCCTACAGATTTTTGTTGACACCAATAATCCCATCCCAAGAACATCATGTTCTGACATGATAAAAAAGAAAAAAAAAGAATTTACATTTTTTTCCTAATTTACTTGTCGGTTGTAAATTAAAAATTATTTTCAAGTATTCAAGTTTCGCCGTTACTCCAAATACTTTCTGATTCGATAAGGATGTGGTCATTGCATGTTTTCTTGGAAAAAATAATTAAACTGAATTTTTTTGTCAAGTAAATTATATAATTGATCGTGAAATACAAAACTGATTAAAAAGGATACAACGAAGGAAATTAATCCTTTACAATCGAAAGAGAATGTGTTGCACATTTACTCATTTAATACAAGGGACTTGTTTATTGTTTCAATAAATAAATCCATATTATTATTTGAAGTTTAATTTCCCTAAAATATTAATCTACATCTTTTTCTCATTTTGTAAACGTTTTTAACAATAAAAATTGTAAAATTAAGAAATTAAACTTAAAAATGGTACACTATCCTAAATGGTTGTTAGAGGCACTATTCCGGTGGCAAGGGTTAACTTTAATTTAAAAAATAAACATTATTTGAGAAAGGTTCTGCCTAAAAAAGTGTAATTTACTTGCAAAATAAAATTCTTTGACTTTTTTAGCTTTTGCTTTTAACTTTTCACCATTAGTCTGGCCAGCAGAAGAGAATAAATGTAGCAACATTTCTAATTTTTTAAAAATAAAATATTGATATTTATATGCATTTGAATTAGTTCAAGACAAGATTTAATAAGTTTTTTACTAAAAATGTATTGAATTTTAATATTAAGAATGGAATAAGCTAATACAATTTTAAATATTTTTATTAAGGTTGTATTGACTTTTAGAATAATTGCTTTAATATAAAATAATATTTAATGCCTTTTATTAAGGCAATATACTCTGATTAAGCTACAATAAAATTTCTATTCCAAAAACCTAATTAAAACGTACTTGCTTATGAAGTATCCGACATTATTTTTAATAAGTTATATAAATTTGATTTAATTCAAAGGTACAGGTATATTTTATTCAAAGGTATATTTTATTCAAAGGTACAGATTACCTCAATGATGATGATTGATTACTTCTCATTACAATGCTATGTAAATGCTATGCAAAAGATCTTTTACATAGATCTACAATGCTATGTAAAAGATTTCAAACACTGGTGAACAATCAATAATCGAGTGAATGCAAATGAGCATGTTTATACTTTTATTTTTAAATAAAATGACCGAAAAATTTACATAAAAGTGCTTTACATAACACGGCACTCCAGAAAATTTAATGTCTCAAATGGAAGAATACACAGTATTCAATAAGAAATCGAGATTACCACATTAAGATCATCGCACATTAAAGGAAAATAAAGACCGTTTTAAAATTGCTTAAACTTCAATGTCTTATCTGATCAGTAATGGTTCAACTTCAAGAAGTTGAACCATTACTGATCAGATAAGACTTACGAAGATTAGATAATTTGCAGACAGTTGGTATTGACTGAAATCGTGCACTTATGAAGAATTTAAACGTAGTTTTAACAGAGTATAACATTATAATACTGAGTTAATAGATAATTATGAGAAGAATATTGGGATAACACGACATGATAGAAAGTGTCAGCAGTGATCTAACCTTACTCATTGCAGTAATTTGTTTATTTAATATTGAGCGTAAAGCACATCACAATGCAAGCTTCCAAATAAGAAAGGTAATAGAAACATAACTGCAGCAGTACCAAGGTCATTTTTGTTGTCTTTTACTGTATGCAATGTACGGTACAGTCATAGTTAACAAATACTACCTATGGGTTTTGAGTTGCCTTTTCCTAACTTCGAAATGTAATTTGATAGGTTTGGATGGAATTGGAAGCTACATCACAATACTACACCCACTTATTCTTGATTTTCAATATAGAGGTAGGCTCTGGCAGACTGGACGGTTTGGATGGAAT
>JAOUZG010005735.1:7277757-7310155 GCA_026289955.1 Argiope argentata | reverse complement strand
ATATCACAATACTACACCAGAGTATTCTTGATGTTCAATATAGAGGTTGGCTCTGGCAGACACCCTACTTTCTCGTTATGACTTCATATTACATCTGACCTTTCTGAAAATTTAAGCCTATCTAAAGCCTAGTTTCAACGACCTGCGAATTTCAGGTGAGTCACGCTTTCCCTCATTTTACACCTCTTGCGGTTTCTGGGGCTACTTTGATGCCCGTGGACATGTCCGAAGCTTTCCCGCAAATTGTCAGTAAAGTGTCCAGGCATCAAAGGACCCAAAGGAACCGCAAGAAGGGTGAAACGGCACCCGCCTGAAATTCCGTAGGTCCTTGGAACTAGGCTTAAAAAGGATGAATATCAGTTCACAGATGGCATTATGTAGAATGCGCTGAATCGACATCATGGCATCTTATACGAGCCATACCAGTAATGTTTTGAATTGTAGCGATTGAAGGTCGCGGTACTAACCTGCTACGCTAGAGCCGGTATCCGAATAACATGACCACTATACCGAAAGGTCGACTACAGTATCATAGATGTTATCTGGCTTATAGGGCTAGCGCTACAGTAATCCTCCTTTGGTAAGTCGAAGAGAAGCGAACGATTTGTATTGCGCCAAGTGTTATGGCGAGTTGCTGCTTGCTCGTCAAGTGAGTCTGACGGTTTTGCTGTGGTTAGTTGGCTCCACGATTCTTGCGGAAGATTGCGTTGTCAAGGTCACCAATGTTGTGATTGAAGTTCGCGGTACTAACCTGTGACGCTAGAGCCAGTAGCCGAGTAACATACCACAATACCAAAAAGTCGACTTCAATACCGTAGATGTTATCTGTCTAATAAGGATAGCGCCACAAGATAATGGCGGAATTAAAAACAAAGTATGTAACAATTCAATGGCACTATAGCGAAAATTGCTCCAACAAATTATTCCATCTTTAGAAAACATATATTTTATAAAGAACAAATTTATTACTTTTTGAATAATTGTTTAAGTTTTATTTTTTTTCCCTAACCAAATAGTTTGTTAAATAGATGAACCATTAACTTAAATAAACAAGCAGTGCGATGTTTTTAAATTACTCAAATAAACGTTGCTGAATTTCAGGAATACAAAATTGAAAGATAAATGTCTCATAAAATATCTGCAATGCAAGCGTTATTAAAGAGAGCTCCTCAAGAAATGTTCTCATTGATAATTTGTTCCGGTATATTTAATTTTATGATGAAGATATGAACTTACCTTGCATAATTAATTGCATGTTTGTGTCATCCTGGCCAAATGCGTTAGAAGCTATACAAGTGTAAAGAGCGGAGTCCCGCCTGTCTGCTCGCCGAATCGTTAATTCAGACGTAGTTCCGCTTCCAAGAACAGTTTCTGTTAATTCGTACCTAAATATATGTAAAAAAAAGCAAACAAGTCATATATTTTAAATTAGGTTAGAATTCAGAATATTATGCAATACATATTCAATTATTCCAATTCTTACGTAAATATATACATAAAAACAAATTATCTATTTAAAATTAGGTTAGAATCCAGAATATTAGGTAATAAATATTCAATTATCCCTATTCGTACTTAAATATATATACATAAAAAAACAAATTATCATATATTTAAAAGTAGGTTAGAATTCAGAATATTATGCAGTAATTATTCAGTTATTCTAATTAGCTGAAAATCAATTAGGATGTTTCAATATCTGAGGAAAAAGGAAAAGTTATCGCTTATGGGAAAATACACTGAATTTACTTATTATGTATTAATTTAACATTACAAAAAAAATGCTCTTTGTATTTTATATATAGTAAGCCTCTTCATGCAAGCACTTTTCTCTCCTCTGGACTTTTTAGTTACTCAGTCTTTTCAGATGAGCGATTGAGAATCATCAACACGTTAGCTACAATGATTGCTGGTGATTCATATCATTATCTAATATTTTCAGGTACTTACGTATTACAGTCAAATTTTATCACCAAATTGGAAGTCATCACCAATGAGTTGCTAAACCACCAATTATGACCATCCGGCAATGGTGTAATCCGTTGATCTTTATCACCAAATTTAAATCAGTCGCCAATGAGTTACTAAACTGTTGGCGACTATTGGCCAAAGACGGTCTTATACGTAAGTACCGATTCTCACTTATTTGCTCTTTTTTAATTGTAGTAAAGAAGAAAATATCTAATTAGTAGATGTGAATCACTGGCGATTCACGTGTTGTTCAACATCTTGGAACAAAGAAGTATAGACTAAACGCAGGCTTGTTCTCTTCGCATCAAATTCTACACTGACTGAGTACTTTGGCTGTCATCCGAATGTGAGTGACACGGCAGTCAATGTGTTGTAGAATAATCAAACCAATATATGCTGCTGTCACTGGCCTTGTGGCGATGAAAACATAGGTAACTGCTCAATTTTTGTCGTATTTTGCTATATTTATTATATACTATATAAATTTGAATATAATTCTCATACCTTTGGAAATATAGAATAATTACAAAAATAGACATAAATAACCTTTTTTACTCCACCAATCGTCTAGTGAGAATTCTGCCGAATTACTGAGAGAATGTTTCACTTAATAATATTGTTACAAGCGGGCGAGTGCTGCGGAATCGCACCAAAGTTGGCGATCTTTGACGAGGAGCTTTGCGCCAGCCGGGTTGGTTTGGCGAAAATAATAGTCTGGTAGCCGCTGGATCGTACGTGAGGAGCCGCGTTGCTTCGCGAGCTTTTGGGTGCGCGCTCGGTCGGCTATATAAGGGTAGCCGTAGTTCCGGCATTTAGTTTCCTCTAGGAAGAGAAGCGCCTCGCTGGATTAGCGGATTACTTTAATCACTTGTTATTAGTGAGCTGTGTTTACGTTTGCTGGAACGTTGTGTTATTGAGCTCGCTGTGATTTACCGTTTGCTGTGCTATACAATATCTGTTTTGCAGTCTGTGTTTATTGCGCGTAAGGCTTGTATTTACGCTGTAGGTGACTGCTGGCTGCTGGATGGTTTTTATCTGAAGTTTTACTTTATCGAGTCAACCTGTTAATACTCTTAAATAGCTGTGAATAAATTTGTTTGTGATGTCCTCAAGTAAAATCCATTCAATCCGAACTCGCTACGCTAAAAATATAACTATATATTAAAATACATTTTTAGAACATATCAATCAAATTCTGCTTTTGGGTTGTTCTTACTTGGATTTACCGAATTTATTTTAAATTTTAAAAGTTATTTAGATAATGGGAATTCGAAAACCTGGAAACAAACTGTATTTTAATTTTCGTAACATCACTTTTATTCCTTCATCTTTGGGTCAAAGTTAACTTTTAATAGTATTCTGTTTAAAAGCAGTTACCGTAAATCCATTTGTGGCTCAAATGATTGCTTATCCTTCAGCCAAGTGATCTGTAGGGGTCTGTCTCCAATTGCTTCACATATCAATTTGGCATCTTCTCCCTTTCGAACGCTTTCAGCTCGAAACTTGCTTTTGAAGTGAGCAGCAACTGAAAAGTTTCGCTGTATTAATACGTATTTATCCCTATTTGCATAAACAATCAGGCTAACTAGTAGCAATACAAGTATTTTAAAACATTCATATAAAATGAAGCAACCCTTTTGAAACCATTTTGAGCAGTTTCTCCCATTTTTTCCAATTTTTCTCAATTTCTATTTTAAGCAATCTATTTTGTGCGATTAGTTAACGCCAAGCTAAAATTTGGGGCCAATTGTCACTAAATGTCTCATTGGATTCAAATATTAGTAACAATATAATAAAGGAATATAAATGATTACCAGCATTGTAATAAATGTTATCCAACGATTACCATTTTATTATGTATAACAAAGTTTTTTTATTGGCCTGTCAGAGCTGATTTTAATCATGTGATCAATGGATACGAAGATAAAATATTGGATATAGGGTTGCTAGGTTTGGCGCATTTGCCCAGGTTTTTAGCACAGAAAGCACTAGTCGCTGCCAAGATAAAATATTGTTGCCAGTTGTCACCAAGCATTATATTCACTGTTATAAATGCTGACGGCAATTTATAAATGGTACTCATAAATTAACCTATGATCTTAGTTTCACTGTTGTTTTAACGGAAAATAATTTCTATTTTGAAAATTTACCCAGCATCAGTGTTAGAGATAATTTGAGAATGAAAAATAAGTTTTGTAATAAATTTTTTGGTATTAAAATATTCTTTCTTTCTATTTATTTATCGAGAATATTTTTTTTCAATATAAGGGGGAAATTCGGAAACAAGTAATTGAAAAAAA
Source organism: Argiope argentata (assembly GCA_026289955.1). Lineage (NCBI taxonomy): Eukaryota > Metazoa > Arthropoda > Arachnida > Araneae > Araneidae > Argiope > Argiope argentata. Next base: position 7,305,884 of record JAOUZG010005735.1, on the reverse strand, counting down.
TAACATTAATGAATTTTTTTAGATATGAAATTTTAAAAGTAAATAATTGTTGTTTAACATATTAAAAGAAAGTTGTATTTTGATTAACTTAGGCGTAAATTAAGGTATTAAAAAACTGATTGGCATACTCAATTATTTTAAACATCTTTGTTTAATCAAAGATGGATTAAAAAACTAAATGTATATTATTAAATTTTGACGCATTTATGTAGAGGTAATTCAAACTCTTCACACCTTTTTTTCATACAATTTTAATTTATCCTCTACATAGAAAAAAAAATCAAAATTTATTGATGTAAATTTCAAAGTACAAAAAAAAGTTTAACTTTATTTTTAATTTACCAGATATTTTCTTTCATTACAAATTTCCCTCAGAAAAACATTTTGAGATGAAATCCTTTTTCTAATTTTAAATAATTTATCGCGCAATACAAATATTCTAGAAGAATAGTTTATGAATAATTTTCTTTCCAATATAAAAAAATTATAACTTATTTCAATAGTAATTTTTGGGAAAAAAAAATAAAATTCTAATCAATTTTGTTATTAATGAAATATTTATGTTTCCTAAGTTAAAACTTATAGTATATTCTTATACCGTAATTTTTATAATATTAGAATGAATGCTTGGGTTAATTATTTTTTATTATTAATTATTTTTTATAATAAAGTTATTTTGAAACAGGATTTTAGATATTATTTATTAAATATTTATTAAAATTTTCATTCCAGTGTTAATTTTATGTGTAAATTATAGCTTCATAATAATAACTAATTATTTTAACAAAAAAAAATCTACTACGCTTCTTAAGTAAGTTTAAAATTTTTTATTCATTTCTTATTAAGAAATGTGTTATTAATTCGCATGTTTATATCAAACAAACTGTTACTATATTATTATCATTTTCGAAGTGTTATTAAATATTATTTTTTACCATGAACTGAAAGTCTTATGACTTTGCTTAGGCCTTGTCCAATACCGTTGGTGGCCTGACACAAATAATGACCATCATCCCCTTCTTCAACACTGTGAATAACTAAAGATCCATTCTCAAAGACGTGAAGTCTGGAACTGCTGCTGATTGGTCGAAACTCCGAAGCGACGTCACCTGAAACAGGAAATAAGGGAAATTATGCGAGGGATTTTCAGAGGCAGAGTCCCCTCTAATATGCGTCAGCAATGTTCTAATTAAACGAGCGTTCAGAGTAGTGAGGAATTTAATAGTCTAAGAATTTTCATCTCAAGTGCTTGGAAGAAGTCTAAAGAGTTGAGTGTTTATATTCTAAATAAATCGTCTGAATACTGCGGAATGATGCCCAAAAGATACTTTTAAACATCAAAATGTCATTTCTGTTCGGAATATTACATAAAAATTTGAAATTATACGAATATTATATGGATAATAATGTTTTCATGAATTAATTTTAGTAGCCATTTTTATTTATATTGATTTGTTTTTGAATTTGTTGATATTTATTTCTGGAATACTACATGGAAATTTGAATTTACCTAAATATTCATTGGATATTAATGTTTTCATGAATTAATCTTAGTAGCCATTTTTATTTATACTGATTTGCTTCAGATTTGTTGATATTTAATTATGAAATACTAAATGAAAGCTTGAATTTATTCGAATATTAACTAGAAAATTAATGTTTTTATAAACTAATCTTAGTATATATTTTTATTTATATTGGTTTGCTTCAGATTTGGTGATATTTAATCATGGAATACTACATGAAAGTTTAAATTTATTCGAATACTAACTGGATAATAATGTTTTTGTAAATTAATCTTAGTATATATTTTTATTTATATTCATTTGCTTCAGATTTTTTTGATATTTAATTCTGGAATATTAAATGAAAATTTGAATTTACCTAAATATTAAATGGATAATAATATTTTCATAAGTTAGTCTTAGTATCATCTTAATTTTAATTTATTTGTTTTAGGTATGTTGGTATTTAATTCGATAATTAATTTTTTTGCCTATTTTATTATTAGGTTGTTTTTTTTTGAAATTTCATATTCTAGCAAACTTTGGGTGGAAACAAATTTTTTAATATAATTTTTCAGAACTAATTATTTCTTAATTGAATTTTTCTTCTATCTGTTCTAAAATGTGTAATGAGTATAGAAATTTTTTTAAAATTCTATTTACAAAAATTATTTCCATTAATAATAGTGTGTTTAAATAATCAATAAACTCATCGGTGATTTAATTGAGTAAGTCAATAACAATCGAAATGTAATTAGTCACTTAAATGATAGAGAGTTTGGTGGTTTTACAATAACTGCAGACTGAGATACGATAAAAAATTAGCAATTATTGTACATTAAAAGTTTAAAATAACTGCACAGATCGAAATAAAAATAAAATGCCTGAAAGATATTTAAAATATTTCTTTACAAACAGAAACACTCCCAGACATGAAAACACAGTTAATATAGGAAGTTTTGAAATTGAACCTCAATAAATGATTAAAATGAATGCTCTCAATTTTAAGCAAATATTCTCACAAATAGTATTTGATAACAGAAAAATAACTAATTACATTTTACTTTATGCTTAATTAACTGAAAATTAAGCTTATAAAATAAAAATGAAGTAGTTTTAATTCAGCTAAAATTGCTCTCAAGCTCACTTGGGAATTTAAAACAATTCCTTAATTTCAATAATTAAATTCCAAATGAAATATCAGCAATGTCAATTCTAAATTTCTTCTTTGCATTTAATTATTTTGGAGATTTTATTTCATCAAGTTTTCATTAGGTGATTAAACAATACAAATTATTAAAAAATAAAGTCGATTTGATTTAATACATAAGACAATCGCAATTCTAGAAATTTATTTTGAAGGAACGCTTGATAAATTCTGAGAAATGAATTCGATGGTATATTTAATTTATTTCATAACATAAAATCCATTTTATCTCTAAAACTTTTGAGCAAAACTAGCAAATAAAAGTAATATTGAATAAAATGAGTCATGAATTTTCTGTTGACGATACATTCTTTACGTCATGTTTAGAAAAAAAATGGATGCTGCTTTTTATCTAACAGATTCTAAATATTCCCCTGAGCTTATATATAAACAAATAAAAAAAGTTTTAAGTACATACTTAAGTTTTGATTGATTGCGCACTATTAAAGCGTTGTCTGAAAAGATTTGAAGATAAGCTTCTTACTCAATTTCACATTTTTCATTAAGATGAAAAGAGTCTTTCGACCATCTATTTTTCCGCCAGGTAGAAAAAAAAATTTAACTTGAGAAAGCGATAAGACCTTCAGAAAAAAATTAAATACCTCATTTTATGGAAAGTGATATTTATTCATAAAGGAGGAATTTTTTTTCTTCGGAAAGAAAAAGAAAAACCATCTTATTTCCGTAATATGTTTTTCAGCATTCTGGTAATTTATTGTGGCATTCATTGTAGTCAAATTGAGTTTTTTTGTATTGTGGATTAAAGGAAAAATGATTTTTTTGAAAAAAAAATCTATTTAATTATTTTCTGCAACTAAATATAAGTCGAACTACATGGGTAATTAATTTTCTGTTTGAAAACTATCGTCATTGACAAAGAAGAAAGGTTGAAATTTGTAGTAAAAAGTAAGTTTTCGAAATTAATTAAAATAATTCAAGAAACTTAATTGAAATTTCTTAATTTCATTGATTTGATTTGCTTACATTTAATTATTTTATTTGTTATTTATTTGTTAGATTTTCTGACTCTGTTGTAAAAAGAAATAAAATGACTGAAATGATTGATGGGTAAAAGTTACTTTTAGTGTGCCTCTTGCCGCGCCAAGGTTGCCAAGTCGCAAATAAAGATAACGGACAAAGTAAACAAACACTCCTATGGGATAGTTACGGTTACCACTTTTCGTAATATAATTATAATTTTTTTTTACCGATAAGCATTCTTTTTTTTTTTCAGACCCGGTGCCTTCAACAGATGCCAGATTCATCTGTTGAAGGCACCGGGCAGAATTTTTTTACTTTAAAAATCTTCCTACGGTTTCGCTAGCCACGGGAGCGGGAAACTAGTAGCTTTGCTAGCACATTGAACATGAGGACTGTGTGGATAACATGAACAGCAAATAATAAATAATTGAGAAAGACAAAGACGCAAAAAGAAAAGATTTATTAGGAAATTTTATTTATAGGAAATTTATTAAAAAGAGTTGAAGCCCTTGTACCACTCAACCATTGTAGGAAGAAGTAAACAAAACATTATTAGGGTTACTACAATAGCGTTGGGTTGGGTTGCCATATTGGCGGCAAACTCGGGGGCACACTAATGACCATTTTAACCGATTGATGTTCAACGACGTTTAATTGAATAATATCTTGTTTGGTGCTCTAATAATCATTATTTCGAAAAATTTTCCATTACAATCAAGTTAAGGATGGTAAACAATTAAATTTAAAGAAATTTCACGTTTTACATTGCATCAAGTTAAGGATGCTAAACAATTAAATTTAAAGAAATTTCACTTTTTACATTATACCTGGTTAAGAATGCTAAGCAATTAAATTAAAAGAGATTTAATTTAATTGTTATTCAATTAAATTGTTATTATATTACATCAAGTTAGGCAAACTCAGAAATAAAATTAAAATTTCACTTTTTCATTACTTAAAATTAAGAATGTAGAACAATTAAATTAAAAGAAATTTCTCTTATTGCATTACATCAAATTAAGGATACTGAACAATTAAATTAAAAGATATTCCAGCCGTTATTGTATCAAATCAAGCATTATTGGAATGAAAAATTTTGCGTTTTGTTCAAATGTCGTGATCGGTATTTTCTGTGGCATTCCATTATTTATTGTTTTGAAACTTATTATACCCCTTAAAGATGTTAAGTATCTGACTTAAAAGAAATTTTGCTTATAAATTTAGAGAGAAAATAATTGGAATGCATGTATTTATTGTGGCCCTCTACTAGCTAGACCTTTGTATTACTTTTACATGACATCAACTTCTGAATATTAAATAAATGAAATAAAAAAATTTCTAGTACAAATTGATTGTTTTAAATGGATTTTTTTAATAATTTTTAAAATATTAATTTTCGAATTTATCTAATCTCCTCTTTTCATGACGTCTTAAAGAGTGAGATATTCTTGATTTTTCAACCCCTATATGAACGTTAACCACAACTGATGTGCTGCTTTTCTTCCAAATGTATTGCCAGTTTTACTTAAATAAAATTTGAATATGAGAAATGATTTATAGCAATTATTTTTCCATTTTCGTAGTATTAATATCAATTTCTGAAAGTGAAAACAAATACTGTGATTAACGTTGTAAAAAAGTGTTGTTATTAGCTGACAGCTAAGCTTTAGAACGAAGGACAGCATCGTGAACTACATACATAATTACTCCTCGCATCGTTTCATTTTAAGTAATGGAATATTACAACAATTGCAGTACAAATTGATGTCCATGTAAAAAAAAATTGATATTATTTGTAGCGCTAGCTTCATAAGCCAGATAACATCTACGATACTGAAGTCGACTTTTGTATTATGGCCATATTACTAAGCTACTGGCCCTAGCTTCTTAGGTTCGTATCGTGACCTTCACTCGATACATTGGTGACCTTGACAGTCACCTCCTGCAACAGCCGTGGCGCCATCTATCCGCAGCAAAAACAAACAAAGCCGTCAAAACTCACTTGACGCAAGCAAGCAAGCAAGCAAGGCAAAGTCGTCAAACTCACTTAACGCAAGCAAGCAAGCAAAGCCTTAACCCCACTTCACATAAGCAAGCAAATCAAAGTCGTCAGACTCACTTGATGCAAGAAAGTAGCAACTCGCCATAACGCTTGGAGCTATAAAAGCCGTTCCTCTCTCCTCCGACTCACTGACGGGGGAGTACTGTGGCGCTAGTTTCATAAGCCAGATAACATCTACGATACCGAGGTCGACTTTTGTATTATGGTCATGTTACTCGGCTACTGGCCCTGGCGTCTCAAGTTCATATCACGACCTTCACTCGGTACATATTTATTTAATTCAAATTGTATCTTTTTATATTCCTTTTTTTTAATTATGTATTTAAAAAAAAGATTTTTCCTTTATGTATTTTCTTGCATATGTCGCACTTTTCAAGTTATAAAACCTTAATTCATTTTACTTTCTACTTTGAAAATCAAGGCTAGTTATGCACATACCTTCTGCTCTTGTCCATCGAATTCTAGGAATAGGAAATCCATCTGCCTGACAGTCAACAACTGCAGACCTGCTTTTGGTCACACTAGTGTCCCCAGGTTCTATTCTCCAACGGGGTGGAACTGCACAAAAGAAAAAAGGAAGAAAAGAAATCTTCATCTAATGAAGGATATTTAACAACTATGTGAAATAATGTCATTGCTTCTTTTTTAAAACCTAAAATTTTTAAAATTACTTTTCTCTGTTATCTTTTCTATCTGAACTAAGTATTTGAAGAAAGAACAATTGTCATCTCATTTCTTTTTGTCATATAATTTATAAGATTTTTTTTTCAGACGAGTGAAAAGGGATATATAATTTAATTTTAAAGTAATTACATAAGAGAAAGTTTAAACATACTCATAAAACTTGTTCTTAAAAATTTAATTTTTTAAGGCTTTCTTATTTTCTTAACAAACTTCATTTTTTCAAATTAATATTTCAAAATAAATGAATATATTTCTTCATTAATTTACTATTCATAATATGTTAAGCTTGAAAGGTTTTGGCAAATAAAATAAAATTAAACAAACAAATATTCTTATAAAAAATTCTCAATATTTTCTTATTTTCTATTCCAGTTGAATTTAAAATTTAATGTCAAAGTGGTTTCTGAATTTTTCATTTTCCCCTTTCACTAAATTATATCAAATTATGTTACTGATTTTAAAATAATGGAGCGACGAGTTTCAAATGAATTCGCCCAATCCTTTGTTGTATGAAAAAATATCTCTAAATATTATCTTGAATTAATCTCAAATGATTTCGAAAACCTCTTGAAGTTTATTATATTGTTTTAATGAGAATTCGCATAAAATGAAAGATTCTGAGTTTTGGTGTATTACACGAAATGAATTTTGAATACAGCGTATTCGTCATTATATTTTCGAAATAGTTTTTTAGTTCCAATTTTTGTAAGATAATTGATGCATTCACTCGGAATCCTGTGAAAGAAAAAACTCAATTAGCTGTAATGTTAAGCAGTATGGCTTAAGGGGAAGTTGAAAGATAAAATTAATCTAGAAATAATCAGTATGAGTTATAATGCTGGAGTTATATTTTTCTCGAGATGATGATAACATATTTTTGGACTAAGGAATAAATAAATTTCCGGAAATGGCTAATCAAAATTTACAAAGAAATAAAGAGATAAATATTGCTTTAAGCAATTTCTTTCTGCTGTAACAAATAATCACAGTTTTTAAATGCTTTTTTTCTGAAAATTTGTATAAATGCATTATAATAAATTATATTATTAAAATTATATAATTTTTTTGAAAAGAATGTTGTATAACTTTAGAAACTGTAAAAATAACACAAAAAGTTTTAGATGAATTATTATGAGTGAAATTGACATAACTTTTGAATACATAAGATATTTAAATGTTAAAAGTGATATTAGTTTGTTATGGGCAAATGAAAAAAAATCTTTTTCTTAATTGCTAGCAAATATCAAGAAATGCAGAATTGTTTTTTTTCTGTGGCACATGTATTATTGCTAAATCTGATTTGATGGCATTCATATCCGATGTATATGATTATCTCATTCATTCAACCGCTTTTTTCCAAAATTATTGACGTTGATTTTCTAAATTTTAACCTTAGTATTTACTTTGCGATAATATTTCCAGCCATTAATGTAGAAAAAAGAATAATAGCACGAAATAACATGTTACTAGAATAGATATAAAAGAAAAAAAACCTTAATTCAAGTTGACATTTATTAGGTTTATGAAACCCAGTTTCTAATATATTTATAGAAGTCGTGCATAGTCTTGCAAACAAGTACTGAATCATGTTTTATGAAATAATTTCACAACAATCCACAAATTAAATGCAAAATCGGGCAATTTTCATTTAGTGAGGCACTAGTAAGAAATCGCCAAAACAATTTGGCGGCATTCTTCATTATTTGACGATTTGTCGCTTGAAAATCATTGTAAGAAATTTGACTAAATTCTACATTATTTAACGATTTTTCGCTTAAAAATCGTTGTAAGAAATTTGGCTGATTTCTACATTATTTGGCGATTTTTCGCTGATGTCCGGCTAACGGAAAAATACCCAAAATCGATACAAATATTTTTAAGATTTGGTAACATGAACCTATTTTGCAATTTACTACTAAGCAAAGAAGTAAATAAGACAAAAATTCACAAAATAATGGAAAATATTTCTTATAATAACATTCAAATATCTGGTTTAAAAAAAATGAACTTTAACATGCGAGTCTCTGATACCGTAAGTATAACCATGAGTTAACAATTTGGCAATATTCAAGTTTCCAGATGAAATTACAAAGTTAGATTTATTATCGCCAACATTCATACCAGTCAACTCCTTGATCAATAAACCCTCCGTGCTTCTTCAAGAAGAACCATTTCACCACTTCATTAAACAAACCACCTCTCAATCACATTCTCTGATGAACAAATTCCTACGAATCGATTAGCGAAATCAACTGAGAGCTCCAACTTTGAAATTCCGAAGCCAGACAAGCTGTTTAATTTCGTAATGCACTTCGTACCCCCCCTCCCCTCTCCTCCACAGTCCCTTTTCTCTCCTCCACAACACAGGTCATCGAATTCACGACAAGCCGATTCCAAAGACCTTGAAAGTTTTGATGGATGTTCCGAAATCGGTAGTCCCGGGTAACCCAAGCATGCATCCAGATAGGATTATGAGTCCGCACTGGGAGTTTCACGACAAGATGGGTCTACCATTTTCTCTCTCATTCATTTGGTAATTCGACGAGATCTTAGTTTCTGAAGGAGAGAGGGAGGGTGATTACGGTTGTGGATTAATAAGAACAGTTAATGGATTTTCCGACCTTATGACTGCTGAATTGACTTATATAATCACGATTGGCGAAATCAAACTAGATATGGCAGGTTAGTTCTAATTGGAAATTAGCTCGCAATGCTGCAACGGTTAAATAACTGAATTACTTAATTATTTGATTCTCCTTATTATTTTTCTATCTGGATACTTTTTAAAAAATATAACGAGTAGAAATAATCACTCATACATAATTACGTATTTTAAATCCAGCTTAAATGCTGATAAACAGAGAAACATATGATGGACCCCCCCTCGATTATCTAATATTCTTAATAACGCTAGAAAGTTGTACCTACAAATTGACTATATAACTCAAAAATTTATTTAAATACCTTTTTTGTAGAATACATTGTTTTCAAAATGAAAAAAACAAACAAAAACTTTGTTAACATTGATTGTGGTTATTCTCAGAACAAAACTATTTCTTTGAAGCATTTAAAAAATTTTAAGGTGTCTTTGTGTAATAATAGAAAATTAATTAACATTATTATCTTGCATTGATTATAAAAAAAGAGTTTATTTTTAAACAGTAAAATTACTTTTAATAAACGCCTAAATATTTTTTTAAATTTTTTTATTCATTTTAAGTCCAATTAAAAAATTTCAATTTTAACTAAAATAGAATATTTAGATTATAAAATGTATTCCTTTGAAGCGTGTAGAATTTTATTTATCATTTTTTTTCTTCTTCTGCATTGTTCAAAAGAAGAATGAAATATTCTTAAGAATTGCAGGATTAAAATTATCCAGCTTAGAATTATGAAAGCTCGTGCTGCCACCTACATGATAAAAAAGAAAGAATATTTATGAAAGGGATAAGAATTAGCCATGAATTTTGATTACAGATAAACCATGTTTTTCTTTTTTTTTATTTAAACTTTATCTTAAAATATATTTACTATTTAAACTTCGTACTTGATTCAAATATTTGATAAACATTAGACCATGTAAACAGGCGGCATGATAAAATATGTAAAAACAATAAGCAGGAACTTTATAAAACATTTTTTAAAAATTTAGAGGGGAATTTTTCCTACACACATGTTTTATTTTTAAAATATTGTTTTGTAGCCATCTGTAGATAAATATATAAATAAATAATGTAGAAATATCTAAAAAAATATATATTTTTTCTTATTAGTAAGCATTACAAATCTCGTTGCTCTTGTTTATAATAGGATAAAAAAGTCAGTATAATAAGACACATATGTGCTATTCCGCCTTAATAATAAGCGTTGTGCCTGAAAATTAAAGGAAATAAGATTCTTAAAATTTTTCTAAATATGTAAAATGCAATGAAAAATACCTCTCGATCTTTTGGTTCAAGTGCTACAAAAAGTTTGGCTTTAATCAAAAAGTTTGGCTTTAATCAAAAGTTGTAGAGAAATTTTGGATTTTGAACTATTTTTTATTTTGAAAAATTTTATTTTTATTTTCATAATTTTGTATTAATCAACTTTTGTTTCTTTAATTTAGTATAAAAGAATTAGACATTATTTAATGATAAGAAATTATTACTAATGATGCTTCTTTTTTGATAATAAAAAAAATATACTTAAAATGCCTCAAATAGAAAAATGTGATAAATTTGAAATTAAACCTTAGAAATTTATGTTGTTATTAATTCATTTGAAAATTTAAAATAGATTATAAATACGCCAGTTCGAATGTATGATAATAATAAATTCTGGTTTCGTGTGTTGTATTGCGTTCTATGTGTTGTTGTATTATATTGTGATTTCCGATAAAAGTAATGGGTAAATAAACTATTTTCTCCAAAAAATGTGATTATCAATGATCTTATCTTTTTAAATAGAATTTAATTCAATTTTTTTAATATCGAATTATGCAATAAATACTTAATACTTACCGCGACAATATGTATTATTTTATTTCAAAGTAAAAGTAAAGTCAAAGTTAATGACTGTTCAACCTAATTTTAGGAAACTGTGTCAAATCTTAATGTTTCAAAATGTTATTATTGTTTCAAAACAGCTTAATTTGTGTTTTAGATTCTTTTTAACATTTCGTTATTATTAACATTATTTGAGTATTTATCAATTTATATAAAATATTAAAAGGTTTATTTCAAGAATAAAATTGAATTTCTGCATTTACTTATTACAGATTAGACAAAAAAAAAACTTTTACTTTTTAAATTCCTACTGATCATACAAAGCAGTATATAGAAATAACAAAATTTTAAAACAGAGTCAAGAATAAAGTGGTAAGAAATAAAACCTTAAAAATCTAGGTCATTCATCATTAAAAGAAATATTAATATTATTGCATACTGAATTGATTAATTTATCCATAATTTTTTTAAAAAATTGCTTTTATACATAAAAGAAGCATCAAAATACAATTTGTGTAAGATTATGTGAGAATGGAATTTGAAAATGCTTGATCCTTTGATGAAAAACTGTATTTTTATAAGGGGTAGGAATTTTGTTTAAAACTAAAACCAAATTTTAGGTATTTAAAATCATCATGCAGATGAACGTAAAATCAAATACTATATTCACATATAACATAATGGTATAAAAAGCCAATGATATTTGAAATGAATAGCCACTTTGATAAAGAGATAGTTAAATTATTTCATAAACCATAAATTTTTATAGAATTTCGAAAAGCTATTAAAGATATTTAATAGTATAATGGGGGAGAATATAAAAACAAATAAGACAGCTGACCTAGATTACCTGCGTTCTAAATTTTCTAAAAAATAGTAAGCTAATAAGTATAAAAATATTAAATTCAGCCGAAATTAAAAAGAAAAGCTGAAGAAGTTTAAGGCTTCAATCGAATTTAAAATATGTATATATATGCGTATTTAATATTAAAAATTTAAAAGAAAAAAAAATAGAAGCAATTATTAAGTAATTCTTGAATGAAAAAAAAATTAATTTTTTATGCATCAAATATTATTTAATGTTTTTAAAATCAAAAACAAAATCAAAACGCCTCTAAGTTGATTAACAAAAATAAACATCTTTCAATATTTTAAAACACTTTTAACAAATGAAACAATTCTTCGAAGCGCCACCTGTAAAATCATCAGATTTCAGGCGCTATTCGGGATGTGTATTATAAATAATTCTAAGTTCTCGAACAAATCCCGACCATTGTTCGAGATCTAAGCCATACCGTGAATTACCATTGGAGCGGTATGGCTCATTGTTCCCGCAGCATTGGAGGCCACGCACGTGTAGTTCCCTCTGTGCTCCGGGGCCAGGGATTCGAACACGAGGGTCGTAGAGAAGGGGGTGACGACAACAGAGCGCACCCCATCCTGAGAGGATGAGAGAAAGGACTGCACCCCATCTTTAATCCACTGGATTCGAATGGGAGGGTCGCCTTCCGTGATGGTACAGAGTACGCTGAAACGCTGTCCGGTCTGAAGTGATTTGGGGAATGTGAAAGGCTCAATAAGTGGCTTCACTGAAATGGGAGAGAAAGAATTAATTTAGACATTGAAATGTATAAATAAATTGAAATCTGTTATCACATTTCAAGTTATCATAGGAGAACATGCTCATAACTCACATTTCTCATTCGCCAGCATTTAAAAAAAACGATGGTTTTTATCAATCGAAAAATAAATAAATATTTGGATAAAATTTTGTTGTTGTTGTTACTAATTCCAGATGGCCCAGTAGTGCTAGACCATCTCCACAAAACCCAATATTTCCAAAAAGTCCATAAATAGAGCTGAGTCTTGGATTATGTCATACTTCGTAAAATATAGACGATTTAAAATGTGAGTGGGAGAAGCAGGAGCGCTCTTACACCAATGACATTTATTTATTTTATCTAATCATGATCCCATTACCATATTGGATAAAATAAAAAAATAAGTTGAAATTTGTTATCACATTCCAAGTTTTCATAGATGAGCATGCTCCTAACTCATATTTCTCAATCACCAACATTTAGAAAAACGATGGTTTTTAACCATCTCAAAATCAATCGAAAAATAATTTTTGTTTCCTCTGAGTCAGAATATTTTTGTGAACAATCACTTTAAACTAATTTGAGACAAGCACGTGATTGTCAGATCCGCACGCATCGACATTTAGAAAAATAATGGTTTTTTCCATCTCAAAACTCTATAACGTTTTAGGTCAGAGTTTTTTTATTTATTCGTTTATTATTATTTTTGGGTGAAAATCTGGCATAAATTTTGACATGTGACTGTTGTATTCTGCAATCATCAACTTTTAGAAAATCGATGGTCTTCGTCTTCTTGAAGTCCTTCGAGCTCCAAAACTTTTTTAGGCAGATGAAAAATTGAAATTGAAAATTATATAACCTTTTGATAACTGTTCTTGCTGTGCTGTTTTTGGGTTGATTCTCGTTTTCTTATATGTGTTTCTTCAGACGATTACTTCTTGCAATGCCTACACTTTATCTTCTGTCTATGCCTTTTAGATTTCAAAACTCCCAAACTAAAACAACATCATGTTTGCAAATGATAATAAACGAAATAAGTATCTAATGCAAATGGAGATTTAATATATAATTTCGCCTTTCCATTATGTTTCTAAATAATTTTGTTACAAATTATCATCTTGTAAAATATCTAGGAATTACCATCTTGTAAAAGATCAAGCTAGATGTAATTACCCACTTGTGAAAGATTTAGCAATTCTGAAGCACAAACAGATACAAAGTATAATACCTAGCATTTTAATGTGCCTCTCTAAATTTACATATAAGACCAGCTGATTAAATTCTTAAACTACAAATGATATAATAGATACTAGGCCCCCTTGAAACAAAGTGTAGTAGACATCAAAACTACAAAAATTTGATTCTCAACTGAGGTTGCTAATATTCTAACAAATTTGACGCTTTTAAGAAGATTCGATAAATAGCATTTATTGCATTATTAATGAGAATTTAATTTAATTAAAAAAAGGAAAATGATTTATTTCACTAATAAATTGTGATGGAAATCTTATTATGGATGAGAAATATAATTCAGTCTTTAAAGAATCTAATGTAGTATACTATTATATAATCATAATTTGTAACCTTTCAAAATATTAATTAAAACTGATAATATATATTTGTGAACATTGTATAGGAACATCCTGAACTGGAATACCGTAAAACGGGATGTTTTACTGATGAGTATCGCCCCGTCATAAATTACTGCTTATAATTGGCAACTGTTACTGCACGTAATAATTGTTGATTTTAATACGTTAACCAGATATGTAATGTCGCTGAGATAAAAACAGCCTCTCAATTTTATTCCGTTCTTCACTATCAAATATAAACATTAAAAATACCATTTTAAAACTAATAACATACACTAAAAAATTTTTGAGAATAAAATTTTTGTTCTGGATTAGTAAAATTACATTGTAAAACTATGAATACTTTTAGATTTACTATAACAACATTTTTTTGTTAACATTAACAGATTGTGTATGAAAATATTACTAGGTCTATATGGTTAATATACGATGATTACATCGACATTTATTTGATTAATATACGATGATCGAAATATACTTGATTAATATACCATGCTGGCCTACTTTGATTAATATAGGATGATTACATCGAAATATACTTGCAATTTGCTGCTATGGTTTCCTTTTAAATGCGTAAGAGATATTTTGAACATCGGTAATAATATTTATGTTCATTTTTATGACACTTAAAGGCATCTATAAAGTTACATCCTGCGTATTAAAATAGATTGTGACTTTATTCATAACAAAATGTTAATAATGAAGACTTTTAAGGGATGTTTAGTGTTAATACATACTGTTTAGTGTTAATACTCAAGAGTGTTAATACTATAACGCATTATCTTTTTCCGATCTGGTTCTTTGAATTAAGTTTTATGAAAATTAATTTGATTAACCTGAATTTCCGTGCTCGATGGGGGTTGCTTTGCGGCGGCTCATTGTTATATCCGGAGTATAAACATGCCATACTATAACGCGAAAAAGCATCAAAATGAGATAGATTGTAGTATGAGCAAAATTAATAAAATTCAATACATTTTTAAATCGTTTAAAAATATTAATTTTAGTGTTAAAATTAATACTTACCAATACAGTGACAGTTTTTTTAAAAAATATTTCTTAAATTTTATTTTTATCATTATATACTCAATCTATTATCATAGCTTACTACTTATATATAAATATGAAACTATGCATCATGTTATTTTATAAGCTGTAAAAAAACAGAGAATTTCTTTCACTTATAAATGTAAATGAATATATAAAAAAAACTGTGCAGTTCATTCATTTACAAATTAAGATATTTTTTTCATGCGTTACCGGTAAATTAGTGTTATATGTAAATTATTTTTAATTGTGAGATATTTCCTTATACGAAAGTACATATATAGAACATATACCTATTACAGGAGTGGAACGTTAGTTAAAAATTAGAACTACAGTACTACTATTATTAGAAAATATATTATATACCTAATTTCATTTTTAATAGCATTATAGCATTATATACATCTACTTAAATGTTTCATAGACTCAATGAGAAAAGAACAGTTTTAACTCCAAGACAATTTTACGTTTAAACTGTTTTATAGGAGGTGCTTTGAGTTTAAAATTATGCCTATAATATTTCATTGAAATTAAAAACAATCAATATCTTCTCCTGAAAAGAGGGTTTAAGAAACTAGTATTAAATACAAGAAACATAATTCTTTATTCCTTTTGAGTTTTAATTGATTGTACCTCAAAAGATGCGGATAATTTAATAGAGAAGTAATACATAGGAATGAGGTTTAGAAGATGAAATTATTTGAGTCAATGTATTTTTTCATTTTTGTATAAAATCCCCAATATATATTTAAAATTGAAAAAGAAAAAAAAAATCTTTTATTTTGTATAAAAAATGGTAGATTTCCAGAGTAAAAAAATATCGCATGTTCTTTTATTGATTAATCAAAGTATACTCAATAAATTGAGTTCAAATTGGTATATTTTTCAGATATCACTATTTTTTGCAAATATTTCACATTCATTGATATTTTTAATCTGTTGAGAGAATTGCACATAATAACAAAACATTTTAAATAAAAAAGTAAATTATTTAATCGATAATATAAATGGAAATTTCTACGTGAAGAGAATTTTCTAATAGTATTCCTCATCTTCTATTTTTTTTCTTTTTGGAAATGAATTTCTTTTTAAAAGTAAATAAAAAGGAACAGTAATTGCTAGTCTTTATTCTAAAAAAACACTTTTAACAAAGTTTAAAAAAAGAATGAATCTCCTAAAATTTACAAAGTGACGAGGTAAAGTCTCATAACTCACAAATTGAGAAACTATTCTTACAAAACATACAAAATATAATAAACAAAGTAAGATAAAAGCGTAATATATGATAATTTTATTCAGAACTAAAACACGATAAATTTCTTCTTATGAAAGTAACTGAAGCAAGCAAGGTAACAGCTGCTTCTGAGAGAAAAAGAAACATACAAAAAAACTAGGGAAAAAGTTAAATATACTATGGACTAACAAACAGGATGATCAATAATGAAGGTTCACCATACACCATTTAGTAAATTCAAGCTTCGATAAGATGTAGCATTATTTTATATCTACATCTATATTTATGTAATAAAAATATATTTAAATATTTTACTGAACCATTCTTTTAGTTCAAGGATTTTTGAGCTTAAATGAAGAACAGATTTTAATTTCTTTCTCTCTATTTGAAACATAGATTTTTGTTATCTACTAGCAGTTCTAAATTTTTTCATCTACTAATCGATAACTTTTGTTATTTACTAGAAGTTTAAAATTTTGTAATCGACTAGTGGATAGTTTTTTTAAATCTACTAGTAGTTCAAAATTTTTTCATCTACTAGTAGATAATTTTTGTTATTTGCTAGGAATTCAAAATTTTGAAGTTCGTCTCAAAATAACTTTTTGTGTGACCCGAAGCATGGCATTATGTTGTTAGATTATAATTATCCAACGCATATAAGCACGTATACATGAGCGTAAATAAATAATTTTTATTTACTAAGAGTTCAAAATTTTGTCATCTAGTTGTAGATAATTTTTGTTATTTACTAGAAGCTCAAATTTTTTTCATCTACTAGTCGATAATTTTTGTTATTTACTAGGAGTTCAAAATTTTGTCATCTACTAGGGGACAGTTTTTGTTATTTACTAGGAGTCCAGAATTTTGAAGTTCGTCTCAAAATATTCCTTTTTGTGACTTAAAACATAACGTCAGAGCTGTTAGATTATAATTATATAACGCATATAAGTACGGACTCATGAACGTAAATAAATGAACGTAATGACACATGAACGTAAATAATTCTGAATGAATACTATACTAAATGATCCATAATGTTAAACAATAAATGCAAAGAATAAGTACCCCTCTCCAAGGCATTGTTCCGATTTTCTCCATTTTTGTTTTATATGAACGGTCATAACCTCTACATATGGCATTAATGACATTTACATTATTGATTTCTGACCCCTTCCTCCAATCTTCCTCTTCTACAGAAATTTTTTAAAAAATGTGCTACTTCTGCACAATATTTCCGGCAAAAAAACATTGATCAAAATTTTCTAGTCACCGATTTCGCAAATTTTTAAATCTCATTTAAAATCACATTTATCATTATAAACAAACTCCTGTTATCAACCGCTTATCAAAATCGAGCGAAACTGAAAAGTAAAGTTTACTTAAATTTACAAACCGAACAATAGAAATATATTCAATAATGCTAATTTTCATCATAAATGAATTTATGAGCTTTGCAAACATCTTTAGCTAATGAAAATTACCTACTGTTACTGAGAAAGCGATTTAAAATAATTGCTCTTTAGTTTTGATAAGACGTATTTTATCAAAACTTATTGACATGACTAATTAATCTTATTAATGTTAATCGCTTTCATCAACCTACTGTAAGTCCAATATATTAACAATGTTAATTTAAACATGTCTTTAGTTTTAATGAAACACTTTATTTAAACACAATTAAGTGCTAGTTTAACTTATAAATATAAAATAACAATAGAGCCTTTTGAATGATTCTTTATGTTTCCTCAATGGAAAATTAATTGGCAAAGAAAATTGGCAAAATCTGTTTCGTCATTGAGGATTAGGTTTCTGAAATAATATTTTTCAGTAATGGCTCTAAAATACGATAAGAGTAGAATGTAAACAAGCATGAAGGAAGAAACTGTGAAGATTCACAGTTGCACCTTGAAATGAGTCCTGTACCTTGAAATGAAATAAAATTGATCACATTCAGGTAAGATGGTTGTGGCTAGGGACTTAATCAATTTTTTACTCTCAAAAATGCACCGTGAAACGATTTTGAGATTTCTCTCGAAAATTGATGATGGCAGAGAAAAGGCAATCCTTTTTTGATAGAGTCATGGTTTCTCATATAAAATAAAAAAATAGCGAAAAATTAAATCAGGGGGTTCGATTTTCAGAAGTTATTCAGTTGGGTTTCTTTCCAGATAATTTTAAATATATAGATGCGAGAGAATAGCTGTCTTAGAAACTGATCTGCGTTTCAATTGCATTCAGTATTATTCAGAATAATTGCTTTAAAACTTTCAGAGACGCCAAGAACATGATCTAAGCAATTAATAACATAGGTTAAAAAATGCAGTCTATGAACCCTATAGATCAATACAATAATGAACTAAGGAAAAGTCAAGATTAACCGTTGTTAGATGACATTGTCTTTTAGACGTAACTTACAGTAAATTTTTCTCCTATAAAATTTAGATAGAATATTCATGCAAAGAAGTTTGATAGTGAACGTAGCGTTAAATATTTCCTTAAATGCTAATCCTAAAATTGATATTATAGATAATTTATCCATCATGTTACTCTGACATTCGTTGTAAGAAGATAATAGTTTATAAAGGAAGATTCTACGTAGTCTCTTTTAAATTTGTAAATATCCGAAAGAATCAGTTATGTATAATAATTGCCCTACCATTAAAAAAAAAGATGTTTGTCAAAATATACATAATCGGATATATAACCAATTATACAACTTGTTGCTACATTATCGCAATTAATGATAATGTAGAAACAAGAAACTTCCAGTGAATATATAATGTAGAATTTAAAATTCTTGAGCTTTTAAACATACTTATAAAGGTTATCACGAGGTTTCATAAATAGAGATTTTCAATTCCTTTTAGACCAAAACCAAGAAAATTCTATATTAACAGGAAGTATTTTTTAATACTATGTAGATTTGAGAAAAATTTATTCAATCAATGCAGAATGTTTATATGATGAACAACAATAACAATATTTCAATTTTTAACATTATTTCGTCGATTCGAATTTCGATACTCTTATTAGAGCTTGTGGTGATTGCTATATAAGCCAATTAATATCCTTCAAGCTGAAGAGTCCCTTTTGCTTGATCGATATGATACTCGGCTACTAACCATAAAATTGGGAGTTCGGGCCTAGCGCAATCCGCTATTCATCCTAAAAGCTAATTAATTCATTGAAAATGATCAGTGAGGATACAAAATCAAACTTGAAAAGACTTACCTATTACTTTAATGAACAAGGAATTTTCTGCTGTTATTCCATCCGTGTTGGAAGCAGAACATTTGTAGGGTCCAGAATCAGACGTTTTCTCGACATTCCTAACAATTAATGTTCCATTGGGGAACACTTTTTGGCGATGATTGTTGGGCAGTCTCACTCCGTCTGATGAAAGATAACAAGTGGATAAATTTTGATAAATGTAAAAAAATGATTAACTTGATACACTGTATTCTAATTACTCTGTTCAAATGTTAATTGAAGATGCATAAAAATATTTCTTATTGGGAGATCGAAAGCTTAAATTTATTCCTTTATTCTTTAGTCTCTGTAGCCGTAAATTTAGCCGCACTTATGCAAATTGTTCATAGACAAAAGAATGTATGTGCCATCAGCACCATGGGAGATATTCGTTGGTATTTTCCGCCACCGAAACATTGCCAAATTTGGTGGGATTTTACATTATTTGGCGATTTTTCGATTTAAAATCCTTTTAAGAAATTTGGTAAAATTCTACATTAGTTGGCGCTTTTTCATTGGCGGCATATTAACTGGAAAGTACCTATTTGTCCTATGCGTTATTCCATACAAAACCTTATTCTGTAAAAATTACTATTAATAAAAAGTATAACAATTTAAAGTGAAAAACTGTGTTTATTTATTCAAATATTGCATTAATACGTTTCACTATTATTAATGCTCTATTTTTATGAATTTTAAACTATCAAATGTTAAATGTTTTTTTAATGGGTTATCAACACTTTTCTGCACGATTGATGGTAAATTCAAATCTTGAATTTATTTTGGAATACCCTTTATAATAACTACTACCGACTTGGTTATTTTATCAATTGTCTATTTCCCAAATTGTTAAGTAAACTTAGTGTCTGACATGATGCGATACTTATTAGGTTTCTCGTAAAGAAAGTTTACATAGAGAGTCATGTAATTGTCATACAAACTCGACATTTTGTTGAGTTTCTACATTTCATAATACCCCAAGTCTGAAAATTATGTTTTGAGCGGAATAACTGTTTTTCTGTGTGGAACATAACTCAAAAGTGTTTTAAGTTGAAATTCAGTTTCTGATCCTTACACAAATTTGTGTATTTCTATCAGATGTGGAACGAAATCTATTCCAAGGAAATCTGTCTGTCCGTCTCTCTTAGAATATGTGAATACGATTATTACGAAACGCAGTGAGACAGAAAAATGTTCAAATACAGCATGTATATTATAGATTAAATTTTGAGCCAAATCTATACTAGAGCCGAGAATCAGTTTGTGTTTACTTATGCTCATAAACAAAATAAATTTGAAATGCAATGATTTAAATATAAAACTATGTTCGCGATTTTGTTACTGTAATCGTAAATCTGTATCAAATTTCAGGTGCAATCGGTTGGAAAAAAGCAAATTAAACTCATATTCGATTTTATGACGATTATGTATTTATAGCTTGATTGCAAGTATTTGTATGAGCATTGTCTAAGCAAATAAGCGATTAGATTCATTAATAGCAAATTAGATTCTGCAAAAATGTTGAAATTCATGCTATGATTAATGATTCGCAAATAACATGCAGTTAATTATGCACAAATACTGGTTTCCTTTATTGTACTGTAGCATACAGCACAGGATAGAACGGGAAGATAAAAATCTGAGATCTAGGTGAATCCATAGAGTGGTGAAGGCGAAGTTGGGAGTTCATTTATGAACAAATTATATTTGCTTGATGAAATGGCAAAAAGTTCAATGATTAAATAAATTCACGTGACTATGCACCATTATAAATTAAAAAAAAATGAATAAAATAAATTATTTAATTAGATTCAGTAAAAATGTTGGAATTCACTCTATGATTAATGTTTTACAAATATTTGCTAATATAATACAGTTAATAATACACAAAAACCGATTGCTTCTAACGTACTGTAGCCTACTACAAAGGATACAACTCACAAATGTGAAAATAAAAATCTGAGTTCTCGTGGAATGCATAGAGTGGAGGGGGGGGGAGGGCAAAGTAGGGAGTTCATTAATAAACAAATTATATTTGTTTGATGAAGTAGCAGAAAACTCATTGATTAAATCAATTTACAAGACTATACCCATTTTAAATTAAATAATTAGAAAAAAATAGATTCATTTAATTACTATACATTATTATGCGCCATATTTCTCAGTATTGTTTTCAAATTTCTTGAACACTAAATAAAAAAAAGAAAGATATAACTGAAAAAAATGGTTGATGTTTACTATAATGAATAATAATACGAAGTCAATGACGAGGAAAAAATTTAAACGGAATTTTTTACATAGGAAATAATGAATAAAACTTAATTTTGATTTATGAAATAAGGCTGATAAATATAGACTTCATGTCACCAGATTATATTTTTAAGATATTTTTTTTATCTAAGCGTTTTAATTCTCCTAAATGCGATAAAGAATACTATAACATCAACCAGCAGATATGTAAAGTTTATTATGGATTTTAGTATTGCAGAATTTATTGTTAAAAGACGTTGGACAACAAAATAATTTTAAATAGAATTGGAATCGTCAAATATATAAATCGTATTATTCATGAATTTTTATACTTCGGACATTCTAACATTTAAAATTCTATTTTATGCATGCCTAATTTTGCCTACTATGCTAATGTGCCTACTATTAATGTTACATGTGTCTACTTAATTGCCTACTTTTAATTTTGAAGCTGCTTACGTTTAACGTTAATAAATACAAAACATGTTTTTAATACCATCAATAAATAAAGGAATCAATATATGCAAAAAGTAATATAACACGAAATTCATTATAAAATAGGACTAGGGGATGTAGTCCTATTTTTTAATTTAATTAGAAAAAAATAAAATAAAAATCCATTGAAACAGAATACTGTCATTTAAAATCAAATTAAGAACACATTTGAGCAAAATTATTTTGAGACCGTATTCTTATTCCCTGTTAGAAATTCCTTTCATCAAAAGTTCAGTGAAAATAAATTCAAAATTAAATTCTTTTAGCAAGGATCAATAAAAGAAAAATACACCCTCTACTATATTAAAGACTTATTACCCTTACCAGGAAGCAGATTAAAATTCTTTTACCTCCCAAATATTTTAATAGAGGTTGTTATCTCCTTGTAAGAACGAACATTTTATAGTGAATGTTGTTTTCTTTTATTTAACGAGAAAAATTAATAACTTCTTTTGTTCATTGAATTTACGAGGAGTAATTTAACTGTTTTCTTTGAAAATTTTTCGTTAAAAGCAGTTTTTGTGTTATTATTTACATGATTATTTTTCATATATTAAAATGGTTTCTTAAAAGATAAAAATTAGCAAATAAAACATAAGGAAAGTAAATAAAAATATTCGACCTTTCTTTAACAAAATATTTTTTTAAAAAATACGAATAAGAAGGAAAATAATAACGATGTAAATAGTTTAAAATATTGATGTCGGTTTGTTTTGAATAATTAATATTTATTTTCTTGTTTGCCCTATTTAAAAAGAATTTATTTGAATGGCATGATAAAACATATCTTCAAATATTTATGACAATTCTCATAAACGAATTCCAATGAGATATTTTCATATTATATCTTGCTTATCATATTTTGTTTATTTCATTCGTTTTTTTAAACTTTCCTCAGATTTTATATGGTTAGAAATTCAGAAATAAGAATATGCATTTGAATTTTATTTTAATAGCTTTTTTCTACATAACTATCACGATGCATAAAAAAGTATAACAATGCAATAACTTTAAGAAAATTAATCATAGTGGTTTTTATAACTGTCATTTATTCGAATAAGTATTAAAGAAAATCTTTATTTGTTGAAAATTATAGCAGAATACATATTTAAACATTTATAGTATACTTTCATAGTAAACAACTTTAATAATTGAATTTTGCAGAGATATATTTCTTAAACATTCAGTTCTATTTAGAATATTTAAATATCTCATATTTAGAACAAGGAAATCTGATTTGAACAAAAAATAGTCAAGTTGATGGGGCGATGAGAAAGTTGAGAAAAATTATTTCTACTAAACCATTTAATGATAAATATTTCAAAAAAAAATCTCTTATCGATATCAAAATTTGTATTTTCTTTGATTCTTCTATTCAGAAAAGTTCTTTTCATATTCCTTTAAGCAGAATCGAACATTAGAACTGAATAAGAGTTCTTCAATTCCCATTCTTCTCCTTCCATTGTTCTCTTTCCCCACTATTTGCACTTCCCTTTTCTTCCTCGTGAGAAAAATAAAATCTACTAAACTTTACAGCGTGAAATCTTGGAGGAGGACGCAACGATGAAATAAAAAGATGCCTTACCCAGCTCGAGCCAAGTGGGTAAGATATAGGCCCATCACTTCGGCATCTGGTTTTGAAAGCATTCCTCTTTTCATTTACTCTTTTGTGCGCCGCGGATCTTAACTGGAATTCCTGGCCCAGGCATTCCTCTCTGCTCATCTTTATCTTCGTCACCTCGTGACGTCAGTCAAGAACGTCCTATCAAATTCCCCAATACCTACACTTCCAAGTCCTTGAAAGAACTTTTCTCAACGATCGATTAGCCAGAAAAGAGAGGGCATATAGAATTTTTTTTTGCCTTAAATATGGTCCATAGCAAAAAGGGAAAAAGTTTATTCAAGATACCTAAAAAAATGAAATTGGTGAGCATGTATGCAGACGAGAAATCTTTTCCATATGCTAACAAAATGTATGGCTTTTGAAATATAAATGGAATGTCTTTCAAACCTTAAGAAAATTTTGGTAAAGTGTATATGGATCATATATTTTATGAAATAATGGTTTAAACTGTAGATTGAATTCATAAAATGCAAGATCACTGTAAAAATAAAATCTATCACTCTTAACCCTTTAACGGGCACAAGCTGTTTTCTTTCAAAATTTTCATTTTACGTTATATTTGGAAAAAAGAAGCTCAATTATGACTAAAAAGGTATTTTTGTTAAAATTTTGTTGTTGTGGCTGTAGTTTATTACAGAAGTGGAAACACGTATTTTCCACATTCCAAACCAAGCAATAACATTTTACTGACTTATTCAATAGTAAAATGTGAAAGATAAATAATTTCACAAGTGAATATGATTTTTGTAAAACCATTGATCATTAGTTATTTCAAAATTTAATATGTATTTATTACACATGAAATAAGTGGTAGAAAAACCAAATACAATGTAAATTACCAAATGCATTGTTTTAAATTATTCTGGTTGTTCTGCATTGTTTTTAATTATTCTTAACAAGAAGCTGAACACAAAGTAACATTACATGTTGAACATGACACTTTTGTCCGTTTCTGGCTAATTTTGGAGTTACAATATTTAAAAATATTTTAAGGTGGTGGTAAGATATTTACCACAGCCTTAAAAAAGGTTTCAGTTATATGTGTAAATCAAATTAATCCTTTACCACATTTGTGCCCATATATATGGTATTGCAGTTTTGATGCAATTTTATTTCCAAATTAAATATTATCAAACAAAAAATAATCACAACATTAAAACTGAAATTATTTACTATCATATATATGAATAATTTCTCAATTAAAAATGCACTGATTTTAAAAAATTTTCCACAATTTTTTATTTATCTATCTATATTAGAAATAAAATAATGCAATTAAAATAAATTGATATACGATAGAAGTTTTATTTCCTATAAAAATAAATAATCTGTCTTGCAATTACAAAATACTCCCTTGTATCCAGTTCTAGACTATCTGGCCTAGATTTCTTTAATTTTAATTAGAAAGGCAAGGTGTTAGATTGGCAGCATTGTCAAGGCATGAGAAGAGGGCGACATCAATGATCCTCTTACGTGTCTTATGTACGTGCACAAGATGTGACATGAAAAGAACAGCGTTCTGCTTGCCGTTCATTGCTTTGTCAGTGTGTAATGGAGCCTGATTATTGCGTTGTTTCTGATTATAACAGAATAGCAGTTTTTTGGGTATGCTTATTCGTAATTTGTTCTTATTCCTTTATGATTTTTTTAAGTGTACCACAATGAGGATTTCAAAATGGTTTATAAACAAAAAAAAGATTAAAATGAAACCTGCTATGAATATTTCAATGTATCATGTCAGAACATAATTTCTTGAACTGCCAAGAGCCACGTGCTCGAGCAAGTTAAATTATATTTTTATTCATTTTAATTTTTTATTTATTTAATGAGTCACTTTAATATTGCAAACGATCCAAAAAAATTTGTCTCGCCTTGATTGCTTAAAAAAATATCAAATTTCCTATTTGTTTCATTTCATATAATCACGTGCTCAAAATGACATTTTTCTAGGTTTTATTTGCTGTAGTCATAAAAAAAAATATTTTTTCAGAACTTTTGTACATTTAATGGTAACGCATTGCTAAAAGCTGATTTTTTAAAATGCTCGTACAGATAATAAAATTTATTTTTCACCTACGGACTTTCGTTGACGCCACAAACCTCATCTCCAAAAACTGCATGTTCTCACATGATAAAAAAGTTGTATATTGCATTTAATTTAGACATGATATTATTTGCTAAAATGTATATAGTTGTATCCTTTAACTTATTTTAATCTAATAAATTCTCTAATAAATAAACTGAAAAGTGTTAGGTATATAAGAATATATAAACTAGCAATATAAAGCTTTCTATTTTAACTCTTCACATTGTCGACAGCTGTTTCTACGTGTCATCGAGCCTGGACCGCTTTCGCATTCTACATGGCTTGGGATAAATGGAGGGCTTATTATTCTATACAAAATGAGAAAAAATATATTATAATATTAATTTTTAATATAAAATCTTTATCTCAGGGCATTGAGGAACAAGAAAATCAGTTCACAGGGCTCCGGCCTATCCGGGTTTTTTTTTGTTATCCGGCCACCCCCTCCTCCACATTAAGCCTGGTACTCAGAAGTGTACCGTATTATAAAAAATTTCAGAAATTATTTTAGGGGAAATATTTTTTATTCTAATATAAAAAATTCACACAAGAAAATTTCAGCAATAGTTCATTACGAAATAATATTTGCTTTAATAAAAATATAGCAAGAAAAAATCCGTTTATTATTTTTTTTAATTATAATATTTTCAATTAATTTTTCAAGTTCTACAATACATAAAAAATTCCATCTTACCTTTCTCCCATTTAATAATTTCGATTGGATGTCCTCCAACTGGACACTGCAATCTGAGAGTTTCCCCAGCCACAACAGACATGTTCGACATGCTTCTCACAAAAGGTGGACCAAAGACATTCAGCCTCGCCGAGTGCGTTGCTTTTCCGACGTCGTTTGAAGCTTCACATTCGTACAAGCCTCCATCTTCTGGGCGTACCGACGTAATGTTTACGTAGCTCACCACTTCCGTCGAATCTCTTCCCGTTCGAACATAATCTCCCAATCGGTAACGAGGATTTTCAGGTATTGCACCAGCATCCAGAGTCCAGATAATTTGAGGAAGTGGATTGCCTTGTGCTACGCATTTCAGTGTCACTGAAGGACCTGGTTCCAAGGTCTGATCGGTGAAAATTTCCAAAAGAGTTGGAGGATAATCTATAAATTAAACCAAATATACATTAATGATAATGAATTAATAACAATGTGAAATAAATATTTAATGTAATTTATCGAATTTTTTTTATCTAACTAGATCGGACTTTTACTTATCCTTTATATCTCATAGTACATTTTTATTTTATAACAATGAAACAACTACCATAAGAATAAGATTTTTAATTATAGCTCAAGATAGTTTAAGGTCTAAGACAGATTCCGCAAAATATTTATGAGTGTGGGGCATAAACGGAAGGGTTGAGTTTTATATGAACCTCCAGTTTTAATATGAACTGAGACGTTTCATGTAATCATATCTACTCGTATCTCGTCATTTTGAATTGGCCATGATTTAAATTTATTACGACATTACTTTTTGTATGATTTTAAAATGTAATGTTAATTTAACTAACTAAACGAAGTGAAAATGGAACTTGATGAAAACCAAGAAATAGAACAAGAAAAACCAAGATTGAAACACAAGATCTAAAATATCTCAGAAATATAGATTACCCTTCCATTATTTTTGGGTAATTTGTGCGAGAAATAAAAAAAAGTAGTTTGAAAGAGCAAATGAAATATAAATTTGGTTGGTCAGATTAAGTAGCGGCTTATTTGTATTTGAACAACATCAGTTTTTTTTGTCTGAGGAAAAATACTCAATAGATCGTTTTGAAAGCAAAGTTTAAATGTAAAGAAAAATTCCGTAAGAAAATGATAATAAAACTGAAAATTACAAAGAAAATAACAGTTATGTTTCAGTAAAAATGTACTTAGCAAGTTGAAGCAAAGCAGTACAGTATAATACGATCAAGAATGGCTAAAAAAATTGAAGTTCACCTGATGATTTAAAAAAAATATTTCTGAAATTATGAGCATTTTCCACTAGTGGTCTGATAGTAAAGTTTAACT
>JAOUZG010005735.1:7264864-7277657 GCA_026289955.1 Argiope argentata | reverse complement strand
ATATATATATATATATATATATAACTTTGCTTTATTCTATCCCGGTAGGCAGGGGGGAAATAAGTGCTTATTAAAAGACATCGATTTGCTTGAAAGATTTTTATCCCTTCAGTTGGAGTGTGGGA
Organism: Argiope argentata; assembly: GCA_026289955.1. NCBI lineage: Eukaryota > Metazoa > Arthropoda > Arachnida > Araneae > Araneidae > Argiope > Argiope argentata. The sequence continues at coordinate 7,277,532 of JAOUZG010005735.1, read as the reverse complement.
ACTTGTAGATTTCATCAATTGTAGATCTTGTGTAGTATTAATTAAATAGGCGGAATTGAATCAGAAATAAATGTTAAAATGGGTTAAATCCAGAAAAAACTAACAAATAAATTGTTTAAATTTGATTTTAAAATATCAATTATATATATATAAATATATATACTAGTAGATTTCGCCACCTATTCAATTTCGCTCGCGAACTACAATTTTGTCCAATACTATATGTGATCTAATTAAGTTCCAGTTAGCAAATTTTTAAACTCTACTGGCCATTCTCGTTCAATGCTTAATCTTTCCACGATGAGAAAATACATTTCCCAACCGATCTACTACTGATTCAAAACTCAAAAGTCAATAATGAGATCATTCTATGCTTATATCTGATACTTAAATATTGATTGAATTTTCCAAATTTTGCCACCAATATAGCAACTACAGGATGCATTTCATTTCAAATTGCCAGATATCCACTAAGTCTTTCTTCATCTAACTAGAAGCCCCATTACTCTTTGAAAAAATGCAGAGTTATTACGAATATTGTTTAGATATTCAAACGATTATTAGCCAAGAGACGAAAAAGTCCTGTTACTCGAAACAGTTAAGAAAACCTGACATTTATTGATCAATATTGCCACAAAAAGTGTGTCTAAAAGAAGAATTAACCAATAATATTACTTTAAACTCATTTACTGTTAATTTGGCATTGATTAGAGCTCTTTTGTTCTCAACAGTGCAATATAAAAACATACCATGACGTGATTATAACTTTCATCAAACATTTCAAACAATACTGGCAAAACAAACCTCAAATGGCATAATTTATGCAACTCACAATTTACTAATCATAAAGCGAATAAAATTCAAAGTTTATATACATTCTTTTTATATTAGATAGATATATAAAACGTATAGATGAGTTTTATTACTCATCTGAACAGCTAACATTTCAAGCTGAAAACACTAATATTAGGCTGTGCCAGGTGTTTGCATTAAAATGAATAGAATTTAGCTATTTATGCAGAAGCTATTTATTTAGACTATGCTTGAATAATTTTCCAATTTTGGGATGGGAAGATGAAGGGGCCATTTCAAATATTACAAAAATTTGACTTATTTCCTGATTTTATTAATATTTTTTCCGTTATTTATCATTGGAATTTTCGAAACCCATTATTTTAAAACCCATTAACGTTAAAAAAGAACACAATGGGTCTTTTTTGCTTTTTTTGTCATTTAAAAATCTTGTTTATGTATAATTTGTAAATACTTTTGAAATTTTTGTAATTGATATGTAGATTGATATCAAAATTATATTTTAATATTTATAGTATTTTGAGCAATACAATTATTAAGAATGCGCTTATAGTATCATTAAAGTATAAAAATAAGTCGCGTTTTACAAAATTGCGATAGTTAAAAATAAAATAGGATTTAAGAAAAATAAAGATTAAAAGGAAATCTGCTAAGCATATTTCAATGTATCATGTCAGAACATAACATCTTGAACGGCCAAGCACCACCTGCTCGTGCAAGTTAAATTATATATTTATTCATTTTAATTGTTTCACTGAATGAGTCACTTTAGTATTGCCAACGATCCAAAACACTGTCTCGCATTTATTGTTTAAAGAAATATCGCATTTCCTATTTATTTCATTTTATATAATCACGTACTCAAAATGACATTTTTCTAAGTTTTATTTGCTATAGTCATTAACTTATTTATTTTTATTAAGAGCTTTTGTAATTGTAATGTCAAAGTATTATTAAAAGCTAATTTTTTGAGCTGACCGTACAGATAATAAAATTTAAATTTTTCGTCTGAGGATTTTTGTCTACCGCAATCCCAAAATAACATGTTCTGACATGATAAAAAAAACGAGATTTTTTAAAGACTGATATTAATTATTCAAAAATAAGAAATCGTAAACAAACTGGTAGATGTTATTTCATAGAAACGACAAACAAAAAGCAATTGATAAGAAATTTAATTAAATATCTCAAATAATACCTGCAAAAAAACCCCCCCTCAAATATCATGGGTCAGGTGACTCGCTATCTATCAATGAAAAAGCGAATATTTCTTGCCTTCAAATTTCGGAGACACCAAAACAGCATCATGTTCTCACATGATAAAAAATAATAATGAATCTTGACAAATATAAACAGCAACATGAATTCGCTTTCTACTTTACTAACATTTCGAAATATCAATCTTATTCGAAAATTTGTATAAATTTTGTCGCATATATATTCTTTATTTGTGTAATATTCTGAAATAACATTGTTCTGTTATGAGAGGATTAAATATTTTAATTAAACTCAAAATTAATCAATTCTTCCTGTATTTAAATTTTATTAGAATTTGTAATTAGATGTTTTTAAAGTTACAAATAAGTTTTGACTTCAAAGAAGAAGAAAAAATGTTCAGTTACTTAACGAATTAAATTTTAAATACAATTTCGAAAGCCCATTTCGATGTAATTAGAAAATGTAATATCTAAGAATTAATAAAAGATATAAATGACAGAATACTTTTGAATAAAAGTTATACGTAGAACCAATAGATAAATTATAACAAAGTTTGATTATTATTTTTTTGAAGCAGACATTGAAAGAAAACAAATCCGTTCATCACTGCATATTAGTTGCTTCATAAATGAATCGGAAAATAAGCATTTTCATAGCAATAGCACTCATTATTAATGCAAATATCAAGTAAAAACTGATTTCGGAAAAGATTTCATTTTAATGCTTCCAAAACTAAATACACAGCTTTGTGTACCTTATGAGTTCTTTTTTAGCAACGTTTGAATCGAAGAAGTTTTACCCTTCGAACAGACAAATATTCAGAAAACTATTAATGAAAAGCGTCGCGTTACACAAAACTTTAATTGAAATCCGGAAAATTTAATTAAAAAGCCTTCTCCTTCCTGTTCTTAAGTTTTACATAATTAATTAATAAACTCATTGGCTGTGTCGGTTGTATTTGAATTTTGCAGCAAAATCTTTTGCTGTCGTTAATAAAATATGCCTATCTGCGTCACCTGTTTGCTTCGAAGTTTGAAAGCATATTACTTTCTCTCACTATTTTGACAATAATAAAGTAATGGTAATTAAGGAATAAAACATCTATTCGAATATTTGCGTAATATATTTTCTCGTTTTATTAGATTTTAACATAAGCTTGCCGTAAGTTAAAAATTAATTTTGAATTTGTCTACTTATCTATTTTTTTTCTTTTTTGTTTTTGACAAGTATTCTAAGCTCAGCAGATTTATAGGAATACATGGAATTCTGACGAAGGGGAAAACATTTGTTTTAGGAAATTTATTTCATTTGTTTGCATGTCTCAGCTTAAATTTAAATTGCATTAAAATATGATAGCGAGTATTAAATAAATTTATTATTATAATAATATTAAAAAATAGATTTAAAAAGATGTAAGATATCATCCTTTTGCTGTTCTTGTTTCTTATGGCAATTGCCATGGACAAGCTCGTTGAAATAGTCAGCGATTTAAGCCTAGTCAGCGTCTCTTGTTTTGCAGTAGAGCCAACCAGGGCCAAGAGTACGAATTTTGCTACTCACTCATCACATTCGCTTGCATAGTTCCTTTTTACAGGGGGGGATTCATACACCTTACAGATAGAATACAGAAGAATAACCGTGCCTGAACCAGGACTCGAACCCGGGACGCCCAGATCACGGATCAAGACGTGGTACACCGATGCCATGGCGCCGGCTATCATCTTTTGCGCATTTCAGAGCAATTATTAGTGCCAAAAATAGCGGGGTAAGGAGCAGAAAATGCAAATTGAGTATACCCCATATCATAATCGGTCGTGAATAATAATAAAATAAATGTAACAGAATTACAGAAAACAACATAGACAGAAACTAGAAAGTCAAGAAAACTAGTATTTGCCAATGTTTAGTTTTTAATTTCATTTTTATGAAAACTAATACTAATTTTCAAAGAAGCCTACTCTTAAATACTACACCAGGTGGCACCATGTTCATGAAATCCGAATTTAGTTATATTTATTTATTGATTGATTCATCATTGTTTTGCGAAACTGATCTTAATCTAAAATTATTGAAAAAAAATATATCAACATCAAAAACTTATTCAAATTTCGAATTCTGTACATCAATGAATAAATGAACAATCAAAGACAATTTTTTTATATAAATTTAAAGCAAATCAGAATAATAAAAGTGAATAAAATGGCTAACGGGCTTTTAAACTTAATATGATATATCCGAGGAATAATTACCAATATTTTAAATATAAATTTGTTGAAAGTAAACTTGAAATCTGGCATTTTAAATCACATTACTCTTAATTATGAAGCTAAAATAAACATTTATCTTGCTTTAATTTTACCACTATCATTGAAATTTCACAAGTATAATGCATTTAATGCTATCCGCGATTTAAAAACATATGTTTAAATTGGTGTAAGAAATTGGAGAAACAAACAGTACAAAACATTTTATGATTGTAAGGAAGTAAAGAAAATTCATTTTCTAATTAGTCTTACTGGAAGTGGATAAAGCTATCCCTGTCATTTTACTCATCCAAAAATGCTTTTAAAAAGGAAAGAATTCATTTGTCATTAGCCACAAAACAATTTGGCTGACGCTCATCAGTAAATTCGTTTCAAAGTTTTTAAAATAAAACGTTTCCAAGTCTTAATTTACTCCACTTTGCGTAAATTGCAGTAAATGAATGTGTAACTTGATTACTGTTCCTCTTTTTACAATTTTAATGCTTTCTGGTTAAAAATGGTCTTAAATTAGATGAAGAAAAATCATAATTAAGGCATAAGAAATATGACTGAAATGATAGCCAGGTCATTTAAATTTCGAAACTAGATTTTATTCTTGTTGAAATTCCTCTCATATTTCAGTTATGTTTGTTAATTCTTTTAATTATTAGGTTTTGCAAGTTTAAATGAAAAGCTAATTGATTTCATTTAGCTAAAACTGCAGAGTTAAATCCAGTTTTTGCTCGTTAAATTGATAAATATAATTTATAGCGCAAATTTAAAAATATTTATTTGCAAATAAAAAAAAGTATTGCCCTCCTTAAATCGAAAGAGAAGTTTATTTCTTAAAGATTCTTTAAACTTGTCCATAGTTGATGAAAATATATAACTAAATATATAACAATGCAAAATATGTACAATGCAAAATGCAGAGATAAATACAGATAACATTGTAATAACAATGTAAATATCTTGCAAAATGCAGATATTTAGTTTCATAATATATTCTATTGTTAAAAATGTGAAGTTAGGATAGGTGGATGATGTAAATCATATAAAACTGCATTTGAACGAAATTGGTTGAAATTTAACACAAAAATAGATTATAGTCAAAAATAGGATGTAGGTTACTATTTATTTCGGTTAATTGAGTGATTGATTTTTTATTAATTAATAACTAACTTCATTTCCCCACGGCCAAAAAAATCTTTATTCCTCCCCCCCGCCAAATGAGTAAGACTTCAATTTGTTTTTTTCCCATGCTAATGAGGTTAGGGTTAACATATTTTCGACCGATTATTCCAACTGTTTATTATCTTAGTTTTGCCTCTTAGTGATATTTACTTTTGCCTCTAAAATGCAATATTTTTTAACAGTCAGTTTAATTGTATGTCTCTAGCATATTCTTTTCTGATTCGGTTATATATATACATTCAATTTTCACATCAATCTGAATTTTTTTCTTTCTATAAGGCTGAAATAATAAGCAGCAATATATTAATAAGCACTGGCTTTCTGGCACAGGGGTAGCGCGTCTTTCTCTTTTTCTGGGAATCCCGGGTTCGAGTCCCGGTTTGGGCATGGTTGTTCTTCTGTGTGCTATCTGTGAGATGTGTGACTCTGCCCCCTTGTAAAAAGGGGCCGTACAAGAAAATGTGGTGAGAGTGTAGCTAAGGCGTACTCTTGGCCCTAGTTGTCGCTACTTCGAAAACAAGAGACGCTCCTTTGGGCTTCAATCTGATGCTGTATCAGCGAGAGGTTTGTCCATGGCAAGTTACATTAGTAACAACAATAACATATTTGTAAGCAACAATCTGTTTTTTAATTGTTGCATTTGCAGAGTATTTTAGACGCTTAAGACCTATATCAAATTTTTTTTTAATAACTTGTAAAAACATGCGGAAGCATATAAATTAAATCAATCATTAAGAAAGTTGCACCTTTCTTAATTGCATTATCTATTGGTTAGTTCAAAACTTTTGCTAAAATTTATAAAAGTATATATTTAAAAGCGTTTTTCTTTTAAAGATATATTCACAATGCAATTTTAAACAATAAGATATTATTAATATTGATAAAAAACGAACATTGTTTTGTAATTTATATATAGATAAAAAAGTTGTACAGAAGTCACTTTATTATCTAAATTTGCCCAAATAAACACATATAAAGGCTGACTCGACAATTTATGTATATTTGATGATAAATAATAAAGGTAGACATTTTAATGTCAGTTACAACATCAAAAAACTAATAGCTTTCAAACCTCAAGAATTAGGTGAAGTTAATGGGAATTATTTGAAGTAATTCTTTTACATGTAATCTAAAAGTTCTGAAAAGGACAAAAATTGATTTTTAAATTTTATCACTGAACAATTATGACGATTTTTCAATTTATAAAATATATTCTCAAACTGAAAAAATTTTAAAGAAAGAAAGCCATAACTTTGTAAAAATCAATGAAAAATTAATGTTTATAAATTTATTAAAAATAATTAATTCGTAAAATCGATATTTATTGATTTTTTTTTATTTTCATATCAATTGATTATTTTTACTTTCAAAGTATTTTACAATTTAATAATGCAGAATAAGTTCAAAGTCATTTTGAATTTTTATGAGACTACATTTGACTTCATTAGCGAATGATATTAATTACATTTAAACATAAGTGACTTCTGAAAATTATATATAATATTAAATATTTTTTTTACTTGACCTACATTTGTTTTCCACCAAAATCTCTACTTAATTCTACTAATATTAAATATTCCAAATTATGGAATTAGATTTAAAAAAATCTCTAAAATGCATTAAATGTAAAAGTCAAAATGTTGTAATAAATACTCGATTTTGTTTTCTTAAACAAATGCATAGGTTTTACAATTTAAACAAACGTTTTTGAATTTGTAATTATTTACACATTTTTCTCTTTAATTAAAACTAGAATTTTGAATGAATTTCTGATAAAAACATCATAAAATCGTTTACAATAAATAATTCTGAAAAAAGAAATAAGAACATTCTTGGAATATCAAAGATTCAATAGGAACTTTTTTTAAAAAGAATTTTTATATAATTACAGAAAACGTTTATCTAAAAATGTTTTTTCAACATTAATTGCGTTCCTATCCGATTTAAAGGCTAGAAAGAAAATTGTTTGTGGTTACAATACCTTTATCCCTTAGTGTATTCAAAAAAGAAAGTAAAGGGAAAACAATGTACACAGCCCCAAAATCGTAACTTGTTGCGTAATGAGGCCATAAAATTTCCCATAACTGTAACTGCGATCTCTAAGGTATAATTTACGACCGAAATAAACATGGAGCTAGGATTGTTGTGTGACGTTAGAGAATATTTTATAGTTATCATTAAAATATATTTTTCGGACAACGGGGAATAAGGTACCAAGTTTTTCTAACAAGTCTTTGCCACTCCGCGTTTTCCTCCTGATAAAAGTTTGGAAGGAAATGTGTCGCTTTTACTTGTAAGTTAAAATCATATTAAAGTTTATGTACTTAAGAGATTATTCAAAATCCACTTTTCTAATAGTTTAACATCTTGCTTGATTCACTTCTTAAACTTTGTCAGTATTTATAGTATCATAAAAGCTATATAAATGGACATTAAAAACGATAGAAATAAATTAAATATAAAGTTATTTATTTAAATTATAATTAGGTGAAAATTTTTGAGGGAAAAATAAGGTCAAGATTTTGTTCAGGCAATAATTTTAATGCAGTTTGCAAGTGTTTTTTTTAATAACAGCAATCTGTTTCGCTCTACATCAAATAATATGTCACATTATATGAGTAAATTTTCTTCATAGATTAGAAATAAAACTAATAATTTAATCCTTCTATGTATACTTTTAATTTTTAAAATAAAAAAAAGTTATTTTTCACATAAGACATTTACATTTAAGATCAGAAAAATATATATAAAAATATTTAAAAATAAAATGCTGCAAAATTTTTTAATAAAATATATTATAGTAAAAATGATTTACTAAATATTTTTATTTGACTATTAAAATATAATCTATCTTTCTAAAAAATGTCTATTAAGTATATGAAAGAAAAAATAGTTTTTTTGTGAACATTAATTTCTTTAATTCCTACGAAATTTTCAAAAATTTCAGTTGCTAGAATATTATTGTCTTTTATTAGTTGATGATGACGTCTCCACTTTAAAACGGAAAGAGGGGTGAAGTAACTTTTTAGTGCATGGACCCCTGAACACCCGAGGGCAGAAGTCTGACTTCTGGCTCGTATGAGGATAACGCGCACACACACACGCGCGCACACACTCACTCACTTGCACAGCCCCTTTTTTTAGGAGGCCACATTCACACATCTCACAGATAGTACACTGAAGAACAATCATACCCTACTCGGGATGCTCAAACTTACATTAATTATTAAATACCCTATTAAAAAGAGAAATTAATACAAAAGTCAGAAAAAATTATTCCAAATAAGTAGTTGTGATGTAGAATGTCCAGTAATGGATTTTGAAATCATAATAGATGAAAACTTCCTTAGTGTATGTATACATGACGTAATAAATAACAATTAAATAATTTTTCGGGATATTTTTTTTGAAATTAAATATCTTAAAAGTTAAAAAAATCATCTAAGTAATTTCATATTTTTTTAAAAGAAAAAAAAATGTTGCATTTCGAAAAGATGAGCAATCAAGGATACTGCGTAATTGTCAAATTATACTAAACATATAATTTCTTGATAAAAGTTTTAATTTTTTTATCATGCCAGATTATGATGCAGTTTTTGGGATGAGATTTTTGGCGTCAATAAAAATCTGTAGAAGAAAAATAAAAATTTCATTATCTGTACGAGCATCTAAAAAAATCAATTTTTAATAACGCGTTGCCATTTCCTTTACAAAAGCTCTGATTAAAAAATAAGTTAATTACCACCTCAAATAAAACCTAGAAAAATGTCTTTTTGAGCACATGATTATATGAAATGAAATAAATAGGAAATATGACATTTTTTTTAACAATGAATGCGAGACAAAGTTTTTTTGGATCGTTTGCAGTACTAAAGTGACTCATTAAATGAAACAATTAAAATGAGTAAAAATATAATTTAACTTGCACTAGCCCGTGGTGCTTGAGCGTTCATGAAATTAGGTTCTGACATGATACATTGAAATATGCATAGAAGATTTCATTTTAATCTTTTATATTTATTTTTCTATTCTTTATAAAATTTTGATTTTTAATAGATAGCTTAAGTTTTTAAAAATATCATCAATATTCTAGAATAAGTGAAAAACTTTTATGTGCAGAAAATCAATGCGAAATATTTCTCGTTAACAGATTCCGTGCAGATATCTACCTGGACACCACCTCGGGAGTTGAGGATGAGGAGTTACAGTATAAACAAGAATATTCTTGATTTCTACGCCAGAACAAAATTAGAGTTAAGTCAGGTTTACGACCCAGCGTCGAGCACGCGAAGTATAGGCTTTTGAGATTTCTGCACTTGAAACTCTCTTAATGGGCCTACTTTGCGTGGTTCACAGTTCCCTTAATTCTATTTGTGGCACTCCAGGCAGCAGTCTATTTACCGTATGCCCTCTTTATTTAGTGTAGTAACTCTTGTTTTTCGAATAGACTGTTGTCCTGTCTTAGAAATAATATGTATGTAATAATTTATTGTTATGGAAGTAATAGCATGTAGTAATATGCTCTAAAAATTACATGTAAGGAAATATTGTAATTTTCGGTGATGGTAATGATGATAAAATGACAGAAAATAATTACAATGAAGGAAACATAAAATTCTTAAGAAAATTCTTTAAACCAATTTTGTATATTGTGATTAGAAGAATTTCAAAAAAAAAACTTGAAAAAGAAATGTTCTCGATAATTTTTATTTTTACCAAGTCCAAAGATCAATATACATTTGTCTTCAGAAAATTAAAAGCATTTTGAGCATCTGATATGTTTATATTTGGAATATTTTTGTATATATATACATTTATGTTAATAATTTCAACATAAACATAATATATCAAAGGGTGCTATTTCCATAAAATTTAGGGCTTTTTACTAGGAGATTAATTTACGGATTTGTATTTCTTTTTAAAATGTCAAAATTGTTAACTGCAGTCAAAATATACAGTCGAAATAATTTAGATTACTTAAAAGATAAAATGAGGTAGTTTTTTTATTAAAGATAATCGCAATCTTAATCAGATATAGTTTAAAATCAAGGATCGTCAACACTGGTAGTATCCATGATGCATTCTAAATTATTGATGCATTCATTCAAAATATTTAAACACATTACGCCTCTTTTGGAAGATATTGATATGCTATTAAATGTGTGATGTTTCATAATGAAAATTTGTTTTCTCTAATTCTTACTACTACTTCTGACAAAAAAGAATTCAAGATCTAGCGTAGATGCAAAGGTTCATCAAAGAAGCACAAAAGCACAGTATTTACTCTGTGAGCTACCATGTATTTCTCATCAAGCGTTTCTAAAAGAAAACCTTTTTAAATCATCTTCTGAGTGTATTCATGAACTCTGTTCTTTGATTGAGCAGGTTTGAGTTATGTTTTCGAAACTTAAGAATCGTCATTCAGGGCACAATATTATTCTCAGAGAGGCTTACCTGAATATACCGATTTTTATCATTTTCTTTATGATCTGAAAAAAGCAAGGGATATCTTTAATGGTAAATAAATCTTTTCGAAAGAAAGTATCATTATTGAACGTCGCTTTGTATTTCCTGATATTTCACATAGCAAAAGGAGAACATTTTATTATATGAAATATTTTTCATGAAACTGTCAGAAATGGCATTTTCTTATTATTGATAATATGAGCATGCAAATTTAAAATCAATAGAAATAAAATATTTAAGGAATAGTCGATTCACCGTAATGCGTATCAAAAAAGGTCAATGTTTCATATGTCTGTATAAAATGTTTGAATTATTCTAGGATGAGTCATTTCGTCATGCCATTTTCTCCACAGACATAAGAAATTATAAAATTCTCACTGTTAAAAGAAAGTATTTTTGACGATACTATGATAAACAACCCGACTTTCATGATTTGAGCAGGCTTTGAGGTGCATTTTCGATGTAACTTTTACAAGTATTCTCAAACGTTTGATGCGGGCAAATCAGATGTTATAAATCAGTCAGTTTTCCTTGTATCACCGTAGAATGAAAATATCAATAACTTGGAAATTATTTGATGCTTGAATTTAATTTAATCATCGATTCAAATTTAATCATCAATTTTTGAATCATTTCTGTTGTACTTAAGGTTTACATATAAAAAAGTCACTATTTTTAAATAATTTGAAAAGCTTAAAAAGTTGCATTGCTGTACAATTTTTTTTGGAAAAATTCAATATTTTCAGAAATTATGAAAAAAAGATTTAATAATTATATGTCTACTTATTTAGGATAAATATGATTATTATGTTTATGTTAGTTAGATTATTTTTGAATATTCAAAATATAAAACTTTAATACAGATATTATCGTCTTATTTTGATAAACTTAATAGTGCTACAAAAAAACTAATACTTAAGGTTCATTTGCTGAAGTAAACTGTTGCTAACGATGAAAATATGAGTCTAGAGACAGATACTTCTAGGTAGAATTTGAAATAGAATTTTAATAAATGGCATCTTCTATACAACTATATATATTTGTGTTATGAGTAACTACCTTTATTATTTCTTTATTTTAATTATTTTTTCATTTTTCCAATGTTAACGATACAATCATTAGTATTTACTACCCTCATTGTCTCGTTCTTCTTAGATTCACTTAGTGATGAATTTCAAAATATTTTTCCCCTTCCCAAAAATATTTTCCCATTTGATATAATAAAGGTTTTAAAATATATTTCTTGAATGAAGTGATTTTTAAAAATTTTATTTTTTTTTATTTTTGGTAATATTTTCTCTAATTATATTAAAACTGACATTGTTTTTTAAAGTGATAATTTCGTCTGCATTCGATTTCTGATTTCTGGCTCTGTATAAATTCGCATTCAACATTAATCTTTCTTTTTATTTTTCCTATTTTAAATTAGAATGCAATAAAAACAAACTTAAATCTGTACAAAATTTATTCTTTACAAAGTTTTATCCGCTGACTATTTAAAATAAATTTTCAAAGTATTTTTCTTGTTAATTTAATTCAAAATTTTGTTTATTTTTGTGGTTATTCAGTTTTCTATTTTTAAGAATCATACATTCAAATTTTGAACATTTTCAAATATAGATTTATTATTTAAATTCAATATCAATGCTGGTTCGTGTAGCATAAAATTTGTATTATTAAAATTATTTATTTTGAAAGCAAGACCAGAGAAAAATAATTTTCTCATAAATATTA
>JAOUZG010005735.1:7242644-7259864 GCA_026289955.1 Argiope argentata | reverse complement strand
ATTACAAACTAAGTAACCATTTGTCAGACAGAAATGACAATAAATGACTAAGTTGTAAATAAGCTGAAATAGAAAATTACATTTTTTGGTTAACTATATAAAGGAGACCGACACATATAAGCCTTAAAATATATAAAATGCAATAGTCATTTGTAATGAGAAGCGATGCTTAAAAGGCAATTGAATCCAACAGAAATTTTCTAGAACTTTGCCCTTTAACAAAATGGTATCCGGTGTTTGCTTTCAAGACAAACACTGATGCAAGATTCCCTTGAAGTAAAATAATATATTAATGCTCTAATTTGCATAATGTGAAAGTTATTCTGGTTGAGGGCTATTACTGTAAATGATTAGGATTCAAAGTGAATTGTTTTAACTTCACTGGATGCGATGTCGAGTCATTAGTTGTTTTGTTTCGACGCAGGCAATTTAAAGCCGCATGTTGTAGCTATTAGAATTGAAGAAAGATCTCGAGGACAATAAAAGGCAATTGAGATTCTTAAGTGCTGCGGATTTTGTAATGGTTTATGATAAAGGGGATCATGAACAGTTGCAGCTTATGGCACACAAAATTTACTAAAATTACTGTTGGTCAAATCGGCTGTTTCTTGAAATGCTCAGACTTTATTCATGGACAATTAGCCCATTAAATGTCAAATATAATGTTGTTTCACCGGATAATTATGATAAAGAAATACATTTATTTTCATATGTAATGAACTGATTTTACATCAAATTAATGATGATGTAAGAAGTCAGGAGATGTTTGTAAAAGTTTTCAGAAAAATGTTTCTATTTTTAAAATTATTTGCGAATTTTTGATTATAGTTGCTCTAAAATTGTGGTTAAACTATTCAATTACGATTTGTATTAAAAAATAACATTTTAATACCAGAAATACTTTTTGAAAATATATCTCTTAGTACATTTTGTTCCGGGCATTGGTAAATTGTAACAACTGAAGAAACAATATTCAAGATAAATTTCTTGCAAGCATACTTTTATTCATGAAATTATTTCAGAAATGTCCCTAATTTATAGTCTGATATTAAAAACAATAAATAATATCAAGTGACTGATAAAAATATAATCACTTAAACAATCTATACAAAAGCCAGACAGTATTATAATTATAACTTAGATAAACAAATGATATTCATATATCAAGCCCTTTGTTCCCATATTTCAAAACTAAGTATTGAAATCATTCTTATACATGACTGAAGTTATCAGATAATAATTTCTTGATTTCGAGAACTGGGTGCCTTTCGTTTGAAGTTTGACCCAAAGACAGCTGTAAAGACAACTGATCTTTGCAAGACAGTTGTGTCAAGAGTTTTGATGTACGCTATATATTTTGAAATCAAATATTATCCCGTAAATGTAGCACGGAAGCTTGAAGATGTCTTGCTACATCAGATGTTGTCCTTATTATTTGACCGCAGCTCAAAATTACGTGGTCTGTTCCAAAATAACTCGAATGTTACTTAGAAAGAGGATGGTAATCAGAAATGAGAGGTTATGTAACATAATGTCCGTCCAATTAAGGGGAAATCATCCTTTCTGAATCTGTGTAAGAGTTTAAAATATTTTTCTTCGCCCTTTCTTTTTGTTTACGCTTATGATTTTTTTTTTAAAATCTACTTTTCTTCTTCGTTTCTTTTCGTGTTTATTTATTATTAATTATGACGTTATAATCTTTCTTTCTTTCTTTCTTTCTTAAACTCATATTGAAAATCTTTTGAAAGAGTAATATTATCTTTGGAGATGCTTATTAATATTTAAAGCAGAAATTCTAATTCCATTAAAAAACACAAATCAATATAAATCTTGCAATTTTTATTATGTTACAATTCAGCCCATCGTACAAATTCACATATTTTTGTTGAATGAAAAAATATTGATTTTAGTAAAAAAAAGGAAAAAAAGATTGCTGTTTTCTTAAAATTTAATGCATCGATAAAATCAATAAGAAAAAATTAAAATATTAAGAAATAGAAATTAAAATTTCTTAATTTTTTTTCGCTTATTAATTTTTTTGTTACAGACTATGTATTCATAACCTCACAATGTTCTTTCTTGCTGAGTACAGATCATACTGGTGTAAGAAGGACTGGCGTAAAATACACGTTTAAAAAAAAGGCTTTATATACTTTTTAAAAGCCACCGCTTAGTGTGCATTTCACTAGTTACCTTTTGTATACAACTAGCTCCAAATTTCTGTAAATTTTCGACATTTTGTTTTGAAATACAAAAATTAATTAGATTAATATTTATCAACTGACTATTCACCAGCGATATATATTTCTGGGATTCTTGGAAGGTAAAATAAAAAGATAATATAATATAAAAAATATAAAAAAGGGTATATAAATACATGCAAAAGACAAACGCATTATAAAAAGAAATCAAAACTTACTTTTTAGCATCCTAAGTTTCAAATATTTTATTTGGGAGGGATGGCTTAGAATCCTTGTTTACCCGCTTCTCAAATAGAAGGGAGGAATGGTTTAAATATGATTTTATAACTTAAGGGGTCATTGGACTTCTACGAGATGGAAACATCATTCTTATATTAATCAGTTAAGAATATTTCAAGCATATTAAGTATAAAGCATACTAAGAATATTAAGCATGATTCATTGATTTATGACCGAAAATTTAAAATAATCGGGACGTTCAAGTTTCATAGCAAAACATTTTTTTCAATTTAGAATAATAATAATAACTATCTTGTAATAAAAATTAAAAAGTAAAAATACGATGAATATTTTTTAAAAAAAAATATTTGTTTTTTTAATTAAATTTTTTTCATATTAAATGATATTCATTTAAATAAGTATTCATCTAAGTATATATGACTAATGGCTTAATCAAAAATTTACTACAAATTAACTAATTATAATAATTCTTATATGATTTTCTACTAAGACTTTATTTAAAGAAATCGTTCAAAATAAAGTCATCAATAAAAATTAAATACATTTTTGATATATATATATATATATTCATTTCTAAAAATAATTTTTTTACATCGTCGTTATTCAGATGCATATATAATTTTATTTTTATATTTCTTAAAACGTTTTCCTATAAAGTCTTAATGTTTGAAATACATGGCACTCAAGTTTCTATCAAAGAACGTTTCTAGAAATACCGAAAACAAATTCAACATGAAGAGAGTTTTCTTATTCCTTTTTATCAAAGATTTTATTTTGGATCATATTTCTATCTAATAGGAAATGAACTCTTATTTTGAAAGGAAAAGAGTAGCTAATTAGGTCTCTAATGAAATTAAAGTAACCCGTTTGTGAAAATGTTTACGTATAACTCAAGGGAAAATCTATATTTTTCAAAAAAATAAAACGATAATCCGATTTTCACTGAATGAACTGGAAATAATAAAGTTGCATTTGTACATGTTTAAGCTAAATATTTCATATCAAATTTAAAGTCTGCGACTTGTGCTTGGTTTAGATTGTGTATTATTTTGGTGTTCTTAAAGAAATTCAAATAATTATTTTCAAGTACGGTGACTTAAACTACAAATTTATATAGTTTTTTGCATTAGAAATGGCGTTGAGTTCATGCAGTATAAAAGGATATATTTTTATAAACAAAAGCTTAGTGGAATTTTGAGGGATTAAATAAAAATAACTTACAAGTTTTTACTTAACTAGGGAATTGCATAAGAACTCGTGTGTGAACTATTCATATGGCTTTTTATTATATTTCATGTAAATACTAAAATTGCATTTTTACTTTTGAACAAAGTATTGAGAAAATATTGTAACCGTCAAAAAGAAGAAATTCTTCTGGCTGAACTCGTAGTTAACAAGTAATATCAAAAACATTTTTTTAAAATCAATTCCTACTTTAGATATTAGGAAAAAGTTAGGAAGTTAGAAACTTTTTTTTTATTTTAATTACTTTTTATCAAATTATTACAGTTTTTATTCTCGTGTTCCGCTTTACAACGGATGGAGGGGTGCAATAGCTTCTGAGGGTATGGCCTTTGGGCATAACTGAATTACGCCCACTTTTGACTCAGAACCCCTAGTGTCATAACTCTCGACAGGGACAACTTTTCGATCAGGTTCGAACTTGCCGCACAAGGGATGCGAATCCAACGCCCTACCGATTACAATTACCATAAATAACTATTATAAAGGGGAGAAAGTTAGATTTTAATTAATAAATAAAAAATTAATAAATTCATATTCGGAAAAACTATTAACATCAGATGCCATCCACTACAAATCAAAACAAATTAACTTGAATTTGATTGGAGGAATAGAAAGTATTTTATTAGCGACTGAAAATGTGAACAAGATTATATATATATATATATATATATATATATATAAAGAGAGAGAGAGAGAGAGAGAGAGAGAGAGAGTGAGCTAATAGTACGAATTGAAAAAATTACATGTTTAATTTCAGAAAAAGTAAAGTTTTTGGTATTAATTAAAAGTCAAAACTTTTCAATTTAGTATTCAAATTTGACGGGAGCGAACAGAAAATTATAGAGACATATCACAATGAATAGGACGAAGTAAGGTTTCTGTATTAATACGAGCTATATAACTATAAACATTTGAAATTAAACATTGCCCTCAGGAATCTGTAAAAAGCCTAAGTTATAAAAAATATTTAATTGAAAATTTTAAGTGGTGCAAATCTCTACAAACCAACTGATCGCTAAATGTAGTTGAAATCAAAATAATTTTTCAAAGTTTTCTTTATGATCTTATTAATCTAATATTTGTTTCTCGTTTTTAATCATTGTTTATTAGTTTCGCATTAACATTGAGTTTGTCATATAAACACTCACTGAATTAAAGAAGAAAATGTCTTTTTAAAAGCTAGTAAATTTTATTATCTGCTAAATTAAAGAACAGGAGATAAGACGATTGAACTCATAAATAATTGCATTTTTGCAATAAGCGTGCCATGGCACACTACGTTCTGATTGATGATAACGGAGTTTCCCTACATAAATGGGGCGAGGGATTTGGTTTCCTGGCAAATTTACCTCCCGTGACTAACCTCCTGGTGGCTGGAGAGGGTTAATGAGCAGAAGATACAGACCTCTTATTATTACATTAGTTTTACTTCGATGCTAAATATCAGTTTTTGGTGGAACTAATCAATCACATTGTGTTCAATATCAAATAAAGAATGCAATGAAGCAAAATAATTGGAAACTAACCTGAATAAACTCGCCTAATTACCTAACATATTCTAAATTCAAACCGTCGGAACTTTACTCTTGAAACAGAAAAATTTTCTGTCATATTCAAAGCCTCAAAGGTATTTAAAAGATAATGAATAAAAGATAATGATAATGATAATGAATAAAAGATAATGAAAAATTTAATTATGAATATATATTTAAAAGATCTTCAAATGAATAACGGCTGACAGTTATTCGATTATTGCTATTGCTATTTTTCTGGATCTTTTATGCAGTTTTCTTTTCTACGGAGAGGTAGCCGATTTTACTTTCTTATATACGAAAACATCTTCCTTCTGAGGCAGGCACCTCAAAAATAAGGATTAAAAGCTTCCGGTAGGGTGATTGGTTTTCGCTTCTGATGGTTACAAAAAATTGAAAGTTGGATGTCTCAATCGATGCTAGGAAGTACTTCCTAAGGGAAAGGCTGTATCGAGGCCGGTGATGGCCCTTAGGACCCAACCATAGCCCCGTCCAGTGTTGCTGTAGAATAGATCATGTCATTCATTCTTTTTTCGTGTACCTTCGGGCGAATAGGAGTAGCCAGTTAAGGATATACGAAATACTAAAACAAATAGTATTCTTATTGTCGAAAAATTTGAATTTGTGAAAACCCCTAAACTCCTTATTTCATATTTTCTGAATAAATAGAAAATAGTAATTGGAATTAACCCTGTCTGTTTAAGACAACACAAACATATATCGTTACATTGATTGAGCACTTCATCTCTAGACTACATGTATAGATTCGTTTCTGTAAAATTTGAGCGAAATCTATTCAGAGAAAGCAGTCCGTTCGTGTGAAATTAATAATTACAAAATGTAAAGAACAGAAGAGATGAAATCTGATACACGGGTTTAGCATCTAAAACGCAGATTCATATTAGATTTTGAACCGCAACTATCAAAGAGGTGGTGACCTTTCGTTTGCATGTAAATGCAATTATTGATATACACAAAGGTCTAAATCAATAAAACTCGTTATATGATGTTGTGATAACAGTTGTAATTCCATTTCGGTTGATTTAAATTGGTTAAAAGAAGATTCCAAAATACCAATACGCATGATGGGTTCAATAAAAAAAATTGTATGATTTCCTTCAAAATTCTATATTTAGTTATGTTGATCTCCAATACCATATCAAAGCCTTTGAGCCTCATCAGATACCCACTCTTTCATGGGATATAGGTTTATTAAACATTTATTAAAGAAATTTGAGATATTACCTCCAAGGATATAATAGGTTGGGGGAAAAGAAATTCGTTATTATTTTACAGTCATCTACGGATAAAATAGTGGAAAATATCCTTCTTCCTTTTTTCCATTATTTTCCATTTACTCAAATTTCTTTCCATTATTTTCCATTTATTTCCTTTTATTTTCTTTCCATATCGAATGTTTGAAAATAATGGAAAAAGAAATTCTTTATTATCTCGGTAGATGGCTGCAAAAAATTAATGGATTTCTTTTCCCCCAACCTAATATATAAATCTCATCATCATGTTTATTTTATACAAAATTATTTTCTTAATTTATAATTTATTAATATGTAGTTGATTTCTAAACATAAAAAAATATTTTTTTGACAAAGTAAACCCATTAGTTTTTATAAATATTATTTAATTTAGTCATATGATTCTGAAGAATGAACAAACAAAAAAATTGTATTCATATTATATTACAGTTACAGGAAAATACTGAAAATGTTTTTATTTGAAAGCATGTTGAAAATTCTGGAAAAGGAATATTTTACTTTAGAAATGTATTTATATATTTTATGGCATTCTGGGAAACTTAAAGGTATAGGTTCATACTTTTCAGTTCGATTTGAGGAAATTCAAATGCTATTTTGGTTTTCTTATATAAATTTCTTATTATTCAACAGTATCTAGACTAAATAGGTTATTGAATTTCTTTCTTTCTTTTATTTCTCATGACAGTCTAGCTTAAAACCAAACTTATAAAGGCTAATATCAATAGCATAAAAGAAATGTTTTTGGATTACACTTAGTTCTTAAAAAAATCTTAGAATGCGGTGCAACTTAAAATTTTTATTTATACTTAGTATGGAATAAATTTGGGTAAAATAATAATATGGGATTATTTTTGATTGAACATGAATAAAGAACTAATTCCACTGCTTATGGAAATGAGAATTTACAGAGAGACATTACATTTTATGAGAATTAATGTTAATTACATTTACATTTTATGAGAATTTACAATTATACTTTTACTGAATAATATAGAATGATAAAGAAGGATGCTGAAAGTTCTAGAAACTTCTAGAACATTAAAAAATGAATAATAAGAAATTCAAATTTAAGTTCAACTTTTAAAGGAGTGCAGCTCGAACCCTTGACCTTGTACTTTACCTCTTAGCCTTTACATCTGCAGATCTACCTTTTGCGACAATATGGAATATTTTTGGCTTAAACATGAAAAATTACATAAAATAATTTTCACTATACAAAGTTCAAATATATGTTTTAAAGATTTCTTAGACTGTGGGAAAAATTAAAATTTTACTTTTATGAACTTATTTTTCCCTAACATGAATGTAACCATTTAGAAATTCTAATTTTTTTTCTGAACAGTCACACATTTTATTACTTAAAAAGTACAAAGCTAAGACTTTAAAACTAGTTGTTTTAATTAAAGAATAAGAAAACATTATTATAGTTAACAAACGTAAAAAAAATATATGAATTCGTTTTTATGTTATACCATCTTTGCCTAAAAAAAAACTTTCAGGACTTAAAAGAGAGATTAAGAAAAAAGTTTCATTTTAACCACGCAGCAAAAATCAACATACTTCAAAAAAAATTTCAACAACAAGAAACATTTACATGGTAACTAGAAAAGTGAGATCGGCACTGTACTACCCATTATTTATTCATGGGTGAAATGTTTCGAAGAATGGCATAGGAAGCATTAACGCACAAAAACCATAAAATAATTGAAAGAAAGAAAAACAAAAACAAAGACGTTAGAAAAACTATTATTCTTTAAGAAGAGAGAAGCGGTAAATGATTCTTCTTACCATTACTGGCCTCGTGAAAGCAATTTGGAAGTGAGCATAAAAAAAGGACGTCTGAAATAAAAACTGGAATCAAAATGCACAAAAGGAACAAATGATCACGACAAAACCTCTTTTTCCACTTCGGTGGGATTAAAAAACAAAGCTTTCCGCACTGCTTTCAAAATATCAGTCCTCTCATAAAGCCTGGTGATAATAATGCGCATTCTGGTAACTCTAAAGAAATGTCCCTAGACTTAGACCGTCGATATTTCCTTTTACGTAACAAAGACTTTCTTCTAAAGAAAAGAAAGTTTTGTCTCAGCATTTCTGACGCACAGCCAAATCAACTTTCTGGTAAATAGGAAAGCTTCTAGGACGGTCCGTAAACAGAAGTTCATTAGAAAAATAATGGGAGGAAACTGGATCTCCGACTTTTCTCTAAATAACCAAGAAAAGTGAATTTTTTTCCTATTCCCTTTCCATCTTTCCAGTCTGGTCTGGTGAACAGCAGAGTCCAGGTTTTGTTTCCTGTTATCTCATTATCTTTAACCGTGCTGTTCCGTTCTGTTAACTTGATTATTGCCGCAACTTCCAGATACATTGCGGAAATTACTTGCACATCAGATATATTTAGTCTTGAAAGAAGCGCAAACGAGACTGATTAGAAAACAGGGAAAGTACGCGAGTTTCCACGCAGTTGTTTCTATTTCAGGTAACCGAAAAAGAAGATTATTTCTCCAAATATATCGAGTTTTTTTTATCCATGTTATTAGAAATCATTTTTCAATTACAATATTTTTTAAATTTTTATTATAAGAAAAGAATTTTATATCCCAAAAATTGACAAACATTTTTTAACAAATAAATGGATTTATTAAGTTAAAATTTACTTTTTGACTGCTCCCTAAATTATTTGAAAATTACAATGTCATTTAAAACAAAATATTTTTAACACTGCAGATTTGTTAACACAAAATAATGTAGGAACTTACGAAAAAATTTGGATTTCAAGGAAAAAGTCAATTTTATATTTAAGTGAATTTTATATTTAAGTGAATCTAAATTTCGAAAGTAAAAGCTAACAAGTTTTAAACTGCTTATACTAAAAAATTTAAACATATTGGGGATCGGATGTTTAATTAAATTGAATGTTTTTTTTATAATTAAACTCTTTTTGAAGATAAGGTATGCGAATATATTAAAAATCTGCCAAGAATATAGTACTATATCTTTGGTTAAAGTTTTTATTTTCTTTTGAAATACGATAATTTTATTATAGAAAATAACCATTTGTTTAATTCTAAAAAACAATCTGTACTTCATCGAATAACATTAGATCTAAGTAATAAGTTTGTAATTCATGCTTTGTTAATGAGTTTTATAAATTATGTAATTAAGTTTTATATCTTATGTCATTAAGTTTTATTAATTTATGTCAATAAATTTTATTAATTTATGTCATTACGTTTTATAATTTATGTCATTACGTTTTATAATTTATGTCATTAAGTTTTATTAATTTATGTCAATAAGCTTTAAAATCTGCGCTTTTCAAAGAAGATCAAGTTTTTGAGTCTTATTTTAGAAGCGTAGAATTTTCAATTAATTTTTATGCCAGATGAAAACATATTGCACTTGCTTAGAACACTTAACCACTTCGCATACAATGACGTTTCTGACACGCGCATCGAATTACTGAATTTTTATTTTCAAGTCTGCTACTAAGCCTTAAAATTAAATATTTAAATACAAAAAAATCAATATGAAACGATTTGGTATCCCAAATACTCCATACATTATTTAAAAAAATCAAACTAACAATAAATTACCAAAATAGGATGAGTTATCTATTTAGAAAGTTAAATAAATTCGTATGTCAAGTGGTTAACTTAGTTTTAAATTTCCAATCTTCAAAGTTTTTTCATTTTTATAAGATTTTTTGCCCAATATCTCCGATTTCTTAAATTAAAAATACATTAAAATCATTAAATTTACTTTAAGAAATTAATAACTTTATGAATTCATTAAAATCCATGATTTTTACTATTTATAATGACTTTTTCCAGGAGAGATTACCTTAGATACGAGGATGAAAAACTTACAGAATGTAGTTGGGTTTTGATGTCCTGGTGGTGAAGAAATGAATTAGGGTTGATGGCGAAATGAATGATGGAGAAATGATTTGGGGTTAATGACGTCCTGGTGGTGAAGAAATGATTTAGGGTTGATGACTTGATGACGAAACATACATCTTATGTGAGGAACTGCACCATGACCGGTACAAATCCATAGCGCGTACAAATCCTTCAATTTTTCCTAATGTTTTCCACGTAATAATGGATTTAGTAGCTATTTTACGGTTAACAATTGTCACAATACTACCGAGGACATCATAAAAATTGGGATGAAATGCTTTCAGTACGGTAATTAGTTAACCATCCTCGTCAGTATCGAAACGGATAATAATAATAAAAACACATTGAGTCGAAATTAGAATAAAACTTAGCTTTCAAACTAGAACAAATTATTTTCTCAGTCTTTTCAAACATTCAAATATATTCAGAAAATTATAATAATTCTGCCTAATTATTCAGGATAGTGTGAATAATAATTGTCCTAATAGTTGAGGATGGATGATACATATGGCCTATAACAACTTGGTCGTATCTTTCTTCTCAAGTAAAACATATGCCTTATTAGAATCAGCTAATTCTCAAATTAGAAAATTCTTTCTATACCTTCAGGAAGAAGCGAGAATCCATTTACCAACCTAGTTACTAATTCATGCATTCATTATACCTCTTCCAGAATAAAAATTATCTGATAAAAACCCCATTTAGAAATTCAGTTTTCATGAATTATAAAAAGAAAATATTTTTAAATACTTCTAACGAATATAATGTTTTTTATGCGTTCGATATTTTAAACAAATATCATTTTGTAATATATATATAGGAGGTAAAAGGATACTTTTCGCTATTCAAATAATTCAATTTTGTCTGAGAATAACCATTCTTAGAAAATGAATTTAAAAACTGCTTACTAGCTAATAAGTTTTAAGAATTTACTGTTTGGCCGCTATAACCAGTTGTGTCGATACTTACTTTATTTTGTTTTGTTTTAGCCAGACTAATTTTAATATTGAAGCGTAATCAGGACTATGTGAGGTTTTATAATTTTTAGCCGTGGTCATATGACGAAAATAGCACTTGAGTATAATACAAATTTTCCCACCACACTAATAAGAGGGTATTTATTTAAAAATAAATTACAAATGCGTAATACCTGAATACATGGTAGAATTTTTATGGATTCTATTTGTGAATTGATTATCCTCTGGTATTTATACTAAATTTGTAAACTGATATTGGAGTTGGATTTTTAATAGGTTTGATGATATTAAATTGTATTGCACATACATAATAAGGAAAAGTACTTTACTTAAAAAATGAAAAGAAACGTTACGCAGAAGTTAGTATAAGCACAAGATGCTTATTTTTGAATCCTAAATATATTGAAACCAACTGAAGGGGTCTCCCAAAATATTTTTAGCCCAATCTCTAATAAAATTAAAATCTCCTTCCACAACTAAAAAATTATAGTTGCGTAATGCCGCAAATACCTTGCATATGATTGCCACACATTATATGCAAAGTAGTGATCTTTGGAGTAAATCTTTTATTCTAATGAATCCGTCTCGTGATCCTTATTGAATGTTTTGAAAATTATTTCATGACATGCGATTAATACAAAAGTATTCGAAAATAAAACTTACATTTTGTATTTCTTTTTCATATCACTTATATCAAAATGAGGCATAATAATACAGTAGTATTTGCAGGTCATTGTGTTTTGGGGTAATTGCTTTCATATGCAACCGAAAGTTTAAATAGATATACCGTTAACGCTTCGGCAGACGGGATTTATGAGAATTTACATTTTAGAAGCTAAACCGGAAGGACAATTTTTTCTAATTCTTTATCATTTGTTGTTATCCTGTGCACTTGCACTCGGACATCTGGATAGACAGAGCTCCAATGTAGGGATTTCTTTCAATCAAAAAAGGTGTTTACATATAGGACGGAAATCTACATATGAAATATAGCGAATCTACTGGATTTTATCGATATAGATAAGTGTATTTTAAAGTTATCGCATTATGTTGTGCTCTCAGGCATAATTCCAATAATGTTTTTTTTTTTTTTTTTTTTTTTTTTTTTTTTGCAGACAGATAGGTCTAAAATTGAGGAAGGCATGAAAATTAAAATCTGTATTTCAAAGGTGGTTACGAATACTAAAATTTCTTTTTTGCGTAAGAGTATGTAAAAATCAACAAAAATCCTATGGCAGAAGGTTTTATATATGTTGTTAGAATCCAAAATTAAAAATAAAAGAAATAAACATTTGTTACCCGCTTAAAGTTATTTTAAACCTATATTCTGAACGTTGATTTTATAATTTTTGTTATTTTTGAAATTGGTTTAAAATTTGGAAATAAAAATGAAATATTATGCGTAAAAATTTCAAAGGAGTTTGAGTTTCAAGCATTTAACTACTTTATGATATCTTTTATTTGTTATTCTCATCTGATATTGATATTCAATATCAGGTGATGGATTAGTTTCACCGAAAATTGATATCAGCAACGACATGAAACTGCGTAATAAAGGATCTACATCCGCTCCTCATTAAACGTAACCAACCATCAAGAGGTTTGATATACAAGCTCATTCTTCTCAAGTTTGTCAGGTAATTCCTGTATGCATCGCTACACAATTATTGAAAAATTGCAATTAAGGTGAACTTAATGGTTTGTATTCTATATTTAGGACACAATAAAATATTTATACTTTCTTAGTTTTGAAAAACATACACACTTTATTCATGGTTCAGTGTGCGTTTAAAAGAAAAATCAAAATCTCAAGTAAAACTAAAAGAAAAATTAGAAAAGAAGAAATTAATACAATAAAATTTAAATAAATGTTTTAAGTTATATAAAAAATCATATGAAAAAAATATTTTAATTTAATATTTAATCATATAAAACATATTTAGATTTATTAATAAAGAAGACAATTTTGATTCAATATCGTTTCGAACCATTAATTTAAATGTAAGTACGCTGGACATTCTTAAACAAGTAATTTTTCTTTCTTTTTTTCTAGACATTCCTCTAATTTTTCCTCAATAGATTATTTTATGTACTAAATTCTTTTTATTCATTTCATGTGAAATATTTAAAAAAATCAACTGGAATAGAATTTTATAACGCTCATACAAATAACTCAGCTTTCTAAATTTTCCTAATATGCTTTAGAATTAGATAACAGCGTCCTCAAACAATTTCTTTTGTATTTCTTTCAAAGGTTTTAATTTTACATGAAATTACCATAACTTTATTGAATAAATGTACAGTGGTGAAAAGATTCACGTATGACTAACAATGGTAAAGCAAAAAAAAAAGGTTCTACTGTTCATACAAAGATCTTATATTCAATTTAATTGCTAATTAATAGTTACATAGAATATATAATCTGTATATTGACTAATTTTATGTGAGAAATTAAGAAAAAATAGCACTCAGACAGAAAGACCATTTTAATTAACAATATGCGTATATATATGCAAATGTATTTCAATATTGCTTGCAAATTAGCTAATATTATAAGAGAAAATTCAGTATATATCGGAGACTAACAGAAAATATTTTCCCTTATAAATATTGTAAATAACTGGTAGAAGAAAATTCAGTAGCACTCTTATCTTTTCTAAATTTTTGTTTTCATAAAAGTAATATAATGAGGAATGAAATATTAAGATATACCTCGGTTTCATCTGACCATATAAACTAACAAGACACTTGCCTATTTATATTTTTTTCTTATTATTACTATCTATTAATTACTGCTGTATTTGTTATTATTAATATTTTTCATAGAAAGCAACTTCGTGAAATTAAATGTTATAATCATACATTTATTATTAAACCTAAAAATTTCGAATTTTTATTTCATAATGCGGAAAGGGATAGTAGTTCGCTTAGTCAAATATACTTTCTTTAACATACACTAAATCTAACTAGGTAAAATCCTTAATTAACTAAACTACGTAAAACTAACTCTTACAAATTGAATTGTTTTTCATATAATTCAAAATTTGGAATCAAACATGCTGTAACGTTTTGGCCGGGGCTACTGGTGAGTTGGGCCGTAAACAAACCAGGACTTGGAGAAATAAAAATATATTTATTTCCAGCTATAATACATATATAATTTGCACAATTACACCTTCTTGATTAAATAGGTTACGAATACCTAGGCAATTACGTTCGGAGTTCTACTAGGGGGAAGGTGCTGTGCCTCAAATAGTAAGGTAGTCTCTCTCGTAGAAGAAGGAGAGTGGAGTTCTTGAAACTCCCGCAAGATCTGGCCCGAGGTTCGGGATTCTCTGCTTGTTGATTAACCTGCTGGGTTTTGTAGAACGTAAGGTGATGAACTGGCTGGAAGAGCAACTCAGGAGACAGCTGTTCAACTAATTGGAGGTATTCCCAAAGCTCGGATGAGCTTTCACACTTCAGACGAGACGCTGAATCTTTCCAAAGGTTCCGGTGAACTCCACGTGGGCTCGGCTACAGGGCGAGGCGGCCTACGTACCTTCCAAATTCTCTCCTGAGAATTTTCCACAGAATTCCAAGTTGAATCCTCCCTCCAAGCACCAGCTGTTGTTTCGTCAGTCTCCTCCTAACACTTCGCTCCCCACACCTGGCTCTCTTCCTTTTTATCTCGGTCTCAAAAACCGGCCCTGGATGGCAAATGACCAATCACAAGGGAGGTGGAAACGGCGTCTAGCAAGGAGACGTCTTGGTCCCGTCTAGTCTGCAATCTCCACAAATTCCTCCGTTATCTATAATTGCCTTTCCCGTGGGAACAGAATTTGATATATTTCTCCTTATCTATCCGAAAACGTCACAATGCAAAATTATTTCCATGGTATTCTAAAATATTGCATGTATTTAAATCATAAAATTGAAAATAATAATAAAAAAGATTAAATGTTTCAAATTACTTGATTGTTTTGAACGTATAATTGGACATGATATATGGAAGATAAATAATATCTACTGAAAAAAATATATATAATTATATTTAATTACTGATATACCCAGTTGTTATTCAGAAGGAAATTTTGCTATAAATACTTTCAGGTTAAAATTATTTTCTTACAAAACATTATCAAATACAATAATCTTTCATCACTTCTTAAATAATTAAAACAAGTGGAGTAATGACAGAATATTTAAAATTCCCACACAATTAAATGTTATCTTAATAGGGTTATTTTTAATATGAACAATTAAATGCTATAAAAATACTATTTACTTGAAAATTTCGATAATTTTTATAATAAAATATTTAAGCTAAAAATCAATGGACAAAACACTTATACTAAGAATAAAAGTAAAACAAATGTAAGTAAATTTACAAACTAAATGTGAAAGCCATGTTCTGTGCTTTTCTTTCTTTTCACCAAAGGATATAACCTAACTTGGAATCTCTGGGATTTCAGGTCAGTTAAATGGATGTACTTAATGTATTGAAGAGTTTTAAGAAAAAAAAAGTTATAGTATGTTTCGTGCTAAAATACAGTAAGGCCAATTCACAATGCGTTCTGAGAAATTTATCAGTTCTAGAATTAATAGAAATAGTTAAAATTATTAAATACTGAAATGAAATCAATTACCAAAAAATAATTGCTGACCAAACTTGCCAAGAAAATGATAAAAATTACACCTCATTACTTTTTAATGCAATAAATACTTTTTTTCTAATGTTGGTTGTAATGTTTGTATAAATGATAATAATCCTGTTGTTCTACCTGTTCTACTTATATACCTGTAGTTGAATTTCAGAAAATTCAATCTAGTATTTATACCTCACAAATTTATATGATGCTTTGTCGGAAATGGTTTAAAGATATATTACAACGTATCATCAAAAGCAAATTAGTGTATGAATATATTCGATTATTCAACAAGTCTGACATTTTGAATAATTTTCAGTTTAAAATCCATTAAGTGTCGATATGAAAAAATAAGATTTGCAACAGAGAACTAATTAAAATGAGTAAATGATCAATTCAAAACGCAAGATATACATTTTAGTGAAAGTTTGATTTATCAAACAAAGCAATATCCAATTAAAAATATTCTTAAAAAAACATTAAATCCAAAAATTCTGGCATTTCAAAATAATTATTATCTACAAAATGTCAGTTAAGAATTTTTTAAGTAATTATAAAAAATATAAGATTTGATTCGAGAACGAATTAAAATGTTAGACGTGTGTTTCTGCAAAAGTTTGATTTATCAAGAAAGGCAATACTGAATTGAAAATATTATTAAATATATATATATCCTATCTAAGAATTCTGGCATTTTGAAATAATTATTATCTAGAAAATTTTGGCTAAGAATTTATTAAGTACTTATAAAAAATTATAATAGAAATAATTAAAAAGAAGAAACGATAAATTCAAAAAGAAAGATACACATTTCATAGGAAGTTTGATACATCAAACAAAGTAATATCCAACAAAAATATTCTTAAAAAAACTTTCAATCCTTCAACAATTCTTACATTTCGAAATAATTTTCCACAATATTTCAGTCAAAAATTCGTAAAATATTTATAAGAAAATAAAAGATTTGGATTAGAGAACTTCTTTGCACTAGTAGAAATGATAAATTCAAAAGATTTGCATTAGTAGAAATGATTAATTCAAGAGATTTGTATTAGAATAAATGATAAATTCAAACGAGTTGCATTAGAATAAATGATCAATTCAAAAGATTTGCATTAGAATAAACGATAAATTCAAACGACTTGCATTAGAAGAAAATATATGCATTAGAAGGAATGATAAATTCAAAAGATATGCATTAGAAAAAATGATAAATTCAAA
>JAOUZG010005735.1:7180432-7211597 GCA_026289955.1 Argiope argentata | reverse complement strand
TATATATATATATATATAATTTGTTTTAAAGAAATTTAATTTTATTGTTAACAAATTGTGATTTTAAATTTGGAACCTTTGTACAATGGAGCTTATTTGAAAATTATTATCAGGAAAAAAATTATTAAATAGCAAAAAAGAAAAAAAAACATTACTTTAAGAACACTGTATGTAGATGTAGATTGTAGATTGAATATTTATATGTAGATTTTAGATTATATGTAGATTGAAATTTCTTTCCGTCCTTTTTATTGAAATTACAAGAAAATTTTCTATTGTAATATTTCTCTTAAATAAATTATTACATTATGTTAACATTTAAAATATGTGAATAAATGAAACGTATAATTATTGCAGAATTTAAAGAAAATATGTACAGTTTCATTTTTAAAGGACTTCATTTTACATAAACAATTTTAATGTAACTTACCCATGTTGAACTAATTGTTATGACATTAGATATAAAATGATCAAACAATTTAAATAGATTTAATTAGAGTCTGTTATTTAAAAAGATGTTGTAAATTACATATAAGTGTAGAGTATCAATTAAAAAGTTAAAAATCTTTTAATTGAAGCTTTAATTTCTTTCGATGATGAATTTTTTACAATTCCTTGAGATTGGGTATCAAATTTCTGATGAATAAAAATGTAACTTTTATTGTTTTTATGATCTGATTAAATCTGGAGCAACGCAAGGAATATAAAATATAAAGAAATAATAAAATAATGGAAGAATTAGTGTTACTACTTTTGTAAATTTCCATGAGGAAATTTTTTAACTCGTTTAAAATATTTTTAAAAAAGATTTTTGATATAATTAGTTTATCTGATCGTCTTGTGACACTGAATGATAGTTTTCAGAAAAATTCAGATCAAAATGTAATTAATGTTTTATAATAAGTAACAGCAGCTATTAATTCAAATCTTTAAGAAAAATTATTTTAACATAAATGTTACTTATGAGAAATAATGAAAATGCAAGAAAATAAAAGCAATCATTTCTAGAGTATTTGGATTTTAAATTTTAATTATAACAGAAACTGTTATAAGAAACAAACATCTCTGATAATAGAAGGATTAATTTCATTTCTATACAGCCCCAACAATTCAATGTAGAAGAAGAAAAACTCATCTGATTAGTATAATCGTAGCGATTCTTAATGAAGTTGATTATACTTTATACATCACAGTGATTTAAGCCTCGTAGTTTCAACAACCGCGAGTAATAATTTGAATCTATTGGAATTAATAAACTTAATTAATTATTCCGGCAAGAGAAGTGTTGTAACTGAGAGCAGATGTTCATAAAACATGTCGACGAATTTCACCTGCCGAGCTTCCAAAACATCCATCTCCCTTCTAGTATTATAATTATGCTGAATCTTCTGAAACTTATATATATTATGATAAAACATTTTCACTCTGCGCTAGTGGAAAGTGTGTTTGTTTTTCTTAAATTTTATCGCGAGGGTATTGGTTTTTGTATTCATTTCTAAGCTAGACTTTTACAAAATAAAATAAATAACATTTGGAAAATGAGACGCGTCTGAGTTAGAAAGTTAACATGATATGTGCTGTAGAATACTTGATTTTACGATCATTCATTATAACAAAACTATAAATCTAGTTAAATATGAACTGTGTGCATTTAATTTAAAGTGCACATTACAAATAAATGATACCATAATATTTAATCTAAAATACTATACATGCATCTATTTTCAACAAGATTTTGATTTGATATTTCTATCTTATTTAGAAAAAATAAATTAATTTTTAAAAAATAAATTCTAATTTTATTTGTAACTAGCCGCCTTTGGTGACCAGTCGGTTCGCCAGTATTAATGCTCGCTATAATTTTCATATAATATTTTATGTAGCTGTGTCTCATAACAGGTTTTTCACCAAAATATTTTTAAACCAAACAAATTTTGATAATCGTATAATTCATTTACAGTATTATTTTCTTCAGATGTTCTGTTCATTGCACTACTCATCTTTCTCTTTCTACCCGTGCAATGAATTTCCCGGAATTGATATTTTACTTAAATGGTGGAGGGAAAGGTCTAAAATTCTACGTTTTTATAGAATAATGAGATTCAAATTTTCATAAATGTAAACACACTAAACAAATAAAGACACAATTGTTTTTCAAGAGATGCAAAAGTTTAAAAACAGCTTGGAAAATGACGCGCACAGAGGAAATATTGGTGACACACACACACACACCCTTCTTTTCTTTCTTTTTTTCCCTTCCCTGCCCAGACTTTATTTTGAGCAGGCATAAATTAAATATCCATACAGACTAATAATAAGAGCAGCTATTTTCTTTCTTTTTTAAACATCCCGTTATCTATGAATGAAAACCAAATGACTTCGCGTATTTCTTTCTAAGCAAATCATAATTTATTACTTCCTGCTATCTTACGCAGTTGGTGTGGAGGAAGGGAATGAAAAACTTTGGCGGGAAAGTTATAAAAGTGTTGTTTTAACTATTTTCCTCGCATTTTTTGATATTTTCTCTCCATAAGAACCATCCTCTTGTCTTAACGAAAATATTAAAAAAAATAGCCGAATCGGTCGAGCCGTTCTCTAGTTTTGCGCTTAGCAACGCATTTCGAGATGCATTTTTATTAATATAGATATTTTGTATTATATTTGCTTTTCAAAATCAAATACCAGCATTTTGAGATGTCCAATAATCTGATAAATTATTATGTGAAAGTACCATTTTTAAAACAATGATTACTATACTAAATTTCACTAAAATTTCTCTCTAAAAACGTACGTCCCTTTTTTCTTCTGTTTTTCTGCGTCGCTGTAGCTCTTGGACATGGTTTTAAGAAAGAGTTAATTAAAGTGGTTCAAAAACAATTTTTTAAAAACTTTACCATGATGTAGAAGATAATCGCCATGATTTAATAATGACTTTCTTGCTCTGTCATTAAAAATTAATGCATATAAATATTTTATCCCGCCAGAAAACGAATAAAAGAGGATATTTTTTTTATTGTTTACTGAAACGGAATAGCCTAAAATTTAATTTATGACTTTTTAAGAAACAATATATTGGATTTTAGTGCTTAAGAAACAATATATTGGATTATGTGAACTCATTGACACGTAGTTCTAAATTTTTTCCCTTCATCTTCAAATTTTATTTTCTATTTCAAAATCTGATGCAAAAAGAAAGCCATATTACTTATTCTCCGATCCACCCGAAGGCACTTGTATAAATAATACTGAATAACCGGATAACAACAACAACAGCACTGGTTTAAACTGAGTTGAGTCATAAGGGCCGTCACCGGCAACGGTACAACTCTTTCCTAAGGAAGTACATACTATTATTGATGGGAAGAGTCGAAACCCCAACTTTTTGTGCAATCTCTGGGGTGGCGAGAACCAACCACAATGCCAGAAGCCCTTCATCTTTGTTCCGAGGTCCCCCCTCCGGGTAAAGATATAAATGGAAAGATCCATAAATAAACCCAAATTATTGAAATAGAGAAGAAAAACATTTAAGTATCATCTACACAAGGTTAGATGCATTCAAAGTAATACAGGAAAATGAATACATTTGCAGAGGAACAGGTACGGTTTACCTCTATTTAAAGGAATGCACAGAAATCTCCAAACATAGAAAACATCTGCAAATTGAAAATAATGACTTGAGTTCAGTATTGATGGTACCAGGTAATCTTAGGACTCTCAAGGACATGACGTTTAAAATTTTCCATTTTTAGCCAACTGTTTGAAAGTTTGTTGTGAAGGAGGTGGTCAGTATTTGACCACTTTGGGGCCAATTACCGGAGAGAATATCATTTTGACAAATTCGGTAATTGTAAAGATGGAATTTGCTGATGACCACATTCGTCCACAACAAATCCTGTCGATATTGCTACTTTCAGTGGTGGCGAGGTGGTCGGCTGTACACAAGCATAGCGTTTTCTGAAGTTTAGGAATTGCAGAACATTATGATAAATTATTATTAAAAATTTAAACCAAAACAATTACGCATTGATTTGTAATATATGAGATTTATCCAAATATAATTATACCAAGATTTAGAATATGCTAAAATGTGAATTAATATTGGAAAATAGAACCCATAAGTAAAATCTAAAAATATATGTGTCACTGTAACAGCCCTAAAAATATACTTACCAATAATACATCAATGATTAAAAAAATTAAGCTTTGAAATATTGCATTTAAATAGTTCATATCTTCATCAAAACCTGATTTTTTTAATGGAGTTCCTTACCTTAATTTCGATATCTAAACGTAAATCAAAATTTTTATTGAATGTGTATTCAATAAAAATAAAAATAAAATCTGTTATGAATATGTCAATATATCAATGTCAGAACATCCTTTCTTGAACAGCCCAGCACCACATGCTCGTGCAAGTTAAATTATATTTTTATTCATTTTAATGGTTTCCTCGAATGAGTCACTTTAGTATTGCAAACGATCCGAAAAAACTTTGTATCGCATTTATTTTTTTAAAAAAAATATCACATTACCTATTTATTTCGTTTCATATAATCACATGCCCAAAATGACACTTTTCTTGGTTTTATTTGCTGTAGTCATTAACTTATTTTTTTTAAAGGAGAGCTTCGGTAAATGTAATGGCAACGCGTTATTAAAACTTGATTTTTTGAGAGCTCGTGCAGATAACATATTTATATTTCTCCTACGGACTTTTTTTGACGCCAAAACCCTCACCCCCAAAAAAACATAATGGTTTGACATGATAATAACTTCCTCCTTACCTGTGACGAGAATCTCCGTTTCTGCCGAATCGGAACCGGCCTTATTGTGGACTTTGCAGACATACTGCCCCGAGTCATCCACTCTGGTTTCCCTGAGCACGAGAGTTCCGTCCAACTGAAGAAGTCTGTTTCCTATCTGGAGAGGCGACAGCCTGTCCCTGCCTTCTTTCTTGTACCACTCGTAGGTTGGCAGAGGAAATCCCTGGGAGGCACAGGGGATTTCCAGAGTTTCTCCTTCAGGTATCCGCAGCATGCGTTTGCTATCCGTTATGCGAGGAGGTGCATCCCGGAAAGTTTCTGAAAAGAATAAAAATATATACGAGGTTAGAAATAAATTTGAATTCAAAGAGTTTTTGCGGTAATTACGTATTATACCGTTTTCGCCAACGATCGCCAACGGTTTAGTAAATCATTGGCGACACATTTAAATTTGGCGATAAAGATCAACGGATTACACCATTGCCGGATTCCCATAATTGGCGGTTGAGCAACTCATTGGCGATGACTTCGAATTTGAAGATAAAGGTGGACGGTATAATAGATAAGTACCGTTTTTGTAATTATTGGGATTGTTTTGAAAATCGCATGGTATTGGCACCTATGTGAAATTATATTTTGAAGTTACTTTTAAAATGTTCATACTTAATCATGTAATAGAGGAGAAAAGGACTAAAAACTGAGCCAGATTAGGATAGTTTTTACTTTATTTATTAATCATCGAACCCTTTACCAACAATTTGGAATAAGAATGCCAAAAAATTCATCCTTCAATTCTTACATTACTTACTAATAATCCAACAGATTACCAGCAATGATATAGAATAAGAATTTTTCAATATATTTATTCTTTCTCTGAAAATAAGG
This sequence comes from Argiope argentata, assembly GCA_026289955.1. Lineage (NCBI taxonomy): Eukaryota > Metazoa > Arthropoda > Arachnida > Araneae > Araneidae > Argiope > Argiope argentata. The sequence continues at coordinate 7,205,949 of JAOUZG010005735.1, read as the reverse complement.
CTTTATTTTTTTAGTATGCACTGCATTTTAAATGAATATTTTGCATTCGCAAAAAAAGAAACTCCCATAAGATTTTCAGATTTGACTCTAAAACTTACATACTTCATTAAATGAGGATGTGAATTGTATAATAGAAATTGTTAATAGATATTAATATTTTATATTGAGAGCAATGTGGAATCAGAGTTCAATAAATTTGGTATTTTCGAAAAATTGAGTATAAAGAAAACTCTAATTTCTATGTATATATCAGCAAATAAGATATACATACAAGAAATATAAAAAAAAACAATGTTACATAATATTTTGTTATTACAATTAAAACGAATATACTATTAAAATATTATAAAAATTAATTTTTATTATTTTTTTTGTTTATTAAAAATATTAAAATCATAATTTTAATTAAATAAGAATGGGTAATTTTAATGTCTTCGAGACAATATGAAATTCTTTGAAATTAATGGTCTTTTCCCATTCTTTAATAAAAAGATACAGAATAATAAATAAATTTTGATGAATATTTTAATTTTTTTTCTTTAAATTTAAAGTAACCATTTTGAAAATTTCTTAAGTAATGGCTCATATATTGAGAAATTTCCATTTGAATTTCCATTCTACATTTAGAAACATAGGAGCCATTAAAAGCTTTGCATATTATTCTTACCTTGATGACAGTAACATTTTATAAGTATTTAATATGTATACTCATCTTGCAAACGGCTCCATTAATATTTAGTCGAAATGAAATTTCAATGAATAATAGAACATATTACATGCGAATAAATTGGGAATTTTTGCTTTTACAAAATATTTTTCGATTCAAAAAACTATTGTGAACAAAGGCCTTTATTTAATGTATAAGAAGAAGAAAAAAAAAAGGTACTTGCGTATTATGCTGTCAAAATTTATTGCCAAATTAGAAGTCGTCGCCAATTAGTTCATAAATCGCGAATCATGGCAATCCGGCAATGATTTAATCCTTTGATCTTTACCGCCAAATTTAAATCCGTCACCAATGAGTTACTCAACCGTTGGCGATCGTTAATGAAGACGGTTTAATACATAAGTACCAAAAAATGTTTCTTCATGAATATTAACTGTAAAGCTATTTCTGATTGAAATTATTTAATAACTATCTATAAGCATGAAGCATGCAGTACGTATTTGAGATATATGAATACAAAAGAAAAATTAAGAAAACTAGCTTTATTTATAAGACTTTGTTAAAAAAGTATTGTTATAAATATAGATTTTTGTATTGTTAAAAATATAGAAAAAAAATCACAGAATTGACTGGGATAGATGTATTACTAATAAAGGCAGAAACAGGTTAAAAGAATACAAATAAGATAATTAGCATTGTTTTCAAATCAGATTGTCGATATAAATTTTTTAATGCAAACTGTAATTATATGCAGAAATTTTTAAGAAAAATTACGCCAAGATGAATTACATACGAAATATTTTTTGAGCGATTTTTAAAAAAATGTATTTGTATATTTAATTTTAAGAAATTCATTTTCAAAATTATGAATGATTCTAAAAATAGAACCTTTTTTTCTTAAATTAAACAGCACATAGAAGCTAAAATGGTTAAAGGGGGCAGTTCACTTTGATATAAGTAAAAATAGGATTTTAATCACTATTTTATTTTTATTGTTCCAAAGCTAAAATCTATGTTTAATTTCAACTAAAATAGTGCCTTAAATATATTATTCAATGAATTAAATATTTGATAGGCTTGGATAAATAAAGTACATTTTAATTACTTTACTCAAAAAGATATTGCAATTAGATTTAAATTTCTTTAAAATACTCCAAGTGTCTTGATTTATAAGGAAATTAACTAAAATATATAATAAAGAATTCGGTTAAATATTTTAAAAAAATTAGAGCATCAATTTTTTAATTGTAGGATTTGAAGATTGTTAAAAGCCAATTTCAGTTCAGAAAAACATAAAATTGTTATGCAAATTCAGTAATGTGCATTAAAAATGTATCTAAAAATTTAACATTTAATTGGAATTACAAAATCAAAATCAGATTTTCTCCAAATAAATTAAAAATGAATAATAAATAAAAAGTTATAAAAAATTAAAAATTAAGTTGCTTAGAATATCTTAAAATTTAAAAAAATATACATATATTATTTTTTTAAATATTATATTTCGTTTTAAAAGTTTTTGAAAGAAATTTGGTGAATTTGTATTTTAATACACATGTATAAAAACTTAATAATCTAAATGAATAATTTAAAACAGTGCTTAATAGTGAACTTAAAATTTCATGATCTCTAAAATCATAATGTACAGATTTGTATTTTTTAAAATAAAATTCGAAAAAAGTTCCAACATAATCACGTTTAGTAAATTTTAAAGCATCTGAAAGTAGTCTTATAAATCTATAAAAACTTACGTGCCATCTGAGGCAATGAAGTAGCGAGATTTTTCGAATTTCAAATATCAAATATTTTTTGAGAGAGTAGAAAAGAAGCAAAAAATAGCGGACTTATAAAGTTTCTAGATTAAATGATATAAAAATCTTGAACCACAACGCGTTCGTTCTTCCACCAAGTGATCACTAAAACAGCTCAAAAACTTCTCAATCAATTTTTATTGAAATTGATTGCACAGATTAATGGTCAGACTAAAAAAAATGTCTTGGCGGAAGCCTAATTAACTTAACATAACTAGTAATCTAATAAGCTATAAAAGGTAAAAGGGACATATATCGCAGAAATTCACAATTGGCACTATAGCTAAGCAACACAGAAAGTATTTCTCACAAAACTAATTACTCTTTCCTCTTCTTCACTAAAAGAAGAAGAAAGAATTTTCTTTCCCCGTCACGATAATCTGAAAAATATTACCTGTGACGAGTAATCTCCCGGATGTGGTGCTGAGAACCGTTTCCCCCGTCAGGCGATGTCTCGTCTCACATCTGTATTTCTGCATACCATCATTATGGTCTACCCTCCGGATATGAAGTTCACCAGTTAGAAATATGCTGAATCGGTCACCTGGAGAAAATTAAAACGAAACATTTTTTAAAAAAAATACTTCATTCTATTTTAAAAGGGGATAAATAATTGTTGTCGAAATTTATTATACAAGAAGTTTCAGTAATAGTTCAGGACAAAAAATTAATATTGACGGTATACTTAAGATAGTTTAACTTTCTATGGACCCATGCAACTTTCAGATCCCATTTTAATTTATCGACATTTTACAAAATAATTATTGATTTTTTCATGAGATGGCGCATAAATCTTAACTATATGACGTTGCAAACACAACCAATTCTAGTATTCATGACCATTGCCAGGCTCATCAACCCGAAATAGCAAAATGATTGCTGTGCAAACTGTTGGTAGTAGTATTACGCGAAACCATTTGATCCAATTACCAAACTATGTTTATGATGCATGTACATTTAGGCCTTAAACCAAATGCAAATTGTTTTATGGACTTTCACATATGAGCTATTATACACAGAAGGGCAAATTTTATAGGCCGGTATGACTTGAAAGTCACATAATGATAATAAACGCAATAAAATTGTTTAAACACAAAAAATTGTATTTATTTGTATATATAGGTTTAAAATTTCTGATTTTCTGTTCCCACAATTTTTTTGGACTTAAAACGAAAATTCAGCCCATGGAGGGGTAAATATAACTTTTTGAGGGGAAAGCCTCTCCTAGTGTTTTTTTTTTGTGTGTGTGTGTGTGTGGAATGCAAAATTCACTGGTAATTGATCCTCAGGATGAAGTTTTGGCATATTGATGAGATGAAACATCAAATGATTCCAGATGATTACTGTACTTTATTACATTTTCTTTGCAAAGCAACATCGTATCCAGCAATTCTTCTTCTTTTTTTCATATTTGATATTAATTACTGTATATGGCATACTTGAATTTTCTCATTAAAAATTGCCAATTTATTATAATTTAAATTTATTCTAAATTTTAAATAATCAGTTATTAGTTTAAAAAAACGAAATATTCGTATTTTATCGTTGTTTTTAGAAATGTACCATATTTTGTAATATATGTTTCATTAGTTGATTTATGTCTGATTTGTTATCAATTTATCTGGACTTCACTATACAGGAAAATAACTTTAGAAAAAGAACATAAAAATTTATTGTACGCTCTAAAATTTTTAAGAATTTTTTTCTTCAAAATTAGATTTTTATGAGGGTTAACTTGTTGGTTGGATTGGAATTTTCAGCTTTTTACATAATAAACTATTCCTATTGAAGGTGAAATGTTCCGCAATCTTTGGATTGGCTGGTAGATTAAAACTTTTTACCAAATAAATCTAATTTCCGTTAAAATTTAATCTCTTGTTTAACGTTACAACTTCTGGTCTACTTCCGGAATGGAGGGATTAATACTGGAGATAAAAGCTAAAAGCGGAAATATGAAAACAATTTACTCGAGATGGAATGATTTTTTTTTTATGATTTGGGGTTTTGGACTAGAGACGAAATGTAAAATTTTTCATTATTAATTACTTATTTTTATAATATAACGTTGTTTTATTAATATATTGTAGCCAAAAGAAGGAAAAATATCAGTTCAGGTTGTACTTTCTATGATCCGTACTACAGGCATGAAAAAGGTACTATTGGTGACATCACCTATTAGAATAAATTACCATGAAAATCTTTACAGATATTATTTGGTTCTGTAACACTTTTTGAATGTTTTAAGAGTTCAGAAACACATTTTTACATAAAGTCTTTCAGTTTTAGTAATGATTTATTTAAAAAATTACAAAGAAGATTTTAGCGCTGATTTTGCAATTTTAAACCGAAGTCAGATAACAAGAACGACACTCGCCTTTACATCCACCTTCATGGATTACTTTTCACGTATTCCATGAAGGGGGATTAGATAGAATTATGACGCTATATTTAATGTACAATAAATCTTTTTATATGACGCCTTCCTTGATGGAAGTATGTATTGAACAATCCTTTCTTTCTTTCTGAGATTTTATTTCCAAGTTTCAAGCTTTAAAAATCTTTTTCAAGATTGAAGCCTTTTATTACATTTTATGATTTGCTCTTGATACATTTTGTTTTTATCTATAATTTGTACTAATAATTCTGTAAATTTTATATAATACTTTGATGCTTTTTGATATCAATTTTAATTTAGTCGACTTTGCCGATGAGTTGATCCAGAAGACTGAATTGTTATTGCAAATTACAATTAAATATGTTAACTTGCTTTTAATGTTTTTTCTATACAAAAGGCTTTTAAACTGGTTGTAATGGAATACACTCTTTTAAATGTGTCATAAAACTATACAATTTCTTTATTATCTGTCTGTTTCTTAATGCATCCAATTGAGCCTCATAAAAGAGTCTTTGAAACTGAAAGCACTCTAAAATCTTTTCATTAGTACTTTCCCTTTAAAGTCAAACTTTCTTTGTTAATAAAACGAGATAAAAAGTTATTAATCACGTACCTTATATTAAAATCTACTTACTCTATTAATAAAAGATACACAAATCACATAGATATTATACATATTTCTTATTCTTTTGTTCTAACGATAGAAAAAATAATACTTTACAGATAAATATTTAATGAAACAATGAAAACAGTTTGACTTTCCCTCACAAAAAATGGAATATTGTTGTAAAGTAAACAGATAAATGTCATGGTAATTTATTTCAATGTGGTTGAAAAAAATTTAAGGTATCTAAATTGATAGTATTTACAATATAATTTTTTTGGCGTTTTTAACTTGTCAGGACAAGCGCGGAGATTTTGGTAAACTGCTCCTTCTCTTATAATTATAGTTTCTAAGGAAATAATAAATAAATTACCAATTACTTCCTATACTTTCTTGCGGAGCTTAAAGAAAAAGATTACAAAGCAGGAATCAATGTAAAAATTAACTTTTTGAAAGTAGATTGGGGTTAAATTTACCCCTGTATGTGCTAGCTTTTCGGATCCTTTTAAAGCAATGGCTATATTAATTTGCGAACGTTATCAGAAGATTCAGAGAGACTTCCTGAGAGAACCGATTCTTAATGCATTGATAGAATTGAAAGAAGTGATCACGATATACAATAGGGAAAAAAGCGCAGCTTATGAATAATCTAGAAAATTCAGTGTATATGAGTCTATTCCTACTCCTGAAAACGATAGCAAGTCCTTATATAAAATGCATTCTCTAATAATATTAATTAATTGTCTTGTAATTTAATGTTTGTTTATTAAATTAAAACATATTCGCATGAAAATGTATTCATATTATCTGACAATAGTTTACTTTTATATGAAAAAAGTATTAAGATAAAGGATGAGAGCTGGGATATTTGGATAATTATTATAATGTTAAAAAATTGGTGAATTTGCTGAAGAATTAAACTATGTAAAAATCATTCGGACGCTATGAGTAAAGATGCCAAAATCTCATTTAAATTTTAATTAATTAAAATTATAATTCACACCAGGGTGCATATTCACGTACTTGCGAGTATGTATCTACCTAATGGATAAATAGAATAAACAATCTGGCCTATAGAGAGCGTCCTTCCAGAATCATTTGTTGTTATTCACAGAGAAAAAAATATGAGAAAAACAGATGTTTTATATTAATATAATAGTCGCTAATATATTTTTAGATATATTACAAATGTCATGCGTTTTTTCACATTCTTATTACAATTCTCTTAGGAAAGTTCAAAAATAAAACTTTGTTGTTTGAATTTTTCCAACAAAGAAAGAATGAATATGGAATAAAAATGATGATATTTTCATTTTCATGCATTATGACGAAAAATGAATGATATTTTAGAATTGTTGTCATGAAATGTATTTTCTCTGAGGATTCGAAAATTCAATTTTTAAATTACGGGGAACTCAGATAAATTGTAAAATGCACGTGTTTAGTGAAAAAATGTAACAATAAAGTTGTTTAAAGTGTTTTTGATGTTTCGGAAAATATTCTGAAAAAAAAAGAAACGCAAATGGATATCGAGTTTATTGAGTTACAATTCTATTCAAACATTCAATTTGAAGAAAAATTTAATTGAATTCATGTGTAAACAGTGATGTTTCGAATAAATAAATAAAATGTTGTTCAAAAAATAAATACTTAAGAATTTTTCTTGGCTTTATTATTCAAAATATATTTTTACAACAAAAGCTTATGTGTTTACTTTATTGCATGTTTTTCTTGAATTGATTCATATTTTAATTTATTTCTCAATAAACATGCTTTTTTAAAAAAATTTTCCTGAAAAGAGTTACAGCTAACGTATTTTCCAGCATGTTTTATCAAAATTCCCTATTCCTTTCATTCAGATATTTAAAAAATTAGTTATTTCGGATATTTAAAATTGAAAAAGAAATTATTCTGCCGTTTTTATATTCATAATGTATAATGTTTTAAGGAATTCTTTAACGATTTTCTTTCATAATTTTACTTTAAATTTAGCCGATTGTTTTTATTTTTCAACACTACTTTTTTATTAGAAACATTTTTAATTTTTAAAATAAATTGAATACTGAAGGGTAAATACAGATTTTTATCAATGTACTATGCTTCATTTTTTAAGACTTGTATAAATATTAAAATGACTGAATTAATTTAGTTTGGAACGGATTCTTTAATTATACATTTAATTATACGAACAAAAGGTTTTTAGAATTTAGTTTTTTTATTAAAGGTATTAATATTTTTCTAATTTTAGTTAATTTTTATCCTTAAAAGAATTTTGATGGCATCTTGTGTAATACGTCTATTCAAATTTATAATCTTAAATGTAAATATTTTAGTTAACAAAATCTGATTTTAAAATAATTTTCTACACTTGGCTTCATCTATTGAATATCTAGAAAAGGTTTGTGATATTTTCTTTTAAAAGTTAAGGATATTTATATGGATAAATTTGCATCAGCTTTGTTTAAATATGACAAGATTCAATAAAAAGGATTTTAATATTTTATATTTATTTAAATATAATAAATTATTAACTATTCAAAGAATATAATTTTACAGTTCAATTGATGCCATTTTCATATTTAAAAAGATGCATGCCAAACTGTAGGTCCTCTGCAAATATTGTTTCGGAAAATAAATTCATATTTTTTGACTGGAAATCTTTTAATGTAATATGTATTTATTAAAAACTCGTGATGTGAAATTTGTTATATAATCGAAATGCGCAATTCATTATCAGAAGAAGTTTAATTTCAGCAGAAGCAAAAGCAGATGCAAAGCAGAAGCAAAAGCATCATAAAGTAATAAATTCCATTTCTTTAAATCTAGGTGAAAGAAAAAGATATTTGATAAAATATTAAGGAAAATCTCTACAATTTGTACCTTAAAGAAGTTACAGTCTGAAGTTGTTTTTTTTTAACTTTTTCCTTCATGATAAAATTTTTGTTAACCTAATATTTATAATTGAAATTAAAACTATCATTCTTGTAGAAATTTAACTTTTAAATAAAAATTAGAATGAATCATTAGAAAGTGTTTTTTAAAATATTTTTTTCAAAGAAGTAATTGATTTTAAAAATAAATTATTAATCAATTATTTATAAATTGTTTATTTATCAATTACTTATCTAATCAGAATCAACAGAATCTAATTATTATCTTTGGTAATGAGTGTTACACATTTTTATTTTAATAGGAGGCAACACATCAACATAGTTAACTATTTTGGTCGATTCAACATTTTAATATATAACAAAATTCGGTTGAATAAATTACAATGGCAAATTGTATTTATTCCTCCATGTTCAATAAAATGCTTTCATTAATAAAAAAATAATAATTAAGCGTATTAACTATTATCATCCGTCTTCAGAATATTAACTTTCGAATTTGCATGTATGAATCAACCTTTCATGTAAATTATCCTTATTTTTTTACTAAATAAATTGAAATTTATATTTATTTAACTTTATAAATATTTTCATCATTTTCTAATTTTTGATTAAAATAAAATAAGAAAGCTATATTACCTACACAATAATTATTTTTAAGACAACAGGTTTATATGTTTAAAGCCACACAAAAAATATTATTATGGGCTTAATGTGTATAATTACTGTTCTCCTCTAATTACTTATCACATTTAATATGCAATAGCATAACATAATATTAATTTGATTGTTAAATCATTTAGTTATATTTTTTTAAACAGATGAACAGTTAAAAATCTCTCATTTTATTTCCAATATAAGACATCTAAATAGCCGGTTTCCTGACACAGAGGTAGCGCGTCTTACTAGTGATCTGGGTTTCCCGAGTTCGAGTCCCGATTAAGGCATGGTTGTTCTGTGTACTAACTGTGAGGTGTGTGAACCTGCAAAATGTGCTCAACCTGTAAAAAAAGGCTGTGCAAGCGAATGTGTGTGTGTCATCCTCGTATGAGCTAGAAGTCAGACTTTTGCCCTCGGGTACTCAGGGATCATACCCTCAGAAGCTATTGCACTCCCCTTTCCATTGTAAAGTGGACACATAATCATTATCATCAGATATTTAAATATTCTGAAGATTTATTTTTCCATCTTTTCCCCTTTTGAATAAATTGAGAATTAAAAAAGATGTTTCAATACTTTACAATATAACTTATAAGTGTTTTTAAAATGACAATCATAAAAGACCTTTAATAAGGAAAACTAGAATGAAAAACCGCAGATGAGAGCAAACATAGCTGGTGAAGGATGAAAATTATGAAAACAAACCGTTATGTTGACAGAATAATTAACGTGAATTCTGAAAGCAAATATTAAAGAAACTTTGACTAAATCAAGCAATTATGTTTACTCAAATATTTCACTTTAATTTCTATGTTAAGTTTATCATATTCTTTCCTCACACAGTTCTGTTCTTCAAAAACTAAAAAAGTGTTAGGCATTTTTAAAATAAGCAAATTCCTTTTAAAATGCACTTTATAGGGTCAGATGTAAATAAAATTATTTTTTGTTACGTAGAATAAACAAAGAAAAAATACTAAGAAAAGAACTGAAAAACTTATCTTAAATATAGATTATTTTAAATTGAATAAATTAATTTTGAAACGGAGGGTAAATAATATCCTAAAATTATTCTATCAACATGAATTCTACAGGGTGTCAAAAAGTTCCCGTACTGATGATTTGTGAATTAATTTTACAAAAACAATAGGTTTAAAAAGAATTATTTTTATGCCAATGATAAAAAGGACTTTTAAAATAATTAAGGAAAAAAATACTGAACTTACATTTATAATAAATATTCAAAATTTCCATCCCTTTCTTGGAGACAAAGCTGAACTCATTTGCGCATGATTTTCGCGTTTTAACATGCTAGGAGTGATTTCTTGTATCCTTTGGGTAATTGAGATTTTCAAATCTTCTATTGTTTGAGGGTCACCTTCATAAACTTTGTCCTTTAAATATCCCCACAGAAAAAAGTCTGGGATGGACAGATCAGGGGACCGAGGTGGCCAAAGACTTTTTGTGATAAGTCAATTGTCGAAAAAAGCTTCAAGCATGTCCATGGTTTCATTAATCGTATGGCAAAATTTAATATACTTGAAAAAAATCATGGAAAATGATTTTTTAACTTTGGAGTACGGGAACTTCTTGGACACCCGGTATAATGGAAACAGTGAAGCAGTTAATTCAGTTTTTTCCATCAATAGATTCGTTATTTAATCATTAGATAATGATTAATTCAATTCAAAAGAACACGAAATTTTCCATTCTTGCTCCATGAATATTCTTTCGTTAGGTCATAGCAAAAGAAGTGAAAGAAAAAATAAAACTGTAGAAAGCAAAAAGAGTTTAACACAAAAAAGTATCGAGTAGAGAGTAAAATTTTATTTTTTGGAAATATAAAATCAGGAAAAAGGTCATATAATCAATACCAGTTTCGGAAAACTCCTGGTCCTTTTTCTGTTCCAAGTGCAAAAAAATATTTTATCAAAAGCATAAAAAAATCAGGAATTGCATTTTTAATTAATGTATTAGAAACAAATTAAAATTTAATTATTTTCATAACTTTAATTTATGGAAGAGATATGAGGAATTGTGGATGAATATTTAGATGAAATTATCTCCAACATTGTCGAAATTCTTTTTATATGAAAAATAAGGAAATATGGATCGATAATGTTTATCTCTTTCTATTAATGAAAAGAAGATGTTCAGAAATGAATTTTATTAAATTTACGAGTATTTAACGAATAAAATATAATATATTTTATGTAAGAATTAATTTTTTGTGTGATCTTTAATGCTCTCTCTTCAATTCTACGCACGTTCATTTTTTTTCTTCGTAGAATATTACCTCAGCCATAAAACGTTCACGGTATAGAATAATTTTTTAAAGAAAAAGTCCGTAAGGATTAAAGGATAGAATAAAAATGTAAAATTTGAAAAATTAACTATTTAGACAGTTAAAGAAAAGTTACAGAACAAGACTCTCCATTAAATTCCTATAACGTATAAAAACTACATCATTAAAATATGGAAGTCATAAGATAGATTGCATTAAATTTTAAAGCAATTAAAAATTGGTTTCATTATTTATAACTTCTGTATATTTATTTCATCTTAATGCATAAAAGAATATATAAATATCAATGTTAGCAAAAGTTTTAAAAAATTGTAACATTTATATAAATAAATATAATTAATGTAATTTATTTGACATCCGTTTCTAGTTTTAAAAATTTCTAATCATCACAGTGAACTAAATATTTTACTGAAGCATGAATTGTTTATTTATTGTTAGATCTGAAATGCATGTAAATGAATGTATTTCATTTATTTTAGAACTCATTATTTAATAAATAATTTTTAGTGTAATATTCAATTCTGTTAGTTATAAAAAGGATGTTTATTAGTATTTTGGCGGATTTTCCCCCTTTTAGTATCATAACTTTTGAACAGAAATTGGTTTCTTTAAAATTTTATAAACATAATATTTTTGCTGCTTGTATCATGCATGCCTGGAAAGCATTTAATTAACATAACAAATAATTAAATTAAAGAAATTCTAAAACTTTTGTTTTCTTTGGTAAATATAAAAATATGAAATATATAGTACAAAACAGGCACTTTTTTCTCTTTTTCATATTTTAGATTTTGCAATGCAAAGGGAAATTTTTATACTGATTGATTCTTAATTAAGTTTGAGCATTTTTATGAGGGCCTTTATGTAAGTATTATTCATGTTTCTTTTGTTATGTATAATTTTGTTAATTTTTCGCCAGAGTATGTCTGATAATTCTTATGTAGTCAAACGTATTTCCAAAGTACAAAAAAATGTAGATAATTACTAAACAAACTATATTATGTATCTATTACATACAAAAGATTAGCTAATTGTATTTTGACAATTAACTTTGAAAAACTGATTAAAGGTTCATACAAAAAGTAATGCTTTTTCTTTTTATTTTTTATGATAAAAAATTGCACTGTTTATTTAGAATCTGGTTTTTTTTTCTTAAATGTTATTTTATAACCAAAAATTGATTATCATAACATATTTAGTATCTATTTAATATATGCTAATGAGACTATTATTTCTGAAATATTTTTTATTTCTTAATTTGTAGCACATTTTTTTTTGTTTCCTTTTGAAAACAAACCGTCAATTGTAATTATGCAAATGCAATCTTACATAACTAAAATATTTCATGCATTACTACATATTTGAGAAAAAAAATATAACTGAAACTCCATAATACCTAGTTGCTACTGAGAAATAAAACCGAATAACAAAAATAATGGGAAGTTTAAATTTAACTATATTAGATTTAATAAATTCGATTTGCGAATCAAGAGCTCTGAACATATTTCTTGAAATATTGGAACCTTTGTTCGTAAAAATTCTTAGCCAAATTAATTCATTTTTTTGTTTCATTTTCAAACTTTTTCTAAATGTTGTTCTCGTGCTCCACTTCGCAATAAATAGGGGTGCAGAAGCTTCTCAGGGAATGGACCCTTGAACATGAGAAAGTATAAGTCTGACTTTTAGCTCATACGCGTCACAAACCCTTTTAACGGAGCGGACTTCATTCATGCCTTTTATTCATTCATCCACAGATCGTAATATAAGTCTGTAACAAAGAATTATCACCTCTGAACCAGTACCCCTAATGGTATTACTCTCGACATAAGTGACTTCATAACCACGACAGATTTAAGGTGCGCCAGCCACCACACACACGGGAGGTCTCCGGTAGACGGGTCTAAGGGATGCGAATCCAACGCTTTACCAACCAGGCTATTCTGACTCAAGCTTTTCTAATATTAATGATAATTAAAACAATAGGAAGAAATAATATGTATTTCGTAAACCAATACTCATTCCTGACATAGAGATAGAGCATCTACCTCGTGATCTGGGCGTTCCGGGTTCGATTCCCGAGTAGGACATGGTTGCTCTGTGTTATATCTATGAGGCGTGTGGATGTACTTCCTAGTACAAAGGGGCTGTGCAAGCAAATGTGATGAGTGTGTAGCTGAAGTCGTACTCTTAGCCCTAGTTGGCGCTACTTCAAACAAGAGAAGCTAATTTCGGCTTAAATTCGCTGATACAACTGCGGGCTTGTTCATGGCAATTATTATTAGTAATAACAGCAACAACCAATACTCATTTCTTCTACAACAATATAATGTATAACTATCGATTTAAATGTTTCCTCACACCTAATTCCCTTATTAGTTTAATTTTTTTAATAATGAAGAAACAATTAAAATTTGCCAAAAATCAAATGTTTGAAATTTTATTCCAAACACTTATTTATAAAATTGACAAATAAGTACGACGATTTGCAATTCTAATTTGATATAAAATAATTAAAAATAATTTGTAAATTAGGAGTTAACTATTATAATATTACGATTTAATATTAATTAAATTATTTAAATTGGGTCTTTTTTAATCAAAATGTATTTATAATGCTTAGACTGGAAAACTGATTGATTAAATACAAAAATATACTAGTAATAAACATTTAATTCAACACAATTACTCTATATTATGAATAATTTCAGTAATATTAAAAGCTTAACAAATAAAATTTGTAAAACTGAATAATATAAGAAGGAAATTATCTCTGTACTATAATTACTCTTATTTCATCCATGCATCTTTATAAAATTCAATTCATAAGTAAATGTTGGAAGTATGGCTTTTACAAATAAACTTGAGGCATTTCTTGCGTTTAAAGGATCACTTTAGTCGTTTGTTGAGCTAAATTATGAAAACCCTGCTTACACTGCTTTGATTCATTTTTAAAATGAAATAGTGGTTGAGGTCTTTAATAAAGTGATGGGTTTAAACTTGATGAGCAACATTGTAAGGTATAATCTAAAGTACATCCCCTGTCCATTTCATTTCGCTTCAATTTATGAAGGAAAATATAAGTATAATGATTATTCAGTACCGGATCTAGACTTGATTAGCTAGACTTCAAAAAGGTCCTAAGCAACTTAGGATATAAGGTTCTTTGTGTGTTTAATTAAAATGGTACATTTAGAATGTATAACACTTTATGACTCAGGCAACTTTTGTCGGGGCCTAAAGATAATGGAAGAGGGGATACTTAAATCCGAAAATAAACATTTTTAAAAGCGAATTTAAAAAAAAAACATTCTAGTCTTTGAAAATAATATTACTAATCATTTTAAAACATATACACAATACAATAAAAGTAACACACTGAAAAATAACCAAAAGAGAGCAAAGCGATGATATTTTAATATTCCATGGAGGTAAATAAAAACCGTTTAGGAAACTATGGTTTTAAATCCGACTTTCTATTTTACCGAAACAAGTAACGAAAAAATAGTTTAAAAAAACCAATATTAGATTTTTTTTATATTTTCGTTACTTTTTATTAAATAATTACAATTGCTGTTCTCATTTTCCGATTTACAATGGAAGGAGGGATACAGGAGATTCTAAGGATATGAGCCCCTGAGCACCCGAGGGCTGAAATCTGACTTCGAGCTCATATACGTCACAAACTTTTTTTACGTGACGGATTTCAATCATGCATTTCAATCATTCATCCACGGATTGTAACTTTAAAATATTTCTGCGTTAGACTTTCAAAGTTTTATAATAAATGTAGCCACATGGTTCACAAGAGGCAACGTTTAATCAAGACTACACAAATTACACTGAGAGAACTACACAAATATTCTTCCTCGGAGAGGGTTACAGTAGCGCCACCTCGTGGGCGATATCAATTATTATATCGATATTTAACAAACTTAGATCTGAAAAACAGTGATCATCTCTGACGTATTATCCCCAGAGGTATTACTTTCCTCATAGATAATTTGTGACCACGACAGTTTAATATCCACCACGCATAGAGAGTTTTTGACTGGAAGGTTCGAACTCGCAGCCCAAGGAATTCAAATTCAACGCCCTACCAACCAGGGTATCCCAACCTAACAATTACGATTACTATAAATAATTGATCGAAAATTATATTGGGCAGAAAGTTAGTTTTTAATTAATTAATAAAAAATTAATTGATTAATATTTGAAAAAACACTGTATAAACATACAATGCTATCCACTACAAGTTGAAAAAAATTGTGCTTGTACTTGATTGGATGAACGAAGAAATTTTTATTAATAATTGAAAATTTGAACAAGATATATTTATATATATACACTGAAGTGACAAAAGTCACGGGATAGCAATATCCAAATATACAGATGGCAGTAGTATCGCAGCGAAAAAGTATAAATGCGCAGTTCGTTTTCCAGAGCTTTCAATTTGTGTTCAAGTTATTCATGTGAAGCGGTTTTTCGTGATTTATGGCGGCACGACGAGAATTAACAGACTTTGAACGTGGAATGTTAGTTGGAGCTAGACGCATGGGTCATTCCATTGCGGATATCGTTAGTGAATTCAACATTCCGAGATCCACAGTATCAAGAGTGTGCCGAGAGTATGAAATTCAGGCATCCCATCCCATCATGGACAGCGCAGTGGGCGACCACCTGCACTTAACGACCGAGACCACCGGCTTCTGTGTAGAATGTTCAATGTTAATATACACGCAACACTTCGTCAAATAACTGCAGGAATCAATGTGGGACGTACGAAGGATGTGTCCGATAGAACTGTGCGGTGAAATTTGTCTTCCTTGGGCTATGACAGCAGAAGACCGACTCGAGTGCCTTTACTGACAGCACGGCATCGCCTGCAGCAACTCTCCTGGGCTCGTGAGCATATCGACTGGTCCTTAGACCAGTGGAAAACCGTGGCGTGGTCAGATGAGTCACGATTTCAGTTGTTACGAGCTGATGGTAGAGTTCGAGTGTGGCGCAGAACCCACGAAGCAATGGACCCAAACTATCAGCAAGTCATTGTTGAAGCTGGTGGTGGTTGCATAATGGTGTGGGCTGTTTTTACATGGCATGGACTCGGTCCTCTGGTGCAACTGAACCTATCATTGACTGGAAATGGTTATGTTCAGCTGCTTGCAGATCAATTGCAGCCATTCATGGACTTCACGTACTCACACAACGATGGGGTTTTCATGGATGACAATGTGCTATGTCACCGGGCCAGAACTGTCCGCGATTGGTTTGAAGAACATTCCGGACAATTCCAGCGCATGATCTGTCCAGCTAGATCGCTCGATATGAATCCCATCGAGCATTTATGGGACATCATCGAAAGGTCCATTCGTGCCCAAACTCCTGCACCATCCACACTTTCACAATTATGGACGTCTATACAGACAGCATGGCTCAATATTCCTTCAGAGGACTTCCAACGACTTGTGAACTTCATGACACGTCGAGTTGTTGCACTTCGCTGGGCAAAAGGAGGACCTACACGATATTACCAGTCATACCATGACTTTTGTCACTTCAGTGTATATAGAGAGAGTGAGCTAATAGTAGGAATTGAAAACGGATTACCTGCTAACGCTGTAGGTCGTATCACAAAAGACCCGTCACGTATCCAAGAGGTAACCGTCACATAGTCCTGCACCAGACCCGGAATATGACATTTAAGTACTGCCGTGTTCCCTCGCATCACGAATTCGTCGTAGACATCAACTGCATACGATTGCTGTACCACTAAAATGTTAAGGGGAAAAAATCAAAAATTACAAAGAAGACTTCACAAATACATTAAAAAAATGATCTCCGACAAACATAACAAAAAAATTTGAAGCCAAAATATTGATGCGCAAGAATTTGAATTTTACTAGTAAACATTCTAAAGAATACTTTGTAAAACTAAAAAATTACAATATATTGAATAAAGTAAGAATTAAAATTGAAAAGCTGATTCTTTTAAAGATATTGGATTTCCAGAAATTTCAAAAATAAATAATGATTATGAACCAATATTTATCAATAAATAATGCATGATAAACTTTGAGAAACTTAAAGGATATAAAATAGTTTTTTAAAATATATATTCATAAACTTCACTGAGTAAAATTATAAGGGGTATTAATATTTTCTATTATATAAATTCATTTATTGATGATAGTAGATATATTAAAAAGTGTCAAAAATTCTGTAAACGTTTCAATTTAAAGTCATTTTAAACTGTTATGAGAATTTTATAAATTCTAAAAATATTATTAAGGTTTGTAATTTCTTATAATTTAGCTTCCATGATTCTTTTAACAATATTTACAGAATGATATTTTTAATGGTCGCATGAAATTTAGTTTTTTTAAATGATTGTTTTTACAATAGATTTCATTAATGGGAAAATGCCCTAATTTTACCCATTATTTATAAATTCAATAGGATTGATTTTTTCTCATTATTATGACACTCAATTAACAATTTTCAATTCTTTGAGAGCAAACAATTCGAATCCCTAATTCCTAAAAAAGTCTGCCAGTGATTACAACGTTCAAAAAATCATGTTAAAATTGTTAAAGAATTATGAAAGGAATTTTAATTTAATAACAAAATAAGCATGAGTTTATGATATTAAAACCTAATATTTCACATTTAATAAAAAATGCAAAATATAGAAGAAATTTGAAAAACCATTTATTAAACTTTGTTTTTACAAATGAAATTATAGGATATGTAATGCTTTATTTAAGAAATCATATGATACAGGAACTCACTTTTTAGTATTATAAAAATAATAATAAAAAAGTAATGTTTAAAATTATTGACATAAGTTCACAGGAAATTTCTTTTTCCTCTTGTGTGTGTGTGTGTGTGTGAAATTTACTTACATCATATTGATTATGACAACAAATCGTTATCATATTATCTCTTCTTACTATGGCAAAACGAAAAATGGCATAGATGCAAAAACATCTTAAGACGTGTTATATTCAAGATCTGTTTAGTCTAGTTAGAATAACAACTCTTTTTTAAAACAGCACTTAAGTTATATTATATTCAAGTATATATTGAATATAGAGAGCAATTTTGTAAAATTACGTAAATACATTAAATCTACAATTCTTCGTTCATTTCGGATATTTTAGAATTTTAATCACATTCTGAAAGGATAAAACATTTCAAGAAAGAATTTATTAATCCAAATAATTAAGGAACATCATTTTCCGCTTCGAGTTATTCCTGGAAATACTTGTACCTACTTAGAAGTTTGAAATGATAATTAAAATTCCATTACCTTATCTTACAAATACAAATTATATCATATTGAAATGTAAATATCATGAAGTATGATATATTTATACTTTTAAGCAGAAGAACATTCAAAACATTTTATAATTCCTAAGAAATTCTAGAAATCCATGTCTTTAAATGAATTAGATGTAAGAACTGTTAAGGATTTTGTAATTTAGGAAACGGAAATTAATCTCTTAAAACTGCTTAACGAGTGCAAAATAATTTTTGCTTTGTCTGTTTTGAGGCTATTATTAGGAATGTTACTGCGGAAATTATTTAAATAATTATTTGCTTTCTAATTACTAAGAATATGTATTTGAGATGTAAATAAGAGTTTAATGAGGTTAAAAATCTTAATACTTCTTTCATTTCCTTAACTCTTACCAAAATTTGAGATAATTATAGCATAACAAACATTTGGATCAAAAGTGATATTTAAAATATCATAATACAAAGTCTTTATCACCTCTAAAGATTTAACTCAATTGAAATTTTAAAAAACACATACTTCAAAAAGAGATTTTAAATAGTAACTTTTTCCAAAAAAAGTCAGACTGTTTCAAACAAATTTTAAAATCGGTAGAAAATTCATTTTTCTCATGTGTTGTTTATGTATTTTAAAGAAAGAAAATTTAAATGCCTGCACAAATTATATGGACAAAATGATTTTTTTCTTTTTTTTTAAATTTCGGATTGTTCAGGTCATTAAATGTTTAAATTCAATTTTAGAAGTTCACTTATAATAGCCCTTGTTGATCGGGACAAAGTTGATATGTTAAAGGACTTCTGCATCTATTGAGCTAGAAGAAATTCAATAAAATCTTCATCTTCCGATTCATTCTCAGAAGTAGAATTATCTCCCTCACTTAATCATTTAAATAATCCACGGATAGCTTCTGGCCTATCCCACAAATTTTCTCGGTAAAAACACTTCGATATCCCCAAACATACGCAGAAATACCTTCTTAATACTAACGGGACCTATGGCCATTCGTCTCTCAGACGACTGTTGTTCTGGATTTATTACAAGCAGAAATATTTCGGGGAAAAGGAATGTCCTCATCTGTATTTCCCAATTTCAGATAAAGGTACTGAGTAAAACGATCCATTAACCGTTGTAGGAGAAGAATAGTCAAAGTTATTTCGTAAGCGCTCGTCCAGGAGACGAATGGTTAGCATTCTAGTGTTAATCGATGGTTCAAAGAAAAGGGAATGATTAGTAGTTCAAAAATTTTAACTAGCATCTATTTTGATATGCATTAGGAGTGATGATTATAGATTGACACGCATTTAAGTCTCTTTACATTTTTTGACTTTATTTTTGTTCAATTTCTTTGTAATTGGAAAATAATTCGTATATGTTTCTGATATCTTTCAGCTTAAAATAATTTTAAAAATTTGAATAATCCATTCCTTAAAAGGATCATCAAATAA
Organism: Argiope argentata; assembly: GCA_026289955.1. Lineage (NCBI taxonomy): Eukaryota > Metazoa > Arthropoda > Arachnida > Araneae > Araneidae > Argiope > Argiope argentata. The sequence continues at coordinate 7,185,880 of JAOUZG010005735.1, read as the reverse complement.
TTTGATTGCACGTAGTGATTGATTTTTCATGATTCAAACTGGTAATGTATTATTCATTCAATGTAACATTCATATTCAAAAATATGAAAAATCATGTTTTAAAGATCAAAAATATTATCCTTCCATAGGAAATATATTAGCCATTTCAAAGAATATCAAGAGTCCTCCCCCAAAAAGAATATAAAATGTGTGTGTGTGTGTGTGTTTTCATAAGTTTCAAAGACTTATATCTCTTTTATTACCTAAAAGGTGCAGCATATTTTTTCTAGTATAAATTATAAATAAAAAAAAATCTATCTTTCTTTTAAAAGGTACATGAGTGACAATGGTTAAATAGAGTATTTAAATAAATTTTGTGTTGCTCTTTAACTCTCCTTTCTGTATACTATATGTAACATAATTTTTCCTTTGTATTTGACTTGAAACTGTGAGCCATGGAGATACGGTTTTCGATTTTATTTTTCTGTTTTTACCTCATGTGAACAAGGATTCAAACTTCTCTAAATTTATTCAGTCATGACGCGGCATCTTGTCAAAATGTTTGACACTCAAGGCAGTTCAAACTTTTCCTGCAGCCTTAATTTACATTCGATCAATATTAGCATTCTATTTTTCACTTTGACTCTCATATTTTCCGATATTTCATTTTATTTACTTTTACAGAGACATCGATAAAGTTCCCACCTAATCAAACAACACTCGTTCCTCCTTCTTAACAGAAATGCTTTGAATCCTATGAGTTCATCTTCTTTTTGTCGGTTTTTATATAAAAAAACTTTTGAAATCTTTTAGGTACAGTGGATTTTGAAATAAGCAGAAATGATTGATAACAGGGGAATCTTTTTCCATTATTTCACCATAAAAGTATATATTTATATTGAACTAAAATATTATTATAAACTGTATTATTCAGAAAATAAATATTCGAAAGTCTTTAAGAAAAGAAATTATAATTTAAGATTATTATTAAATACGGTTATTATTATTAATAATAATCTTAATATATATATATAGGTTATTATAATACTATTAAGGTTATTAAGGTTTAAATAAATAGTTAAGGTAATATTTTATAATTTTCGGTTTTTATATAGAAAAATATCTTTGAAATCTTTTAGGTTACAGTGGATTTTGAAATAAACTGAAAGGATTGATGATAAGGGGATCTTTTTTCATTATTTCACCTTAAAAATATATATTTATATTCAACTAAAATGTTATTATAAACTGTAAAATTCCAAAAAAAATATTTGAAAGGCTTTAAAAAAAGAAATTATATTTTAAGACTTTATACTAAATAATATTTTAATTAGATTATATTTTTTGAATGGTACAGACGTCTTAGTTTTATAAAGATTAAATTAAATTGATAATCAAAATTCCAGTTAAATATTAAAAGAAAACAGGGTATGTTTCTAGTTTTTTTTAGATATTTAAAAGTCAGTTTTAGTTCCGAGGCTCATAAAATTCTCATGCAAATTCAGTGCTTGTGCTTAAAATTTTTTCTATAAAACTGATTAAATATCAGTTTTATAGAAAAAACAATTTACAAACAATTTTCAGTTTTATAGAAAAAACAAACAGTTTACAAAATCTTGCACAGTATTTTTCTAAATAATTTTTTCTGCAGTAATAAGAAAAAAATGACAGAAAAAATTAAAAATTAAATCATTTGGAATATTTTGAAATCTTTAGAAATTACATATGTTTTAGTTTAAAAAAAATACACTTCGTTTAAAATTGCTTTGTAAGTATATTTGACTCCTTTATATTTTAATAAACTTCAATAAAAATAAAATTTAATAAAAAAGTTTTTTAAAACTTTAAGTAATTAAATCGCAAGAATGCTCGATAAAGTCCAATGTTCATTTAGGGTTTAAAAAATGTTATGAATAACTCCAAAATTAAATATGTAAAAAAAATCCTAGATTTAAGAATATTTAGAAATTGCATTGTTTTCCGTTTTGATTTTTCACAACGAGCAAATATGCATAGCCTTAACGCTTGCAACTTGCTCTTGTTGTTGACTCTCAGCATTGTTGCCGGAGGTTTTAAATCTGGCCTTCTATTTCCAAGGAAAATCTTAACTATAGCATAGGAAAGGTAATTATATAGGGTACTATATAGTTACCTGTCCTATATGGGACAGGTAACTTTTGCATAATATTTCTGTTGGGAATACAACATATTTATGAAGAGTGAAATGTAAGCTTAAAGAAAGAGGACAAATTAGTTTCTTTCGTCTTACCATGACTTAAAATTACGTAGACCTTACCAAAATAGCTCACGTCAAATCTGGATTTGGGAAGTTAAAGTAATGTATTAAAAAATTATGCATTAGTTTCAGAGAAAACAAAGAAATAGATTATTTATATATGGATGTTTTTTATTCATTAAAAATGCACCATCATCATTAGTATTATATTTCCTTTAAAGCAATTATTTAAGCTCAATAAATAAATCAGTTTTATAATTTGCGAGAGACAATTTGTATAGAACCCCTCTACTTCCTCCAAATAACTGTAACCTCGAGATTACGCTTAATTTATAGACTTTTGTGCGATTATTCATAGTATAATTGAAGAAAAAAGTAGCATAACCTAGTTTGCCATTGTTAAAAATATGTGAAAAACAAAGCAATTATTATTTATTAATTAAGTAAGCCGTAACATTCATTTATCTGTACATATTTATCATATTGGTAATTTAGTAAACATTCATTTATTTAAAAAAAAGGAATGGGGAGAAAACCCGAAATATTTTATTCAATAAACTACTGCTAATTCGGTTTTAATTTCTTAAATACGTAATCACACTGTAATTAAACGACGTTACCGAATCAGAGTTTCTAGAATTTTTTGATAGAAGAGATATTTGGTCGCAATAGGGATTTGTCCCAAAATTATTGCTTAGCAATATTATTATGACAATAATCATTAGAAAGATGGATTAGTAAGATAAAACTAATAAATGTATATAATTAATAAATTTGTGAAGTGTAAAAATGAACTTAGTATGCCAGATAGTACTATTAAAATAGTAAATATCTGTTATGTTTTTTAAAGTCTGAATTAAACAAATTTATTTACATGTAAACATTTGCCTTTATGTCGAAATACAATTGCTCTTAAAAGATTAAAATAAATATGGATTTTATGTATGTTATAAAAAAACATATTATATGTGACAATATAATTTGCTTTTAACAAAAATTGTAAGGAAATCCTTGAATAGAATGAATAAATCATTAGTAAGTGGTTAATTGTAGGCTTAATTTAAAAACTAGGCTTAGCTTCATATAGACATTCAAATTTACAGCATAATTTCAACCACATTTTCAAAAATGATTATTTTCAAAATGATAAGAAACTTTTGAGATAACTTTCTTTCCTAGAAAATATATGAAAAAATAATTATGAAATTAAAGAAAAAATTATTATATTATTCAAACAAAAAACAATGTAAAAATCTAAGACGAAACTAGGTTTTGAAATTCTGCTATACCATTCTAAAAATGAGTATGCAATTTAGAAGAAAAATACATATTTCTTTATAATATTCATCGAGCTGATAATTAATTATCTTATTCTTTTTTCTTGCATTCGATTTATTAATGTAGTTCTATTACGAAATTTTATTTTTGCTACACAATTTAAGTCAAGTAAATGTATGCAAAAAAAAGTTTCTTTTTTCGCCTTTCTTTTTTGTTTTCGTTTTCACGAGTTATAAAACTAATTTTCATTCAATATTTGAGATAGAAATATCTGAATATGAATTAAATTACTCTTATCAACAACTTTGTATATACAAACTCCTTAAAATAATTTATACATGAAGTGGTAAGAATTCAAATATGCATCACTTCCTTTTTAAACTATGTATATAATTTGACTTGTATATGATTTTTTTTCATTTTTAATCAGATATGTGGAGTTAGTTCCAGAGAATTATTAAATATGGAGTTTTAGATAGCATCATTTCGTAATTTCTGGAAAAATCCGGAGTATAAAAGAACTCGCGAAACGCATTTGGATAAGCTGGAATTTTTAAATCAACCTTTATTTACAAACTTCTATCTTCCTTGGATTTCAGCCATTTTCACGAAAATTCAATTTCCGTACTTCGCACTATCGAATTTTCAGATCGAACATTTAATTCAATAGTAAAACGACTTTGAGAACGGATAAGTTCCACGTGACGGAATTCTAGATATAACTGATTCGAAGTCTGAAAGCACATTTCTTTTCAATTTGGAGTAACTCGGACGAAGTCGGAGAGAAACTGTTGCTTTTAAATAACTTCGCATGGTTTCTCAAAGCAAGTTCCATGTACAGAGAGGGGAGTATTTTAATGGGAAATATAAGTCGGAAATTGAAAATTTTCAACTAATTTGGATTTATCCTTGTTACCGAACGTCTTGAAGAGAATATTTTAAGTTAATGGACCACAGGTAGTGAAATGTTCTGTTTGTTACCTTATTTATAAATTTAAAAGAAATGTGTATTTCTATCTGGTATATTTGGAATACATTTACCAACATATAATCTTCATTATAAATGGATGATTTTGTTTAAAAATTATATTTCAAAGAAAGTAAATATTTTGCTATTTTAGCTTAATATGTTTGTTCTAGAGGGCATATTTGTTGCCCAGAAATCTTAAGCGTATTTCATTTTAGGAGGAAATTCTCAGTTCAAATTCATGCTTATGTTTTGGAATAAATTAAATAATTAACTAATAGTATGCTAATGCTAATTTAATGTAAGCATTTTTTTATTCATTTGAAATTTTGTTATTAGCTTATTGTAATTGCTGTAAATTATTTACAATATTTTTCTAGAAAAGAAATGGAATGTTAAACCAAGAATTTAATCAATTAAGTTCTGTGTGACAAGCTTAAATATGCTGTTAAACGTCAAGGTAGTAATCCTAATCTGGTAATTTTATAATTGTCGAATTTTAAAGGAATTTGTGTTTTATTCGATATATACAAAATATTACAAAAGAACTTCATATATACGAAAAGTTTATGTATTAGTTGATATATACAAAATATTTCAAAAGTATTTGATTTATAAGTTGGTATTTATAAAATATCATAATCGAAGTAGATTTATACAAGATGCTCATAGATTAGTTGATATATGCAAATATTACAGAATATACTACGAAAGATCCTGAAGCAAATTTTTCAGATAAACATTGTATAAGATTCGCATATTGAAACCCGTAAACATGAAATATTATAATTGCATCTATTTTACTTTTATATACAATAGCTCACAAAGTTGTAAAAAGTTTCGGAAAAGTTGAATTTTTTAGATTTAGTAGCTCAAAATAGCATTTTTGTTAATTACCTTAAAGTAATAAATTATATTTTAACATAATTTAACTAACATTTCTGTAGAGCAGTTTTTAGGATATGTTTTGGAAACAACAATTATATAT
>JAOUZG010005735.1:7164827-7179075 GCA_026289955.1 Argiope argentata | reverse complement strand
AACATAAGAATAAAAACGCATGCAAAAATTATCATTTATAGCATTTATTACTTCGTTCGGTAATTTTTAGTATTAATTAATGCCTTGGAAAGCTGTTCTATGTTGTACAGGATGCTTTTAGTTCCTCTGCTATTATATGATGATACCATGATTGAATTAGATTTTATTGTTGTCACTTCTGTGGAACAGGTTTCTTTAGCCGGATTCATAGAATTTTAATTGATTTAAATCCTGATTATTTCCAGATTATTATAGTTGCAAAATATGATTGTAAGTAGAAAACGGTTTTTACATATATTGTAGCATGAAAGATGCATATGATGAGTAATTTAAAATGGTGAGTAACTGTTCATTGAATTAAAAAAGGGACATTGAATTTCTTCAAACGTCGAACTTTCATATCTACTTGAACTTCTTATAAAGAGCACTAATATATATTTATTCCCCTTTGTGTTTTTAAAATAATAAATATTAAATAAAAGTTTGAAATATCAAAGAATATTTCATTAATTTTTTCAATTACATCGAAATAAAATATAATATAACAAATAATGAATTTATTTATTAAAAAAAACTTTTTTCGGTCAATTCCTACTAAAGGTCAAAAAAGAATTTATGTTTTTATTTAAGCTACTTTTTATTAAGTAATTATATTTCTTGTTTTCGTGCTCCATTTTGCAACGAAGGAGAGATGCAGTAGATTTTGAGGGTATGGACCCCTAAGCACCCGAAGGTAGAAGTCTGATTTTCAGCTCACACACGTCACGAACACGTCAACACACGTGATTTTCAGCTCACACACGTACCTTTTTTATTGGAAGAACTTCTTTCATTCACCCGCAGATCATAATTTAGATATGGAACAGAGAACGCTCACCTCTGACCCGGTATCTACCCATTGGTATTACTGTTGACATGGAAGAATTTGTGACCCCGACAATTTAAGTATTTACCACATACATACACACACACAGTATTTGGCTGGCGGATTCGAACTCGCAGCTTAATGGATGTAAACCAACGCTCTATCAACCAGGCTATCACATCCTCATAATTACACTTGCTTTAAATAATTGATTAACGTCAATATAATTCACTACAAGTTTAAAGAAATTACTTGAACTTGAATCTATGAATAAAACGTATTTTACTATTTTATATATATATATATATATATAGGGAGATTAAGACCTAATAAAAGGATTTGAAAAAAGGAAGCTATAGAAATTCCGTGTATGTCCAAAATTAATAGAGTAAAAATATTTTTCCATAGACTATATTCATGTTATATTAGTAAATAGATTAGACTATAAAATATAGCATAAATTAAAAAGTATTAGTATGCTTTGAACCATCGCATGCGTGGCATTCAATATTTATTCGTCGATATCTCAACTTAATTACTCTACTGGATCAGAAATCTTCCGGCTGATCAAACTTTCAGTTGCTGAATTTTGATACGTGCGTTGCAAACACTAATTCACCTCAAATCCCGTAATATGTCGAAAACTAACGGAGTTAGGAGTCTCGTTGTTATAAAGCAATCACGCAAAATCAGTGACCCTTCTGCAAGCCATCTGATAAAGAAAGTGATGACATGCTCTCTCATCAACATGTCATTAGTGCGATGTCCTTCACTCAATTTAACAAACGGGGGCGCCGCTTTCAAATGCAGGGAAATCAAATTGTTTCAAACGCACTGAATTTCTGTGGATTTTCTGACAAGAGCTTTCGTGTAACGAAGCAGTTACATATTTCATGATAGTTAACGTAATATGGAAGGTGATTTCACTGAAACTGAAAGGTAAATACTAATATAATTAATTATCATTCAATTCAGTGCATCAGTATCTTCTGTCATTTATATAAATAAATTATCACGAGAAATGGAACATATTTTTTCATTGAAACATTAATATAAAAAGTTTTTCGTCTTTCTATTATCACAACATAAAATGTACAATTTTAAAACATATTCTTTTCGTTAAATCATTAATGAGAATAATTCCTCATCTTTCTACTATCATAAATGTACATTTAAAAAAAATTATAACGTAATTTTTATATTTTTTCAGCCATATCTTTTTTAGTAATAAGTTGTTTATTAATATTAAAGATAAGTGTGTGTGTGGCGTGTTGGTATTGTACAGGAGAAGCTATTTGACGTAGAAATATCACTTTTTGCAAACAAATACTTTGGGAAAGACAAAAATATAAATCTGAATATTTTTTTCTAAACTATCAAAATTTATTTAATTAAAAATTAATTACATTTTTATCATTAGTCACATATTTTCAGAGTTTATTATTACAAAAAATGAACTTTATTTTACACCATTTTAAAAGGAAAATTAATTTTTTTCTATTAAAATATTTTAGTTAGCGTTAGAATTTTTTCGAAGTTTTGGGAAATTGAAATATATATATATTTCTTTTGCTTGATTTTTAACAATATCTTTCACTGCTACTATGAGATTTAAATTGATTTAATTGTTTCATGAAATACTTAAGTACGTAATTTTCTTCTATTCCTGAATATTAAGGAAATAAGATGATGGAAATTTTCTTAAAAATTAACATGATGCATCGAAAAATCAAATTACATTACCAACGTAAATCACCCAGGCTCCTAGGTTTTAAATGACTATATATCATGGAAATCGAATGCATTCATGCAACTTATAAAGATATTATAAAAATATAACTTAATGTGTTTTAAAATCTAATGATGAAAAAGAAACTATGAGAAATAATCGTTAATAATACGCATGTGAGTTTTTTTAATTATATTTCAAACTGGCCATCAAAAAGGGCTAAAATGCAATAAAAGCAAAGAGAAATGATATGGAATCTTATTTTCCATCTTTAATAGTACGAATTATAATTTTTTAAGATCTCAGGAATCTTTTTTTAACTTACAGGCAAAAGAAGTGTAGATAAGTTTTAACTATTAAATTATAAAAAGGAGACTATCATTTTTGATTCTGAATGGCCAATGCATTTTTCTTAACAGAGTAAAATTATTTAAAACTAATTTCTTTTCTTTTCTTATAATTTTGTTTTTATTTTTCTTACAAATAAGGCAAGAAACAGCAATATTTTATTCCCGAAGTAAGAAATTATTCTAATAAAAATATTGTTTAAAAAAGTTTTTTTATTGAAAATTAGTTTTAAATAATAAATTTTCCATTAGGAATATAAATTAATGCAATAGCTTTAATACGTATTTTATATTATGTACATTACTAATTCCATTACTTTTCTGCATTTTGGATCATGGATAGAAACTCTTTTTTTACTATTAAGAAATAAAAGTTATTTAAAAAACATCTGCATCTTTCTGCGAATTAAATAAATAGTTTTTAAAGAAGTTTTCTTTAATAAAATATTCATCGGTTTTCTGCTTTTAAAATTTCACAACTAATATAAAAACTTCTGATTACATGTTTCCAATTCTATAGAGTTTACATTTCATTGAATTCAGTACGTTTTATCTACATAGATTTTAAACTATTTGGGACAAAATAAAGAAAACAAACGAGCTATGGAACTAATAAAAAACTATGAGCAAATTTCGTATTTTTTTTTTAAGTTTGAAGATATTTTTTCATAAGCAAGTTGTCTAATATATTCTGAGAGTTACATTAGAAATATTTCAATCTAGAATTTGATGCGCTAAAACACTGCTTATAAAATAAATTATTTATAAAGGAATTTAATAACTTCTAATTCTAAAAATAATTCTAATAATTGGTCTCTTAAACTAAGAGGCTTTTTAACCTTTTTTAAATATTAAATATGCAAAGAATTAAAAAAAAACGTTTAATTTGGCAAAAAAGTCAAGTTAGAAATTTTACAGATCTTTATGTTTCAATTCTATTGAAATAAGTAAAAAAATGTAGCGATATGATATCCTAAAACGCAGAATTTAAATTAGGTTTTGATGCATTTGAAAAACTTTTCGACGAAGTAAAATGTTTCTCGGAAGCTAACATAGCTGAAATATTATATCAGGAATGATTTAAAAGATTGGTTGTTTTTATTTAGAAAAATTTTATTTCCTTCTATAACAAATATTCAAAGCAAAAAAACTCATTTACAGGAATAAAATGTATTAGAATTCTTTAAAGTATTCCATTTATATCATTTAAAAAGATAAAAATAGCTTGCTAAATTTTTAATTTTGGATTTATTTGATTCAAAAACGGCGTTTTAGCAATTTCGTCATTCGCGCCGACTAGAAAATTCTTTGACATATATAAATAAAAATTTTCATACGTTTTTAAAACTAAAACTGCTGTTCTATATGGAATTTTGACGGAATTTTTCAAAGAGAAATGTATAAACTCGGGTTGTATATATCAATTAGACAATTCAAAAACATTGGGCTTAATATATGAAATTTTGCAAAAAAATTTATTCGATTTTCTTTTTATTGATTTTGATCCAATTTAGGAATTGATTCACTGTCTATCTTTTTGACATATACACCAGGAGGAGGGGACCAAAAACATATACACCAGGATGACATATACACCAGGAGGAGGGGACCAGGAGGAGGGGACAAAAGCACCCTAGAGAGTACACTAATAGGTGTCATTAGATACCCCCAATCAATGATTGGACGTACTTCCTAGGGGATGGGTTGTATGGTGGCCGGTGATGGTCCTTAAGACTCAACCAGAGTTCTGACCAGTGTTGATGTTGCGTCGATTCGGTCATTCAACATTATGGTTTAAATCCATGTGCTTTTGTGGCGGATCGGAGAATCTGTATGAATCGGCATGAATATCTTTTTGCTTATTTGTATGAATGCAAACCTGATAAATTCCAAACCACAACTAACTACGGTTGATCTATAGAGAACATCACCTCCTTGGCGCACTTTTCAAAATCGCCAACTCAAAGCGCTCTTGCATCTTATTTCCCGGAGGAAGGTATTTTCCAACGTCAACATTGGGTAGCCATATTTGGCGCTAAATATTCTTGGCGAAAAGGGGATGATGCTCTCTCCTGTCTCATCCCAACTACTATTAGAGCTTCAAGAGTCGTATCTACTTCTTACATCATTTATTTAATTTGGTAACATTCCAGCTAAAAAGATTGTTTGAGAAGGCTCTATTTTATTTTTTAATATTTTTTTAATGAAAAATAAGACTAAGAAATAACGATAAGCTATTTGAAATTACAATTAAAAGGATGAATTTGGTTTTGTCAACATACGAGTTTTGAAAAATACGACAGAAGAAAAAATTATTACCGTAGCAACATTTCACATTATTTTCTAATACGTGTACTGTCACAATATGGGATAGAGAAACGCAAATACAAAATTCTCATTTGCGATATTTTGTTCAAACTATTAAATGAAAAAAAAAAGAAAAATTGAGAAATAAAAGTACATATACATTTAAATGGACAAACTGGAGATTTAATCAACTATAGTATAAAATAAATAATAAATTCTGTCTATGCGTCTTGCTTGAAACTATAAATATTTTGTCAAACTAAAATAATATCATATTTTTCATAAAAGTCGTTTATAAATTTCGAAGATTGATCAAGTTTACAATATTTATATTCAGTTCTTCATAGAAGTGCATAAAAATCTGGAATGGAAAAGAAATTACTGTCTATCTGCTAGTGAATTAATACACTAGCAAATAGCCCAAGAATAAAAACACTAGAAAAATACACCAATTCTATTTTTAGTAATACACTATAAACGTACACCAAATAAAAAAGTTGCTTAATAGATTTAATGGAATATGAATTTAAAATAGCTTTACAACTACAAAAAATGGCATCGAGGTCTCCGTTATTTTAGAAAGTAATTTTTTGAACATTACTTATATTCTCCAAATATTTATTTTTGATATTGTTCATACAATTACGTTTTTAGGTAGCGTTTTCGGATTGAATGGACTTCACCTGAGGAAAGCACAAACAAATTTATTTACAGATATTTACAAGATGACTTGAGAAAGGGAAACTTCAGATAAAAAAATAATCCAGCAGTCAACAGTCACTTACAGCGTAAATGCAAGCCTTACGCACAATAAACACAGATTGAAAAACATATATATTAACAGATATTACAGCAAACAGTAAATAGCAGCGAGCTCAATTATACAACGTTAACAGCGAACGTAAACACAGCTCAGGAAGCGAGGGAAGTAATCAGCTCGCTAAAACGACTCGCTTCTCTTCCAACAGGAAACTCACTGCCAGATTGCGGCAACCCGTCCCTTATATAGCCGAGCGAGCGAGCACGTGGAAACACGGGGAGCTTCAAGAATGGTCTATCGACTACCAGACTATTCCTTTCACCAAATCAACTCGGCTGGCGCCAAGCTCTTTGTCAAAAGTCTCCAATCGCTCTCCTTCCGCGCACCTCCGCGGCTTTCGCCCGCTTGTAACAATACTTATGTTGTTAATGTTCTTAATAATTATTACTACTCGCTGTTCTCATTATATTCTTATATTGTTCACACTTATGTTGTTGTTGTCACTAATGGCACTTCCATGGAAAAGTGCAATGATATCAACGATGTTAAATCGAAGGAATGTCTTGTTTTTAGAGAAGCACCAACTAGGGCCAAGAGTATGACTTAGCTACAAACTCATCGCATTTGCTTGCATAGCCCCTTTTTACAGGGGGGGCACAGTCACGCATCTCACAGATATTACACAGAAGAGCAACCATGGTCTAACCGGGAATCAAAACCGGGACACCAAAATCACAAGGAAGACATGCTACCTCTGTACCAGGACGCCGGCTTTCCTACTTATTATGTAGAGTACGACAAATACAGTTGCTATTGCTATATTTCGATTATCGTGCCATTGCAAATTTATATTTCGATAATCATGTAATTGTTTTATTTATGAAAATGTATTATTATTAATTACTAATTATTAGTTTTTAGTCATTATTGTTTAAGAACTTATCATAAATTTATTACTTTTAAACATTAAAATTATTAAAAATAACTTGCCGTGTCCCTTCCGATTTTTATTGTCTTTCAATTGTATATTTAAAAATGCCTTGTTTCCTCATGCTTATTCCACATTTTAAATTTTGAAAAAGGTTTATGGGCACTATCTGTATTGATGACACAATAAATGCAGTTCGTCAGAAAATTTGGATTAACTAAGTCGCTGAAAAACGAAAAAGATTAAAATTACAAAAAATATTCACTTCATTATAAGACGAAGGTAGATAAAAAAAACAATAAGCCGTGAGATTTTGTTGAAACATTCTAGAAAGTCAAAGTTAAATATTCAAAATGGTTCATTCAAAAATCACAAAGAGGAGTTTGTAACTGAATTTAGCCAATAACCAATTTGCTTGAAATAATACTAAGTGCTTTAATTGGAAAATACTTTAGCTATAAAACAAAGTTTGCATTAACTAAAACGAATCGTTATTACTTTCACGATTCTAAAAATTGAGTTAAAGATTGCATTATTTACACCCAAATTGATACTGCAGCCTTTTTAAGTTTATAAATTGCACGACAAAACAAACTTTAATTAACTTACTTAACCTCTGTACCTTACTCGAAGAGATTGCAGATATTTTTTATAGAAATATCTTTGATATAAAATGCCAATAAACACAATGCATCTTTAATTTTAAATCAAATCCCCCTTTTTTATTGCTTTTGGATTCTCTTGATACGGAATCTCATCATCGTCCGTGTTAGCATTAGCTTTACTTAACAATATTTCTTTTTCGTTTCAGAGGGAATCCTTTTATGTAATTGCATGGTGACAGTCATGAATACATTTTTAAATGAAAGAACATGAATACTTTTATGAGCGTAGAAACATTCTGCATAAAGAACTGTAATCATTTCAGAATACTTAAGTACATTTACGTTGATTGCCTATCATCTACGTGTGTGAAAAGAAACAGCTGTAGTTGACAACTTAAAATTTCCTCCGCCAAACTCAATTTTTTTTCTTCTTTTCAACGTTCTCGTTTCTTTTAGTTTTGACAAGTCATAAATGGGGAGGCAATTGAAATGACTTAACTCGATGCTATTGAGGAAAGTAAATCATGTTGCCAAAATGTATATTAAATTATGAATAAAAAATAACAATATTTAATGTAGTTTATTAAAAAACACACATCTAGAACAAACATTAAGTTAATTAAAAAGTAATAAAGCTGTGTAATGTTAATTTTCAAAGATGAAAGAACAATTGTTTCGGGTTTAAATGATTTTAATTATCTCAAGGGATGCTTTGCATATTAATTATGAGAGAATCTTTCTTTTCTATTAGGAAGATGGGGAAATTTATTCATTATTTACAGAAAAGAAATCACAGTTTCACATATGTATAATTTCTTTTTCTATGAGATAATTAAAACTGAAGAAAGAAATTATATTTAATTCATCATTATATATTTTTAATTATTAAAATAATATCATGCAGCTGTATCAAAATGAAAATGCTTTATCAGCATTGAATATAGATATTGTCATAATCCCTTTATTTAAATATTCAAATTTTCTGAAATGATTTTATAAATCTAGAGAAAAATAATTAAAATTAAAATTTAAAAGTTGAAAAATATTAATAAAATATCAATTTTAATTGAAATGCGTCATATTTTAACGTAGCCCTTCGAATAAAGATAGTTTTTTTTAAGATTATGAATGTAAATGAATAGTATTTTAATATAAAATAATTGAAGATTTAAATACTAAGCCCTAAATATTTTATTGTGATAACGATTTAGGTTTGATTCTTCTACCTTTACTTTAGATTTGAAATTTACTTTCTTAATATATAGGAATATGAGCCTACATTTAATAGTTTCTAGAAAATTAATTATCATTTAAAAACAAACATTTTATAAAACTGGAAAAAAAATGTCCAGCTTTAAAACTGACATATGCTTTTTTTTTACATTTGAAAGTCTTGTAAAAATGGTTATTTTTTGGATAATGTGGGAAGAAACTTTAAAATTGTAGTTATTTTCAAATAAAAATTTCATTTATGTTGAAAAATGTTGTATAGAGAAAGAAACTACTTCGTAAGAAAAATCTAATCTGAAGTCATAGACCGAGTTTTCTGAATCCCCCGAAATCAAACAGAAAATTCCCAGTGCCAACAACATTGATGACTACTGTGGTTTAGTTCTGTAAAGACTTGACCACGGGCGGGTCAAATGAAATGGTAGCGTATTATATACAGAGGCTTTATTTACAGCTTAACACACAAAAAACACGTTATCTAGGTTAGATACAGGAGTATTTACAAATGATTGTCTGTTCGACAACTAGGCCGGGAACTCACAAACTGTCTCCGTATTCAGCTACTGCCTGTAGCTCCAGAGATCTACGGATTTCTTCCGGTAGATCTTATAACAAAACTTGAGATCACCTGGTATCTCTTCACATCAGCACTCCTCACAGCTCGTCTCGTCCTCCAGATCAGCTTGTCCCAGATCAGCTTCCTTCTCCTCCTCTCTCTTTCTCTCTTTTTTCTCTCCTTCCTATCGGCTTCTTGAACCCCTTTTTAATCGTCGCGAAGCTCCATCTCTCAGGCTGATATTGGCTCGCTGAAGATGCCGGTTGTCCAATCATTCTACTTCCACTCGCGCCACCCTCGTGGGAAGATTTCTGAGACATCCGCTCTTTAGATTACACCTGGATTCTTTCTTTAATGGGTTCCAGGAAACACTAATTTCTTCAATGGTTGTAAACCGCATCTGTTCATTATCGGGCCCAGTGTGGGTCCACAGACGAATTAGTCCCGTCTGGTATTTCGACCCGGTTCACTGCTTTAAGGAGCCGAAAACATGTGAGGTCCCTTATCTGTCCTTCTCGGATTCTAAGAACGGGAGAAACACAATGGGTAACAAAGGCTGAATAGCCTCGCCGCTGGATAGGAGTATCATTCTTCGATCATGTGTCTCTTCCAGCAGGAGACAAGGTGGCGACTTCCTTACAGTTCTAAGGGACATCACCGGTCAAGGCACAGTCCTTCCCTAAGGAAGTAGGCCCCGTCATCAATGAAAGGAGCAGATCCCCACTTTGTCATATACTCATAGAAGTGGCGGTAAATACTCATCATGACAGAAGATTCTCATCATCAGTTATAAGGTGCACTCCCCCAACGGAAAAACCAAAAAATAAATTTCGAATCTCTTAAGTGCAGCAAATTGAACTGATGAGTGTTTTACAATCATTTATCTTAACCATGCACCACTTTGGATGATATTTATAAATAGTATGCTAGTCTCTAAACATTTGAATGCTAAAAAGTAGCTTTTAAATTTACTGTCATTCCACGTTTTATAGAATCACACTTTTTAAAATGTTTTCAGTAAAATTAATGTTTGTATTTAAAGATACAAAACTCAACTTGGGACGGAACCTGTAATTTTGATTTGTGGTTGCTTGGAAACTGTGAAAATAACTGGAAGAGCAAGCTGAATTTCCATACATCATGTCTCAAAACTTTAATACTTTTTTTTCCCGAAAACTGAATGTAATTTAAATACAAGGTGTTTATTTAATTTCTTTGTTTTAAATTTAACAAAGAATGAATCGTTGATAGTTATTATTCTGATAGAACTGTACATATTACCATTGATATTTTCCTGTTTTGTTTTTAAGTATTTCTTATTTTTTTGCATCCTTCTACGTTTTCCTGTGAATTGCTTCTTTAAAACTTGAAATTTAGAATGTTGTTTTTTGATGTTAATCCCGTCTATCACTTTACACAATTATATAAAAAATTTGATGTTGCTTGTATTTGAAATTATTTTCTATTTTCGCCATTTTTTTTCTATTTGCTTTTGGAAAAGGGATGATTAAATATGTACTGAATTGTTTAATATGATTTCTTATGCAAACTTATTATTTCGAAAACATGATCAAATAAAATCATGAATTCAAACATATATAATGTGATTTCAAAACTTCAGTATTTTTTTCCAGAAAAAATAAAGCATGTATTGTATAAGGAATTTACTTAACTTCTTTAAATTTTACTAGAATATGTTATCAATAATAACTATTATTTCTATAATAACTATTATTTCTACGCATTTATTTACATTTTTTTTAATATTTTGTTCATATAAATATATTTTCCTCTGAATTATTTCTTCAATAATTGACATTTAGAGTATTATTTTAACATGCCATTTTGTAGAATGAACTGTCTTTCGTTTCTCAATTTAATCCCATTTATCCATTTTTTTCTATTATAAAATGATGTAATTATGTTTATATATATATTTCTTAAATTTTCCTTATTTTTTTAATTTTTTCTCGCAAACGAAATATTAAATATTTCTGTATTGTTTAACATGACTGTTTACGTTGTGTTCATGTTTTGCATATAAGATGAGGGTATTTGATAAAGTTGATTAATAAAAAACAAATGCTTAAGGTTATGCTAAACAAACGCAAATGCTTTTCAAATGATAATTGATTCTTTGCATTTGAGAGCTTTTGTTGAGTTGTCCATATTGTAAAGCCTACAGAAGAACCAAATTTATTTTAAAAATAAAAAAAATGGCAAACTTGTGGAAATATCAAATAAGCCCAACTAAACGTAATGGATAAAAATCTATATATATATTTTCAAATTGATCTCTTAACACGAATTAAAAAAAGACCACTTCTATCGTTTCGATAGTTTGACTTGTAGCTTATATTTATATTCATGGTATATATAACGATTTATAAATGTTTACAGAAACAACTTGTGTAACATTAGGGATAAATATTTGGATAATGAGTGAAAAAAGGCATTTATAATTTAAAACCTCATCTCTAACAGATTTTATTCTGAAGAGAGCTTTTAAATATATTATTCATGATAAAATTATAAATATTACGTTTTCTTTTATTCATATAATGGAAAAAGTCTCTCAAAGAATATTGTACGTATCTTATTTTAAACGACAGTTGACATTCAAATGTGTATTATTCACTGAATGTGTATTATTTTAAACGACAGTTGACATCTAAATGTTTATTATTTTAAACGGCAGTTGACATTTAGATGCTTATTACTTTTTGATATTGTATTATTTTAAACGATAGCTGACATTTAAATGCTTTTTATTTTTTGATAGTGTATTATTTTAAACGATAGCTGACATTTAAATGCTTATTATTTTTTGATAGTGTATTATTTTAAACGACAGTTGACATTATTTAAATGTGTATATTTACTGTATGTGTATTTTTTTAAACGACAGTTGCCATTATTTAAATGTTCAATATTTACTGGATGATATTTTTTTTAAACGACAGTGATATTTAAATGTGTATTATTTACTGAATGATTATTATTTTTTAATGACAGCTGACATTTAAATGAGTATTATTTACTATATGTGTATTATTTTAAACGACAGTTGACATTATTTTAATGTGTATTATTTACTGTATGTGTATTATTTTAAACAACAATTGACATTATTTAAATGTGTATTATTTACTGTATGTGTATTATTTTAAACGACAATTGGCATTTAAATGTGTATTATTTACTGAATGTGTATTAACAGCATTTGACATTTCAATGCGTATTATTTACTGAATGTGAATTATTTTAAACAACAGTTACCATTATTTAAATGTGTATTATTTACTGAATGTGTATTATTTTAAACAACAGTTACCATTATTTAAATGTGTATTATTTACTGAATGTGTATTATTTTAAACAACTGTTACCATTATTTAAATGTGTATTATTTACTGTATGTGTAATATTTTAAACGACAGTTGCCATTTAAATGAGTATTATTTATTGTATGTGTTTTATTTTAAACGACTTCTTAATCCTTACCAAAGCCTTCTTCCATTGCAATTATATATCAATAAACTGTGCTTTGATTAACATGAAACTGATAAATGCACTTTCGTGTAATAATAATGCAATTAGATTTAATGTGTGTTTATTTGATATCTGCCGTTAAATGCAAATGTAAGCTTCATGTGACAAGTCACCCACAAACTATTTAGCGTCTAAATTTCTCGTTCGATCTGTCATTGAATAGGGTTGATAACCTTGTCTCAATCTGCCGTAACATTGAAGCCCTGAGGACATAATTATGACCATATATATAGAGAGAATAATTAGTGCTACAAAGGATCGTCCAGAAACGCATGAAGTTACGAGCACACTTTTATATATCGACAAACAATTATCAAAACGATCATTTGAAGTTTCCCACGAATAATTTTCTGAAATTCATCTTTATACAATAGTTCACAGACAATCGGCTTCGCTAATGGGAACAAAGGAATTGAGTGCAAACTATTATAACAATGTGATACATAAGGGTCTGGTAGAGGATGTAAGCTTCCATTATATTTTTGTAGATTCCGAAATAATTTATCCAGTCTGGTCGTTATTGGTAGTTTGATGGAAGTAACAACTAAAATCAAATTGGTTAAAAAAAGTTTGTATAGTATAAATAATAAAGCTTACAGACGAAAAAGAAATTTATGATAAAACGATGATCTCAAAAACATTATTTAGATAAATTTAAGAAATTAAAAGTAATTAAAATTTATTTCGCTAAATATTTTTTTGAAGTCATTAAATTTTCTGTGTTCAAATTTTTGCGAACGATCTATTCAAAGGCATTAGAAATCGATTTAGGAAAAAAAACCCGCTACCATTAATGAGCTTTAGTCTCAAGAAATAAGACAATGTTTAAGATAATTAATGGATTACAATTTCATAAAGTGACAAACTATGGTACTAACGTATTAAGCCGTCGGTCATTTTAGCCAAATCC
Organism: Argiope argentata; assembly: GCA_026289955.1. Lineage (NCBI taxonomy): Eukaryota > Metazoa > Arthropoda > Arachnida > Araneae > Araneidae > Argiope > Argiope argentata. The sequence continues at coordinate 7,165,286 of JAOUZG010005735.1, read as the reverse complement.
AAAAGTGGTCGCCAACAGATCGCCTACACGCAAAAATTGGTATGACCAGTATTCAAAAGCATTAAAGAATTTTGACCAGCAAAAGGGGAATTGGGCGTGGTTGGTGGGCCGATGGTCTAATACGTAAGTACCAAACTTTGATGAACAGCTGAACATAAGGAAAACTCAGTAAAACAATTTTAAAAAATATTTATTTTATCATGTTTAATTTTATCTACTGTAAAGATGTTACCAGATAATAAAGTAATGGATTATGTGAGTTAGATATGAAAAAAAGTTCGGAAAAAAAGAAAAAAAATCTGAAGTAAAAAGTGTCATTTGAATATTAGAAAGTAACCTTCACGATAACAACTTTCCCTGAATATAATTATAAATGCTCTATTATACGCGGTTCAGATCATTTATATGTATATAAATGCATCCCAACAACAACAATAACCCTCCCACATCTGTGGAACA
>JAOUZG010005735.1:7138136-7164817 GCA_026289955.1 Argiope argentata | reverse complement strand
ACATCTGTGGAACATTTTCTTTCAGATATATTCCAGATACAGTACGGCTATGCCTATTAACCTTCAGCTCTTGCATAAGTGAAGGAATGTGTATCTGAGACAAAGAAATTTACAGATAAAATTAACAAAAAAATGTTAGATCCAATTAACTTTTGAATGAATATTAGACCTTTAGGAGTCTGATGGAAACAAGATCGAACTTTTAATCACCAATGTAAATACCAGTTGGTGTGCATGTACTTTTTGTAATGATATAGATTTAGAAGTGCAATAAGTTATATTCTGTTTTCATTTTTTATTATATTTTATAACAAATCACATGATTTTAGTAGTCAGAGAAGGATCCTTCTCCCCACCATGTCGCATAGTGCTGTGGTTTCTCATCTCCGTGTCCAGCAGAGCCAGATCAGGCCTATGAACTCGTTCACATTGAGAAAGTGCATTACCAAAAGGGGATCAGGAATCAGGCCCTGCTTGGTAAGCACCAGACAAAATAAAATGTGGCTAGGAGAGGCCTGCGCAGAAGAACATTTAGTGTAGAGTTCAAACTGCTTAACATCTCCTACAAAAGTCATTGATAATAGATGGCCACTAAGGAAACGGGTTAGAGCAGTTTAATCTCGTCTACTACTGGCCGAAACCAGGAAGCCCCCAGGGTACTTACTCTGATACCATGGGTGCACTTCAGAGACTATTCAAATGACCTTACTCGTAGCCTTGTTTTTTGGGGAAAAACCTCCTTATGAGTAATATAAGCGGCAGGCGTAGTGGTCTCGACAACACCAACTAAAGCCAAACTGTCAGCAATTTCATTTTCAGAAATGTCGAAATGAGATGGAATTTGCTGATAATGAATCCAATGAGAAAGGAAAATATGTTTTACGTTCTTAAGTATCTTTGCACTAGTACTGTCCCATACATTATAAAAATCGGCCAAGTGCTGGGCAGCACTTCTGCTGTCCGTAAAGAAAGATGTTTTAGGTTCTTAAGTATCTTTGCATTAGTACTGTCCCATACATTATGTCAATCGGTCAAGTGCTGGACAGCACTTCTACTGTCCGTAAAGAAAGATGTTTGAGGTTCTTAAATATCTTTGCAGTAGTACTGTCCCATACATTATAACAATCGGCCAAGTGCTGGGCAGCACTTCTACTATTCGTAAAGATCCAGATATATTTAAACCACGGTAGCAACATGATAGTTCAAATCTTTTAGAATTGCTATAAGCTCGCTTCGAAATACCGAGCAGAAGTCTGGATTTCTTCTCTGAATTTTAATTTCTGGATCCTGAAATCAAATGATTATGACCAGAACAGTTATTATCAAGTTTATTGCCGTCCGTGTACATATGAACAACGAAGTATAAGCAGCATAGTTTAATTTGCTTCCACAGCATTTCATACGAAGTCATAATATCTTAGTACTAATAGAAGGATCTTTTCCGCTTCGTTTCGCATAGTTTAATTTGCTTTTATTACATTTTATTCTAAGTCGTATTATTTTAGTAATAATAGAAGGATATTTTTAGGTTCGTTTAGCTTAGTTTCATTTACATTTTTAACATTTTATACGAAGTCGTATGCATAGCCCTAGAATTCCAAGGGAGATATTGGAATTCTAATATCTCTTGGATTCTTATATGATATTTTGTTTACATAATATCTTTTATGAAATCGTACAGTTATAAAGAGTTAAAGGTGTTTTTTTTCTATCCATCATATCGTATGGTTTCCGAATGACTATAAGTTTAAGCCTAATTTAAATAAATCTTCGAGTCTCTTTAAATAATTCATTAAGGAGATGGGAAGAATAATTCCTTTATACATGAATTTTTAGGCTACTAAAAGCAAATTTTTAGTTCAAATAAATTTTATAATGAAATTTCTGAACTTAAAATTTTAATATCTAGTTTAAATTCTCAACATTTTGAAAAATTCTTATTTAAAAAATGTGCAACAGATCACTTCAGTTTTATTTTCGGAAACAAGATGCATTCCAAGAAAAAGGAAGATGAAAATTTCAACCGTCGTCACCAGTGATGTTTCCCCAAAGTCCTAGCTAGCCACAAAATTCATCGTAAGAAGTGAACACTAGCAGAAATGCTTGCCAGTAAAATGTGTCTACTTCTGGGGAAAGCAATACAGTTATACCTCTGGGGCTAATAAAGGGATAAATTAAATTTATGCTCTTCAGTACAACTTTGAGGGATCCATAAAATTTCACGACTTTTACGAAACTCCCAATGCGTTCCGAGCCTTATGTTTTAAGGCACTTTCAGCTCAGTTTTAGCAACCTCTGAAATTTAAAATTGAGGGAATATACAGTAATGTTTGTCCTTTTGCTAATTTTTTTCTTCATTAAAATGAATAAATGTGTTTATTTTATAATAATTTTAGCTTCTGTTTTCCTCAGTCATCATCATATTGCAAGAGGATATGTGGCAAGGGTTGGAATTAAGGAAATGCAAAGGTCGTTTACTTGTAACAGATAACACCTTTGCACTATTTCTGAATTTAATTTCAAAATCCTATAAAGGAAATTAAATTTTTGCTTATTTAATACATATTAATCCATGGAAATGCTCATAGATAATTTTTTTGTTTTGTGACTTCGGCAAATAGAAAAACAAAACAAATACGATCTTTACAATACTTTTTAAAAAGTTAAATATCCTATTTTTATGAATTATTTTTCATATCTCATATTTTATTCTTTGACTTTGAGATTTCTAAAAATGCATTTTTTATTTAAAATACAAAATTAAATATTAGCATTTTTGTTTCGAAAATAATGTGGGCCCCCTTATAAAGGATTTTATTTCATTACTTTCATTCTTTAAGATTTAAAATTAAATTTGATTAAATAATTGTAATATAAATTTGTGAAATCTATGTGATATTTCAATAAATTTCGTGATATCTCTTTCGTAGTATCAAGAAAAACTGAATGACTCGCATCATAAAACTACCACTCTAGTGAACCTAAGGTTGAATTTTAATGGAATTTACCGGTCACTGCAAATCTTTTGTTATAGGAAGTATGTCGCATCAGCATTGTGGAAGTATTCAAACCCACATCATTACTTCACCCACTTGGAAAGCGAAAACTAACTGCCATGTCGAAACTTCGCAACTCCCTTTTTGGAATGTCTCGTATGAGTTATGGTAAAAATTTATAAGCAAAAATAATTCTTGATTAGATTTGAACTTCTATTCCTTGATTCTTCTTTTGATTTTCAATATTGTTACGTTTTTAGCGCAACGGGTTCGGAATGAAGGGACTTTACTTGAGGACATCACAAACAAATCTATTTACTGATATTTACAGGATGATTTGAGAAAGTAAAACTTCAGATAAAAACAATCCAGCAGTCAACAGTCACTTACAGCGTAAATGCAAGCCTTTCGAACAATAAAAACACTGCAAAACAGCTATCGTATAGTATAGTAAACAGTAAGTCACAGCGAGCTCAATTATACAACGCTAACAGCAAACTTAAATACAGCTCACTAGTAACAAGCGAGGAAAGTTATCCGCTACTCCAGGGAGACTCTTCTCTTCCGAGAGGAAACTAACTAACTGCCGGAGCTAGGACAATCCATCCCTTATATAGCCGTGGCACTCGTCCGCTTGTAAAAATATGTTGCTAAGCATTATAAAGCAATGCAAATTATTCTAAACGCATTTATGAAGATGAATGAATTTTAATCTAAACCTAAAGTTAAAATAAATAGTATGTCTTATATTTAATAAAAACAAAAGATTTTACTTTAAATTTGGTGAGTTTAGAATACAGAAAACATTTCTTTTAAAATATTGATAACATAATAGAAATTTCCCAATAACGTTTTTGTTAGCAAATACATATTTGGGGAAAATCAGAGACATGATAACTTACTTTAGTTCGAGCTGTTAACGATTTAATTTCATTTTCGATCATATATAAAATTAAAGCAATTACTTTTCATTTCCACATTAATTAAATTTTAAACTATGACTAAACATTTTTGTATTATAAATTATAATAAAAAATATATCTCATATTTTTAACTTTTTTTTATACCATTTTGATTTTTTTAAAATTCTGAATCGCATTGTATAGTTAATTCCATTTTTACATAAATCTTCTTTAAAAAATTCTTTACCAAATTTGTATTTTTATAAATTCTATATCTGACCTTAACTTTAAATGCTGTAGGGCATTATACATGAACAAATCATAGAATAATACCGATGATCGCACTTGATAAAATTGAAGTTTTATAATTCCTAAGCAGAACATCAACCATAGTTTGAAAGTACGCCGTCTCTGAAAGGATGCAAACATTTTATTTTTATTTGCAGAAAAAAGTCACTTGCTCCGAAAGTCGAAGAAAAGAATGCCTAAAGTATCTGTCCAACGTAAGTAGATTTGTAAGATCCGAAAACTCACAAAGCGAATCGAAGGCCGGGAACCTTTATTGAATTTGATGTCACGTCTCCCAGAAAGAGGTCAGATTCCATGATTCCTTGTGACGTTTACGACGGCAGATCCAATGCACAGGCAAGAAAGGTAAAGCAATTTCTCAATGGCCCGGATGCAACCTAAAATAGCAATTTCGGTAAAGATTGAAACTTGATTTGATATATGCTTGTTAGAGAACGGCATTCAGCTTTCGAGTACAGAAATCGAAGGAAAAAAACGGACAATGGTCAGTATTGTTCGGAAAGTGTTTCTATGGAATAGCTTTAAAAATTGTTGCACTTAGAACATTCTTGGCATGACAGAAAATGTCGTCGCTTTCTGTTTTATATTAACATTTTTCTTACTTCGAGTACTTTGTTGTAAAGAATAAGTAATATATATATAAAAAACAATTTTTAAAAATTTATTCCTTCTTAGGTTAACAAAGAAAAATTTTATTTCAGTTACTTTTTATTAAATAATTACAATTAATATAAATACGTACAGACAGAATCACAATATTAAGCGGCAAAATAGAAAGCGAATTTCCTGGCAATTTCCATTCTCCTTTCTATATATGTTGTTCGAACTCGCAGCCCAAGGGATGCGAATCCAACGCTATACAAACCAAACTACCCCGGAATTACAGTAACAATTACTATAAATAATTGATCAAAAAATTACATAAGCGTTGAATTTTCAACGCTAATTGGGGATTCAAAACCAATCGGGACAACGGAAAATGCGTGATTTTTCTACACCAGTTGGGGAACACAACACAGATGAGATACTTCTAATTTTCTGTTTTCTATATTATTTTAATTCATAAGTACTTCAAACTGAATCAGAAAAATCAAGGAATTAACGATGTTTAATTTAAAAGGCGTCAAACATCGTTTAAAATAATCGGCCGGAAACATGTTAAGCCTAACCTCATTAGTATGCTGAAAAAACAAATTTAATTCTTTACCTAATTGGCGACGGAGAAATGAAGAATTTTTGGAAGAAAGTTATTTTTAACTAATTAATAAAAAATTAATGAACCTATATTTGAAAAAACTGTATTAACATCAAATGTCATCCCTTACAAATATAAAATATTTACTTGAACTTGATTGGATGGATAAAAAGTATTTTATTAACAATGAAAAATTTGAACAAGAGTAGTAGGGAGAGTGTGAGTAGTAGGAATTGAAAAATGGGGAAAAATGTTCGAAATATGATGACATATAAGAAGTATGAAAATTATGTAATAGTTAAATTCTAAAAAACGTACAATTTTAATATATTATTTTAAATTTTTAAGAAATTCTTTCAAATGTAGTTAATATCATTAAAGTAAAATTTATAAAATATGAAAATTTAATATTTAATTTTAACGTTACAGAAATTAAATTAAATTGCCATTAAGGTCTTTTTACAATAATAACTATACTATTAACATCTGTAAAATTATAGTTGTGGAAAGTTAATTAAGAATATACAATGCAGAGGGAGTTAAAATATTTCCAAACTTAATTTTGCACATTTTTATTGCAAATAAAATTTCGAATGAGTTATTGTCTATAAATACATGTGTGTGTGTGTGTTTAACTACCAAACCGGAAAAGTTTCTATACAAATATTATATATATCTAAAAAGTATGCAATTATAAATTCAATGTAATATATAGAATTTTTCATGAATCGAAAGTGTCATTTTAGCAATTGAAATGCTTGTTTCGTAGAATTTTTCCGAAAAAAATTCGTTTTTCCATAAAAAAAGTTTCAATTCATTAAAATATTTTTTAAATATATATAACAAATAATTATGATCCATTTGTTACATATATATCATAATATTATTTTTAATTTATAAAAGGCCATGCCTTTCTAAAATTTAATTTTGGTAATTTTTTGAACAGATATACTTCATATTCGTAATAATTGGTATGGGTGATCGAGTTTTTCAATTGGCCAAAATTCAAGAAAGTAGAAAATATGTTCTGATTTTTATTACATTAAAAAACCCACTGTAACCTATACAACTCGTCCGCCATTTTAGATATACATATGTAACTTAATCATTGGCGTTTTTTATGTAGCTTTCAATCATTTACAAATCGTTGTCATGTGCGTATCAGTTTTATAAGAGATACACGTCGATAAATAACATTTACGCTACATTATTCCATTATGCTTTCAAACAAAAATCATTATTAAACCTATGGAAATGATATATTCGTAATTGTCGGAACGTTCTGTGAGTCATTTCAACGAAAAAAAATGATTTGTGAGACTTCAGGATGAAAATTTTATTCTTAAGAGCGGCACACCGTCCAATGGCAGTAAAAAAGAAAGAATTAAAATTAAAAAAAGACGAAAACATTTGAATTGTACTGGATGACACTCAAAAATATCCCTAAAAATTTAAGAATTATTCACCAATTAATATTATAAAGATTGCACGCAATCGGAAAGATCAGAAGAAAACAAACAAGAGTTGATACTGCATGATTTTACTCTCCAGGTACAAAAGAAAGTGCCTTTTCTCATGAAGTTATTACGAGTGATGTAACATGGATTGTGTACCACATTGGGTTGATTCAGTAGAGCCATCAATGTGAGTTGCAAAAACATAAATTGTTACTAAGAAAATGTTGTTATTATTCTGGTGGAAAAAAAGAAGACATTTTCACTTCTACAACTTGGCTAAATTATTACAAGTGAACGTTACTAGGCCCATTTTATTAAATAACGCTATGTTTTGAAGGAAAAATAATTTTTGGGGGAAAAGGAAGGCACAAGATAGTAGTGTTACGTGATAACTCTCACCTACTTACAGCAAAATGAGAAAATAAACTCTTCTTCTTAGACTAGGAAGTCTTCATTATGCAATGTATTCTCCAGACTTGGTTCCCTCTAATTGTCACTGATGAAAATTTAATTCCTTCAGATCGATGTCGTTAGATTTGATGGACCAGATGTCCACATTAATTTGAATTTTGGAAAATGACTCCACAACTATTTTGCTTAGAATTCCTAAAGTCTCTACTGACAAGATTTTCATCATCGACTCGATAAATGTCAAAACACCATCGATAGTGATCACGAATGTTTCAATCATTAATCTTTGAAACAAGTAACCTATAACAAAGTTAAATTTTACTAAGAAGAAGTTGCGTTTACTTTTGTGCATCTTATATAAATTATTCTCCTAGATTAGAATGTTATTTTCCCTATATAAATTATGAAAATTATGAAAATTGTTTATATTATTTAAGGAAAAAAAATACTTTTAAAACAAAAACAGCTAATTCAAACTATAGCCCTATTAACGTAACGTTATCACGTAAACTATTAAACATTATTAAGAAAAATAACACACTAATTTTTATATAATTTTATTTTAAATTATGAAAGCACACTTAATATTCAAAATAATTACTTTTTTTTAATCCTTCCGAGTTTTTATCAAAAATTAAAATTATCGAAATGGTTAAGCAATATATGAAACAACTTTATAACAGTAAACATATTTCAGCTATACCATATTATTATGAGTTATATCAGCGATATAATAAATTATTTTTCACTAGTATGCTAAAAACTTTATTTTTATTGTTAAAATAAATAATATGTGATTAAATAATCCAAAATAGTTATATAATGTCATGGATTAGTTTTCTGATATGAATAATTCCTCTGAATGCAGAGTTTATTTTTATAATTTTTTTTTTAATTTGTCTTCTTTCCTAATACACAAATGGCTTATTTACGTGTTATATCACAGTTATACAACGCCATGGATTAATTTATAAATCATTCCTCTTAGTGCAGAATTTATTTACGTAAAATTATTTAATTAAACTTCTTAATTCATACAAAAATGGCTTATTTACGTGCAATTCTTTAATTTACCTTTCTTTTTAAAACCGAGATTGCTTATTTACGTACACTTTTTAAATATATTTTTCCTAATGAAAACGTTAAGTAAAAGGTTAAAATTTATGAAAAAATATTTAAAAAATTTCTTTTTATAATTCTGTAAAATATTGAGACTAAGAAATGTGTATTAATGGAAGAATATGGAATATATATATATATATATATATAAATATACATACATTGACTCGAAAATAAACCCCACATTTTAAATGAATTTTTGAAGTTATAAAAGAGCTATTATGTAGCTATAAAAATATTGCAATACAAAATGTCTGAAACACTTGTTTCAAAAATAAGATTTCACTTATTTGTACAAGCGAAAAATGTTTCTTTTAAGTAAAAAAGCATATTTAAAAAAATCTAGAAAAAAATTTTACCATTAAAATCTTTTTCTGCTTTTAAAACATGGAATGGATTTCAACTGCAAGTTATTTTTTTCCTCTACCTCAACAGTTTTTTTTTACACAGTAAAGGTTTTCTTCTTATTTTTTACAGACATTTTAAGCATTATAGCTTTTCTATAAATACTTTAATAAAACATTCTAGAAATGCTCTTAAAATGTTTAAAAAGTTTAACTTTTTACTATATTTTTTCTGACTTAAAATATAAGCTTGATTCCTACAGCAAAGCACTTGAAACTTAAAATTCAGATACATACAAATTAGTTTCAATGTATTAGGAATCAAGTCTACTTTAATTAGAATAAATTGTAACTAGTTTATTTAGTTGAATATATTAAAGTTTTGTCAGTAAATTATGTATAGATAATTTAAATACTTATATAATGTTTTTCATTAATGAGCGTTCTAATTCCCACAACATATACATCCTATATTAGCTTTTAAAACATGAATTTTAATTTTAATGAAAACTGCTGAATTGTTTATTTTTTGTATCATTTTTTTCGTAGGCTCAGATATGCAGAACCAGTTAGTTTATAAAGTTATTACAGCAATTTTGAAACTGTTTGTTGGACATGAAATATATATAGCATGCATTTACTTTAGACTTAGTATCAAACTATTTCTTCATAGAATTTCAGAATCTTCATAGTTTAAACTTCATCTTTTAAAACTATATTTGGCATAAAAAAAGCTCTAAAAATGATCAAGACTTTAAATAATTGATATTGATTGCTAAAAGTAAGTTTTAAAGCAACATATATGCTTCAAATTATTTTCTTCTCTGTTTTATATTCCTTAGTTGATGTGTTTTCGATTATTAAGTCAGATTGCGAGAATTCTTCTCTAGATCAGCACGTAATTCTGGAGGGGAAATTTTCTTTGTCTTCTTCAATTATTATAAATCATCATTTTCTCAAGTCATCTTTTAAAGTTTAGGAATATGCACATTGCTCTGAGAATCCCTATTGCGAATTTACAAAATACTACTGACAGTTAGCAAAATGTCATTGACAATTTAATTGCTACTAGCATATAAGCTCTTAACAACCGTAAAGAAAGTTCTTAAACCGTACTAAATTTATAAAAATATTATGGTACTAAAACCATAAATTCTTCTTTCAACACACACACACACACACACACACACACACACACACACACACACACACACACACACACACACACACACACACACACACACACACACACACACACACACACACATATTTATACCCATTATTACAACAAGTATCAAATCTGGGAGTTATTTCTGAAATGAAAAACTATTATGAATTAATGAATAGTTTATAAATGGCTTCTTAATGTCACTCCTTAAATATGTTATAAACATATTAAAAATCCCAAAAATTGTCACAGCTATATATATTTTAACTCATTTTCTAACAACCACGAATATACTCGTGGTTGGCAGAAAATGACCATTACCCATTGCCAGGACGAATATACTCGTGATACTTTCAATATACTATAACCTACAACTTGTCAAACTTGCAAAATTTTTATGGCCTCAAACATAAATATGCAAGCGTAAAAAATTGGAAAAAGCTACAAATAAGTTGTTTTTAGAAAATTTCTATTTTATTTAACCCATTCGCTGCCAAGCATAAATTGTATGAAGTTATTCCCATTGCCAAATACGAGAATACTCGTGTTTAATTTTTATACATGTAAATGATTATTTTTGACAAAATATGTGTATTTATTTTGAAATAATAAAACTTTAATAAATAATGACACTCAAAACAGAAATGGCAATGGGAATAACCTCATACAATTTAGGCTTGGCAGCGGAAGGGTCAAAATGCTTTTTAAATAGTAATATTTTAAAACGCCCTTTGTAAATATCCCCTAAACAAAACAAGTGCTATGCTACAATGATGCTTTAATTAGCCATTTAAAGAAACTTTAAATTTAAATTTCATTTATGATAATAAGTATAAATCCAGTAATTTTTAGGATAAGAAATGCAGAGCAGATACCGAATATAGTTCATTTATAATAGAGAAGTAATTGTGCATTTCAAGAATAGTTCCAATAAAGAAAGTAATACGTCCCCTGCAGGAATAAATGAAACATTGCTTCCCACTTAAGGCGTCTGAAGTTGACTAAAACTCCAATATTATTCCTCTTTTTCCGCTCCACCAATCTTGATGGGCTCCCGAGTTCATCCGAGTAGCACAGCTGCATAAAATGTTTCCTTTTTCTTACAACCGGTCACGATTTCCTACTTTTTTCTTCTTCTCATTTCTTTCCTATCGAATGATTGGATGCATTGAACCGCACATCTTTTCAACAAGTCAATAATTTATTTCATGGTAAAACGTATTATCGATCACTTTTCGATGAAATCAGAAATTCAGATCAGAGCAGAGTTAAAAATTACTTCCAAATATCCATGCTATCCAATAGAAAAAGTATAATGTTTCTATTGCAGAAAATATTAACATTTTGAAATTTTCTCTAAAATTTAGATTCATTGAATTTGAAAACCGAATATTTTTAAAAAATTCCCTTTTATTATGGATTTAATACTTTTAATTTGCATTTGAATCGAAGATGTGTATTGTAGAGTAATGTAAAATTGTTGCAGAGGACTGCTTATTCAGGTTTCTTTTTGTCATATGATCATAGAGCAAATTTAAATATTACTTCCTAGATTCCTTCCTAAATTAGATAGAAATTTTAAAATAAAATCTTAACTTCTTAGAATGTGCTGCAATTATTCACTTTTTACGTTTATTGTTTTGTTAAATTCCTTGGTATCAAAGACTCCCTTCGTACAGAGGATATACAAACACACTACAATAACTAAATTCAATTTCCTGTCTTGGATATCCTACTTGCTTGGTATCAAATACTTTGCCAACATACAGAGAAATTACGAATATTCGACTGTTATTCAATTTAAATTATTAGTTTGAGATTCCTGGTTAATATATATCGAATACTTTGACTTCATACAGAAGAAATACAAATGCACTACAATTAATAAATTTAATGTATTGTCTTGCAGATTTTACTTGCTTGGTATCAAACACTATGTTTTCGTATAAAGGAATTACGAATTCACTGCAGTTATTTATTTTAATTTATTACCTTGCAGATCTTACTTGATTGATATCAAAGACTTCACCCACAGAGAAATTTAGAAGACTAGAAATGATGTTGACGCAGCAAAATCTTCTATCGCCAATCATCTTTTCGATTTGATTCAAGATATAAACGATTTTTTATTGATGTTTTGATCATTAGAGTATGGGTTTAAAGTTAAGGCGACTAAGGACCTTTAAAATCACATTTTGTAGTTTTCACCTTAACAACTTGAAATTTTACAGGCATTAAGAGTAACACTATAGGAGATGACACAAAATTTTAAAGCATTATATTAATTCATTTATGAGTTATGGGGGTTAATATAATATAATATTAGTGATAAATATCGTCAATGAAAAAGGTTCCAGTCGCTCTAAATTTGTCCGAAAGCTCACCAACTTTTGTTATTACTTACTCTAACCCTTTTGGAACAAAAGTTGGGATTAATCTTGAAGTTTGAGAACTAAATATCAAAATTAAGTAATCTAATAACTCAAAACTTCTTAAACTTTTTTTAAAAAAATAAGTAGTTTTGATTTATTACTTTGGTTAATTTTGATATTTTGTACTCAAACTTCAAGATTAATCCCAACTTTTGTTCCAAAAGGGTTAGAGCAAGTATTAATAAAAGTTGGTGAGCTTTCGAACAAATTTGCATCGCCTGGAATATTTTTCGTTAACGTTATTTATCATTAATATTATATTATATTAACCCCCATAGCTCATAAATAAATTAATATAATGCTTTAAAATTTTGTGTCATCTCCTCTAGTGTTGCTCTTAATGCCTGTAAAATTTCAAATTGTTAATATGAAAACTGCAAAAAGTGATTTTATAGGTCCCTGGTCGCCTTAGACAGTATATTGCTGAATTACTTCAAACATTTGGTACTAATGTACATCTAATATGTTATGGCCAGCTGAAGCAAAACTTTCGGGGACCATTAATCTTTCTTTTTTTTCTTATAAGGTGAACAATTAAAGATATGGATGTTTATTCTGTTGAATTCCTGATCATCAGATTATGGTTGAAAATAACTTCAAAGTATCTCCAAAAATAGAACAAAATCATGAAACTTAATAACTCAATCCCTAAATATTGCACAAGAACTTTAAATTGCTCACTGTATTTTTTATGAATTTTAATTTATTCTTTATAAAACAACATACCAGGCCATGATCAGAAGCCGAAATAATAAAACTAAAAATTTGATTTGTTACCACCATAGTAATAAAATTTTACAGTAAGTTACATTATTTGGAGTTTCTTATCCCACTTGTGTAACATATTTATCTAGGTATCGGAATAGAAATAAAAGAAATAGAATCTTTAAATTCCACGCAAAACAATTCCATTGTTCATTTTATTATCTGTAGATTCTCATCCCACTACGCGAAAATGTATTTTCAGGTTCATGAATAGAAATGATAGAAATCGAATCTTTAAAATCTGTGTAACAAAACTCCTTTGTTCGTTTTATTTTTTGCAGATTTTTTTACCCACTTGGAGTAATATAGCAAGTCAAAAATAGCAGCCGGAACGATAAAACAGAAATCGAATCTTTTGATTATGGATAAAAAAAATAACATATCTTATTTCTTTGTTAGGTTTTTATTAAATATTTTATAGGCAGTAAGATAAAAAGTCAAGAGCAGAGGTAAAGAATTATTGATGAAGAATAAGAGATACTTGAAACAGAAACTGAATTTATCTCATATAGATAGAGTTATATTATCTTCCTTCTCTTCTAAAGGCATCTGATCCTTGGATTTATACTGTTTGAAAAAAAATGTAGTTCATCAAACAGTTGACTTAATTGAAATAAAACGGAACATTTATATTTCGTGATTAAGTTAGTTTTCAACTAATTATATTAAAGAGCGTAATATGATTATAGAACTAATAGCATTTTTTCTTTTTTTCATGATATATTATTTTTGTCCTCATCAATAGTCTTCAACAGTTTCTCAATAGTTCTCTTATTGTTCTCTCAACAGATAGTGTTTGGAAAAATAGGTATGTTTTAAACATTTTCTAGCAACTTAATTATGGAATCTAACTTCACAATTTATTTACATTAATTTTTATAATGGATTACAGCAAAAGTTAATGAACTGAGGACTGTTGAATCATAATATTGCTATATCACTTGGAGCTTATTAATAATATTTTATTTTAATATTGTTTTAATTTGTGTTTCGTATTATGTTTTCTTTTTGTTTGTGAATTACTGTTTGTTTCAAACCCATTTTATTGCTTACTTTTAATTTTAATGTTTACCAAAAAAAAATCTGCCCTGGAATCAAAACTTTTTAAATATAGCTATACAATACAGTATACAAAAAAGCTACATGATGGTGTGCAGGCAAACCGGTTGTGTGCCTTCCCCGTGATTTGGGATTCCCAGTTCGGGCACGGTTGCTCTTTTGTGTTCTATCTGTAAGGTGTGTGAATGTGTTCTGGTGTAAAAATGGGTAGTGCAAACGAATATGATGAGTGAGTAGCAAAAGTCGTACTCTTGGCCCTAGGTGGTGCTACTACAAAAACAAGAGACGCTGTTTAGGCTTAAATCACTGAGTATCTCAGCGAGCTTGTCCATGACAAGAACTATTAGAAACAACAGCAACTTCAAAGCTACATACTTTTAGCTACAATATACAACATATCATTTTTTTATTTATTAAGCAGTCTACAAATTCATGCTCCGATATGGCCTGGTTGGTAGAGCATTAGACGCGTATTCCTTAGGTTACGAGTTTGAAACTCCCTGCCAAAAGATTCCCCGAGTGTGTGGCGACTGGCTCTCGTTAAATCTGTTCTCAAAGTCCTCCATATCAAGAGTAACATCACTGGGGTACTGGGTCAGAGGTAATTGTTCTCTGTCCCAGGTCTAAATTACGATCTGAGACGTATGAATGAATTTGCACGAATGTAGTCCACCACATAAAAAGGGTTGTGATGTGTGTAGCTAAGTCATACTCTTGGCCCTAGATGGCGCTACTTGTAAAACAAGAGACGTATTTCTTAGGCTTAAAATCTGCTGATCGTATCAGTAGAGGCCTGTACCATTAGTCAAAAAAAACACAACTAATTTGTATGATATTTTCAACTCTACATTTTGTTATTTAATCTTAACAGTCATCCTTAACGATATAACAGCCCCCTAAATGAAGGCATCTTTTCGTCTTCTCATAATACATGTAATTGAATCAATAAAATACTGCCTACAAGTCAATAAAACCCTGCTAATTACAAATTTTTACTTGCCAATATGCATGAACATAAAAAGTTAGCATGTCATCAATTCAGCAAACATATACAGGAAGAAAAAAAATCGAAATAGTAAACCATCTCTCGTATTAAAAAGTTCCTCTTGATCAGCCGTAACTATCTCTCGGGGAATAATTTATGCAAATTACTCCCTCCTGTAATCGTATTAAACCTTTATTTAGAGTTAAGGCTCAGCAGCGGAAAGTGCGAGTTTCGTCGTTATCTCTATTTAAATTTGATTATCTTGAGATATATATCTGTCGCGGAGCGTAAACTGTAAAATGAACTCCGCCGTTCTAATTATGACGATGTATTATTCAGAGAAACTTTTAAGAGCTTCAAATTAATGTGAGTTCTCGGATGTCATTAGTTGTGTGTCGAAAGTAAAGAGATAAAAAAAGGAGAAAGAAAGTTATGAAAAGAGAAGAAGTGAGACTAAATTGGGCAAACTTTCGGATGTCCTCTTTTGAAGAAATCTCTTATGAGATTTTTTTGGTTACTTCATGTTTATTCATTACTTAATAAATGTTGCTACTTGGAAGAAAGCTGCTAATAGATGTGTTTTGTATCTTTTTTTTATTTCCATTTCTTTTCCGTTTTTTTATTTTATGGACAAGAGAGTTTTAATACGATGTGGATCTCACGTGGATTTTGTTTTATATAATGGTAGCTGACATTATTCCGCATGAATTGATTAGAGAAAAATATTTTTTTGGTGAATGTGAGTTGCTATAAAAATGATTAAAACCGAATTGGATTTTTAAAGCAGTCATTTGTATACATTAATCAATTTCTTTCATTCAAAACAATTTTAAAGTATTTTCGTTTCAAAATTTGAGAGAATTACATTGATATGTGAAAGTCTGAAAGTCTTTCCGTTATTTATTTTTATTTTATGGACAAGACAATTTCATTACGACGTGGACCTCATGTGGATTTTGTTTTATATAATGGTAGCTGACATTATTCCGCATGAATTGATTAGAAAAAAAAAATTGTGAATATGAGTTGCAAAAAAAATAATTAAAATTGAATTGGATTTTTAAAACAGGCATTTGTATACATTAATCAATTTCTTTCATTCAAAAGAATATTAATATATTTTGTTTCTAAATTTGAGAAAATTACCTTGATATGTGCAAGTCTGAATATAAAATACAAAAAAAAATATCTAAAATAAAAATCAGATGAATTATTTTAGCCAGCATTAAAAATATTCTCTTCTTTTCCTTTTATATATTTAATAGTTACACATTTCGATCAAAGTCTTCCATTTTTATTAAAGTTAACAAAGAATGTTTGTAGAATTTTAGGATATGATCATTTGTTAACGATCTCGCACTTTTTGTATATATCAAATGATTGCATTAAACTGGTTGTTAGTACCAGATTGTATATTTTAGATCAATTGCTCGCTAATCGAGATAAGAAAGTAATATGCTAAAATAAACAGATAATTTCAAAGCTAAAATTCCGATTTATGTTCTTAGAATAAATAATGTAAACAATTTCTTAAAAGTCTGTTGAATCGTTAAAAGTTGCTACGTTAATAAAAGTCATTTCCTGAAAAGTAAACAGAAAACGATTAAATTTTCGGAAAGTATTTAAAACGATATTTTTGATTTCATGGCAGCTGCATTTAGTTTGTTGACATTTCCATAAAATAAACATATATATACAGATATATTTATCATGCGGCATTATCAATTACTACACGAAGCGGAATTCGTAAAAATCAATCAGTTTATATCCAAATAAACTGTGGAAAATATTTAAAATTTTTATCAAATTTTTCTTACAAATTATTAGTTATAAATCATAAACAATGTAAGCAACCAAAAAATTATGTAATTTAATTATTACTTAAGCTTAACTTTGGGAAATTAATTTTGAAGGATTATAATAAAAAGGGAAAATTATTTAATTAATTCACTTCTCTTGTAACGACGATTTATTCACAAATTAATTTCATTACTAAATAGAAGAACAAAAATTGAGATTTTATTAATAGCTCTTCCGACTTTAATGTCCGTAAAAATGTATTTATATTAGAATAAATGAAAATAGTTTAGTACTTAAGCAACCATCTTTCTTAAAGGATGATAAATTGCTATTTTATGACAGAATAAATTACGTTTAAATCTTCTGTACAGACATATATTTTACTAGTTAGTCGTAAAGGATTGTACACACTTTTTTTACAAATAAAGAACGAAAATCTTCATAATTACTACATAAGTCACTCTACCTGCAATTCTTTGAATGAGGTTCTAAAAATAATTAAAATTGTTACTATTATTTCAAGATGAGTATCCAGCTCATGATAAATGGATAATTCTTTTAAATATATACATTGTAAATTAAACTATTCATCTTTTCTTTCCTCTAGAAAGTTGCTAGTTCTCTTTGTAACGATGGCATTCATGTGTGATTCAATTATATTTTGCATACATAATTAAGATTTTCTGGAAATTTTAAGAATCTATGCCATAAAACTTTTATCGTTACTACAAAATTAATTATTTTAAGTATACATTTGTTTAGTTAAAATAATAACAAAAAGGAATGATATTATAAATTTGAAATATATTTTCGTGCTCTTGATTAAATTTATGTTTACATACACCACGTATTTTTGTAATTTAAATCAAACAATCATAAAAAAAAAGTTCAAATATTCAGTTTTCAGAATATCGTATATCCAGGATCGAGTATTTCCAGTTTTTCGTAAACATTGTTGTCTACAATTTTTTTCTTCGTATATTTATTCTAATATAAGTCAAATATGTGTTAATAGATCAGATAAATTAAATTTTTTTCAATATATTTATGAAGCAGAATTACAAATAAAAGGTGATATTTAATTGCTTGAATTTAACAGTGAGAAAAGCCAGATTGATTTTTGTTAAATATGAAATTATGTTTTAAAGAATATATGTTCTGACAATTGGACATAAGTAAAATTCAGATTCATTTAAAATCAATTTTTCTCCATTTTAAAATTTGCATCGTTAATGTTATATTTATTTTTCATTTGCACATTTTTTCAAGTTGAAACAAGAAGAAGGAATCGTAGAACTAAATATGAATTTTTGTCATGTTCTTAATTAAATTTATATGTACAGTGTATTTTCGTACTTTGATACAAACATATAAAATATTTTATATTTAGTTTGCAAGATGATATCAGAGAATTATGCATTTGAAATTATTTTTTCCAGTATTTTTTCAAACATTCATGGTTTATAGTTTTTTTTTATTTCGCATATTCATTAATTTATCGGTAAAATTTGTATTATAGGTAAGGTAATCCATTTTGTGTGCAAATGCATTTGAAACAGAATTATAAATAACATATAATTATTGCTTTACTGAACAAAAAATTAAGAAAAAGGATGATCTTTATTAAATATAAAAATTTGTCTAGAAAGTGTTTGTTACTTATGGGACTTGCCATGGACAAATCCCCTGCTGATACAGCAGCAGATTTAAGACGAAAAGAGTGTCCCTTGTTTTTGAAGTAGCGCCAACTAGAGTCTTTGAGTACGACTTTAGCTACACGCTCGCTACATCTGCTTGCACGGCCCCTTTTTACAGAGAGGCACAGTCACACATCTCACTGATAGCACATAGAAAAGCAATCATGCCCGAACCAGGACTCGAACCCTTGGCTTTCAGAACATGAGGAAGACGCGCTACCTCTGTGCCAGAAAGCTGGCGCAAAATTCTCTAGATTCTATTAATGGAATCAAGAAAAAATATCACTCTACTACTTTTGAAATCAATGAAAAAATATCACTCTACTACTACGACACAAAATGTTCTAGATTCTATTAATGGAATCAAGAAAAAAATATATCACTCTACTACTTTTGAAATAAAAACAATTAATATCACTATACTACTACCTTGCCAGAAAGCCGGCACAAAATGCTCTAGATTCTATTAATGGAATCAAGAAAAAAATATTACTCTACAACTTTTGAAATAATATATATATATATATATAACTCTACTACTACCTTGCTAGAAAGGCGGCACAAAATGTTCTAGATTCTATTAATGGAATCAAGAAAAAAAAATATCACTCTACTACAAGCGAAAGATTTTCAATACGTCAACAATGATTAATCATGTATTTACTAGCTTCTTAATTGAAAATGAAAATTTTTGTTCCGTGTAATTGCACAATTAATGATAATGTCATTAATACAACGAATATCTATAACCATGTAATGAAAAAAAAAAAAAATAATATATGTTAGAACTAATTAAAACCTGTTCAGCTTTCTTTACTTAGAAATTAAATGGATCTTCAAGTCTTTGGATTCTAGGGGACAAAGTCTATAGCAAATATAAGTCCCAAGAACTGAAATCAATCAATCAATAGAACTAATTAAATATTGATAGTTCCAAAAAATACATTGACATTTTTTTTAGATATCGGTGTAATATATCGCCATGTTTACTTGATATCAACACACACATCCATGCCACAACTTTCTTTCCAGACACATTGGATAGGAATCGTCCTTTTATTTACGATCTAAATTGAAAAGAGAAAGCTTCTGTTGCGGGGGTAATGGCGTCATAAGAGGCAATCTCCCCCTCTCAGCGGGAGGCCCTTATCTGTATGCGGTGCAGATCAGAACTCGAGATGAGGTCTGTCTCTTGCCATGCATCTCCACATCCGCACCACAATGGAGAGATGTGCCCGGATAAACTCGGCCATCTCCGATAGGGTAATCCGAGGGGTTACGTTTTCTGCGTGAGGAGTTCGATGGGGAAATCGAGTTTTCATTCCACTCGCCTTCATTTCCTTCGCGAAATTTCGGGCTGATCAGGAAGAACGGATACATATCGAGTTTTGGGTCGGAAATTAAATGCTCCAGCGGTCAACCGGAGTGGAAGCAGAAATCGCATGCAAATCAATCTCCTTTTCAGCGAATTATGAAATAATTATTCTCAAAATCGTTCGTTATATGCATTTATGTATATTTATATGATGGATGAATTAGTTGGTTAATTATATTTCGTTTTGTTAAGTAATCTATATTCATGACGTTGATGATACTCTGTGTCGTTCTGAGACTGTTTTCTATGAAGAAAGAAGTCGAGATTGTGAATTACTGAAAAATTTTGTGTTTCAATACTGCATATGGCAGAGCAGATATTCTTAATTTGTGCATTGGATTAAACAAGAATAGAATAGGGCAAATTGATAAATCAACTTCAATAACGAATTAATTATATTATATTCAACCAAATTTACTATCAGTGTTACCCCCCCCTTTTTAATAAAGTTTGATTATCTCAAATTTATGGATAAAGAATGCATATCTCAGAAAGAAAAAGAATCCAACCTCATTATAGTCATCAATGAATTTCTTTTATGACTTCTACAAATATATTCATAACATCAGTCCTTTATATCATATTACATTCTAAAAATATAAGGTAGTAATACGTATAAGATATTAAGACCTACAAAAGCTTGAAACTTTTCAAAAATATATAGAATTGGAAATACAAAAGAGATCATGAATCAAATGAAAGAAAATGGTTTACTTATTCAACCGCTACTCACTAAATTAAATGGATTTACAATCACATAATAAAAACAAAATAATATGGAGAATAGTCTAGAAAGTCACACAACCTATGGTAAATAGGAGGGAATAAGAATATGTAACGTACGTAAACTGCATTCATTATAATAAAATGACTATCTGAATTGTAAACAATTATTAGTTTTCACGATAACTGCCATTCATAATGAGGCATGTCTCATCGCCTGATATGTTTGAAAATTTAGGTCTGATAGAGAGTTATCGGCTCGTATGTTGTCTTAAAATGGGAAATGAGAGAAGATTTGACAAAAGGTATATGTCAAAAAAAGGAAGAGAAACTTACGATTTTATTCCTAATCCAGAAATAAAAAATAAGAAAATACCATCCACTGGTAATCCAAATTATATCAGTACACGAGAGATTCCCTTCATATTTCCAATGATTCGGAAGAATGCAAGAAAATAAATGCTTTTATGGAGGAATCGGCAATGTTTACCACCATTTAAAGCAATGTACAGAAATCTCCGAAAATACAAAACATCTGCAAGTTGAAAATAAGGACTTGAGTTCAGTAATGAAGGTACCAGGTTATCTTAGGGCTCTAAAGAAAAATGTCAAAAATTATCAGGTTTTTTTTTTTGCCGTTTGGAAGTTTGTAGAGAAGGAGGTGGTCAGTATTTGACCATTTTGGATCCAATTATCTCGAAGAGAACATCAGTTTGACAAATTCGATCAATGTAAGGATGGACATTGCCAAAGACCACAGTCGGCCACAACTAATCCTGTCGATATTGCTACGCTCAGTTTTGGCGGGGTGGTCAGTTGCATACAAGTAGAAAATATTGGTTCGTATGGGGTTGCTCTCACATTCCAACTTCTGTTTATTGAGCAACCGGAAGTGAAGAATCTTTATGGATGAAGATTTGAGTGTTCTCAGTCCAGTTATGTATCATGGACTCTTCGAAATTCCTAAGTGGGATTCTTGTAATCCCCCCTTTACATTCTCGCAGATAATCTTAATATTTGAATTGGAACGTGACAAATTATTATTAGTGTTTCTATAAGAAGTTGAAGAGGGAAAAAAATCGTATCAGACCAATTTCATTTTATATTTATACAATCGAAAGGTTGCATTTGTCTCAAGCTATGTAAAAATCAAAACAAGAGCAAGATAATTTTTTCATTATTAATAATGTATTAACAATACTAATTTAATATCTAAGCTGTTGATTCAGATAAATTTACGTTAGTAAAATTTTTTATCGCTTTCTTCAAAATAATTATTAAAGACTGCATCATCAAGTGTTCATATTTTTATACGAAGTATAAAAATTAAAATATTTCAATTTTCATAAAATTTGAAAAATTTGTATTCAATTCATCATTTTAATTCATAGTCAATTAACATTTATTAAATCAAGTCAAACACTAATTTAAAATTATACATCGAGAATTCGTACCAATATATACCCTGACCAATTTCACATTTCTAAAGATATTGGGGGAATTAAAAGTATTCTTGTGCGATTTAAGATGGAAAAGGGACAAAAATATAGAAGTAAATTTAATTTTAATAGACGATATCACAAAAATTATTAATACTTTTACAGAAGTATTTTTAAAGAATCAAAACAAACAAGAATTAAATATAAATATTTGAACTTAAGATAAGCAATATATTACATGAATTTCAAAGAAAATAAATTTTTTTCAAGAATCCCTCATCTTTTTATGTTTTGATTTTTGGATTTTTATATGTTTATTGAAATATTTAGATGCTCATATTTTTAGTGTTTATGGACACATATAATCATTATATTATATTTTCTCATTTTCAGTCTTTAATATTATAAATTTTGAGTTGCTATGAATTTTTACTATCCTCCAACTAAGTCTTGTTTGCATGAGTGCCAGTGTAAGCCCTTGTGCTCACTTTCAGTAACGGTTTTAATGGTAATAAAGAGTGAATTCAAAGACACAAAGATTCGAACAAAGGAGAAATATTACCAATCAGAAAAAAGATAAACAACATTATGAAAAATACTATTATTGTGAATACTATGACGCTAGGGATTTTACGATGATTTAAATGGATATGAAGGGAAAATGTCTGGAACTGAGAAAAGAATGCAGGTATTTATGAAGAGTAGACGGTTTTGTTGATTAAACTAGCTACAACAACATTGTGAGTAAATATAAATTGACAGCGTGAGTAATATTAATTGAGTAAACATAAAATGAGTCGATTTGGATAGTTGGCTTTCAGTCAGTTTCTAGATTAGATCCATTTTTTCCCTTTAATATCCAGTTAAAGCGTACAAGTTAGGGGCTTAGTTTTTAATGTAATAGGATGCATTTTTTTTAAGTCGAATAATTTTATTTTATTACTTATTCCTTGTAGCAGTTGAACATATCTGCCAAACGTTAAAGGATAGATACTTAAAAATATTCGGTACTTACGTATTAGACCGTCGATTTTTATCGCCAAATTAGAAGGCATCCCCAATGAGTTGCTAAATCGCCAATAAAGGTAAAAAATCGCCATTATTTTAAAAATTTCTCAAACCTTAACTGTCGTCCGCTATGTTGTTGGTTTCGTTGGCGTCGACAGTTTATCCCCAAATTTGAATCCGTCGCCAATGAGTTACTAAACTGTTGGCGTCGACGGTCTGATATGCAAGTACCAAATGTCCTACATTATACAGGTTGAGAATGGACTCGATTATTTTTTGAGTTAAAAATTACTTTATTTTCGAGTTGCAATTTGGAAGGGTCAAAGGAGAAATATAATTGATATATTGTATTAAATCTTTCTTTGGAAAATCGTGTATTCTTGTGAAATTCCTTTGATTGCAAAAAAAAATTTCATAGCAGCACCGAATATAATAAAGCAATATTTTCTATGAAAAAATCGTATTTGCAAATCTTTTTAGTCCAATAGACAGTACAAATAACATATAAATATTGTTTCTATATTCATTTGTTAAAATCTATTTAAATTCAAATACATTTATTTAAATTTTAATTTTACAAATGTTTAAATTTAATCTTTTAATTAAAAATTCCTTTAGAAATATTATTTTTAAGAATTCCTGTACGTTTGAGCAATAGTCATTAATAATGATAGATTGTTCATTGTTATTTCTTAATAAAATAGCAATGAATGATAATCACTGTTAACAATGTCATTGCTTTTAACCACAATGATATTCATTTAAACTTTTTTTTGTTTTTACTTGATTTTTCTTGTTCTAATTTAAGGACAAAGTCTTTATACTCTATTTTTATTATAAAAAATTAATTTTTTTATAATAAAAATAAAACAGTAGTTCTTCCGTATAAAACAGTAGTTCTTTACCTTTTATTAGAACTATATTATTCGATGAAAGTTTTCCGTTCAAAATAATTAAGTGTACTGAAGATGATATAAATATTGTCTTACTTTAGAAGTTAAAACTTAACATAGAGAATTTAGAAATTGTGGGAATTGATTTTATAATTATCTTAAGAGAAGAGGAAAAATTCGTATATCTCCATATAATTGTGTTTTACTACAAAAATATTTTTCAAAGAACCACTAATTGCAGCTCAAATGCACTTTTAATGGAAACACCCTTATTTGTGCTTCTTAAAAAGAATGACATTTGTATTCTGCTCGTTTTGACTTAGTTAAAATATAGCAAGCAAGCCAACGTCTTGGCATAGGGGTTGAGTATCTGTCCCGTGTTCGAGTCCTCAGGCATGGTTGTTCTTCATCTGTATTCTACTTGTGAGGTGTGTGAATTTGAGTCCTTATAAAAAGGGGTTGTTAAAACGAATGTGACGCATGAAGTAGTTCAGTTGTCTTTTAGCCCTAGTTGGCGCTACTGAAAAACAAGAGACGCTGAATCGGTTTAATTCGCTGTCGAGTCTGTCAGTGGGGTTGACAAGTGCCATAAGTTATAACAACATAACAAATAAAATATTTTAGTGCTTTGCTAAATTTTTTAATAGAAAAAGGCCTATTAAATTACTCCAATTGTAGCAAAATACTCGTATTTTTCCAAACTTTGATTGATAAAAATCTGTACAAACTGTGGTACGTGACTCAATAAATCTCCACCAATATAAAATATAATTTAAAATTTCTATGAACTTTGGTTTTCTATAATGTTGAAAATTGTGTCAAAACACACTTGCCACTTTATTTTATAATAGAATAGCATTTTATTTTTAATTTAAAATACAATATTCATTAAAATATTTCTTAAATATTTTAATAGTATTGAAAAAATAAATTTAAATTTGGTAAATTTTCCTCTGTGACTACAGTCCCTTTCATTTAATTAAATTGCACTTGAAGACAAACATTGATAAAAAAGCTCCATTTAAGATATAAAGGAAAAATAAAAAGAATGTTACATAACAAGTTATTTCTCATTATTACTAATTTTTATATGCAATTTCGTTCAAAATATAATGATAACTTGTTATTAATTTGAAATAGAACACTTTTTTAAAAAAAAATCTTATCATGAGAAAAATAAATTTAAACTTGATAGATTTTTCATCCTTACTCATACTCCCTTTCATCAACACTGAAGGCACAGTGAGACAAATACTGATTACAATTATTTAAATAAAAACAAATGTAAAGAATATTTTTTCTGTTATGACCGAATTATTCTTCATTATTCTTTATTTCGTACATTAATTTTATTCAGAATATAATAATATCTTAATAGCGATTTAAAATAGAACACTCTTTAAAAAAAATTCTTATCAGAAGAAAAATAAATTGGAACTTCACAAACTTTCATCGGTACTCATACTCCATTTTATCATTACTGAAAGCACTATCAGACAGACACTGTTGACAAATTTTTAATAAAAACAAATGTAAAAAAATTGTCTGTTATGACCAAATTATTCCTCATTAGTCTTTATTTTGAACATGATTTTATACAGAATATAATATTATCTTAATAGCGATTAAAAAAAATAGAACGCTCGTTAAAAAAATTCTTACCATGACAAAAATAAACTTAAACTTGGCAGATTTTTTTATTCGTACTCATGCTCCCTTTCATCAACACTGAAGGCACCATCAGACAGATATTGATGACACATTTTTAATATAAAAATGTAAAGAAAATTTTGTCTGTTATGACCAAATTACTCTTCATTATTCTTTATTTTCTACATAATTTTATACAGAATATAATAATATCTTAATAGCGATTTAAAATAGAATACTCTTTAAAAAATATTCTTATCATAAGAAAAATAAATTGAAACTTGACAGATTCTCATCCATACCACATTCTCTCTCATCAACCCTGAAGGCACTATCAGGCAGACACTGATGACAAAGTTTCACTGAAGACAGAAAAGAAAAAAAAAATGGATCCTATATATGTAAGGAAAAAAATCGCACCCTCTTTCCCCCAAAATTCAAAAGTTTGCTTCCCGCATCTCTAATGAGCAAGTCTTTCCTAAAAGCTCAACAGGATGCTGCTGGTGAGGAGTCAAGAGCCCCTGTCAAGATCACTCGAGCCCTTCACCTCCATTCCCGCACCTCCACGCTCCTAAATTCTTCTCCATCCCCATTCTTCCGTCTCAACTATTTCACCGGAACGGAATGCGAGTTTGCTCGATAAATCTACTCGGCGAGGAAGACAATAGGAGGGTGGCCGCGCCTCGAGAGCACTGAGTTTTGTCCCACCAATAAAGGGGCCCAGCCTTTCTCCTTTAATTGTGCCAAGTGCTGCTATGCGTTGTCCTGGAATTCGGTTCATTTCTCATTTATTAATATTCCCTTCCACCACCTCGCGGAAGCTACCTTTCGAAAGATTAATGGGAGAAGAATGGCTTTCATTTTCAGGAGTCGAATGATGATTTGGAATACTCCGCGTTGCCCCACGCTGCTTTTTCAAATGCATAATAGGGAGGGCGAGAACAATGTCAGGCG
>JAOUZG010005735.1:7106853-7138126 GCA_026289955.1 Argiope argentata | reverse complement strand
CTTTTTCAAATGCATAATAGGGAGGGCGAGAACAATGTCAGGCGTGAGTGTATGATATTGTTTGCCTCTTTTTCATAGCTAACCAATGGATATAAGCCTGAATACAATAAAGGCTTATGGACAACATACCTAGGTAGAGCAATTTGTTGAACAATATTTTTATTATTGTAGGATAATATTATATAATTTTATTCAATATTGAACAAAATTTATACAATCTTGCTAATATTATTCTGTATAATAGAATATTGTATAACACGTGTGCTGCTAGAGTGATTAGAAAAAGTTGTATATTGAAAGAAAAAACTGTAGGAAGAGAATCCTCGAATGATGATTTGGAATACTACGCGTTGCTCCCCGCTGCTTTTTCAAATGCATAATAGGGAGAGTAAGAACAATGTCAGGCGTGAATGTATGGTATTGTTTGCCTCTTTTTAGATTTATTTTAATGGCTAACCAATGGAATTAATCCTGAATAAAATAAAAACTTATGCACAACATGCCTAGGTTAAACAATTTATAGTACAATATTTCACAGTATTGTAGGATATTATATACTTTAATTCAATATTGAGCAAAATTATACAATTTTGCTAATAATATTCTGTATAATGCAATATTGTATAACTTATGCGTGATGCTAGGGGGATTAGAAAAAATTGCATATTGAAAGAAAAATCTGTAGATAGAGAATCCTGACGTTCGACAATCTTAAATGTTGATGATATAAGGCTATATATTTAAGAAGAACTGTATGCAATAAAATAAAAATAAGTTTTAATAAGTCTGGGTAATATACTTAAAAAAAACATCTGTATTATTAATTTTGAAAAATTTTGTCCGGAATTTTACATATATTTTTTTTATAATCTATATATCCTCCATGTTGCCCACACGCTGCTTTTTCAAAAATATAAAAAGAAAGGCATAAGAATTGTCAGGAGTGAAACTTGGGAACATATGAAAGTCGTTATTGGTAGTTTGCATCTTTTTAGGTTTATTTTAATGGCTAAAAAATGACATTAAGACAGAACGAAATAAAACCTTATACACAACATGCACCGTTGCACAATCTACTGCACAATATTATACGGTATTGTATAACATTATTCAATATTGAACAATATTGTGAATATTTCTCTATATTCTACAATATATGTAAGTTATTATGGGGATTATAGGATTTTATATTGGAAGCTATATCGATATCACGTTGATCCTCCCTGATTTTTCAAATGCATAATAAGGAGAGAGAAAATAATGGCGGGCGTAAAATTCAGAAATATATCATAATCATTATTGATTGTTTCCCTCTTTTTAGATTTATTCCAATGATTAACCAATGTAATTAAGTCTGTATTAAATAATAGCTTATGAACAACATGAATCGAAAAGACTGTACAAGAAGGAAATGTTTATAGAAAATAAACCCAAAAAATTGCAAGATTAAATATTGAAAACCAAATGAAGATTAAATTGTATGCAATAAATACATATGCTTTTTAATAAGCATGTACAATATGCATAAAAAGACATTTATATTTCAAAAATTTAGAATGATTTTAACAAAACGTAAATATTTTCAGAAGAAGTGGGAATGTATTGTACACTTGTAGCTTTGCTGCAAATTGATTAAACAATGCATAATTGATGGTAATAAAAATAATAAATGTTATTCTGTTTATTATTTTTTTATTTATAGATTTTTTTATAGAATATTGTTTATTATTTTTCATTTATATATATTTTATATTTTCAGAAAAAGTGATAAATCGATCATTATCTATAATTATAATGCCTATCAGTTTCACCTAGAGATATATAAATGTTGAAATACATCAACCAATTATTAACCTCACAATTTTGTATTTTTTAATGCCAAAACTACTATTTATTTTATGCTATTTTTAAGTGAATTGTAGCATAGCCATAATTTATTTATTTCTAACAGCTTTGGATATATTTTTTATCAATATTCTCCATATACACTACTGATCAAAAGTATTGCTATTTCGAGAAGTTTCACATTTTTTCAAGATTACCCTCCCCTCTTCTCGAAATGTAAGATTTTGGTACTTGCGTATTAGACAGTCGATCGTTACCACCAAATTTGAAGGCATCACCAATGAGTTGCTAAACCATCAATAATGAAAAAAACGCCATTATTTTTAAAAAATTGTCTAATTTTTAACTGTCGTTCGCTAATTTTGTTGGTTTCGTTAGCTCCGATGGTTTATCATAAAATTTGAATTCGTCCCCAATGAGTTACTAAACCTTTGGAGTTAATGGTCTAATACGTCAGTACCAAGTTTTGCATTTAAAATGATATTTTTGATGCCAATTAATTAGTCTAAAGGCAAGATATAATTAAACTTTTTTACATTAATAACTTAACTTCAAAAGATCAAATTGCACAGGTTATCAATATCAGAATCCATTTTGGTTAACGAACAAAATTTCAAGTTCTTTTGATCAGGAAAGATAATAGAAGAGTTCAATTTAACTGAAAAGCATTTAATGTTTGGGGTGGGCCACCTTTGGTTTCGATCCCAGCAGCCATAAGGTTTTGCAATACTTCTTTCAGTATTTCTTGGTGCCCAATTTTAATAATTATTTTTTGAAGTTCCCGTTTTGTTCTGGAATTATCATCAGTTATTTTCTTTTCCCTTACACTTCATGAAATCTCAATTGGATTTAAATTTGGCGAGTTTACTGGTCGTGCGAGAACATTAATACCATGTTTTACAAATGCAGTAATATAAAATAACGAACTTGCTGAAATAGTCATTTCTGCCTTGGGAACATGTCACGGGCACTATGAAGTAATTGATTCTTCAGCACACCAACATTATTATTACCATTCATGGATCCCTGTACAAAATTAAGACCTTCAGTTGACTGATATGAAATGCACCCTGCAAACTATAACGCTTTCTGAGTGTTTTGATGTAATAAACCGACATTAAGGTCTCGTGTTCTTCTTTGCTTTTCGCCAAGCCCGCCTTGTCAGACATTGGATAAAAGATACTTGCGTTTCTGAATATAACTCGCTTACGTTTTGAAATACTCAAATGTTTTGTGTACCTTGACCCATTCCAATCATTTTTTCCCCAATGCTTTCGTCATTACATGACATCATTCGTGAAAGTATCCGTTTTTTTCTCTATATACTTATACCTTGCAATCAGCTTTACAGAGCTCCTGCGAACTGTTTGGGATTGACAATGATAGTAGACTCATTCCGTTCTCTTGATAGTGTAGCAGAGCTTTGGAAGAATTCAAGAAAATGAATGCATTGGTTGAGAACTCCATACTGATTACCGCTATTTAAAGGAATGTAGAAATCTCAACAAAGAAAACATCTGCATGTTGAAAATAATGGCTTGTGTTCAATACTGATGGTACCAGGTAATCTTAGGATTCTCAAGGACATGATGTCTAAAATTGCCAGTTTTTTGCCAACTGTTTGAATGTTTGTAGAGGGGGAAGAGATCAGTAATTAACCACTTTGGGGTCAATTACCTCAGAGAGAATATCAGTTTGACAAATTCGATCTATATAAGGATGGACATTGCTAATGACCACAGAATACCAAAGCAAATCTTGTCGATACTGCTATGTTCAGTGGTAACGGGGTGGTTGGCCTTGCACAAGAAGAAGAAGTGTAGCAGAGCTTGCAAATCTATTTTTACCGCATAATCGTATAAATGTATCATCAGCACGTATAGAAAATAATCTCCGATGTCACCTTCTGGGATTTTTATCTAAGGTTCCTTCTTCTGTTTTGTATTTCTTTACGAGGCGTGAAACAGCCGTTGCACCGATGAGTAATAGCAACCTTCGAAATGTTTTCTTGGTGCATTAAAATAACAGCCTGAAGCTTTTCACGAGTTAATACACACATTTTAGAGATAAGTTATCAAATTAAATTGAAAAGCAATACACAAAGAACACACTTCGACAGCGCAAAAAACGAAATGAAATCCTTCGAAATCAGAGCGATTTTGTAATAATCTACTTTGATGAAGCAATCGTTGCGGACAATTATTTCACATAAATGGCACAGTAAATAAAAACTTCTCCACTACATTTATATTAGATAATATTACTTTAAAAGAAAAAATGATATCTTTGGGAGGATTATTCTTGAAAAAACATGAAAATTTTCGAACTTACAATACTTTTGACCAGAGTGTATAAGAAGGTGAAATTATTTATTGTTCTAAATTAGACAAATGTTTCCATTGCAATGTTTCAAGGCATTTTTAAAACTTGCATTTAATTTATGTAATAAATATTGGCAGTTTTAACAACAGGTAAGGCAAATAACTGATGTTATTTGTTTGATAAAGAGCTTCGTTTAGATACAAAGTTAAGATAATGATTTTATTTTTAGAACATAATTTTTTTAAAGATTATCTCATAAGTAAGTTTTCAAAGACATTTTCTAAACATTATTGCTGGAAAATTATAATTTCGAACATTTGATAGGGATATTTGCTGTGTACAAAAATTGTTATTATAGAAATAATTTAATAATAATGATTCACTATGCGAGAGTTAAAGCGTAAAATGGCTTCAGAATTAATATGCAATATTTTGTATAATTGTTTTAGTTAGGTATTGATATTTATTTAGTTATTTTCACTAGAAAAATTAACATGATATCAGATGTTTTATATTCTTTATAAAACGTTCAATTTTTTGCTAATTGCAAATACTTCAGATAATGATTTTACTACTATTACTTTACAGCGTAAAGTGTTTTTAAAGAGTAAGCATTAGTAAAAATGCTAAATATATTGAAAATAATAAATATAAATATATTTTAAATTTCCACTAAAATTGGCATTAAAATTCATTTGTGAGTATTTTATCACGAAAGTAAAACAACTGAACAATAGATACTATTCTGGATTGAGAAAATATACGGAAATCTTAAAAATAGAAGAAAGAAAAACGGTATAGTAGAATAGCTATATATTTTCTGTCTTATAAACCTACATTGTTTTTAAATGAGGTAGAGTAACCTTTTCTTTTATAGATAGAACTTGTTTGTGTGCCATTCATCTTTAGTCGTGGATTTCAGCTTTGAAGATATGAAATAAATTCTGTTTTGATAAACTACTTCCTCTTTTTTTTGATCATTTCAAACGTTCTATGATTTAGATCAAGCTCTTGTTTCTTAGTAATAAATCTCAATTATTTTTAGCCTGGTACTAGAATTTTGTTAGTTTTTTACCATAAATAATTTTTTTTTCATACAATAAAATTTTTATGTGAGAAGAATTGCGACTGTCATAAAAATCTTCGGTAACAGCTAGAATATTATACATCTATACCAACGTTTCAAGAAATAATTGTTGAACATATTTTGTATTAAATAATTATAATTTCTCATACCACCTAAATCTACCAAGTTGATATTTAAATTAATATTTTTTCCTTCTCGTATATTGTTATTCGCTTTTAGGGCTACAGAAATAGCTTAACTGTCATGTATTTTTAATCTTACTCAGATTTTCTTAGAAGCTAAATTTATTGTAAATTGCTCCAATGTCAGTATTTACTGGCTTCATCTCATGGGCTTTTAACTTGCATATTTTCTGATTATAATAAAAGCTAACCTCCTTTTTTACCTCTGCATGTAAAGATTTTAAAATTACAGACGGCCAATATCCTTATCCTTTCTAGAACCGTTTCAGATGCTGAGTTACTACTTTTTTTGTGATGATAACGTTATTTTCAGAATTCAATTCATTCGTTCATTTTTTTGTGTCACTATTACATAAAATATAAACATAATAATAGTAGTTAGTAAGAAGTAGATTATTTGAGCTGTTTTTACGATCTTAATCAGTAATAAATACAATTTTTTTTAAAAAAAATTATATGTTGTTAAACTTTTTACATGCCTTATAAACTCTGTAAATTTAAAAATTTATTTTATTTAAACACTTAGGTATAAGGATTTAATATTATACATAGAAGCCTGGCTAGAATATTTTCCATTTTTTTGTAAATTTTTTCTGAATAGAATTTACTTAAGTTTCGCCACTAATAATTATTCAATATTTTATAATAAGAAAAACGACTGAAACTCCAAATAATATGAATTAAAAGTGAGATTTTAAATGAGAAACCTATGAACGTAAAATGTTTGAGTTAACAAAAATAGAAAATGTTAAATAAAGACCAAATTATATGAAAAAAATATTTATGGCATAATTTCAGAAGAACTGAGGATGAAAATATGTATATCAGAAATAAACGTTAAATAGCAGTACCAAAATTAGTTTTACTTTTATAACTCGATGACTCCCCTGTTTCTGAAAGAAAATTTCTGATTTTGGCAGCTATTTGCATTAACATTTTTTAAACTTCTATGTAAAAATTAAAACACATTATTAATTATGTCCCAAATTTTAAGGGGTGTAAATTCACAATTTAGCCATTAAATTTCCACAATGAATTTTACTTGCAAGAACCTACAAATATAACCAAAATATAGACGATTCTATTATTAGCTGTATTATTTATTAAACCTATGAAATATAATATTTTTCATTCGAATCTAGATTAATTAATTAGAAAATAACTCAAAATATCCATATGATATTTATAAATTTCTATTTGGATAGTAACTGTCTCAATCTACTGTTCGGTTATAATTAAACTTCTTCTATTCGAAGCACCTTGCTACATCTGTTGGTTAATGTATTGATACCATTGTTGATATATATGATCTTAAGTGTAGAATATTCTAAACCAAGCCTAAAAATTAGCTCGTTAAAGGCACTGTGATTCCTATGTAGGAAATACAGCATCCCTAGTAGCACTCAAATATTGTAAAATATATATCAATATTCGCAATATTGTTTAATATTGTGGAATATTGTTTAATATCATATAATATCGCACAATATTGTACGGGTATTATGCTACAGGAACCAGGTAGCACATCCTGGCACATAATATTGTACTATATTGTACAACATTATGTGATATTAAACAATATTCCACAATATAAAGAATATTGCGAATATTATTCAATATTGTACAATATTTGTGTGCTACTAGGGGATGTGCTGCATGGGATAAGAAGTGATTAATATGTAACAAAAATTTTAGCAATCATATGCTAGTTATCAATCACCTAGACGTGATGAGGTTTAAAATGAAAAAAAAATACAATATAATACAAATATGTATTTGAGGAAAAATACAAAACAATACAAATATGTATTGAGGAAAAATACAAAACAATACAAATATGTATTTGAGGAAGAAACAAATATT
The DNA here is from genome assembly GCA_026289955.1 of Argiope argentata. Taxonomy (NCBI): domain Eukaryota; kingdom Metazoa; phylum Arthropoda; class Arachnida; order Araneae; family Araneidae; genus Argiope; species Argiope argentata. Next base: position 7,130,827 of record JAOUZG010005735.1, on the reverse strand, counting down.
CTTGTAAATTCAAGTTGTAAAATATTAAGAAATGTAAAAGTGAAACGGCTCTTAAGTGTATGCATAATGATGCTATTAAAATGTCTCGATATAACACAGCCATTCTACGTCTCTTGAAATATAAATGTGTTCATATATACATCATAATTCTGCCTGATATGATTTTTCGTGCATGCAATATAGAGAGTTCTTAAAGTTTGACCGACGTAGTAAATTCACATAAGGGTACATTATATGCATACGTAATTAAAAACCACTTGGAATAAAATTCTGGTGGTTCACTACGTTAGGAATGAAAAAGGTTACACCAGTACTAAAGGAATGGTTGTTTGCCCGTAAGGCACTAGAGTAATGCATTCATAAACTATTTAACATTTAGCGGAAGAATGTAAATCCTGCGAGAAAACAATTATTCTTAGGGATTTACTGTATAGCCTAATGACCCAGGTAGCACATCATGTAGCATAATATTGTATAATAATGTGCGATATTATATGATATTAAAAATATTCCACAATATTGCGAATATTGATTAATATTAAACAATATTTGTGTGCTACTAGGGGGAATGTCTGCAAAATGCCATGGTATCTTCATTTTTACAGCCAGAAATAAAGGGAATCCAATTTAAGGCCGATCTTCAAATTATATCCACTTCCCCATTTTTGGACACACATAAGTTTTTCTGATCTTTTCTTCCCAAAAGGGGTGAATGTCCCATGCCTTTCTCGGTTCGAGCTGTCTTGTTATTGAATATTTAAGGCGACTAGGGACCTTTAAAATGACTTTCTGCCATTTTCATCTTAGCAATTTGAAATTTTACAGGCATTAAGTAACACTATAGGATATGACACACTATATCTTAAAGCATTATATTCATTCATTTATGAGTTAGAGGTATTAATATAATATTTAGTAGCGATGAATATCGTCAATGAAAAATGTTCCAGCCGCTCCAAATTTGTTCGAAAGTACTCCAATTTTTATTATTACTTTCTCTAACCATTTTTAGAAAAATGTAGGGATAATTTTTTAAATTTTGAGTATGAAATATCAAAATTAACCAATTTAATAATTTAAATCTACTGATTTTTTAAAAAAAGTTTAAGTAATTTTGAGTTATTGCATTAGTTAATTTTGATATTTCGTTCTCAAACTTCAAGATTAATCCCAACTTTTATTTCAAATGGGTTAGAGGAAGTAATAAAAAAAACAGAAGTGCTTCCGAACAAATTTGGAGCGCTTGTCACATTTTTCATTGATTTAATCTATCGATTATATTATATTATATTATTTTAATCACTTAAATCATAAATAAATTAATATGATGCTTTAAAAGTTGGTGTGTCATTTCCCATAGTGTTTTCTTAATGCCTGTAAAACTTCAAATTGCTAAGGGGGAAATTACAAAAAATACCTTTAAAAGGTTCCTGGTTGCCTTAAACTATTACTTTTATTACATATTATATAAATGTTGAATAATACTGCACATCACATCATAGCAGATATTACCAAATTACTTTTTAGGAATGATCTATGTAGTGCATTTGTCACATGACAGATTTGGTGAAATTCTACAGACTAATTTCCACTACAGCATGCTCTTAATAGAGGAAATTTATGATGATGGTTTAGTGTGAATGCCTTCAGAATAAAGCACCTATATGCATAACAATTCGAAGAAACTACTGCTTTATGTCTAAAACTAGCACAATCTGTGATAAATGTGTACTCTCAAATTTGACCTAAAGTCCAGCTGCAAATTGTCTTCCTTCAAAAATCAAATTGGAATTCCAGATGTAGGCAAAGGTGATTCATTTTCCATCCTTGAAAATTCAGAGAAAATAATGAGCATAATCTATCTTCATACAAGATAATGTATGGGTTGGATTGACTTACACCCATGTACAATGCTTAAATCTTGCACTTATGAAAAACAATTAATTCTTTTAACAAAATTCTTACATTTATTCATGCTACTTGTATCTGTCTTTCCCCATGTTCAAGGTTTCTTCAAAACTCGATTGAAACCATTTGTAAAAATAATTATCAATCTGTACTGTAAAATTCTTTGAAATTTAAGATTTTGTCAAATGCACTGTTTCGATTATTAATAATTACATGCAATAAATGTATGAGCTTCTTTTAATAACTCTTAAAATCCATTAGTATAAAAGAATTCCATTTTTTTCGAGGAAAGAGAAATAATTTTTATTAATTGATTTTTATTTAAAAATATTGGAAATAGTTTTTAATTTTCAATGAATAAAATTCATAAATGATTACGATTATTAATGATTACATGCAATAAATGTATGAACTTTCTTTAAATTCCATTAGTATAAAAGAATTCCAATTTTTTTCGAAGAAAGAGAAATAATTTTAATTAATTGATTATGATTTTAAAATATTGGAAATAGTTTTTAATTTTATATTAATAAAACACATAAAAAGTTCGATATAAATTTGAGTAATTTTCCATGGAATTGAAAAATATTTTTATTAAATAAGGAACAAAAAATAGAATACATTTTTGTTACATAAAATTATTTTAATGAATTATTCTTGAAATTAGCTTTATAAAAATCGTCTGCAATCGTTGCTGATAAATAAAATGCATGGTGTTAAAGGAAATAATCGTTTTTAATTATATTTTTACAATTAATAACGTTCCCTAAATTAGAAAAGACATATCAAATAATTTAATGTAATTTTATAAATTTGAGAAGAAAAAATGAAAAATTTTAATCACTTCCTTCTTACATATAAATGTTCAAAGTCATTTACAGCAGTTTATTTTAAAACAATTTTTTTTTGAAAATGATTTTAAGTTTATTCAAGAACTATTTGCGTTTAATAAATTATGTATTCTTTAATGCAGACTTAATTTCTTAACTATAGTATTATTTGAAAACTGCTTTTGTTAGAAATTTAATTAGCCATTCATTAAAAAAATAAAGAAATTAATATCAATTATTAATTCAAATAACTGAAATCTTTTTATTATTTTTTTTCAACTTTTTTTACAAATAAATCAAATTAACGTGCACAAATTTGATTTTATTCATTCTTATGAGAATGAAAAGAAAGAAAGAATAATTTGGAAATTTACATTTTGCTTTGTAATATTAATGAATTAATTTTTTCTATATAATTGAAATACCCCTTCCAATAAATAATTTATGCGCATCATGAACTAATTAAGGGTAGTAAAATTTAATAAATATTTTCAAATTATTTGATTATACGAAACAATAGTTGCTTCAGTAACTAAAATATTTTAATTATGATGTCAGTAATTATTAACGTTAAATATAATAATAGTTAATGAAAAAGGCGACTTTTATCTTCAGATATTAAACTAACATTTTTTAAAGTAAAATATTCAGGCTCTTTCTTCAAATTTAAAAAACTCCTTTATATATCCTTAATATTTTGAGGAAAAGAGTAAAAGAACCAGAATTGGATTAAACAGAACTAATTTATTTGAAAAAAGTTTTCCTTATTTACAAATATAATATTTCACTAACTATTTTTCTTATTTAATGATAGTATGTTATGTTAAAACATAAACATGATTTTAAAAATATCAGGTTTGTAAATTGGATCACTGGCTTATGTAATAATCAAGAAAGATAGAGAATTAAGCAAAACTGTTACATAATTTTATTTCAGAGATTCATTTTTATTACATTCGAAGAACAAATTGAATTCGAAACCTAAAAGAGATAGAAAATGTGTAAAAAAAATTTATGCACGGAAACTATATTGACAACAAGACATTTTAAATATGTATTATTGTGAGTTTTTCATAAAAAGAATTGATTTGATATACAGCAGAAGGATTTGTAGGATAATTGGTACAATTGTGAGAAAGTGTATAATCTACTCTTTATTTTGCTAAGATTTACCACTTCCTCAGGTCTTCTCACTTTCAGGACCCGACTTAACCTAGTTGGGACCATGGGCAAAAACTTCTTTGGACCCCCTCTGCTTTACTGCTTTAGTAATGAAGAACATTCATCAAAAAAAGGATACATAAAATAAAATATCTATTCAATTTGGGGGCCCCAGTTATGTGGGGCCCGGGGCCACTGCCCAGTATACCACTGCCTTAGTCAGGTCCTGCCCACCTTATCTACAAAAAAGCTTAGCATCAGCGTGACGAAACAGAAAAAAGAAAGCAAAATATTTAAGAACAAAGCAAGGCACTTTAAAATTCTTTTAGAGAAACGAGGAGCTTCATTCTCTAGATCTGAAACTAGAATAACTACTCTTCTCTCACTAAAATTTCTTTTATTTATATTAAGATTTTACTGACATTCCCAATCAAGTTCTTTTCTCAAGAAAATTACATCAAATCCCCTGACTCATTGTTCCTTACCAAATACATGTTGTACCGTGTAATAAACCATATATAATATGGTGTATTACTAATTTTGATACAGTCTTTAGAAAGCAATGTTTTTTCGGTACTTGCTTTTTTTTAGGGTCCCGGAATATACTTGGCGATTTTATTCCAAAAGCTCCAAATTCCATAATAAATAAGAATTAAAGATTTATCTACGATTATTTGGCATTCTCGGATTTATTTGGCAATTTTTAGATTACGGCAAGATCACGAATCTCCATTTTACATAAGTTGCAAGGTTTTCGCCAAGAGATTGACGCTTCCGAATTGCTTTGGCCATTTTTTGATTACATCGAAACGGCCAGACTTCTTCATATATAGTCTTCACTAGATGGTGAATGGCTTTAACTGGCGAGGATTTGCATTTTTTGGCGATTTATTTGGGGGGCCGTAAAAATAAACAAGCGACTTTTTTTTCAATAAATCTTTTAAATGCACTCCAATCTCAGGAATCCCGCAATGTTGTGAATTCAGGTATATGCTGAAATATAAATAAAGATTTGAGAATTGTCAGGCGACCAAAAGGGCCTTATTATAGGAAGGCCATAAATACATAAAAAAGTTTTGGCATCGTAATCCGTATTTATTGCACAAAATATTTACTTTTCATGCCTTGAAAATGTTACATAGCAAATATGGATAATTAGATTAAGTAATATCTTATTATTTATGTGACTACAAGGTCATTAGTAATAACATTGTAATGATTTATTTAGACTTTTACTTTCCTACCAAAAGAGTTCGGGTTGAGAAAGTGTTCGTTTATGCAGAGTTCACTGTTCTATATTTAAGAATTTTAAATTGACATGTGCATTATCCTTTTTATATATTTTTTATGTGAATCTAGTAATTTAATATTTGCTGGCATGAATAACATTGAAAGCGGCTTTAAACATGACTCTTGTTTTCAAAAGATACATTTCTCATATTTCCTCTCAAAAAGTAAATTTTTGTTTGGTTTTAGCTCTTTCAAGTTTTGTAAAAGGGAAAGTTCTGAAATAGGAAAAGAAACTTCAATCCTTTCGAAAAGTTGCATAATTACATTTCGCGAACTTGATGTACATATTTCTCGTCTTTTTAGTTTCTTCTTTTTCCTGATTTAAAATTTGAATAATCTCAGTTTTAGATCTCATGCACTCGTTTTGACAATGCCTTACAACTTCTTTCAAGTGGCATTATTTGCCAAAAGGGAGCACTTTTGTTGTTTAAAACTGGGTCATCTATTATGTGGCAAAAAAAAATAAAAAAAAATCAATGAGTTAAAAGTAAATACTAAGAAGGAGAAAAAAAAGTTCTGTGTGTTAATAGAAAAAACATTAAGAAGTTATTTGGAAGCAAATTCATTCGTCGTCTCTTTTTTTGGAAAGTTTCCAGAAAATTGCAAAGAAAAATAGCACTAAAATAATCAACCGCAGGCTGCAAAGAAATTGCTACTGATGACACTAGACAATGAATGGCCAACCCTCCCGTTTTACTCCTTTAAACCTTCTTTCTCCTTGGCTCCAATTTATCTTAAGTGACAAGGGCGTTTTTAAGAGCAATAGCCTGCCGATAACATTAAGGGAACAGTGGAGCCCACCTACCCCCAACTTTTCCAATATTTCTTTCTTTTCCAACGCTACCGGAGAACGGCAGTGCGCACAGAAGAAATTTAAATGAAATTAATACAAAAGATTTCTTCTCATTTTTTTTTTGTCTTTCAACCACCGGTTTCTTTTTATCTGGTCTTCACAAAAGAAATAACCTTTTTATTGCTCAGAGTCTTCAAAAGTAGGTGGGCAACTAATTGAAGCGTATAAGAAATACTCGTTGAAAGAAAGTTTCAGTTCGTGGAAATCCAAATGATTTATATTAATAATCGTGGAAAGGGAATGGAAAAACGATTTTTGTTAAAGCAGTTTACTACTTTGTCTTTGTGATTTTCAATGGACCTTGAATGACTAATTGAGGTGATTATAGCGTTCAGGATAATCTATAAATTAAATTAAGTACCTTTTTTTCACTCCAGTACATTGAATAATTTATTCGTTTACGCATCGTAATTGCTATCTAAAAGGAAAGTTTAACTTAACCATTGATCTTGAACATCTGCAACAAACACTTTCATCTTTTTAAAATTCTCCTAATCACATAGATTTATTTAAGCAAATCCCAGAAAACGCTCTTTTGATTTATATAATGAGTATTAATTTAGATTTATGTTATTTATCTTAACGAGGCATAATGTGAGTATTATGGCTATGTATGAATCTTGTTAGGCAAAGGAAATCGATGCAAGGCGCTGTTGTTAGCAATTAACTACTTTTGTTAAATCCAGTTTGTAAGGTAAATAATTTTTGTATAAATATGCGAACGATCTTTATTGCATTGCATCTAAATGATATTTTATATTAATATAATGTATTATTTTATTTTAAAAGCGATAGTATAAAAGTATCAGTCTTTCATAATTATGGAGATAAAATGTCCATCTTGATTATCATTGAATATATTTTTCTCGGAAAATTTAAAATATATGATAAATTATACAAACATTGCAAAATACTTTTTCTTAAATCTCATGTAATAAAAGTGTTTTGTAACTAAAACTCTAGATTATAACTAATTAATATTAGAAAAAAATTATATTTTGTTACTATAAAAAGTTAAACAGATATTTCTCATTTGTTCTTGTTATTTATGGCACTCTTTTAGGCCCGCTGACATGTCACAGATTTCAGCCGATTGAGCTTCTTTCGTTTTTCAGTTGCGCCAAATTGGCAAGAGTACGACTTAGCTACACACACGTCACAATCCTTTTTACGGGGTGAACTTCATTCATTCATCTTCATTCACTCATCCACAAATAGTAATTTAGATCTAGAGCAGACAACGATAATCACTGATCCAGTATCCCTCAGTGGTATTACTCTCCACATGGAGGACTTTGTGACTAAGATAGGTTTAACGAGCGCAGACCATCACATTCATGGGGAATCTTCAAACTCGCAACCTAAGGAATACACGTCCAACGCTCTACCAACCAGGGTATACCGACCCGAATTTCTCATCTTCTAAGCTTTAGTATCCATCGTGCTACCATTAGTAAATATTGAAACATTCTGTCCTTAATTTTTGATGGAGAGTCAAATTAGTTGTTGTTCTTACTAATGGCACTTGCCATGGACAAGCCACCCGCTGATGCCGCAGCAGATTTAAGTTGAAAGGAGCGTCGTTTGTTTTTGAAGTAGCGCCAACTAAGTCCAAGAGTACGACTTAGCTACACACTCACCACATTTGCTTGCACATCCCCTGTTTACAGGGGGGCACAGTCACACATCTTATAGATAGAACAAAGGAGAACAACCCTTCTCGAACCGGGACTTGAGCTCGGTACTCCCAGAACACGAGGAAGACGCGCTAACTCTGTGCCAGGAAGCCGGCGAGTCAAATTAGTTCTTATAATGTGCAATCATTGCACTGTATTTAATTTGAAATTTCAGCTTATATTATGAGTGGTGATTTTACATATTTTAAAAGAATCAAATTATATTATCTTTATAACAATGCCTTTTACTACATACTGAGATTCCTTTAATGTGATAGGCTACCATGTAATGACATTTGTATTTCTCGCTGCATTAACATATCTTCAAATGATTAAGTTTTTCAAACATTATCTGTAGGTCTATTCCTCTTACATTATGGAATGGAATAGTTTATAGATCATGAAAATCCCTTAAAATGAGTAAAGTAGATGCAATACGAAACAGGAAAATAAAATAAAGATTAAAAGGAAGTTTGCCATCCGTATTTCAATGTATCTTGTCAGAACATCATTTCTTGAACGGCCAAGTACCACTTTTTCATGCAAGTTAAATTATATTTTTATCCATTTTGATTGCTTCGTTGAATGAGTCACTTTAGTACTGCAAACGATCCAAAAAACTTTCTCTCTCATTTATTGTTTAAAGAAATATCAAATTTTCTATTTATTTTATTTCATGTAATCACGTGCTCAATATGACAATTTTTAGGTTTTATTTGCTGTAGTCATAACCTTGTTTTTTTTTAATCAGAGCTTTTGTAAATGTCATAGCAACGCGTTATTAAAAGCAGATTTTTTGAGATGCTCGTGCAGATAATAAAATTTTTATTCTTTCATCAGTTATTTTTTATTGATGCCAACAACCTCATGTTCTTACAGAATAATGAATAGAAAATGATAAAAGCATTGTCGAAGCTAATCATGTATGGCAAATAACCAAATTTCTTCCGACTTTCAATAATATTTTAAAGTGAATGTTATGCGAAATGTCAAAGAAAGTACAGGAACATCACTTAACAAAAGTTAAATTGTGACACACGATAAGCTTTGCAATTTTTTTTTCTGTCTAGCAGTTTAGATCTCGAGAAGAATCAGTAAGCAATGATAATATAGGATATATGGATATATTCTAATATGGATATATTCTTTATTAAATTGATATACATGAAATAATCTACAAAATAAAAAAAAACATTTCTTTATTTCATATTTTATGAATTAAAATCAAGGAAATAAAAATGTTCTAAAATTTTTAGAATTCTATTTTGATTTGACAATTACAATTAAAGTATTGTTATCCAAGAACTATTTAAGAAAATAAATAATATTTTATAGTATTTTCTTTAAAATTGAAAACCGTAAAAATTAAGAACCTTTTTAACGTATTATTTTAAAAATACAAAACCTTCATTATAAATATTTGCACAATATTTTGATTTAAAAATATCTCATTATTCTCCTATTATTTTCAAGTAATTTTTTTATTTCATAATATTTGAAAATGTTTTAAAAGAAGACCTATAAAAATGTTTAAATGCTTGGCATAAGCACCATTTAATATTACTGTGCTTCTAATAAGTTTGTTATTAGTATTAAATATTTAAGATCTACCTTTGCTCCTATTTTATAAAAAATATCTTGCATCTAGATGCATTACACTAAATAGATTTTATTGCAAAAAAATATCAAATTGAAACGAAAGATTATACTGCTTTTTTTCAAGTCATTAAGATTATTTTCACGTTTTCTTTTGGTATGTAAATCATAAAAAAATTACAGCAACAAAATAATATTTCGCGTTTCATTAAAAACGTTTGAATGTGGCTAGAAATAACAAAATCCGAGTCAAATTGAAGCACTATTTTTTCAAGGTTTTGCAATTGTTCTGATACCTTCATTTTTGCAGTTTCCATAACAAACAACTTTTAATAAATTCTGCGTTTTGTTTCTTAGATGTTTTCAAAACGAGCTCTGATTTTTCAAATTTAATATTGTGTGGTTAACATTTATTTTTGGTGATGCATTCTAATTTCAAAATTTCGGCCCGAAAAGTAATTTTATTTTTTTTCTGTTGAGTCTGATGAAAATAAGTATTATTCCCAAATTTTGAATTGCTCTACTTTTATGCAAATGCATAGTGACTAAATATAAACAATAGACTATAAAACAGGGGGCGTATTACTTATTGGATATATTACCAAAGAGGATTTATAGACAAAATAAATTATATTTTACATATCATTATTATTTTTAAGTTCATTATTGTCTATTACTTTGTAATTTCAAAATTTTGCCCCAAAAATAATTTTATTTTTCTTTGTTGAGTCTAATGAAAATACGTATTATTCCTGAATATTATATTGCTCTACTTTTATGAAAATGCATAGTAACTAAATTTAAACAATAGACTACAAAACAGGGTATGTATTATTTATCGGATATATTACCAAAAATGATTTTCAAACAAAATAAATTTTATTTACATGTCGTTATTATTTTTAAATTCATTATTGTATAGTACTTTCTAACTTCAAAATTTTGGAATAAAAAGTAATTTTATTTTTCTCTGTTGAGTCTAATGAAAATACATTTTATTCCCAAATATTGTATTGCTCTACGTTAATGCAAATGCATAGTAACTAAATATAAACAATAGACTATAAAACAGGGAACGTATTATTTATTGGATATATTACCAAAAATGATTTTTTAAAAAATAAATTATATTATACTTAACATTATTATTTTTGTGTTCGTTATTGTATATTACTTTCTAATTTCAAAATTTTGGCCCAAATGTAATTTTAGTTTTCTTTGTTGAGTCTAATGATATTCCCAAATATTGTATTGCTCTACTTTTATGCAAGTGTATAGTAACTAAATATAAACAATAGATTATAAAACAGGTTGCGTATTATTTATTTTATATATTACAAAAAAGGATTTGTAAACGAAGTAAATGTCTATATTTTACATAAAACTATTATTTTGTGATCTTAAAGGTCTGAAATATTTTAATTAATATTCAGAAATTTAAAATCAGTTCTTTGCTCGAAATACTTGGGATAACCAGAAAAATGATGAAATATTTGTAAATTTATCGTAACTGGAGTGATCTTATTGAAAGAATTTTATTCGGTAAGCCTAAGATAAAAACTCTCGTGGAATTCTTTGGAAGTTATACGTAAGTGTACCTCTCAAATACAAGGAAAATTTTCCATGAAGTTGTGTTTTGATTTTTCAATCATTCGTTGGAGAAACCGAGAGAATATCACGATGGTAACATGCCATTAGCTAGTTCTGAATAAGTAAATATAATGGCATATAGCCAATGGCGTATATAGGTACTTAGTTTTTTGCTAAAGGCAGTGCACATTAAAAGGCCCTTCTTTAAATAGACGACCTAATTTAGTTTCCCGTTTGAACATATTTTTATCATGTTAAGGGCTCATTTTCTATTAACGTATTTTTACTTCATTTTTTTTAAAAAAATATTGTATGGTTTTATTTACCTACTGTGACTCCAAATTATCCGATAATCACAATTGCACCTAACAATATGGAAGTAGACATATCGTTTCAGACATAATGAGACAGCAGGAAGTTGAATAATAATAATACCCGTATGCAGGTGTCCTGGCATACGGGTAGTGAGTCCTCTCCGTGAACTGGACCTCCCGGGTTCAGGCATGGTTACTCTTCTGTGTTCTATCAGTAAAGTGTGTGAATGTGCCCCCCTGTAAAAAAGGGCTATGCAAGCCTTACTCACTCAAGTGATGAGTGAGTAACAAAAGTCGCACTCTTGGCCCAAGTCGGCGCTGCTACAAAACAAGAGACGCTGATTAGGCTTAAATCGCTGATTGTCTCGGCGAGCTTGTCCATGGCAAGTGCTATAAAAACAGAAACAACAACAGCAGCAGCATAATTATACTTATAAAATACTAATGTTATCCTAATATTTTATAATCTACTGAATTCATATATTTTACAAATTTATTTATTTACAACTAGAAAATAAAGCTTTTTTAAATTATATACTTCTAGTTCTCCCTAGCATCATGCTTTGAAACCTGGCATTACCAATTCCACTCTTATTTTAATTTAAGTGAAAGATTATTGACTATTAACTTCTAAATTGAAGCAAACGCATATGGTGTGATTAGAATCATTTAAATGCATACACCTAACTTCAGCAATCTACTTAATAATTTGAAATAATTTTGCTATATATTTTCATAATTTTGATATAATTTGGTATATTAATTTATATTTGATATACTTTTGATGTAATTTAGTAATTTAAGAAAATTTGTTACATAATAGTCATACAAAAATTAAATCAAACATTATAAAATATTTTTTCTATGAAAATGTTAAAATATCAATGAGTTTAGAATTTATAATTTTGAACTCAGAGTTGTTTGGTCTGTGTCCTTATTCTAATCATGTAAATTCCGCACATTTTATCGGCACTGAATTAAAATTTGGATAAGGTAGAGAATTTCTATATTGCATGACGAGATGATTCCTTAAAATTGAGTTTGTCACTTAATTTCTTCATCTAAATTCCATCCCAACACCACTGAACAACAGTCATTTGTTCTGTAATTTGCTAAAGTATTAAATTACCTAATTGCACGATTTTTTTGCAAAGTTATTTAAACTTATTTACTTTTGTTTCTTGACAAGCAGCAGGATATATTATCATGCCAGAATATGATGATGTTTTGGGGATGAGGTTTTTGGCATCAACAAAAATAAGTAGGTGAAAAATTGAAATTTTATTATCTGCGCGAGCGTCTGAAAAAAATCAGCTTATAATATCGCGTTGCCATTGCATTCACAAAAGTTCCGATTAAAAAAATAATTTAATGACTACAGCAAATAAAACCTAGAAAAATGTCATTTTGAGCACATGATTATATGAAATGAAATAAATAGGAAATGTGGTATTTTTTTAAACAATAAATGCGAGTCAAAGTTTTGGATCGTTTGCAATACTAAAGTGACTCATTCAATGAAACGATTAAATTGAATAAAAGTATAATTTAACTTGCACAAGCACGTGGTGATTGGCCTTTCGAGAAGTGATGTTCTGACATGATACATTGAAATATGCATAGCAGATTTCCTTTTAATCTTTTTAATTTTAACTTTTCAATGTATATGGTGATTTCTCATCTTATTTTTCATCTCAGTGTGGTAATCATAAATAATAAAATCAAAACATACTTTTAAAATTTGATGGTTTTAAATACATGTATAATTAAAACCATATAATTAAACCATTAACCTAAAATGTATTTTTTACTTAAAAAGTGGGAAAATTAACCATTGGAGCTTCTTCCAATGGATTTTCGTGGATATTTATGCAATATAGCGATTAACATACTTCATAGAATGTGAAATGTATCAAGAAAGAATTTTAAATGTTTTCCAATTAGTTCGGCAATTCCAAATCTGAATTTAGGTATAAGTTTTTGAAGGTGAGATCATATAGTAAATTTCAAGAATCATGATTATTATTGTTGTCTATCACATTCCCGTACACAAGGACATACACACAGTTGATGCTATAAATTATTTGATTTTAAGCCAGACATTAGTAGAAGCTTTTGTGTAAATATGTATTAAAATCCACATGTCTTGCTTGATAAGTTAAGATGTTTATTTGTTAACAGAAAATCAATAAGTTAAAAATTCCGATTCTCATGTCATAATCAAACAAAGGATTTATTAGGTCATATTCATTCGAACATTGGATAATTCATTAAACTCTATATTCTTCAAAAAATGGAATTGAGATGAAAAAAATTTAATTATACATTCAAACATTGGATGATTTATAAGAATTTTATATTCATTAAAACAGTGGATAATTCGTGATAGTTGCATACTCATTCAAATATGGAATTAAAATAAAAAACTATCCATTTTAGCTTTAGATAATTTCATGATAATTCCATATTCCTTCAAACAGGGAATTGAATTGAAAAATAATTAAATTATTCATGCAAATATTAGATGATTCACGGAATTATATATTCATTAAATCAGTTAACAACTCATGATAGTTCCAAGCTTATCTGTATTAATAAAAATGGATCTCGAAATGCGTTGCTAAGCGCAAAACTAGAGAACGGCTAGACCAATTTGGCTATTTTTTTAAAATATTTTCGTTAAGGCACGAGGATGGTTCTTATGGGGAGAGAAAAAAAGAAACAACTGCGAGGAAAATAGTTGAAACGGCACTTTTCTTACTTTCCCACCAAAAATCTTCATTTCCTTCCTCCAGAACTGAGTAAGATAGCAGGAGGTAATAAATTATAATTTGTTTAGAAAGAAATACGTGAAGTCAGTTGGTTTTTATTTACGGGATGTTTAAAAAAGAAAGAAAATAGTTGCTTTTATTATTAGTCTGTATGGATATTTAATCTATGCTTGCTTAAAATAAAGTCTGGGCACGGAAGAAAAAAAAGAATAACAAAGGGAAAAAAGGGTTTATAGAAAAAAAAGTAGTAAAGAAAAAAAAGGATAGAAAAAATAAAAGAAAAAAGTGTGTGTGTGTGTATGTGTCACCATTATTTCTTCTGTGAGCGGCATTTTCCAAGCTGTTTTTAAACTTTCGCATCTCTTGAAAAACAATTATGTCTTTATTTGTTAGTGTGTTTACATTTATGAACATTTAAATATCATTATTCTATAAAAACGTAGAATTTTAGACCTTTCCCTCCACCATTTAAGTAAAATATCAATTCGGGGGCAATCATTGTTCGGATAGAAAGATAAAGGTGAGTAGTACAATGAACAGAGCATCTGAAAGAAATAATACTATAAATGAATTATATGATTTTCAAAATTTGTTTGGTTTAAAAATATTTTGGTGAAAAACCTGTTATGAGACTCAGCTACATAAAATATTACATGAAAATTTTAGCGAGCATTAATACTGGAGAACCGACTGGTCGCCAAAGGCAGCTAGATCATACATAAAATTAAAAGAAAAAAAACAGCATTCGATAATTCATTACAATTCTATATTCCTTCAAACATTGAATTAAAATGAAAAAAGTTTAACGTATTCTTTCAAATATTGAATAATTCATGATAATTCCATGTTTATTGAAACATAGAATTATAGTGTAAAAACTTAATTACCGTAGTCATAAGAATAGACTGATAGAATTTCTGTCATCTAATGTTTGACACAAGTCTATTATTCGGCTTTAAGAACCGAATTTCACATATTTTTTGTAAGCAAACTTCGTTTTTTAATCATTTTATTAGATCTCTCTCTCTCTCTTTATATATATTGTTCAAATTTTCAATCGTTTTTTTGTTTATCTACTCAAGTTTAAATTATTTTTTTAACTTTTAGTGGATGGCATTTGATGTTAGAATACAGTTTTTTCAAATATTAATTCATTAACCTTTTGTTCGTTATTTAAAAACTTACTTTCTCACCTTAAATCTTCATTATCTATAGTAAATCTTAATTACTAGGCAATGATAACCTGATTTCTAAGACGTTGGATCCGTATTCGTTACGTTGCAAGTTCGAACCTATCAGTCAAAGATTGTGTATGTGTGGATGCTAAATCTATCATGGTCACAAAGTCCTCTTTGTCGAGAGTAATAACATTGAGAGTAGTGGGAGTCAGAGGTGATCGTTCTCTATTTCAGATCTAAACGGCGATCTGCGGATGAATGAATGAAATATATGAATGAAGTTAGTCCCGTAAAATAAGGTTTGCGATGTGTGTGAGCTAGAGATCAGACTTCTGCCTTCGGATGCTCAGGGATCTATACCATTAGATACGACTGCATCCTCCTTCCATTGTAAACCGGGACATGAGAACAATAATTGTAATTATTTAATAAAAAGTAACTAAAATAAAAATGGTCTTCGTTGTTTTCAATAGGAATTGAATTAAAAAATTTTAAAATTATTTGTTAAGTTATTAGGCTCAATAAATCATATTTTAAATATGTTGTTAGAAAATCTTTATGTCTAAACATATTGAAATTTATCTAAGCCTAAATGGTGAATATTTGAGCACTTCGATACTTCCTTTCGCATGCTCTGATCTAGCAGAAAGAAAATTATTGGGAAAAATAACTAGCTTTTATCTAAATTGATTGCCATTTTAAATATTCATGCATCTACTTCATTTCCAACCGCCACCGGCAAGGAAAGTAAACAAAGAATTAAAAATTCATATAGATGCCGAAACTTTTTCACGGGTCCCCATCCTACTCGCCGTGCCACAGAAAACTCGGTGACTCTGTTGATTCAGAATTAACTTATTCTGGGGCAATGGACGAATACGATTAAGTTGAGTCGATGTCGCCGGATGTCCCAGCCCAATTTCATTACGGGGGTAGGAAGGGATGTAAACACGACGCTCAGTTCGATTTCCTTGGGTAAACAGATTAAGACTATGCTAATTAGGGTACTTAATTAGATAGCGTCTCAAATACTGAGACTGACGGCTTATCCTCCTCTACTTATTATTCATTGAGAAGAATCGACGCGTCTGACCGGAAGTTGATTGTTAAAGGTTGAAGGGATCCCGTGTCACATTTCTTTACCAAATGCAATCTGAAATGCAGATGGCTTAAAGTGAAAAGAACAAAAGACAGTTCGATAGAATGTTCGGTCCATCAAAAGGGTCGTTGGATTAATGTTTATTTCTTTAATGCAAAGTTAATGAAAGGTGGTCTTAGAAATCGAGTGAAATCTTTGTTTGACTGAAAAGAATTTGTTTCTTTTCTCTTATTATTTTTTTTTTGTTCTCAGTGGAATATTTTCGAGTATCAGATTTCGTTTCATTCTTAAGTCTCTAATGTCCCTTAGAATAAATTTCGATGAAAAAAAAAAGATATTTTTTTCCTTAAATGGATTTAAATTAGATAGTATAAGTTACGCTGAAAATGGAGTGCTGGAATGAAAACTGGATATTTGTTTATCTTTTTTATTTGAACAGTTAACTGGTATGATCGTGAGAACAAAAAGCTATTGCCATATTTAAAAAATATATTTAAGAGTTTTTATAAGAAATAATGGTACTTAACGTATTACGCCGTCGATCTTTATCACCAAATTTGAAAACGTCGCCAATTAGTTGCTAAATAGCCAATACTGGCAGTCAACCGTCATTATTTTAAAAGTTGTGCAAACCTTAACTGTCGTCCGCCATTTTGTTGGTTTTGCAGATCACTAAGCGCTTTTTCTGTTCTGTTTTTTTGACTCGTTAAAATGATTAAAAATTGGGATTTGCCTGCCAACGATAAAGATGCAGCGAAGCATTTCCAAAATAATGGGAATATTCCACCTAAAAATGCGTGTTTGAATGGACATTAGATGAAGTTATACATGAAAACGTACAAACAATGGCAATGTAATGTGACAAAGAGTTCTGGCCACCTGAGTAAATTGGCTCGAGATGGTTGGCAACAGTTGGCACATCGACGGTTTAATACATTTATACCACCAAGCTAGTTGACGACCGTTGGCACATCGATGGTCTAGTAAATAAGTACCGAAATAATTTTAGGTCCTTATCATACATAGTTTCAGAAAATTTTACAGGGTTATTGGCAAAAATAGGTATAAAATGTAAGAAAATAATTATCTGTATATAACTAGTAAGATTTAAATTTTTCATTCAAAAATCTTTCTAAACTTATAGTAAAAATGCATATAAATAGAATATTTATTTAATGATTGATTTAAAATCAAGCACTGGAAACATAATAGAAGTCTATTAAGATGAAAACAAAGATTAAGTAATAATAATTATCAAGCTGAAATACTACAATTCCATTAACAATTTTATAACAACAATTATCAAGTAATTGATATTTAGTTCTGGTTATTTAACTCAAAATTAGTATTGCATTTCAAACAAAAATGTTTAAAAATTAAACGTTCATTTGATTTTGATGTAAATAAACTAACGCTGATATAAAGAAACAATATTGAGTAAGTTCATTCATAAAAAAATCTCTAACTTTATATAAACTTAAAATTCTACAAAAGGTGTTTTAATATTTCATCAACTCGATCTATTTGAATTTCTTCTCTCATATAGGAAATGAACGGAATAAACTTCATTATTTGTTGATTTTTTTTATTTAATTCAGAGTTAAGGAGTTATAAATAATATTATAACATGTGAGATAAACTGACATTGTGAATTTAAAGTAATTAAAACAAGAACGCAATTCTCTGACAAGAATATTTACTAATCATTAATTAAGTTTCATTAATTTCAAAAGCGATGCAAAAATACTTAACATTTCAAAAGCATGTTTTAGTGTTTTACAATCGTTTTGTTTATATATATATATATATATATTCTTTACAAATCTTTCTCGCAGTTAATAAGCAAGAAATTGATAATACAATGTATTAAACATTCGCAATAAAAAATAAATAAGTAAAGAGTTGACTTATGGCGATTTCTTTTCGATGGAGAATAACGGTTTACATTTTGAAATTAAAAGAAATAATTTATTTTTTCGCATTAAAAATAATTGTATTCAATTTCAATTTTACATAATATATAAAACATGAAAAACTATTTATTTAAAAATATATAAATAATAATTAAAAATAAATTTTTATGGAATGTAGTGGACTACAGAGAAAAATGCGTAAAAAACTACAAATAAAATCAATCGACTCTCTTTTTTTAAGTACAAATTCCGCTTCAATGTACTTGCCTAATACTAAAACCAATATGAACTTTCTTTTGCTCGGTATTATCTTTCGGATTCTTTTGCAAATTTTCTTCTCAATTTACTCCAGCTAAATTTTTTAGGGGTAGTTTGAAAACAATCATTCTATATTTAAAAGTCATCATATCGCATGATGGAGTCTTAATGGAACGCATACCGGAAGGACATTATTTTTCAACTGTCAACCACAAAACTGAGATTTCGATCTTTCTGCTCCAGAGGGGAAAAAATCTGGATTTAAATCGTTTTGTTTCTTGAGATTGCTTTTGTTATATTTCATTCATTTTCTAGCTGAATAAGTCATTTGGTATTCTGCCGATTATTCGGTAAGGATTCATATTTTTTCCATGTGCAGTCTTTTTTAATTATTATTTATTTTAAATATTTCAATTTTTTTAATTAATTAAAAATAATAGTGGCAGTGATCTGAATAAAACTTTCTCGCTTATATCCTTATAAACCGACTTGATTATTATTCATTGCATGATAATGATAACATTCTGACATTCTTTGGCGATTAATCGCGGAGATGTTGTTTATACATAAAGTAGAAGGTGCATTTTGCATTATTATTATATCAGAACATGATATTGCTTTTGGGATGAGACTTTTGACGTCAACAAAAATCTGCAAGCAAAAAATAAGAATTTTACTATACTGTTGGCCAAAAGTAAAAACTTAATTATCTGAACGAGCACCTCAACAATCAGCGTTTGATAACGTATTGTCATTGCATTCACAAAAACTCTGGTTAAAAAAATAATTTAAGCACCACAGCAAATAAAATCTAGAAAAATGTCATTTTGAGCACGTGATTATAGGAAATGAAATAAATAGGAAATGTGATATATTTTTTTAAACAATCAATGTGAGACAAAGTGTTTCGGATCCTTTGCAATACTAAAGTGACTCATTCAATGAAATAATTTAAATGAACAAAAATATAATTTGCACGAGCCCGTGGTGCTTGGCAGTTCAAAAAATTATGTTCACATAATCACGTGCTCAAAAGGACAATTTTATAGATTATATTTACTGCAGTCATTAGCTTAAAATCACAACTTTTTTAAAATCACAACTTTCGTAAATGCAATAACAACACGTTACTAAAAGATGATTTTTTAATATCTTCGTACAGATAATAAATTTTTCCCCTATTTATTTTTGTTGACGCCAAACCCTCATCTCGAAAAACTACATCATGATCTGATGTATAATAATAAAGTAAGAAATGACACGATATTCACAAGGGATATAAAATGAACAAAAGACATCGAATAGGTTGTAAATCATGTTCAAAGAATGTAAGACTATTCCGAAAGTCCGTCTCATCCCGTAGTAAGACAGAATCGACGAAAGGTTGTTGTCTCAGGAGACTGAGTATTCCAAAGAGTATTTGTTAGTGCACTTCTTAGTAATTAGTCCATATTAAATTTGAATTTGTTATGGATGTGGTCTCCATAGTGCTTTTGTGTTTAATAGTAGAAAACCAAATGTGACCACTGAGAATGCTCTGTAGTGAAACGAATAAATGCTTTATTAAAGAAACAAAATCTCAATTTTTTTTTCTTGCGTATGCTTAAATTTCTCTTTCATCTAATTATTTATATGGTATTCATTACCATTTGTAAACTTTGCATGCCAAAAAGTCTTTTATATTCGCATCTTTTCAAATAAATATAATAATGAAAAGATAATATAAGATTCCAAGTAAGATTTAACAAAGTAAACATTTTGATTTTTAGAGCTTTTCCAAAGAAAAAAAAACCCAAATTGTTTTTAAAAGTAAAAGATAAGTCAGCAGAAAACGTATTGATACATTATAAATTAGTCTTTTCATTTATTCAAGTAATATGTAAAAAGAAGAATATTTGATTAAAATTTCAAAATAAATAAATAAAATTTAATGTGCTCAAACTCAAACACATTCATAAGAATAAAATTATAGCTTTAAGGAATGCGTAAATCATGCATAATGTTTTCCTTAGATTATACTTTAATTTAAAACTTTTCAATAAAATCAAATTATTTCAGCACTGCGAATAAACGTACAGAAATTTTAGAACCGATGGTATTTGAATTAATAATCTTAAGAGAACAATGACATTTCAGTTTACCAAATAATTAAAAGAAATATGATTCTCATTTTAATATTTTATCATCTGTTTACAAGCTTATATTAAATTAATATTGTTAAATAAAATGAATATTTAATGCTTCAGAACTGTAAATGTATTTTAAATCTTTTCTCAAATGATGAATTTCTTACGATTTTTTTTAAATTCTAAATGTTACACGTCTTTTCATATTTTGGAATAGGCCTCAAAATTTAAAAAAAATTATTGTATAATTAAAAGACAATATTATTTTAAAAGAGCTCGATAATTTAATGAAATTCATACAAGTATTTAAAATTATTTTCTGAAATTTGTTTATAAATGAAAATACAAAAAAAGTTTAAATTTACAAAACAAATAATTTAGTGGCAGAAACAGAAAAAATATTTTAAAAAACGAAAGCTTCATAAAAAAAACTGTTAACAATTTTTTTGAATTTAAAGTGTTTTAAAAGTATTTTTATAAAAAAAGCTATATACAAATTTTCACAGGTTTCATATACTTATAACCCATATTCTAGAACCCAATACTCCTATAAAAAATTTATAGGGTATTTATAAACTAAAAAAATATAAAAAAAAACTAATACTCTAAAACTAAAACAAAATTTTTTTTAAAAAATGCAAGTTTCTGCTAACAGAGTTGGATATTTACTTGCATTGAAATTTAAGTTATTCAAAACTAACTAGAAACCGAAAAAATAAAAGAAAATAAATTGAAAGCTCAATTTTATTGAAAATAAATAGAAAGTTCAATTTTATTGAAAATAAATATTAATTATTTACTCGGAAATTGAAACAGAATTATCACATACTCAAAAAAGTATTTTTCCTTAATTTGAGTATAACAAAGAGCCCTGATTTAGCTTTGAATGTCCTACGATGTGGAAAATATAATCAGAACAGGCTTGGTGACACATTGAAAGGAAGGATTTATTTTGAACATGCATTCTTTTGTTTTACAATCCGTTTATCTTCTCTATCATAAAGGCGTGGTGCACAATGAGTAAACCTGCAATTTTCTTAACAAGCCAGAATTCGCACAATGAAATTGGCCTTGCGAGTAATTTCATTTGATATTAATCCCGTTACAGTGACTGCTACCGTCAAACTTACATCCGTAACGAAACTGTTTTGCTGCCTTAATTTGTGAATCATAAGGCAGTTCCATAAGAATAAATCTTGGCACTGTTATTTAAAGAATCATATTTTTTTCGTTGCTAAATTTCCATTCTTATTCTGCTGTTATTAATGAAACATAATTACATTTGCGATACTGAATGGAAAATTAATTATTTGCTATTTCAAGAATTTAGTTTTTAAATATCTGGTTGTCTTGAGAAACTAATGAAAACTTCTATTAAGGCGACCAGGGTCATTTAAACTGACTTTTTGCAATCTTCACCTTATCAATTTGAAATTTTAGAGGCATTAAGAGTATTACTTTAGGACATGACGCACTAAATTTTAAAGTATTGTATTAATTTATTTATGAGTCAGAGGAGTTAATATAATATAATATTAGCGATAAATAACAATAATGAAAAATTTTCCGAAGCTCCAAATTTGTTCGAAAGCGCTTCAATTTTTATTATTACTTAATCTAATCCTTTTGAAACAAAAGTTGGGATTACACTTGAAATTTGAGTGCGAAATATCAAAGTTAATCAATATAATAACTCAAAACTGTTCAAACTTTAAAAAAAAATTAGTAGTTTTAAATTATTACTTCGGTTAAATTTCACTTTTCGTACTCAAACTTCAAGATTAATCCCAACTTTTGTTTCAAAAGGGTTAGAGTAAGTGATTATAAAAATTGGAGCCCTTTCGAACAAATTTAGAGAGCTTGGAATATATTTCATTAACGTTATTTATCGTTAATATTATTATTTATTAACCCTCCTTACTCCTAAATAAATTAATATAAAGCTTTAAAATTTTGTGTGTCATTTCCTGTAGTGTTACTCTTAATGCCTGTGAAATTTCATATTGTCAAGGTGAAGGTTGCATAAACTCATTTTAAAGGTCCCTGGTCACCTTAAATAATATAATATTTAGCTCATATTATTTCTTAGAAATTCAAAAGTGCTCTTGAAATATATTTTAAATAGAAAAATAAAATAAAATAAAAAACATACCCGGTTCTAGTTAAAAAAATAAAATTTCTGAAATTCCATTAATGATTATAAATAAAAATATTAAACAAGACAATGTAGAAATGAGAGGATTTAATTGTATAAAAAAATAATAAAGATAAAGTGAAGTTCTTTCGTGAAAAGAATATTTAGTTCTCTTTACTTATTTGTTAATAACTGAAACATTATTTCAAGTCAATATAAATTTCCTTCTTATTTTCATGAGAATGATAACTGGTTTTTTAAATAGTATACACAAAAATTCTCTAAAAATATAATATTAGTTTACCGTCAAATACTGGAATCATATTGAAAGACTCTTATTTTACAACTTATTCCATTTTAATATATTCTAAGGCAGTTATCTACATCAATTTAATCGTTATATATAAAACCCTGTATTTTAAATATAAAGATTAAATGTAAGGTTTTCAACTTTTGGCCCTTTTCTATTTGGAAGTTGTTAATTATTTTAGTAAAAATTATGTTTCCATAAAGCTAATTTAATCCTCATCGTGACAACTAATTTTATTTTTTGTCGATGAATCTATTTTCTAGGAACTATTAAAATAGTTTTTAATCATAAAATTTCAGTTAATAAAAATATTTCAAAAATATTGGGAACAGAATAGTAAAATGATTGAATTATTTATTTAAGAAATATATATATATATATATATATAAAACACTTTATCTCAGATATCTTGCTATTTTCATAAGCATGAACAAATAATACATTCCATCTTTTATTTCATTGAATCAAAGATTTAGAAATGCATAGATAAGAAGAAGAAAAAAAAAATTCTCGTCTATATATTAAAAACACACACCTGCTCTATACTTCAATAACGAGTCAAAAGTGAAGAAAAATGTCCTCTCCCATAAAAGAAAGTGTAAAAAGGGTAAAATGACACCTCAAGAATGGGTAGCGATTCACAATCTAGAAAGTGATATCAGCAGAAGCTTTTAATTATAAAATTTCAGTCAGTAAAAATATTTACCTAATATTGCAAACAGACTAGTAAAATGATTGTATTATCTATTTAAGAAATTAATTTATATATAAAAAACACTTTATTTCATATATCTTGCTATTTTCATAAGTAATTCATTCTATCTTTTATTTTATAGAATCAAAGATTTAGAAATGCAGGGATAAGAGAAGAATCTCAGCTATATATTTAAAAAAAAACACCTACTCTATACTTCAATAACGAGTCAAAAGTGAAGAAAAATGTCCTCTCCCATAAAAGAAAGTGTAA
>JAOUZG010005735.1:7096009-7106453 GCA_026289955.1 Argiope argentata | reverse complement strand
TAATAATATTGTTTTTTGCTTTATAAATATATTCCTAAAAAGTTATGAAAGTTAAATTTTAGACAGTCCATTGGCTCTAAAGAATTATATTGTGCAAAATATTCTTTAAACCCAACTTTTAAATAAATGAATAAAAATTTATAACTTTTGCGAAAAACTGACCACTTATTAAACTTTGAATTTTTCATTTTTAGAACAATCATCATTTTCATAGTGTAGGCCAACCACTCATAAAAAAAACTCATGGAGTTTATTGAGTTGAGAGGTAGATGAAGTGATCTATAATCACTGTTTTTTAAAAGAATAGTGATATTGAATTTTTCGTATGTTCATCAAATTTAGTGATTGATTTGGTTTATTAAATTCTACTTTCTTTTTAGTTAAGATATTAGGGTCTCACGAATATTTTATTAAATATTATTAAAAGATCTTTCTACAAATTTTAAATTCGTAATTCATCAGAATTCATTAATTCAAATTCACATAAAATATAATTATTTATTTCATTTAGATCTGTTACTAAAGGTTTACAAATTAATTATTGAGGTCCTATTATGGTAAATATTTTGTATTTAATAACCCAAATTTGCCTTAAATAAAATAGTTTAACTGAATTACTAATATAGTAAAACATCCCAAAAAACGCTTCGTCAAATTTGCTTTTCAAAAATAAATTTCATATTTTTTTCATTTCATACAGACGCGAGTTGAAAATTACATTTTTCTATGCTTAATTTAGAATGATAGTTAACTTATTTTTTTAAAAAAGGAATTATTGTAGATATGATGCCAACGCATCAATAAAAACTATTTGTTTCCGATTAACTTTCAACATTCCCTTGCAATTAAAATTTTATTTTTATTTTGTACGAAATAAATCTTTAAAAAATAAGATTATTTTTTTAAAAAAAATTAATGAAAAATAGAAATTTAATTTGTTAGTTGAAACATTAATATTATTGAAAAAAAATTTGAACTTAAATGTAATGTAAAAATTAACTTTATATAACTTTATATTGTTTCTGAAGATATAGCAGAAGAACGCCTAAGTTTCATATGATTTTTAATTAATTAAAATTATAATCAAAAAATAGGTGTACATCCTCAATTTCTAAGATCTGTTATTGTGAGGGCCAACAGTAATAGGGAATCATTTATTATTTGTAGAGATATTTTATTTTCGGTAATTTTAGAGAATTCATTTTTCAAACATTTTTAGAAGAAATAATTGATTCATTTTTTTTTGAAATTTTAACTACAGTAAAAAAATTACATATTTAAATCTCATCAAAAATAAACTTTAAACACAGTGTTATGAGTTTTAAAAATGTATAGTTAAAAATGTATTCAATGTTAGAAAGAAAATAAATAAACTATGGATTTATGATAAAGAATTCTCTTCAAACAAATAATTCTTTACTTTAAAATCATATGTATTTAGTATATTGTTTGATATTTATGCATACGAAAACTAAATTTATAATTTTAAAAACTCTCCAGTCTTTTACTAAACATATTTAATTAGAAATTTAGAAAAAGGTAATTTTTAAATGAAAAAAATTAAACATAAATAACTCTGAAATAAATAACTATTTTTTCTTATGAAAATTTTTGTAATAAGTTTGTAGATATTTATTACTTTCATATCAACCATTTAAAATATTTTTTTTTTATTTCTAGTAGATTGTTTGGTTCAAATTCAATCGAATTATGTAAAAAAAAATTCTTTAAAAGTGCTTCTAATAAGGAAATTTAAAAACTAGTAACCAGCGTAACAAGGATTAAAAAATGAACAATTAATTTTTATTTGTAAAATCTATATACTTTTTAGAAGATTCTCAATATATTATTTAATATACTGGATACTTATTTAATATACTGGTATACACTTGTACTTAATATATTTATTTAATATACTGGTAACTTATGTTAAGTGTTATTTATGTAAATGTTATGCTTTTTCAATTATTTACAAATATATAAATACTCTAACAAACATATCACCATTTACATATACTTTTTAAGAAGAGAAATCTACAATTTAATTATTTAACCATTAAACTGTTGGATAGTTGATGATAGAGAATAACACTTACATCACAATAAGCGGAATTCTCGGACGAATCGAGTTAGTTTTGCGGAGTAATTAAAAATCCATTAATCTTAAAACCGATTTTTATTTTTTCATTTTTGTTTTTGACATTCATTAAAAAAATTCTTTTTTTCCTTTCCAGATCCCTGCATCAAACAATTCTTGGTATTTTGGAATGTACGGTTTCAAGCATAAAGTTTTGAACCAACGATTACAAAGTGCTCGACGTCATTAAGGCAACTCTGAACTTTGCCGCAAGTCTTCATCAATTTTATCATCAAAATAAAAATGTTTAAATTTATAATAAACTGGAACGAATGATACTTTAATATTTAATTAATTTTTAGGCTAATATTTTTAAATGCCTTAATTAATCTTAATTAACACAATGTAAGTAAAGAAAATCATCATATGAAATTAATTTTTCAATGTAAGTAAATTCTTTTTTATCAGGTATAACAAAAAATAATTTATTTGCCTTATTTTTTAAGAATTAAGTTTGGGGCAATTTCTGAAGAGTAACTCATTTTTAATAGCTTAAGCATGAAAAATAAAACTTCGTGAAATCCTTTTAAACTTAAAAATAGAAGAAAAAACGGATTTAGCTTTTTTATTTAACGGAAAATAAACTCCTTACAATTTTGTTCATTAAACTCCATTTTAGCAACTTAGCACAGGAATATCAAGTTTGGCAAGTATGGATTTATAAATTTTTATAAACTAATTTTTAAAAAAAATACTTCATCTATTCATCCTTAATAAAATTGTACTTTCTGAAAATATTTGAGAATTTTTTTAGTTTCAAATTTATTAGAATTGACTTCATATATATTTAAGAAAAGAAATGCGATAGATGGGATAAATTTATAAATATCTACATTTTTTTCAACAGAATCAATCAATATAAGATTATTTTTCATTTTATAGAAGTAGTTTTTGAACCTCCTTCATTTCTACACGTTCTTCGTTTATTGAAGTAAAAAATATGCCGTCGGATGTTCTTAATACGAATTTTTGTTTTTATATATTATAGTTTGTATACATATTAAAATAAAATACGAAGATGAACAAGATAAAAATTTAGATTTTATCATTACCATCTATTAAAAAGTATATTCCTACGAATGCCGTTTACCTAAATATCCATTTCTTGCTTATAATGGACATTTTTTGCGTCACCTCTTTCATGGGCCTGGCATCCTTCCTGATTCAATAAAAATGCTTTTCAAAGTTTTTCAATATTTCTCTTGGGCATTTGGCAACATTCCTTTGACTTTTTCTTCTTTTCTTCTTTTTGGAGCAAAGATGTGCTTTCTTATTTTAGAACGGTAAAGAAAAAAATTTATTTTCTAAGTTTGAAATTAATTATTCTGAGCTTTACGTATTGCAATATTAATATCAAGCCTTGACGTTTTGAATTATTTTTTTTTACCGAACGGTGGACATTAAGCGAAATAAAATGATACCAGAAATGGCTTTAATAACAATAGATTCTAGCTTTTACTAAGAAAATAAATCGTTTTTTCGCTCAGATTCATTTTATCTTTCACAGCCTGCTGAGCAAATTAAACGCAGAAGACAGATGATCCGCAGTTCACAGTTAACGTTTACTGAATCAGAGAGATTTTAGAAATCCGAGGGAAATTCCACTAGAAATTTATTTGTGGCATCATATTTGATTTATGAATTAATTAAAGATTCTATTGCATGACCAGTGTTTTTTCGTGTTTTATTAAAGACGGAGAAACACATGACTCTCGATTCTTTGGCATTGAATACCTAATTAAAAGTTTTGAAATTTCATATTTTATATATGTGCATATAAACTTCAAAATAATAAATAATATTGACTATTTTTGATAAATTATATTCGGTTAAAAGAATATCATAAGATTAGAATACAATGGATAATCAATACAATTAGTGATTTTTGCCCTTTACTTCAGGTTACTTAGACCTCAAGTTTAAAATTAAAATGATATTCCGAACTCCTTCATGATTTTTGAATTTTTTTTTCTCCCCAACCGTTTCAGTTAATTTACTTGATTTTCAATTATCAAATAAAAATAAATATCTATAATGTATAATAAATGACTGTCTCTGCAAAATTTTATTTTCACTAATAATAGTTGAAGTTCATTTTGTTTTGTTTACAGTAAATTTGGATCTTCAGAGATGTAAATAAATAATTCTACTCATATGAGTTTTTTTTCCGAATACTGATTCGATTCTTAAATTCATTGAATTTTACACCAATATATTCTTACACTATAAAATTTGGAGAAACAAAAATGATTGGGAACAGTGATTAAAGAGTTTTATTTATTTAATTTACACAATATTGAAAGGTTATGAATAATAAAAACACCATTGGTTTAGAAATTAAATGTTTATAAATATGTTTTTTTATTCTGCATCATAATATGAGTTGGAATCGAAGTATCGAAGTTTGGGAGAGCACAGAAATAAACTCCTTTTAATTATTGTAAATGTATTATACCTTAATATTTTTGATGAATTTTTGCTATGTATTATTAACTATTTCTGTAAAGAAATATGCATATTAACCTAAAAATAATGTAAAAATCAATTAATTAAGTGAGAATAGAATCTTGTAGTCTTTTGGCCATAATAATGGCCATAATTTCTCATAACCATAAATAGGGCAGTAATTATGGTCAAAAAATGAAAATTTTGAGCATTTGATATGTAACAAAACATTTTGATATATAACAAAATGAGCATTTGATGATAGCAAATGAACATTTTGATGATAACAAAAAACCAACTTCATTTACGGGCAGGAGTTTCTTTGAAAACCCTATGTTCGTTTACAAACCAACATTGCACCAGAAATGAGCTTTAAATAAGTATCTATGACAATCCCTCACATTCTCTATAGTACTGCAATTTTCAATCCTTGAATAACTTCGGGAAATGGATGGGTACCATGCTCCCATGAGAATCGCCAACATTTTCATTAACGATTGGATCTGCAGATTTAGCCTGTTGATTCATTTGGTGAATATTCCTCTTTTCAGCATGATCGCAATACTCATGAGCAATGTGTATTGACTGTTACACTCCCCAAGAACGAATGAGGGATTAATTACGCTACGGTAAATCTCAATTTAGGGGAGATAAATATCATTAGTACATCAATGAGTAGTAATACTCGATAAATATATGGTAAACTGTGTACTAAACATAATGCTTGCGCAAATCATAACATTTATATAATAATAATACCCGCTTAGGTGAGGATTTGCAGTTTAACTTGGACAAGGACTCTCGATCAGATTTCTATGATATTTTATATATGAAGTTGTACTCAAAACAAGCTCGAATAAATAATGAGTTCACATGTTATGGTTTTTTCTTTTCATTTTTCATGTACAAACATTTCAAGGGATTTCAATACAAAAAGCAAAATTCAAATATTTGCAATACAAAATAAATAATTTAACTTTAAACTAAAAAGCAAACGCAGTGATAAAGTGGATTTCAATTTCTAATTTCCCACACCAATCTCTGTTCTTGTTACTGGGAACTAATCAAATGTTAATAGCTGCCAAAAGGAGCTGGCATGTTTAAAGTTGGATTAAGTCATTATTGTCCTTTTTCTGTTTAAGTAAGTCTGTTTTCTTATGTAATCAAGCTACAAGTAAGACGTTATACTAAACGTGTCTGTAGTTGCGTGTCGATTTCAAACGATAGAAAAACATCCAGAGTATACATTCATATAACAAATTCAGTCAAATTCAAACTTAAGATCTATATTTCGTTATTATGTTTGCTAATGCTGTGCAAGCTATTCTTGAGTTTTCAAAAGTTCCCCAGTTTAAAGGTGTTGAAAATTTTGAATTAATAAATAGTTTTGAGGATGCAACACAAATCCATTACTTTTAGAAACAAACTTCTTTCTTCATCAATCAAGAAGTATTTCGATTTTTTAATAATTGATAGAATAAAGTTTATATTGGCAAATGGTTAGTCTTTATGGAAATAAGAACCATACATAATCAAATAAAGATTTTACGACTAATTCTTCAATACAGGTATCTTTTTAAAATTAATACGTTTAAAAAATGGAAATTTTTAATTTTAAGCAACAAGTGAACATTGATTTTAGTTACATCACTTAATGAGGTTATGCCAATATACGAACTTACTTATTTTTCATAATATTACTTGTTGATATGACCTGAAATTAGTTAGTGCAAACTGTTTCTAAGAAGTTTTCCCATATAGTTAAATAATCTTATTTTAATTTCATATATCCTTTTACTAAGACTTAAATTTAAGCATTAAGCGTTAAACAATTTTATTTTTTTATGTATAATAGTAATAATAATATGTATACAGTCATGTTTTATACAAGTTCACATTTCATAATTTTCAAGAAAAAATCATTGTTAAGGAGACTTAAATTCTATATTATTATGAAAAACTTAATAGATCCCTTTCACTAATATTCCTTTTTTGCATTTTTTAGGAATAATTTGTCACCAATTTTGAATTTTCAATTGCTGTTGTCCATTGCCATTGGTATATGCCATGGCCTTATAATAAATGGCTGTTTTTTTAAAGCATTTGGAAATATGTGATATTTACTCCGAGATTCTATGACCAGTTCACTTTCTGTTCTTTGTTCTGACAAGAAAAATTTAATTTTGAAAATTATGTCTTTAATATTTTAACTAGAATGTCTAATTGCTATTTGCCAATAAAATTTTCTTATTTATTAAGATTAACGCAGAGTTTTTATTGTTATTTATATCTTAATTTTCGACTAGATAAATTTAAACTATTCCCCTTAACGTTCAAAAATGGAAGTCGTTTCAATCATGAAAATAAAGCTTCTTTTCTCATATTATTTGATTTCAAACACACTATTTTTAGTACTTAAATCTTTTGCAAAATTATTTTGAATTTCAGAGAAAATACTAATTTATTTTGCATTCAAATAAGCTTTTGTCGGTAATATTTAAAAAAATTAAAAAAAAAATATCAACCGTAAATTAATTCTTAATCTTGAAAGCTGGTTCTTATAAAAATGATGTGTTCTTAAAAAAATTATCATTAACAAATGAGATGTATTTTTTATTGACTTAAATACTTGGCAGTAATATAAATTAACAATAAAGAAACATGAATGTATGTGTGTGGGTGTGCTGGTGGTCTTTAGGACAGGCGCTTTGATCAAGAACAATGAAATTTGACCCAAATATAAGAATGTAAATATTAATCTGCTTATAGGTTTTCCGAAATTCGAATTCAAATTAATTAAAACTGAGGAAAAATTTTATTGTTTTTTCAAAAGTGATTTCCAAAAACAGTAGTGGTTAGTCTTAATTTCATATCAATATTAGTAATATAAAATTTACTTATACCAACTTACTCAATAAAATATAACTGTTATAAATTTTTTAAAATAATTTTATTTTTAGGCGCTTTTTGCCCTTTAATAATTTGTATTTAATTGCAGTGAAATGTTTACCTGAATTTCGATAATTGTCAAAAAAAATCTTTGTATAATTTGTTCAATAAAATTTTAAAACTCTTCTACTATTTCATGAAATAATTAATTTCTTGAATTTCTCCCATTGTTGAAAGCAATGGGAGAAAAATTCTGTTACTATTTGTGTGGTTTTCATGAGGAATCAGAAGACATAAGTACATTATCCCATACAAAACAATTAAAAATAAATAATCCTAAGCAGTAAAAAAAAGAATTCTGCTCCTATTCATGTGGTTTATATGAGACAAAAGTATATTCCCCCATACAAAACAATAGATAATATTAAAATATGGAAGAAGAATTCTGTTACTATTTTTGTGGTTTACATGAAGAATCAGAAGACAAATTTACGTTCTCTCATATAAAGCATTCAAATATAATCTTAAATTGTAGAAGAATAATTTTATACTTATTGCATGTTTTACGTGGGGAATCAGAAGTCATATCTGCATTCTCCCATACAAAGCAATCAAAAATAGATAATCTTAAATGGTTGAAAAAGAATTCTGCTCCTATTTTTGTGATTTACAGGAGGAATCTAAAGACAAATCTGTATTTTTACATGAACAACCATAATAAATATCTTGTCTAGAGACTTAAGTTTTAACACGTCATGGTGCAATCGTATTAGTCGATTTAACATTAGCTAACAATTTACAAAGTAGGTGTAAAACTTTCAAAATATTAGGGTTTTAAAATTTGTCTAAATTTCTTTCGTAAAAACTCTATTGAAAGAATCTTGAACCGCAGGTTATGTGCAAAAGATGTAATTCAAATTAACTCAATCAATATTAACTCAATAAATATATCAGCGGACCAGTTAATAATCAAGGATTGTTATGAATAAGAAAAACACAATCGCCAAATTCTAAAAAATCTTTTTTTCAAACACTGTGTGGTTGGTTGGTTGGTGCGATTTTCTTGGCGCAAGAGCCATAATTGGCAAAACTGCGCCAATCATATAGTGCCGAGTTCTACGAGATTGATTTTTCTGAACATTAAAAAGATCTAAAAATAAAGCAAACTACAAAGGTTCGTATGATAGAAAAAGTTTTTAAAAAGTTGTAAAATTTTAAATATAAATTTGAATCATGATTCTTACACAAGAATTGATGAAAAGGTTATGTTAAAAAATGAGGAAAAAATATTAAATGCTATATGCTCAAACACTGTGTGAAAAGGGGAATTGTTTTAATACACACTGAAAGCTTCCTATTGGAAGGAAGTCAAATTCAATTTGGATTCCTAAAAGAAAGGAACTAACCTTCGCCAAGAAAATCTATGAATTTTCTATGAACGAAATTTAAAACTCCTTTTTTTGGCTAGTTTATAAAATGGCGAGAAAAAAATTTCTCATCACCATAGACTTCTAGGTTTTCCAAACAATCTCTTTCGAAAGCTGTGTTTCTGTCACCCGTCCATCACTTGGAAGAAGGATTCTTTTGTTTTGACTCGAAACCATTTATTTTCCTAAAGATTTATCGGCAATCCATACTTTTGTTTATATCTTATTTCACTCCAGGAAACTCGATAGTACGTATTCAGTTCGGAATAAAAGTAAAGAAACGTCTTATTTATATAATTTTTTTTCGAAAGTCAATATTTCCTTTCTTAGATTGAAGACGAATTTATGTCATCAATGATTCCTCACTTGAATTTCTTTCCTTTTTTTACTTAAAAAAAGAAATATTTAAAACAACAACAACAGAGCTTGGAATGTGATGTTATGGAACACATAATCAATGTTTTTCTCATTATAATGTCAGAAGTTTATTTATATATCGATCATAAAAATGAAAAAAAAAATCATTCATAAGTTTACCATATTTTGAAATTCAATTGCATATTCTTGTATAAAATATGAAAACAATACTTGATAATCGAAAATATTAAATATTCCTTAAACATTAATCAAAAATAGTGCAGCTGAGAGGAATCATAACTATTATGTCTAATAAAATGTAATGTATTTGGAAACAAATTATAGTTTCCCCTTTTTTATTCTTATTATTAATTGTATAATTATTTTTTATTCTTATTATTAATTTTATTATTATTTTATATTATTATTATTATTATTTATTATTATTTTTTAATATTATTGATTATTTTATATTATTATTATTATTATTATTTATTATTATTATTTTTTACTATTATTGATTATTATTTTATATTAATACTTAGCAGATATTATCTGATTTTATAAATCTTTTCAAAATAAAGATGATTAGTAATTTTTATTACACCGATTTCTATTCCATTACCTTTAAAACGTTTCAATGCACTAAAATTTTGCTTTGATGTTTTTATTGAAAACACTATTTTCCTTTTATATTTGTCCATTTATTTCAATAATTATATACATTTGTTTCTGAAGTAAGAAAAATGTCATGTTTCATATCCATGAGCAAGCTTAATGGAATCATTTTAACTGATTCTGATTATAAGATTTTTTTATACTCTAAAAGTGATTTTTAATTAATATAGAAAGTATATAGACAATTTGTTACGTGATATGAATATTTCTCTATGCATTGAATTGAATTTCTTCCAACATTGAATTGAATTTCTCTAAACAATGAACGTGTTGCTATTGAACTTCATGCATTTAAAGAATATGCCTGAATTCATGTTTTATTAAAATATATTAGACAACAAAAATATTTAGGGGACTATCAAAAAGGGATCAAAATGGAAAGGATTTAGGAGTGCAATTTTTTTTTAGAAAGCTGATACTAATTTGCAATTTTCATCAATGTATACATTAGCTTTACGAAATATTCACACTATAAAAAGGCACATATATTGATGGAAGGATAAAAATTCAT
>JAOUZG010005735.1:7084979-7095999 GCA_026289955.1 Argiope argentata | reverse complement strand
CAGTTATGATAAGAAAGTATTAAAAATAAGTTCATCAATAAAGTAAATTTAGCTTTCAAATTATATAAATTATCAAATTAAAAAGAATTACTATCAATGCAGAAATATTAAAATTAAACTCTACGAATTGCAAAATCTATGGAATAGGAATTACAAAGCCAAATGATAGAATCTTATACAGAAAATACGCTTGCTACTTATAAAATAATAAAATGGAATAAAAAAATTCTTTTAATTTTAATTTTTAATTTCAAAATATAAAATAATAAACTATAGGGTCTTATTGTGTTTTGGGGAGATGATTTCTACTGAAGAATATAAGTTATAATTTTGAGATCTTTAAATTTCAAAAACTTTTATACACTGCAGGAAAATTAAATAGGGCTTTTTTACATAACTTATCGAACTTCATGATATTACATCTCCCCTTGACGTCATGGAGCTTTTAAAATGATCGTGGGGCGTTTATCCCATTTTATTTATATAAATTTCGATTTATTATTATTATTTTATTATTATTATATAATAATGATAACTCTTTCTGAAATACTTTCAGTTCAAATATCATTTCAATAAGTACTAAAGATTATTTCCCGACAACTTTCTTAGTTTGCGAGTTTTCACTTCAAGAAAATTACACTTCGCAAGATAGCATTTGATTAATTTTGGTATTAAAAACTATGCACAAAATTGGAAGTAGTCTGTCAGTAAATATAAATTAATTAAAACGAATAGAAGGTATTACAATTTTCATTTGAGGAAGTTTTACAATTTCGATTCTATTTATTAAAAGAAATAAATTCAAATGCAATATTTGTTAATAAGTTATTATTACATCTTGTTTCGTTGTAGTAAAATTAAAAATCCCATCAATTTTTGATTGTAGAAGAGATACAAACTTAAAACTCTTTCATGGGGAAGTTCCATTAACAATTGATTTATTTGCTTCGAAGAATAATTTAATTTCATAAACAATTTTAAGCAATATCTAAGCATCAAATGCAAAAATATTTTGAACTCTTCACAATTAGATTTTTAATATGATAGTGTGAATAAAACAGAATATGATGAGTTTACATATAACTTAATAAATTTTCAAACATTTTTTTAATTTAAAAGGAACAACAAAATCATGCATTTTTAATCATTCACTAATAAACTTATCATTTTACCCTCACATACTATTTAGAGAAATTAATTTAATTCCCAGCAGTTATGGCAGAAAATTCGAAAATTATCTGTTTGAACTTAAATATAATTACCACATTGGAGCACAGAATCTAACTTGGCATTTTGCATATAGTTAGCTTTGTCAATTGTATAATTATGTTATCAGATGCAAAGATTATAATGAACAATTATTATTCAGTTGGAATTTACATAACATAACTGCTTTCCATTCTTCAGTTATTACTATTATTTTAATTATTTAATATTAAATTACTATTATTTAAATATCTTGATTAAGTTCTAAGGCTCACAATAGATAGATATTAAATTTTTATATTGGTACTATTTATTATATGAATGAAATTTTAAAATGTAGTTAATAATTAAAATAGAAAGGTAGTCTATTTCAATATGTACACTGTCTTTCGAAAATGTAATTTACTTTTTGATTCCTATTGTAAATTTTATTGTCTAAAATAATACGTAAAATTCGTTATACCTTTGCTTTCAAAACAAAGAAATTGCTGAGATTTAATATTTGACGAGACAATGAAAGGAGTTTGATTTAATGTTCACCAATGAAATAAATCAGTAAAAATTATTCATACTGTTATTTCTTTCCAAAACTTTCGAAATACACAAATACATGGTTATTAATAATGTTTAAAATGATATTTCAAAAGTCTAATTTCTAAGACTTTAAAATGGTATAAAGATCAAAATTGTTAAAAACGATTTATGAAATCACCACGAAAATATATTAGTATCTCACTTTTTTTGATGAATCAACACTCTGATGAAAACTACTCAGAAGAGCTCATCAATATTTATCTAAATTTATCCATCTAAGATTTGGTAGCTCAAGGTCAAGCAGTCTAGTTTGTAAACCACCAAAATACAACATGATCAGCTTTATTATTAATAGTTAAAAAGCGTGCGTACGATTAACTCCGATATCTACTAAAGTCCTTCACACGAAAAAATTTACAAGAACCATTAACGATATATTATTTATATCGAATTTCTTGTTCACCAAAAATCAGTGTTAAAGGCAATATATTCTTATAAAATGTTCTAAAAAAGAAATTATTGACATCAAAACATTCAATTACACTAACCTCACGAATAATCAAATTTTAGATATATCTGAGTACCAAAAAATATGTTTGGTATTATATTAGTTTATTAATACGTAATGTTAGAGTTCAGAGTTAGTAGCGTTTTAGAATTAGTATTAAAAACTAACTAGACCGTTAAATTTGCTAGTAAGTTTACACCAAAATTGAAAGCTTCTTTAAAAAATTGTATCAAATCTGATTTGGGAAAGATAATTTTTTTCAACCTATAAACAAGACAAATAGTTCTGTATGAGGTAAAAAAATTAAAATTAATCAGTTTTATTTATGAAAATGTATTTATTTCTCTAATTTTAAAATGAATCTGTCAAAAGATTGACAGCAATTTTTTTAATTGGCATGGTCATGTGGGCATGACAACTGAAATATACACTCAAAATTAGCTATTCGTCTTAGCTACAATAGAAATCTATGGTGCCCAAATAATAAAGCTTTAAATGTGAAATTAGTCCAAATTTGGAACGAAATTTCCTTCTTCTTATGATGACGTATTGAATCAATTGACTCTATTGTTGACTTGGAGATAAGAGTACCGTTCTGATGACGCTTCAAAGCTACGAAGTCTGCTACGTATAGTATTGAATCAAATTTGGTCACAATATATAATTAAAATTACTTCTAAACTAGATTATAAAAAGGGTCATACTTGCATTACTCATTGAAGTTGTTAAATTAGTTTTCTTTTCCTATAGCATTCAGATAAATAGTATTCACTTTTAGAGCATCGTAAGATATAAATTAATAGAAATTTTAAAAGAATTTAATAAATGAAGAAGAATGTGAGAAGTTTCAGATTTAAAATAAACATTCATCAAATAAATTTCGAAAATAAGAATAATTATATTTTAGCTTTACGGAAAATACTAATTACTTTAGGTAGCTTTACAAAAAAGAAAAGGTGAAAAAAAACTGCAAAAACGCAATCCTGTATAAGGTTGGTTGGTTGTGTAGGGTTTGTTGGCGCAAGAGCCAGATTTGGCTATACTGCGCCAAGCAAATGGTAAAATTATAAAAGATAAAAAATGTAGTCCCTTGTTCAATTAACACGTGAGCCATGAGATTAAATCAAATTAGTTTAATTAAAACAATGATTAAAGAACAAAATTTAAAACCCTGTACCATATCAGTTTGAAACAATGATGTTAATGTATATGAATTAAAAATGAAGGTTAAACATACAGAATAATAAAAATTCTCATATACAAGTAAAAAACCCAATAGCCCTTAAGAATTTAAAATTATTTGGGTGGTATTTTTCACCCACCAGGTCTTGTAATGTGAAAGAAGTCAATGTAATAAAACAAGAACGATGAGAATTAAAAACTGGACATTCAATTAAAACATGATGAATAGTAAAAGGGACTTGGCAGCTGTTGCACATAGGTGCATTTTCTCCAAATATTAGATGTTTATGAGTAAATCGTGTATGACCTATACGGAGACGAGTCCTGTATAAGGATAAAAAGCCTAGAGAAGTATTAGAAAATTCAATAGAAATTTAAAAAAGATATATGTTTTCTCATTGTAAAATCGGATTTTTATTTGATAACAAATGACAAATTCATTTTCTTTTTACACAATTCTGCATTACTTACAACCGTGATATTTTTAAAATCTTTTCGTTTCAATACTTTTTTTATAATATGAAGATGATGTCATCATTCTTTGCTTACAAATGAATGTAAATAAAATGAAACTATACCTTATGGATGCAATGATTACATTAAAAAATAAGCTTTTGGCAAAACAATCATTTAAAAAATTTTATAATGTCTGAACTATCTGCTATATAAAAGTCATTTGATTTCAATTCATTTTTATGGAAGTTATTTTGATTTTTACGATTTCACAGATCATTTTTAATATTATTTTATATCTTTAAATATTATTTTCTCAAAAACTGAATTATAAAATCTTCTTACAAAAATATTATACATTAAATTTTAATGCATAACTTCATTAAAAACGTAGATTTTTTCTATATACAGCATTCAGTTGCTATAACTTTTAAGTCGTCATAAATATTTTGTACAAATCATTTCATAAACTTCTAAACTAAAATGGTGTTAACTTTATCTATTTGCAAAAGCAAAAAGAAAAATCTTGTTTTTAAAGTTATAATCTTGCAATGTAGATTTTATCTTCTTTTATTTTAAGCAAAAATTCAAAATTCACAAAAAGTTATATCATTTCTTTAAATGTTGTTGTTATATAATTTTTTTAAATATGTTATATAAATATTTTGTATCATTTTTTTAAATGTTGTTTATATCATTTTTGTAAAAGTTTAACATAAATATTTTATATCATTTTTTAAATGTTGTTTTAATTGTTTAAATGTTGTTGTATTTTATATCATTTTTTAAAAAAATGTGTTACAATATAAATGTTATAACATATATATTTTATATCATGTGTTTAAATGTTGTTAAATGTTGTATTTTATATCATGTTTTTAAAAATGATATAAAATTGTATTTTATATCATTTTTAAATGTTTTAATGTTGTATCATTTTTTAATTGTTGTAATATATATAAACAAATGTTCATTTTGACTCCCATTCTTTTTTGAGGCAAAATGATCATTCATAAATGTCTTATCTCCAATAAATCATGTCATTTCCATTCGGTTATTCTAAAATGCTTTACTCTAATCAAAATTAATAAAATATTTGGAAATAATGTTTCAGCTCTTTGTGAAATCTAAATAGATTATTGCTTCCTAAAACAATTAGAAATTAGTATAAAAATACATTCTTTTTTATCTGACACCAAAAGAATAAGCGCATTTTGTTTCTTCTTTAATGTGTATTTTTCCAAAAACAAATTAATAAATACCTCTACATTAATCAAATACCTATTCCGTTAAAGCAATAACATACGAGCTCTTTCAAACTTGTTGCTTACATTCGAACACATAATAATAAATGGAAAGATAACAACACGCGATGCAAGATCCAAACAACCTATCTTTTCTAGCGAGAAAAAAATTGAACTTTGAAGCTTTATGTTATTTATATTTGGGTTCCAAACCAGTGGATAAAGAAAAAAAGAAAAGAAGCGCCTTCTCTGAAATTTATCTATGAGTTCCGAACGAGAGCAACTGCAAAATTTATTGAAGAAAGAATGTATTTTATTTCCTTCCATTTGTCTGTGTATTTGTTTCCGACAAAATAACATAGAATAACATGAATTGTTTCGGATTCTAATCCTTCTTCATTTCAAAAAATTGTTAACACTGAATTTATATATGTTTGTTACCGTCTTTTTTATTTTTTATTTGGAATATCTATATGTCTGAATCATTCGATTGCTTGTTAAAAAAATACATTGACAGAATACATTTCAATTCTCTGTACGTTATCTTTTGGCGAAAGCGTAAAAATGAAAGGCATAAGTTTAATCAAATTCCTTATGATTTTGCAGATGATTTAAAAGTGGAGAGCAAATACAAATAAATAAAATATAAAAAGATTTTAGTTTTTTTGAAAATTTATGATAATTAAATAGGTATAGTAATATCATTAAAGCAATTCAAGATTTTAAGAAATATTTCAAATATTCAAGAGAATTTCATTGAAACGTCAATAAAAAACACGAAAGGATATATTTCAAATAAATATATTGGTATTAAATACATTTTCAGACTTTATAAAGAAGCATATATCTGAACAATTTATAAATAATAGTGTAAAATGTGCTAGATAAAGGACTATTATATGCATAGATTATTATTTTGCAATACATAGGCGATTTAATTGAGGAATTCAAAAAGTTATTCAGAATTTTCTCGATTAGTTTTAAAAGCTATTATTTGTCAACATAATTTCTAGTCAAAAAATAAATATGTATTTCAAAATATCAAATTCATCGGTAGCCTTTATAAATTGAGCAAGAACATAAACTTAAGAGAAAAACAAAGTTAGAACATGCATACAGATTTAAGTATCTTTGAATTTGAATCAAATAGCTTTTTTCAAATATCGAGGCGTGTGCTTAAATGTTTCGATACTTCCTAACGGCTATCACCGGTTACGATACAACTATTCCCGTAGGAAGTATGTTCGTCATCGATGAGAGAAGTTTACCCTCAAATATTAATGTTCCTTCCAGGGTAGTGAAATCCAACCATCATACTGGAGGCATCTCTTCTCCATTTCAAGGTGTGTCCCTTGTGGGGTTTTCGTCAACTTAGAATAAGCTTGTAGTGATTATCTTATGAAATGGTGCATCTAATTTCATTAGTTGTAATTGTAAGAGACCATGTTGACTCAGTGAGTATCAGCCATTATTTTCTTTCCTACCAAAGTTGTAGAGCGTTGATATGTGCATTTGACATGTAGCTTTTTAAATTTGATAGATCATCTCTTCAGGCGTTTTTATCAGCCGAATGGATAAGAAATGTATAAACATTGTTCATATCATAATTTTTGATACGCTGATACTGTTATTAAACAGCAATATTTTCATAAAAGTCCTGTTAAGAAAATAATTTATTATGGGGGTCTTTTAAAAAAGAAAAACAATTAGTATTGCCATTAAAATCTACTTTTGTGGAATACTCATGACTTTTTTTTTACACATCAACTTATCAATATTTATTAATTTCATTTCTCTGGATGTTTCAAATCCAGAGAAATACAAGCAATTTTAACATCAAAGATCTCAGTTAAGTTTATGACATTGGTGTTTACGTTTAATTAAGTGATTATTATGCGTGATGTAATGGGATTTCTTAGAGCGCCATCTAGTAAATAATATTAAGATTAATTCGCAAATTAAAAATATAATAATAATCTTGAGTGAATAATAGGATTTATAATAAAGTAGTTCCTCACGCTTATTTATGTCTGTCGCTGGAACAATGTATAGCTGGAAGAACTTGATTGCAATAGCCGTAAAAAACCATGCAACATGGCAAGATAGGTTTCCCCAAGAATCTGAAATACATTGACGGGAAGGACTTTCAACAATATAATACAGTGGTTTCTGTATGATAATGGAGTTGACTCTTTAATACTATCTAGAAAGGTGTTGAATATTTGTTTCTTTTAACAATTTTCCCTGCGTGTATAATTAAACAGCTTAATTTATTAGTTTCAATTCAAATTTAAAGAAGGGTTAATGTGCTCAATGGGTCTTTCGTACAGATTGATGACGCTCTTCAACATTGTTGCATTTATTCGTTATCGTTTATCGTTTTTAAGATAAGAACGTCTTATTTTACGGTGTTTTAATGCTTCACTATACTTAGATACCATTTTTATGACTATAACTTTTGCTGTTTTCAACTAGACAAGACAAACAATACTTCAATAGTTAAACGATGCTTGTCTTCTGCAGCAACATGAATGGAAGCAAGGATTATTTACTACTTTCCTTATCAACTGAACGTTTCTCCCTTGCTCTTTCAGAATTTTTAAATCAGGAAAGTAAGATTTCAATTTATCGTAAACATTTAATCCTTACAATTTTAGTAATTTCTTGGTTGATTTTATTCTGATATGCATATAATACACAATATTTTTTAATTAAAATCCCAGATTTATTTTAAAACAAGAAATGATTTAAAATTTTATTAAAAATCTGTATTTTTAATTCATTGAAATATAATTTAAATAATAGAGTCGAATATGTTTCATAATTTAATTATTTTGGCAAACATATTTCATTTGCAATTGAAATTCAAAAATGAAAAAAAAAGATTAAAATGATATCTTCTATGCATATTTCAATGTATCACGTTATAACATAATGTCTTGAACGAACAAGCACCATATGCTTGTGGAAGTTAAATTATATTTTTATTCATTTGAATTGTTTCATTGGATGAATCACTTTATTATTGCAAACGAACATAAACAACTTTGTCCCGCATTTATTGCTTTTTAAAAATATCGTATTTCCTATTTAATTCATTTTATAAAAACCACGTGCTCAAAATGATATTTTTAAGGTTTTATTTACTGTAGTCATTAATGAATTTTTTTATGAAACATTTTGTTAATGCGATGGCAACACATTATTAAAAGCTGATTTTTTGAGATGCACGTACAGATAATAATTTTTTTTATTTTTCGTCAACAGATTTTAAATTTTATTTTACACCTACGAATTTTTTACACCAAAAACCTCATTCCAAAAACAACAACATGTTCTGACATGAAAACAGGTCTTAAAAAATCAGCAAATGAAATATATAATAAACAGTGATGTTTTGAAACGTATGAACTCAAAACTATATTATTATTTATTAGAGCCGCTATTAGTCATAAAATATTAGCCTTAGTTATTCCAAAATTTTAAAAAAGTTCTTTAAAATTTCGTTTTTTAAAAATATTAAAAGAATTTTTTTATAAAAATGACAGAAAGATATGAAAATCAATTCTTAATAAACTTCAAAATGATACTGCGTTTATTTATTCAGTTTTTTATTTTATAAAAAAAATCAATATATTCGTAAATGCTTAGTTTATCATCACTTTATTTGGTCACATTCTTCAAAATTACGTCATTCTCGAATGCCAGTCTATTAGATGGAAAATATTTAAAAAACCATAAGAAATCATGCAAATTTTCGTTCCAAAATGTTACGATTTTAGAGTTAATATTCCAAAAATTTAAAATAAACATTTCATAAGGAAAGCTTTATTGAGTAGTTACATAAATTCTTAATGAATTTAAAAACTAAACAGTTAAAGTATGGCACAGAATAAATGTTCTAAACGCCTTAAATCACGAATATAACTTAAAACAAACTGATGCGGCTATACCTGAGAAAAATGAGCTAAATAGTAAAGTGATGAAGAGTGGTGATAAAGTTGTCTAGACTAGTTAAATTGTTTGGCTAATAAAATATAGATTTAAACAAAATATCAATATGTTTTTATTTTATATAAGTAATAAAATAAATACACAATGAATAGTTAAATAAGACATTACATAACAAAAATTTGCAAGAAGAATTTATCTTGGCATAAGAGATAAATATTTGATTTAAACAAACCTTACTCTAAAAAATCTATGCGCATCAAAATCCTCTGCAGATAGATTCAAATTTTCTAATCCTTTAACCTCTTATCGCGTGCATAATATTTACATTGTAAAGTTAGATGAAACTAAAAATACACTATTAAAATTCACAAAAAAGTATTTTGTTTTAATTGGTATTAAAAATGATAATGTTATTTAAGTGTCAATAATTACGGCTTAAATAATATTAAATATAAAAAAATACTTTTTAAAAATGAAGAAAAATTAAAACATCTTAGACAAATGGCCAAAAAAATTCAAATTTAAAGGTCTATTATTGCAAGTGTAGTTTCAAAGTCATTTTAAATATATATTACAATTTGTTGACTTAATGTGCAAAAAGAAAGTAATTTTCTTATCACGGCTTTCACATTTGAAAAAAAAAAGGTTTTTGTTTTTATTTTCTTAAATGAGAAAATTTGATTTGGATTTATTAAGAACTATTTATATTTAATTGAGAAATATACTAATATTCCAAATATAGGGAAACAATTTGTTATTACTGCAATGCTACTTTTCTGATTATATTGTTTTTTAAAATAAAAATTATTATCTTGTAATAGTTTATTTCTAGTTGAAAAATATCTGTGGTGTAAAAATCAATTAAAATTTTAATAAAAGTTCTATTAGGTTCTAAAGTTCTATTATATATATATATATATATATATATATATATATTCATTTTGTTTCATTTTTGATTAAGATGCATGATAAACACGCAAAAATAGGAAAAATAATGGAAATAGGGGAAAAATTGCCCTTTTTATCCTACTCTTTATCTGTATTTTCGTACATTGCCTTTGGCATGCTTCAAAGTAGTCTTATCTCAACATGCCCATGAAACTGATAGTCTTAAAAGCTGTTAAACATTATTCTTGTCACATTTAGGCGTATGTTTTCTCGCGCTTTTGATTTGAACTTCTCGAGCTTTATGTTTCATGCATTTCTTTGTATATATGAACGTGATAATGCTTTTAGGGCGCCATATTGTGAAAAAATTATATCGTTCGGAAGACATTTAAAGAAAAAAAAAATGAAAGAAAAGAAAGTAATAGTAGGAGAAAATCATAGCACTAAAAATGTTGTTATATAACGTTTTCTTTATCTTTTTTCTTTTCTTTTTGATAGTTATTTGATATGCAGTTTTTCCCTTACAGAAAGGAAACGATCGTTTGAATCATATCTGGCAAAATCAAAGTTGATAAA
Source organism: Argiope argentata (assembly GCA_026289955.1). Lineage (NCBI taxonomy): Eukaryota > Metazoa > Arthropoda > Arachnida > Araneae > Araneidae > Argiope > Argiope argentata. The sequence continues at coordinate 7,085,454 of JAOUZG010005735.1, read as the reverse complement.
AGGAACTCAAAACATTATCATGCTATGATGTTGCAGAATTCAAATAATGCAACTTTTTCTTACTCTTTGCTTCTTTTGTGAATATTTTCCTTTTGTCATCTTCTGATTTCATTATTTTCTTTCAGAAGTGGGATAAAGTTAGCTCAAAGCGGGGAGAGGGAAGGTAGAAATGGTGCAGGGTAAGCATTTTCGGTTTCTATATCGCTTTCTTAAACCGGAAAATAGAAAAAAAAAAACAATTAGCCAAATTACCGTCTGATTAAGACAAATAACTTTTGTATCAATGTTTTTCGATAACTGTAATGTCTTGGAAATTAGAAGCTCAAATTGATTATCAGGCCCTGATTATGACTGCTCCAAGCATTAAGTTTCCAAATAGTGATAGAGAATGAAGTTAATATGAGGTAAAATAAGATAAAACTTTGGAAATCAATTAGGATTCAATTTATTTTTAAAATATTATTACACACACATT
>JAOUZG010005735.1:7068461-7079889 GCA_026289955.1 Argiope argentata | reverse complement strand
GTGTGTGTGTGTGTGTGTGTGTGTGTGTGTGTGTGTGTGTGTGTGTGAGCGTGCGTGCGTGCGTGCGTGCGTTCTGATAATGTCAACGAGCGTCCAAAATTTTTTTCAATACCCTCACAGAATGCTTTTTATCTGTAACTCATTAATAACTTGGTATATATTCTGTAACTTAGACAACGGAAAAAGTTGTAAATAAACTTATTTGGATGTATTGAAATTCGAGGAAATCTAATTTAAAAATTGATATGTTTAATTAAAACATAGATGATCACCAAATGTCACAGATAGATACAGAATTTTCATTTTTAGAAGAGATTGTATTTAAAAACTGATTTTCCAGTTATATTCGAATTCTTCCAGTTATATTTCGAATTGTTTATATTTGACTATATTTATTAAGAGGTTTAAACATTGAAATATTCAAATTAATAGAAAATAAATAAAAATTTCAACAACACGTTAGTTTAATAATCTTTCTCGACGGAAATAAACTCATATCACATTTTTGTTATGAGAATTTCAGAATGAGCAATGCAATTTACAGTTATTTAGCAATTATTACAAGCTAATATATTGATGGAAAATGCAATTGTTCGATAATCCTAATGTGTTAATAATATATACGTGTGTTTATTATGTAAGCATATGTAAGGGCTCCAAATCTGCACTGTAATTAGTTTGCACTGTGCATAGTTAACTCAAATTGATGAATTCTAATAGTTTCTGTGTCGGTTAAATGTTATACTATTCAAATGGCTACTGAGTAAAGCTGTTCAATTAGCAAAATTTGACATGTAAATAGAATTCTTAATTTGTTGAAAGCTATTGTAGATGGATAATTAAGAGCTTAATTATGGGTAATTCAAATTAGATTAATGAAACTCCTTTATAACAAAACAGTTTTCGTAGATAATTTTATTGTATTATATTTCGGAAATATTTCTACATATTATTTAGTTTTAAAACAACAGGTTTTCAAAAAATAACGATTGTGAAACCGATTATATAATGTTTTAGAACTAAAAACGTATGAAAATTTGCTTAAACTTTGAATTGGTACGTTTTCTAATCGAGAATGTTGCATTTAGTAAAAAAAATCTACTACAAAACGGTAAGCAAATAGTACGTGAAAAGAAATATATATTACGATTTTGCTATAAAATATGTCTGTCTATTATTTTTTATCCCTGTTTTCTGTATATTTTTTTTCTCAATTTATAAAACCATTTAGCTTTGAGTGAATTATTAGTAAGCAGAAATGGTTACCCATTTTATCATAGAAGGCGTAATTCAAATTAAGATAATTTCATTCGTTAAAATTTAATTTTACAGAAAAATAAAACGGTATAGACATTATTGCATACTCAGTTCCCTTATACTTTTTTTTTATTTTTTAGTGCATAAAGTATAAAAAAGTGTTTTAATTTAAAAAAAATAGACTTAAAGATTGTCAATGAGAATACGTCTGAAACCTTGAGGTACAAGTCATAAAACTATATTTCTTTAATTATATCTGTCTAATCTGTCTATCCATCTAACAATTACAACTCTCATTAAGTTTCTTTCTTATTAAGGTATCCGTCTACGTCCGGAGAAAATTTTTTGAAAAAACCCTTTATTTATAAATTTTACTTGGTTTTCTAGGTCATTGCAATTCAGAACAAGGATTAATACCATTAAAAAAGTTTTATTTGATTTGCAACTTTGTCAAATGGGGGAATTTAGCTTAAAAAATAGAGAAAATTAGTGTAAAATGCAAAACATCCTAGCAGAAATTCTAATCAATATTTTCACATTCTTTTTTTAGAAAGCATTTGTACAACTTTAGTGAAGGCAATGAACTAGGATCTAAGAAATATTTGCATTTATAAAAAAGTTATAGCAGTTCGAGTATTTCCCAACTCAAAATTTATCAAAATTCACACACATAAACAACATTAAATGGCTCTAAACAGAAAACTACTCATCTCAGAACAATAATCCTAGTTCATTGCCTTTAGGAGAGTATAAATAACATGCATAAAGCATTTCATGCAAAAATATTCATAATTTTTTCGGATATCATGTTTTGCGTATCAAAATTTTTATAAAAAGAAGTTTCTTAAAAAATGCATTTAAAGATTTTATTGATGTTTTATGAAAAATATTTTTATTTATCTTTTTTTAAAATGTACCACATTTATAGAATACATCTTCTTTGTTAACAATTTTATATGTTTTAATGTTTTTCATTGCTTTTAATTTTTTTCTGTCAACTTTTGTGGCACTTAATGATTGCCTTTTTGACGTGACGATTCTTTCTTTATCAAGAGAAAGAAAGCTTATCAGTGTTTAATTCCCAGAAGTTAATCCCAGTACAGAAAAAAAAATGTAGAGACCATAAAATATATGATTAAAAGTTATTACTAATATTGATGCCCTTAAGTGTAAGGTCTGCAGCTCCATAAATATACATTTCGGAAAAATCGTCCACAAAAGATTATTGACGCTTTCATTAGCAGTTTGAGTCTTACCGTGCAAGCATTTTTTAAATAAATTTGTTCGTATATAGCTGCATGTATTTTGATTTAATGATTTTAATAATGTTTTTAGAAGACCTGTTGCCTTCTTTCAACTTTTTTTTCTACAGGAAAGTCCACGTTGGTATTTACACTAACTTTAATTTATTGTTAGACACTGCCCATATATGGACTGCTTATCACTAGAGCATGTATGAAACACTTTTTAAATTCAAAACACTTGTTAAACTGTAAAAAAAGTATTAAGGTCAAATTAAGCAATATTCACTTGAAAAAAATATATATTTATATAGCAGGAAGTGAGCAGATGTTTTCAAACATGAACAGTATTCGAGAAACAACTGTTGCCAATCTCCTTTGTATATTAAGAGCTAAAAACTAATACAAACTTAAGTGGCGCATATAGTCTGTTATAGTCTGAAAAAAAAACTAATTAATTTATGATTTAAGCAGCGATATTTGATAAAAAGACGAAAAATATCAACTTCCGGTGAGCACTTCCGGTTTCGTTTTCGACTACTTTGAATTACTCAAATCTCCATATCTCCATTTCTAATAACCGTAGAAGAAAAATAATTATAGATTTTGAAAGCTAAATAAATGTACTTTAAATTTAAAAAATAAAAAGAAATTGTGAATTTTGACCAAAAGTGCCCTTTTAGACGTAGACGGATACCTTAAGTTTACTTTATAGTATACAATATATGTAAAGAGTAAATATTGTAATCGTCCAAAAGTTCATTTTCTAGCTTTTTGCATTTCGCCAGATTTCCTTTCCCCAAGGGTGATGTACGGGTGATACCCCAAGGGTGATACGTTTGAGGAGGAAGTGCTGTGTAAGCTCAGGCATCGTCCTTATAATCTGACCCGGATTAAAAATTACGAGCTTCGTTATGAAATAACTCTAATGTTACAATGATGTAACTAAAGTAATGAAACTAAAATTAACTAATATCTCCTTAAATTTGTGAGTCTATTTATGAGTCTGTCGTTTATAAGAAAACTGAAATATTCATTGGATTATAAAGATAAAACCTGGCATGCAGCTTTCACACTCAGTTTTTCGAGTTCTGTTGGACGTTTAGTTGTTTGTCGGTATGGATTTCAATGAAGAGACGAAAAATTTCTATCTAGCAGAAAATTGTAAATCTATCGTCAACAAAACTGCGCAAAATGGATATATTTTAAAGATAAGAATTTTTCTCATAAACAAAAAGCAGGTATTAACTAAAATTTCTCAAATTAAAATAATATTTATTAATTTCAATATTTTCTTCAAAAAAAATAAAAAAAATGAATAAAAAGAAAAGAAAAGAAGACGGAAGCGAACTGCAGAGACCAAATCGGATTCAGAAAAAGTATAAAAGAAATCTTCATGTCGGCTTGCTGGCACAGAGGTAGCGCGTCTTTCTCGTGTTCTGGGAGTCCTGGGTCTGAGTCCCGGTTCGGGCATGGTTGTTCTTCTGTGTTCTATCTGTGAGATGTGTGAATGTACCCACTGTAAGAAGGGATTGTGCAAGCGAATGTGGTGAGTGTGTAGCGAAGTCATACTCTTGGCGCTAGTTGGCGCTGCTTCAAAAACAAGAGACGCTCCTTTCGGCTTAATCTTCTGCTCTATCGGGTGAGGGGCTTGTCCCATATCTCAAGTGCCATAATTAACAACAACGATAGAAATCTTCATAAAGTAAACATATTTTAAAAAGACAATTTAAATAGTTTAAAATGGTACGGTAATAGTTAATAAATCTTCCCTCTCAAATGTTAAATAATTCTCGGTAAAGTATGAAAATTAAACTAATAAAACAGAAAAAAATTAATAAACGTAATGCAAACATATCTCGAATTCCTAGTTTAAATCAAATCAAATAAGCATAACATAGAATTGTTTGAGTTATTTGGAATTTTCCTCTTAAATTTAAAATCAGCCCCAGTAAATGGCTTTCGAATTCAAAGAATTGTTAAATAATTCCTGTCAGATTCTTGTTTGCCTTCAATGAAGGCGAAAGCATTTCCTACTTCCCAAAGAATCGGATCCTAATTTCCCAGGGAATATTATTGAAAACCGCCGGCTTCAATCTTAATTTATCACAGGTATTTTTGTATGTCAGAGACCACTTTGTTCTGCAAATAAATCCCACTCAGGCCGCAAGAGAAACAACATCAAAGCTTCTCACAACATTTGATCATTAATATTAATTCTCTCAATCCACTTCGCCGGCTGCAGAAGTAATTACAGATATTTCCTGTCACGTGATCAGGGTGCATGATCTATTCGGCTCCCATTTCTAACACTTCACTCATAAACTACAAGCTCTTAATAGTCTGGGTCCAAATAATATGTGCACAGTGGAGTATTTCTGTGCGAGGTGCAATCGGAATTCGAATAATTTTTTAACAATTTAATCATTATAAAAATGCTTTTGATTTTGAGTTTTTCCTTCAACTATGATGCATTTTATTCAATTCTTTCTTCTCAAACTTATTAAGGCGACTAAGACCTTTAATCTTACTTTTTGCAATTTTCACCTTAACAATTTGTCATTTTACAGGCATTAAGAGTAACACTATAAGAGATGACGCACAAAATTTTAACGCATTATATTAATTTATTAATGAGTTAAGGGGGTTAATATAATATAATATTAGCCATACATAACGCTAATAAAAAAGTCCCAGGCGCTCTAAATTTATTCGAAAGTGCTCCAATTTTTATTATTACTTAAATAACCCTTTTGAAACAGAGGTTGGGATTTATCTTGGAGTTTAAGCACGAAATATCAAAATTAAACAGTGTAATAACTCAAAACTACTGATTTTTTTTAAAAAAAATATTAAGTATTTTTGAGTTATTACATTGGTTAATTTTGATATTTGAGCTCAAACTTCAAGTTTAATCCCACTTTTGTTTTAAATGGATTAGGGAAAGTAATTGAAGAACTTTCGAACAAATTTGGAGTGCCTGGAGCATTTTCCATTGACGTTATTTATCACTATTAAATATTATATTACCTCCCTAATTTTTAATTAAATTAATATAATGCTTTACAATTTTGTGAGTCATCTCCTATACTATTACTTTTAATGTCTGTAAAATTACAAGTAGCTAAGGTGACAATTTCAAAAAGTCATTTCAAAGGTCCCTGGTCGCCTTAAATATGGGGGGGGGGACGGAACAATAGTTTGTTGTAAAGTACATTTATGCGATAACTTATGAAGGACTATTTTTCTATAAATGTTTTATAAATTATTTCACTTAGAAATTTATTAAATATTTATATTTCAGTATTACTTCTTTTCTATTTAAAAGAACAGAAATTTTAATAATAGGAAATTTATAATAATGAAATAACACAATACCCCCTCACACACATTATTATTCTAGAAACAAATAAATTGAATTAGCATAGATACTTCTTTGAATGTTCTAAGACACTCACTTTATGACGGTTCTATCTCATTAAGGGGCAACACACGGAAGAATGTGCTCTTTTTTGGAATTTACTTTATTGTTAAATGTAAAAATTTCCTCATTTACTCTTTCCTCTCACTTTAGACTCTGTTCAAAAACAAAACAAACCAGTTTTAAAGGGGAAAGTGTTTATAGATCATTGTTAAAAATTAGTAAAGACATTAGGATATATTAAAGATACCAAATGTTCTAAAACATAACAGCAGTTGCATTGATACATTTTTAATTTAAGAAGATAATGTAAAAATTATGAACTATTGTGATTATGTGAAAATCATTTAAAAATTAGAATGGATTTCATTAATTCTTACAAAATATAAAAATGTACCTGAAACAGCTTGGTGAAAGATAATTCTATCAACTTTTTAAGCAATAACGATGCATTTAAATAATATATTTTAAAAGATTATACATAGTTATATAAATATTATTTTAATGAGTAAAATGAATTATTTTCATTTATATAATATCTAGAATATTTAAAATTAAACAAATAATGTTAAAGGAAAGCGGACAATACTCATTGCATTATGAACAGATCATTTCAATTCAAAATATTTCATTCTTTTTATTACCAAATTGATTTTTATACATATAAGACGAAGTTGCAAATAATATTACTTTTGTTTCTTATAGAAGACGAAGCTTGTACAGAATGGCTTATATAGAATGACAAGGATGTACTTTCTAATTTGTAAAAGTTTTATTCCTTCAAAAGAACTTAAAATCACGAAGAAATTTTTATGTAGTTTTCAATTAAATGTTTTACAAGACATTGTACCGATGAATTTTAATTATAGTGTTTTCCAAAGCAAACGAGATTCATTATGAAACGTCCTCCTCAGAAATGATTATCACATCATCGGTAACAAGTCATTTACTAAAAGTATTCCTTTAGTAAATCTTAAATTAATTTATATATAGATTCAAACTGTATAACAAAATTCTGCATCGTTTCTATACTAGAAGCAATCAACATATTAAGGCATAATTTTTTTACAGAATATACATTCATAATCCAAGTGTTATAAATCTTTAAGATATTTTGATGAAAATGCATTTTAAAAGCAAATAATTTCAGTTATTTAGGAATAAAAATTAATATCTTTGCATTGTCGAAAGTAGTAGTAGTTATAGAAACTGATAAAAAAGTTTTTTTTAAATAATTATTCAAATTGATTTTGCTAATTATCTTAATAATCATGATGACTTGATGAGATTATTTACTTTCAAATGAATTATTTACCTATAAATTAAAATACATGGTGTCTTAAAGCATTTTCAATTAACAAAGTAACCTGAGATTCGTTGTGATTTTTATTTAAATAGTAATGTTATTCCTTGTACTTTTTATATATATTATGATATATAATAAGTTCAATATGTCTGATCAAATGATCAAAAAATGATTAAATGATGCAGCTGCATGCGTCATAAAGTATCGAATAGTGTATTTTTATTTTTTCTACTCGTTATGGCATATAATAAAATCAAAATCAATCCCTTTTTGATCAAATGATCAAAAAGGGATCAAATGATGCAGCTGTGTACATCATAAAGTATCTAATAGTACATTTTTACTTCTTCTTCACATTGAGCAAAATGTCTGAGCAAATGATAAAAAGGTGATCAAATAATTAAGCTGTGTACATAATAAAGTATCTAATTATACATTTTTACTTTTTCCACACATTTTGATTTATAATAAGTGCAAGATGTCTGATAAATTGATCAAAAAGGTGATCAAAAGATGCAGCTGCGTACACCATAAATTATCTAATTCTACATTTTTACTTTTTCCTCGCATTGTAGTATATAATTAATGCATCAAAAAGGTGATCAAATGATGCTGCTGCGTATGTCATAAAGTATCTAATTGTACATTTTTACTTTTTCTACACATTATGGTATATAGTAAGTGCAAGATGTCTGATCAAATGATAAAAAAGGGATCAAATGATGCAGCTGCGTACGTCATAAAGTATCTAATTGTACATTTTTAAATCCAGTTTTAATTTTCAGTCCCTCAAACATAATTACGTCCTTTTAAACATAATTATGCTACACTTTATGTCTAATAGTTCTTTAACTGAATTTAAATATTATTACAAACATAATTATCAAAACCTCAAATATAAACACTTAACTTGGTAAACATTGAGTGCTATATTTATATTTTTCAAAATAAATTTATGAATTAATATTTAATTAAATATTTTTCCAAATATTTGAAAAGACAAAGAACGAAATATGAATTACGTTTATTTCTCCATTTATAAATATTTGCTACTAAATATTTGTTTCAGCAATGAAATTGCTTTGAATTTTATTGCACAATAAAACATTATGTTACAAAGTAAGAATACAAATTATTTCTGCTGCTTTAAAATTAGGAAGGGAAATTAGATTATTGCAAATTAGTGTCACTGGAAAAATAATTCTGTAGAAATTTATGGTTGAGTTTAAATGATTTTCATGCGATAATAATTTGAAAAATTAGCACCAAATAACGTCGAACGTTTATTAAGTTACAATTAACTAAAAGTTTTAATTGCCATTTTTGAATTATAACTTGGAAAATTGCCATACTTCCCAATTTATATGTGACCGATAATCCCAAATTAAATTGTTTGCCCTGCGGAAAGGTAAAAACCGACATTTATTTTCATTATTCGTACAGATAAATATCAATTCAAGAAACACTGAAAGACTTGCATACTTCTTTGAAGTCTAGATAGTGCTAAAAATGAATAGTGGCAGGCTATTTTCTGAACCATTTTTTGTATAAAACTGTTATTTAAATGTACAGTTCATACTTATATTAATTTCTAAATCTTTTATTGGAGGAAATATATTTTTACAGTTTAAAGATATAGTTTTTTCATTAATATTTCAAAAATAGAATCACATGATTTTAATATTATAAACGGTTACAAAGTAAACGTCACAATTTCATTCTAGGTTAAATTTTCCTTTTTATTTACAATGCAATTGGAATTATTTGTTGAACATTTTTAAAGTGTATGCTCTTATATATTATTATATGTATATTTCTCAAAAACCACTTTTAATAATCCAAGGAGATAAGTATCTATAAACGGGCTTCTACTATGATAACATTCGATAAAATAAACAATGTTAATAAACTTCAATAAAATATTTCAAGTAAAAGAAAAGCAACTTCTGTAAAATATTATAAAAGAGGAAGTACGGTATTTTTTTGTAAATTGTTTCTAGAATAACAATTGAAACAAACAATTAGTTATTTCGAAATTTATTTTTTTTGCAGTTATTTTCCCAAATTTTAAATTATGGTCCGTTATTGCAAACGTTTCTGAAGTTTCAAAATCGACTTTTATAAATAAGGAATGAATGAAATATTTTTTTTAACTTATTTCTTATTTTGTAACTCTAAACCATTGCAAAAACAACACTAAAAATATGTTTGAAGGAAAATAAGTATAATTGCAAAATAAAAAAAATAGAATTACGAAATACATACGAAGTGAATTAATAAAAGATTTTTCCCCTTTTCCTTTGTAATTCTAAACCATTGAAAAAGCAACAAGAAATCAGCGTTAAGGTAGGGATAATAGAAGGACTATTTCGGGGTAAGGGCTCTGGTGGAGCATTCACGAGACCCAATTTGGATTCTAGGCTGATATTGCTTTTGTTCTCTTTATAAATTATTTCAAAATAATTTATAAGTTTGCAAACAGTTTTAATTAATATGTTTTTTCTTTCTTCATTTTGTAAGCAAAAATAAATATTTATTTTCTGATTCTTGAATTAGGAATTAATTTTTAGGAAGAAACATACGAATGGGCATTTAAAAAATATTTTGAATTTTTAGGTGAAAAAAAACAAGTCACTATTATAATCTGCTTTTTTATAAGAAGTCCTTTTATCTGTTTGATATAATGATAGAAGTATTTGAACATGTTCTGTAAAATTAAAACATATTCCTAGGTAAAAAAAAATGTTTATTTAAAGAAGAAGAATAATCTCTTTTATTTAAAAAAGCAAATCAAAAAATTAAACATGATTTAAATCAACACATTCAGCTATTGGTGATATGAAAAAGAAAAGAAATATATAATCAAAGATATTTTCCTCAGTAAAATGATAATTTCAAATTAATAAAATAAATAAATAAATCAACTTTTCAAGAAATAAAAATCAACCGGATCTAATGCTTTCATGCAAAAGATTACGAAGCAGATTTTGAGTATATAAAAATTTGCGGTATATCGCCAAAAATGATATTCTATCTCTCAAATTCTCCATAAGTTACGTGCCTAACGATTGGGCACAATTGTTTCAATGAGAAACATTCGACTAGCTCCCTCCATTTATATATCAGCTCTATGCTAGAAATATGCTCGAAGAAAAATAAGCATAATTGCTTTAAAAAAAGCATGCAATGGAAGTGCGAAATACATACAAAATAATAAATGAGCGGAAGAATTTTTTTGTAATTCTAAATCATTTCAAAAAGCAACTAGAACTATATCCTAAGAAAATTAAGAATAATTCCGAAAAATTAAAAATAATAATAAAATTGTAACAGAAGTGTAAAATAAATAAAAAATTGTTTTTTCATTATTCGCCATACATTAATTTTATTTCTCATCTTTTGAATTATTATAGTATTTAACTAATCTTAAAAAACAACAAACAATAGAACGACTCTAGTGAGATGCTTTTGCCATTTTAAATGAAATAAATCTTTCAGAATTTAAATTTAAAATATAATTATTTTTTCATTTTAAATATTTTTTGTATATATTAATAGAAATAATTAATTTTTTGAATTTTTTAACTGATTTTATTTAAATCGTAATAATATATGCTTTATTGATTAACAGCCATCACATTTATTTTTAATCCTATATATAAAGCAGTATACACATAATTGACTTTAGTGTCAAAAGGTTCAAACATCTACCGAATTTGATACATTTTATTTAGCCCATTAAAAATAAACTAAAAATTAGTAAAATCAGCACTTTCCAGCAGAAAAAAAACTTTCATACCCTCATAATAAAAATACCCATACCTAGTTAGCTTTCAGATACGTTTTCATTCCGGTGAATTATAAATTGGTAAAGTAAACATCACTGACGAAGCATCATATTAAATATCATCACTCAAAAGATTCAAACATCAACCCAACTTCAGACATTTTATTTAGCACATTAAAAATAAACTAAAAAAGTAATAATATCAGCACTTTCATGCAGAAAAAAATCTTTCAAACTCTAATAATAAAAATACGCATATCTAGTAAGCTTTCAGATACATTTTTTCTCCGGTTAATTTTAAATTCGTAAAATAAACTTCACTGACGAAGCATCATATTAAACATCATCACCCAAAAGATTCAAACATCCACCCAACTTCATACATTTTATTTAGCACATTAAAAATAAACTAAAAA
>JAOUZG010005735.1:7031461-7068061 GCA_026289955.1 Argiope argentata | reverse complement strand
TAAACTCTTCTTTGATAAATAAATATGATTTTCTTATCTAAGAAGAAATTCCATTCTTTCTGGTTCTCGATATATTAGAAATTTTAAGGAAAATATGACATTTCATTCATCTTGTAACAGTGATGATCGATTTCGTTTTGTTTATACGCTAACTTTCAAATATTAAAAATAAAAAGTATTAGACATAATTATAAAAAAAACTAATATTCCAAAGAAAGGAAATAAAAAATAAATCAGGGATTAATAACAAAAATATTAAATCATGGAAAGAATATATGTTTCTTTAACGAAAAAATATGCATTTTTTTTAAAACTATGAAGCATTCCGTTTATATTGGATCTTGATATATTTAAAGGCTTACTGAATATAACACAAATTGCATTCAGTGGAAATTACAGCAATAGTTAACATTAAAAAGAAAAAGAATAGATATAATTTAAAAAAGTGAAATTTTCCAAGAAAAATAATAAGAAATAAATCTGCAATTCATAATAAAAACATAAAAATCGCAAACATTAAAAAAATTATTTTTTATTTTTACTGATATACTGTAAACAAAAATTTGATTTTTTAAATCCAATGAATCATCTTTATCTAATTTCCCAAACAAATTCTGTTCAAAACTCTACGAAATAAATAAAAAAATCTGTGAATTTGCTTGAAATTTAGAATATTGAATATCTTTAAATAATTATAAAACAATAGTTTCTACATTTTTTTTAAAAAAAATAATTTTTAGAAGCTATAAAAATTATTAAATACAGCTAACAACTGTTACTGACTTCTCGGAAAATAAAAAAAATATTCACTTTATTTCAGATTAAAATGCACATCAACAAATCATGATTAAAAAATTCAAAACGTTGCTTAAATCTACACAATTCACCACGAGTAAGCAAGATAAGCCTGTTGTTCTTAGTTGCCATTTTATATACTGAAATAATTTTTCCTGAATATTGATTTGTACTGAAAATTCGGTTTCAAAATTTCAGAATATTATTTACAAAACAGAAGCAATTTTTGAAAATCTGTGTTATGAAATGGCAATATTTCTTGTCATTATGTGATGATTAATCTTTTTTTTAAATAAAAAACAGCATTAATTCTCTATTTTCAAATAACAACTGAACATTTAAAGAAGACTTTAATGTTTAAAAAAATTGAAAAGTAAATTTTAGATTCAAAATTAATGAAGGTATAAACAAATGGTATATCGAAAAGTTTACTTTTCACATTAAAATAAAACATCAAACATACGATCAATAAAGGGTTTTTATAATTCACAAAAGATTAAGGAATTTCATTATATTTGAATTTTTAGATGATTCTAAAGTGCAACATTGAATTTCTTTTATTCCGAATTGTAATAGTTATTAGGGATCAAATTTTTTAATTGTTAGATTTCGGACTAAAATTCATATTTCAAAACTAAGTTATAGTTACCAATTTAGGTAAATGGTATCAAAAGCTCAAATATAGCTCGATATGCAGCAAAAGATATTAAAAGTTTTTAGAAGATTCTCACTTTTTGTGAAATAATTTTTGAATCAAACCTTAAATTTAATTTTCATAAAATGCAAGAATATTTAATTCATCTGAACACCTTTTCTCAAGTGTTTATATAAAAAATTAGATTAATTAACATTCAAATTTTTAAAAAAATGTCTGATATTGCTGCATAATCGAACCACTTGCATGAAACCGGTTCAAATCTGTTTAGAAAATGAGCTATCTCAAATCTACGAAGTAAAAATCGTTTCTTTATGCTGGAAATAAATTTTCAACTAACTAACTTAAAAATTAAAATTTCTCAAACAATGTTTATGAAGAATTTTTAAGAAACTATTACTTTACCGATAAAGAATCTAAATTTCTAAATTTTAAATTCGTATATAAAATTCGTTGCAATAAATTCTCAATATATCTATTACAATTCATAAATTGCATACTTTTTTTGTTTTGTAGAAAAAATAAAACATTTAAATGCATCATCTTCCACTGTAATACAAACACAGGTTGCAGTTCCTCTAGGAATTGATTTTTTTCTTTTTGGAAACTTTTGAACAATACTCGAATCTGCATGAAGCGACTTAGAATTTTTATGTTTACTTTTTCTCCCTGTAAAAACTATCAAAATAAATTTTTTTGGAATATCTCTCCCATTAGTTATCTTTTAATGTAATAATGTAAAACAACTGAGCAATCTAAATAAAGGCTTGCATCTAAATAACATCTTAATATCTACTCAAGGTTTTCTTTAGGTAGATATCTAAAATAAAAATAAGTGTTCTATAAAATAATTTTTTTTCTTTCTAGGCACAGGAAATTGAAATCAAAAATTCCAAATAGTCAATGTAAAAAAAAATCAAAACAAAACCAGAAATAAACCTGAGAAAAAAAAGAAAAAAAAAAGGGAAAATCCATGAGAAAACGAAGCGGCGAATTTTGGATGAAAGAAGAAAAAAAAGTAATTAGTTAGTCGTGCTTCATACCAGATCTGATAGATTACAATTATTATGTCTCTGAATTCAAAGGGAGAAAGGGTTGCTTATAGTCATGAAATTAATTATTCCGTTTTCTTTAGGTTTTAGTGGTTTGCCGAATGACCAGCACAGATCTGAGTTTCTCTTGTTTGTAAATTCATTTGCTTCATCTTTCCACGGTTTTTTTCTTTTCTTTTGCCATTTTCATTATTTATTGGCCTCTCAGAATGCAAAAGTAAATTATCTACAAACTTAAAATAGAAAAAAATAAAGATTAAAATGAAATCTGCTATGCATATTTCAATGTATCATGTCAGAATATCATTTCTTGAACTTCTAAGCACCACGAGCTCGTGCAAGCTCAATTATATTTTCTATTAATTTTAATTGTTTCATTGAATCAGTCACTTTAGGACTGCAAACGACAAGAACAACTTTGTCACGCATTAATTAGTAAAAAAAATCACATTTCCTATTTATTTCCTTTCATATAATCACTCTCTCAAAATGACATTTTTTAGGTTTTATTTGGTGTATTCATTAACTTATTCTTTTAAATCAGAGCTTTTGTAAATGCAATGGCAACGCGTTATTAAAAGCTGATTTTTTTTAGATTCTCGTGCAGATAATAAAATTATTTTTTCGCCTACGGATTTTTGTTACGCCAAAAATCTCATCCCAAAAATATCATGTTCTAACATGATAAAAATCTGAAGATACTGTAGCTCTATAGTCATAACAAACAATCCATCCTATGATTTTAAATTATTTCATTTGTGACGTAAGTTTACACTGGTTTCTTCATTTATAGTGGCTTTTCTTTCTTAAAATGACTTTTTTTTCCAGAACTGCGTAAATTATTTCATAGAGCTCCTTACAAAGGCAAATAAAATGTAGCTAAAATTTATTGAAATAACAGGTTTAATAAAAGCCTAATGTAGTGAAATAAATTTAATTTAATTTTAATTAATCATAGTTCAAGTTAATAACTTTACGAAAGAATAAAATTTTCAATTTTTTAAAATAAATTTATTGAATTACTATGAAACAATGTAATAATTCACTTCAAAAATCATCACAGCACCATTTTTTTCAGGCAATTTTCTTCCAATCCTCTTACTCATAAACTTAAATTTCCTTCACCCCTATCGAATCTCCTCCACTATTATAAGAAACTGCATCGGAACCCGGAATCGTCGGAAAGATATTCAATTTATGAGGCTCGCAGAAGAAAAGACACTTGCCGTAGTGCAAAACCTTCTTTGTTTTTTAACGACCTGCCTTCCTCTTCGCAAGAAGGTAAAAAAAAAAAAACAAGCGGAAAAACTTTTTAGGAACTTTTCTTGATCATTATGGAGGATCATCTCGTGGAAGTGAAGAAGGAGAAGAGGAAGAGGAAGAAGAAAAAAATGGCATCTTCTTCTTTTACTCGGGTGGATGACATAATTTATTTATCACCTTCACCTGCGGAAGCAACATCCACGGGTAATCTCAGTAATGTGCCTACTCCCTTTCGCAGTCTACATCTCCTCGTTGGCGGCAGAGAGAAGGAGAGCGAGAGAGGCAGAGAAACAGAAGAGAAAGAAGTGGAGCTCTCCATCATTTTACGTGCCACCACGGGGTCAATTTTCTCGCTACCGTCCATTTATTTTTAGCTTTGGTTGAGTTTGGAATTAAGTCTCCGCGAGGTCATTTTGGGCACGTACATTCCATACGACTATGACCGTAATTCATTGATCAAGAGTGGAAATTTTTATCGATTCTTAAATCAGTGGGTTGGTTTAAGTTTGAGGAAAGTTGGAGGAAGTTGCTTAAGCCTTCGCTCGAACGGAAAATAAATAACACTTTTTCAAAATTTAATGCCCCTGGAAGTGTTCGGGAGGTTAAATTAGGATCGGTAGGATGTGGCTTGTCTGGGATGGAAGAAAATGTTGTCTTTACAAACGTAAAGTGCCAGAATATGATTCAGAGTCAATTTGAAGTTTTCATAATCGTGTTTTCAATCGATCCAGTGGGTATTCGACTGTCATAAAGTGAATATCATGGGAAATTTTGATTAATTTCTTATAAAGTTCAAGTATCTTTTCCTGGACTGAAGATAAATAATAATTGTTTAATACTCTAATAAGATATTTGGTGTTCATAGTTTGATTTAAGATCAATTTTATACACGTCTTGATTGAAATAAAAAATATTTTCTCTTTTTTTAGATTCATAATAAGTTAGAAAGTTTTATTTTGGTTTTCTCATTCGTTTTTCTATTTGATTTTCTGAGACTACGACTATAATAGAAATAAAAGACTAAAATGAAATCTGTTATGGATATTTCAATGTATCATGTCAGAATATAATTTCTTGAACGGCCAAGCACCACGTGATCGTGCAAGTTAAATTATACTTTTTATTCATTTTAATCATTTCATTGAGTGAGTCCCTTTAGTATTGCAAACGACCGAAAAAAACTTTGTCTCGCATTTATTGTTTTAAAAAATATCACATTTCCTATTTATTTCATTTCATATAATCAAGTGCTCAAAATTGCATTTTTCTAGGTTTCATTGGCTGTAGTCATTAACCTATTTAAATCAGAGCTTTGGTAAAGGCAATGGCAAGACATTATTAAATGCTGATTTTTTGAGATGATCGTGCAAATAATAAAATTTTTATTTTTAGCCTACGGATTTTTGTTGACGCTAGAAACCGCATCCCCAAAACAACATCAAGCTTTCATATGACAATAAATTGAATATGATTGGAAATTTCGGTTTCTTGGAAAGTTGAGGTATTTTTTACTGAGCTGAAGATAAATAATTGTTTAATACTTTAATAGACCTTGATGTGTTCGTAGTTTGATTTAAGATCAATAGTATATACGGCTTGCTTGAAAGGAAAAAAATTTTATCTTTCTTGAGATTCATAATCAGTTAGAAAGTTTTATTTCGAAGTTTTCACCTTCGTGTTTCTATGCGATTTTCTCTGATTTTGACTGTACTAAATTGAATATCGTTGGAAATTTCTGATAATTTCTTAGGAAAACGAGGAGTTTTGTATTGATTATTTTAATTTTTAATACTTTAATATGCCCGGAAAAGTTCATAGATTAATTTAAGATCAATGGGATATGTGGCTTGTATGAAACTGAGAATATTTTATCCATATTTTAGTTCATAATTAGTTTATTTTTAAAGTTTCCATTTAGTTAGTTTCGAGAATAGAATAAATGTATTGCTATAGAGTTTTTCTCTTCGACTTCTCTTTAAGAAAGTTAGAATCAATTGAGGGCTTTCTAATTCGCAAAGAATATAAACATTTCTTATAATTCAATGTATCCAAAATGGTTCTTGTGTAAAGTTGGGAAAAAGAGGTTATAATTTTTCAAACAGGGAATTGAATGCCATCTTTTGAAATGCAGAGACAGAATAAGAGTTGTCACAAATCCTGAGATTGTAAATTTGCAATTCATTTTCATATGACTATAACTTGAATAAATCATTAGCGACATTTGTCTTTAAAGAGCGATCCAGATTGAGAAAAAGCTACTTAAAATTTAACTAAAATAAAATAAACCTTTCAAACATAAATGAGTCTGGAAGTGTGCTTGTTTTATGTCTAGATCCAATAAATCAATATCTTTTCTGATGTTAATGTAAATATTATCTTTTGAATGCAATGTTGCCGAATATGTCTTTCAATCAATTTGGAATAATTATATGTATTAAATTTATACAACTCTGGCTAAGTAAAATGATTAAATATAAAAACTTTTAATTTATACAAGATAAAATTTTGGAATATCTACATTAACCTTCACATGAACGAAAAATAGATGTTAGTTTTCAAAAACTGATGCATCTGGAAGTTTTCCTGTTTTATTTGGTGTAAGTGAGAATTGTAACCTGTCTTAAATGGAAGTAAGCATTAATTTTGTAAATGTATCAGGGTAGAATATAGTTTATAAAGTAATTTGATTTTCACCGAAAAAGGAAATTTTCCTTCTACAAGTAATTAGCAGCGGGAAAAGTCCAGATCCAAATATGGACGGAATAGTATAAAAAGTGAAATATCAAAAATGCTAAATTTGTAAAAGATTTAAAAATGTAACCAAACTGAAAGCATTGTTTTGGCAATTTTCAGATTTGATCAATCTTGCCAGATAGCGAATGTATAGTAAGTCCTTTCAAAAAATTAAATTCTAAACTTTGCCTTATAGATCAATGGATTACATTCAAAGAAATGTGTATTTGTGAAATCAAAAATATCTTCTTTTTTCTAATAACTAATTAAAATACAACCTGTATAATTCTAAATTAATGACAAATATATTTAATTCGAATTAATTAAGGCTTCGTTTACAAACTAACTATATTTCTTAATAGTATCTAAAGATTCTAATAACTTTCTTAGAAATATTAAATACGAAAACTTATAAATATTTTATTAACGTTATACATTTTACTTTCTTTTACGTGGTCTTAAAAGTGAGAGTCATACACCAAATTTTAAATTCTTAAAAATGTTAACCAAGAAGAAAATAATGAAGTTCTAAGAAAAATAAATAATTAATAAAATATATCTAGATATATTTGAATATAATAGTTTACTTATAATTTTACTTTGGTTGTTTTTAAAAATTAGCCATTTAAAAAATTAACTCTAGACTGTATTTGTACGTTTATAATATTTTGTCTTTTATGCATTTTTAAACTTAATCCAAATTTTGAAAAACTGAATATCAAGAGAAACTCGAAGTTGAGATTAAAAGAGAAAAAATATAAAATCCATTTTTCACTTGAATTTAATTAATTAAGATTTATCCACTAATCGTAGAATAAATAAAGGTTTAGTTCCAACATTTAAAAACCCCATTTTTAAAAATAATGTTGTTTTATACTCAACTCTTAAAAAAATCCTACTTTAAACCAATAATTAATTTGTCAACTATTGAAAAGCTTCTGAGCAGAAACAAAAATTATATTTAAGAAACTATTTTAATTTAGGTGTTTTATTTTAATAATCACAATAATCATCATAATTATTATAGGAAATTCTAGATTTTCTGAATTGCTGGTTTCCATTATTATAAAAAAAGGAAGTAAGAAGGATTGCACTTAGAGCAATGTTAGATTAGAAATAATTAGAGATTAAAGATTAAATCAGAGCAATATTTTCAAAAAAAAAACCATTCTAAAATGAATAATGAAATTACCATAACTTGGAAATTCTTGCTTATATTTTATTTGAGAGTTTGTGAAAAAATTTTTCTGAAACATACATTTCAAAATCAAACCTTAAAATAAATCTGAGTAAATTTTATTTTTCAAGGGTTTTTTATCTTTATTTAATCTCAGGGAGTCAGTAAATTATCCAAAGTATATAATTTTCAATTTTTGATAAACATTTTAATTTATCTTTTATATTAAATTAAACTTTTTAAGTTGTAGTATGTGATATATAATTTCAAGGCATTCATGGATAAATAGTGATCTTTCCAAAAAAAGTTATAAAATATTAAGAAAGGAAAACAAATTTAAAAATCTGAGTCCACAGCTATCGTTACCTTACCATATTTTAAAACTCTTATATGGATATTTATAAAAGTAGTTTTTGAAAATGATTGATTTTCTACCGAAAAGCAAACTTTAAATCAACCTCTCTCTACGTATAAATAGCAGAATGGGTGTATAAGTTAAGTTAAATGAGCTCAATTTTTCCGCTATTCCATCTTTTTAAATCAATTCATATAAAAAGTTATTATATCGGAAAATATATTGTGGTATTTATTTTATAACAAAATTTATTTAGAAATCTTTTTTTTTAATTTTCGCTTGAGTGAATGAATTGATCGGTGAAAAATATGTTACAATGATGAAACCTCTCGATCTTACAATGATAAATATTACAGGCAAAAAAGAAATTATTTTTTAAAATTGTAAATGTAGATATTACAAATAATATTTTGTAAGTACTGAATCAAAACATTTTAAATAAACCTTCATCTAGCTAGGGAAAAATTAAAATGAATCGGGTTAATGCAGTATGAATTCAATACTAAAATCTAAAAGCAAACATAAACAATTTTGGCAGATAAAAAAAATACAAAATTGAAGGCAACCATCTACAATTTGGGAAAAAAATGACTAACTATAGTCATCAAGGATTCATGCTTTTAAAAATATATATTAAAGAATTTCTGTCTCATATTTTTTTCTAATAATAATAAATAAATAAGGGCGAATAAGTCTCCAGAAATATAATAGCAAGAAAAATATTAATACAGTTAAGTTACTGTGCAAAAAAAAAATTTCATAAGCTTAAATTTCACTTTAAATGTGGACCGGGGTGAACGGGTGGTGAGGTCTCAGGTCGCAGGGTTTCAGATTCGAAACCCGATTTCAACGAAGAACTGTCGTGTAAGGGGTTCTGTTGTACGTTCAATAAGTCAGGGCCAAACGCTCACCCTCTGGTGTGGTGTAAAAAAGGGAAGGCCTGCTCAGTTGTCGGTCTCGTCATTTGACCGTAGTTCAAAATTATGTGGTCCGTCCCAAAATAGCCCTAGATTACAACAGGATATTAATATTTAACTAAACTAACCCATTATAAATATAATTTCTAGTTACATTGGGAATATCATTACTGGTTTAAAAAATTCCAAGATACATTTTGAACAAATATGGCATCCAGATAAAACTATAATTTTATAAAAAGAAATGCTTTTTGACACTTATTTTGAGACAATAGTTTCTTTAAATTTCTTTTAAAGCGTGCAAAGAGAAACAGAAGAAAATAATTGGACATTGAGACTATATACTTCATGTGATGTATGAAAATTTTAAAACGTTGAAAATCAGGACCATTTTCGTTCACTATTAAAATTGATGTGTGATTTTATAGCTATTTTAGCTATTGTATTAGTTGATTATATATTAAATATTTCAGCTACCAGAATGCATTGATTGTAACAGAATCCAATAATATTATAACTTTTATCTTAATGTAAGAAAATTCAGCATTTTCTTATGAAAGGTACATTGAAAAATACATCAAACTTTTAAGATTTTAAGCTCATTCCAAGTAATTTATATAGCACACAAAAATTCGATATCAATATGAATACAAATTTTAATTTTAAAATCTTTGTAAGATGAAAGAGAGAGAAAATTATATCTATAGATTGTAAAACAAGTTATTACCTGCTAATAGTTAAAGTGTAAAGCAAAATTCCTAAATATAAACATAATGATGATATTTTATTTATAACATGATAACCTACAATTTTATAATTTATAACAATAAAGAAGATTTTAAATTCTTCACAATAATAAAACTATTCTTACATATCCATTATTTTTTTTAAAAAAAAGTGACTGGAAAATTTCTGCTTTTCGCCTTTTACCATCTAAAATGTAATTTATAAATTCTCAGAGATAGTATATATAATTTTTGAAAAATCATACTAAAAAAACCTAGAAATTTGCTTAGATTTTAATTTCATGAAAATTCAAGCCAAAACTTTGAAGGGTCATTGATTCGATGTGGAAATTCCTTCTATTGTTAGCACATTTACACCAAATTTAGTATCTTACTACTTAAACTTTCTTAAAAAATTAGCATTTTTTAGTTATTTAAGCACTGTTGAGTAAATCTTAATATTTCACACTCAAACTTCAAGATTAATCCAAAATGTTGTTTCAAAAGGATTAGAGTAAGTAATAATAAAAATTGGAGCGCTTTCGAACAAATTTGGAGTACCTGGAATATTTTTCATTAATGTTATTTAGCTCTAATATTATATTATGTTAACACCCTTAACTCATAAGTAAATTAATATAATGCGTTAACATTTTGTTTGTCATCTCCTATAGTGTTACTCTTATTGCCTGTAAAATTTCAAATTGCGAAGGTGAAAATTGCAAAAAGTCATTTTAAAGGTCCCTGATTGCCTTAAATCAAAAAAGAAATTTATTTTATTTTATTATTAATACGAAAATCGAAATAAGCTTTTCTAATTAGCACTAATAGATCTTTACACTTTTAATTGGATTTTAGAATTTCGATATTAACTTGGTACTAAATAACCAAAGTATAAAAGAAATCTTTAAATAAAAATAACATTTCATTTTCATTAAATAGCAACATCATTGTTTAAGAATATCTCAGGTATGAAAAAATTACTTACAAAGATCATATTTAGTTATAATGATTTCCAGTAACGAATTTTTAAACGAAGTAGTTTGTTAAAGTTTCCAAACAATGCTTGTTAAGAAAGGCGGGGTTCAGTTATTTGAAAGTAGGATAGTTAAAATCGGATTTGGGAAAATATGGAAACTACTAATTAATTCTGAATAAGATTTAACTTCGGAAAATACTTTGACATTCATTATATCAAGCTAATATGAAGTTTTCGAGTTACAATTGTTAATATTACCGTTTGAGGTTTTAAAAGCTTTTAATCTTATGTACATATTTTGTAAAGAAGGATAAAAGTAAGCAATTCAAAATTTTTAAATTGATCTGTGGATATTTGAATTTGTCCTTTCTTAAAATAAATAAATATAAATGTAAGATTTCTCATTTTTTAGAATAAATTTTTAATAACTAATCAGTATTTATCACGGGTTTTTTTTCGTATAGCATTGTGCGTTATTTATAGGATAGGAAAATTAGAATTTTCATAAAAAAGAGTTGAGCAATGCTAAAAAAAATAATTCGGTTTGCATTATCTAGTGCATTTATAATGAATAAAAATTGTTTCTTAATTGTTTGTTTCTAATTGCTGTAAATATATATTTCGGTTAATTAAAAAGCAATCATTTAAATAATTAAGCATCACTAATGGAACTTCATTATCCTTTCACTTTCAATTTCGTCCTTTATATAGTTTTGATTTTTCTACCCTTCTTTTTTTATTTTCACTGAAAAAAGTTAAATAAATATTTGTATTTTTCCCCTCAACTCTGTTTAATTCCAAAATAATTAAAATAATATTTAAAAAAAATTGAAATTTCTTGATTTTTCTTAGCATATTTGTAATCGAATTTTGTTTGATGTATTTAGAAATATAAAAAATCTGGGATCCATCAATTTGATTTTTTTAAATTATATGTTCCCCACATTTCAGAGAAATTTAATAAACATTTATTTTTTAGCAAATTGAAATAATGTTATGGAATAGTTGAATAACTTTAAAATTTAATTTAGTTGTATTCAAGTCCCGTTGCACAGCAACACTAAGGCTATTTTAGGACGAACCTCATAATTTTGACCTGTGGTCAGATGACGAGGACGACACCTGAGTTGGCATCTCCCTCTCCTCATTTGAGGGAGGACGCTTGACCAGACGAATTAAGCGTGCAATATACCCCCATATATGACGGTTCTTCGGCGGAATCGTGTCTACAACCTTAAACCCTACGGCTCAAGCCCCATGACCTTAATTCCAGGCCACCACGGCCTGAATAACTATTATAATATAACAAAGTAAAATTATTGAATAATGAAAGTATTTTAAATAATTAAAAAATATATAAATATTGTATTTTTCTGCCGGTGTCCTGCCATAGGGGTAGCGCATCTTCCCCGCGATCATGATATTCTGGGTTCGAGACAAAGTTCTGACGTAGTTGCTTTGTGTTCTATATGTGAAGTGTGAGAAAATGCCCCCCCCCTGTAAAAAAGGGACTATACAAGCGAATGTGATGAATGAGTACCAAAAATCGTAATCTCGGCCCAAGTTGGCGCTACTACAAAACAAGAGACGTTGATTAGGCTTAAATCGCTGACTACCTCAGTGAGCTTGTCTATTGCAAGTTCCATAAGGAACAATATTTTTTATAATAGCACATTAACCCCTTAACCGGTTTGCCCGTACGCCGTACGAGCATCGATTTATCAAATTTTGATAGTTGTAAACAAAAAATAAATCATTCATAACAATTATTATTCAATAGTAAAATGACTTCGAATACGTAGTTACTCCAAGTATTCCATGGATTTCCATTTGAATCAAAATAAGAAAATATTCAAAAAATATTGGGTCGTTCGAAAAGTAATTTCGTTTTTTCTCGACAAAGGATTTAATTGTATTTTTTTATTCCAACTTCACACTTAAGACGTATAATCATTGTATGTTTTGAGAGGTGATATAGCAATACTTGTTTGTGAAAACGTTCAATTGATTTTGCGCAGTAGTTTTTGGTAGATGCCCTTTTAAATAGGGAAAGCAATAAGCAGCAATTTCGTCATATTTCACGTTTTTCCTGTAGGAAAGGTAAAAATGCTGTTCAAGCCAGAAAGAAATTAACCGATGTGTATGGAGAAGATGCGTTGACAATACGACAGTGTCAGAACTGGTTTACAAAATTTCGATCCGGCAATTTTGATGTCGAAGATGCACCACGTTCCGGATGGCCGGTTGAAGCTGATAAAGACACGATAAAGGTAATATAGTTGATGCAAACCGGCGAACAACAACACGTGAGATCGGTGAGAGTTTAAATTTATTGAATTCAACTGTTTATGACCACCTGAAAGGCCTGGGTTTAACCTCGAAGCTCGATATTTGAGTTCTCCATGTCCTCACGGAGAGAAATTTGTGTTGTCGCATTGAAGTCTGTGATTCGCTCCTCAAATGTCACAAAAATGATCCACTCCACCATATTATCCAGATCTGGTTCCTTCAGATTATTATTTGTTCCGGTCAATGCAAAATTTTTTGGACGGTAAAACCTTAGTCTCAAATGAAGACGTCAAAAATCACCTTGGATAAGTTTTTTGCCAGCAAATACCAAAAATTTTATGAGCGTGGAATCATGCCTCTACCAAAAAGATGGCAAAAGGTTTTGGATCAGAATGGGCGATATATAATTTAATAAAATAATTATTCATTATACGAGGATCGTCTTTCATTTCCACCAAAAAAAACGAAATGACTTTTCGAACAACCCAATAGAAGGTGTCATCTTATTAGATAGAAAGGAAAATAAAGGCTTAAGGATTTATATATTCATTTCTCTTTAAACAAACTAAGTAAATTTGCTTATAAATTGGAAATAATTTTAATGAATATATATATGTTTTAATTGCTTTTACTGATATGAAATTACTACTAATTTTATCATTTACAGGAATGTTAAAATAATCTCTAAAAACTATGCTAAAACATTAATGTTTACTATTTAAACGGTAAGGAATTCCGTAACGTTTGCTGGCAACCACGCAATATCTTTTGGCGTCCGCTTGATCACTCCTCCCACGTAGAACAAATCTCCGATCTCAACTCGCAATTTAGCACTGATACTGATGATACTCATCTACTGGAAAATTCCATCCGAACGCGGAATCATCAAATTCCACAGATAACGAGAGTTGTTGCATTATCGAACCTTTTGCCGGACTACCGGAGATCGGATAAATCCGGCCGAGCAGCTTGTTCTGATCGTATAATCTTCGGTCGCAGGTGCGATATTTGTACGGGAAGATTTCTCCCAAAGTGACTGACGTTAATCTTTTAGGCCGCTGTTAATATCGATGGCACAGCACTGGAAACGGCCGCCGGAACCGAACTTTTGCAACAAATAATTTAATGGGTCTAACAGGAGGCTCCTGAATGTGGGGGTGTATATTTTTATGAGGTGTGGTAGTTAAATAAATAATGGACTAAGGATTATAAATCTAATCCATGTTGATAAACTGAAATAAAGCATTTAACTGTAAATATTTAGATTGTGAGCATCGTAGCTCATATTTATTTGAATCACATTTTGCTAAGCTGTGTGTATAGTTAAAAAAAATATTATGCAAGTAATCTGATACTGATTACTGATTTTTTAAAAAATATATATAGTAAAACATTTTGTTTCTACCGGCCTTCTGGCACAGAGGACTTTACCAGGCTGAGAATGTAATTTCTTCTTAAAACTATTATACAAATAGTACAATTATTGTTATTGTACAGCGAATATTGCTAACTGATTTTATTTCTTAATATAAAGCAAATTATTTTGTTTATGCCAGTATCCTGGCACAGAGGTAGCGCGTCTTCTGACTGGTCTGTGCATCCCGGGTTACAGTCTCTGTTCGGGCATGGTTGTTCTGTGTTCTGTCTGTAAGGTGTGTGCGTGAATGTGCCCACTTTTAACCCCTTAACCGGTTTACCCGTACGCCGTTCGTGCATCGATTTATCGAATTTTGATAGTTGTAAACAAAAAATAAATCATTCATAACAATAACAATTCAAAAGTAAAATGACTTCGAATACGTTGATAAGCCAAGTATTCCATGGATTTCCATTTGAATCAAAATAAAAAAAATATTCCCAAAATAGAAGGTGTCAACTTATTAGATAGTAAGTAAATTAAACCAGTTAAGGGGTTAAAAAGGGGCTTTGCAAGTGACTGTGATAAGTTAGTAACAAAAGCTATACTCTTGGTCCTAGTAGGTGCTATTACAAAACAAGAGAAGCTGATAAGGCTTAATTGTTGACTACCTCAATGAATTTAGTGTGCGTCTTCCTCGTGTTCATGTCGCCCCGGGTTCGAGTCCCGGTTCGGGCATAGTTGTTCTTCTGTATGCTATCCGTGAAGTTTGTGAATGTGCTTCTCCCCTTGTAGATAGGGGCTGTGCAGACCGAAGTGATGAGTGAGTTGCTAAGTCGTACTCTTGGTGCTGGTTGGGGCTGCTTCAAAAACAAGAGACGCTCATTCGGCTTAAAAACGCTGACGACCATCAATGCGTTTGTCCGTGGCAAGTACCATCAATAATAACAACAAACAACATTTACTTTATAACAGCTAATACAATATTTTTTAATTTAATTATGTACAAAATATAGTGAAAAAGCTGGGTATTTTGAATATCTGTGTTTCTTTGGGCTCAATTATAAGAGTATTATAAAATATTTCCTTCCAGATAGCCTTTAGAAAACAATGGATGCTATCAAGGCTTTATAGAGCCTCAAATGTCTTTAAGAATTGATTTGAACACGATCTAATTCATTGATTCACTGCTCCAGTGTCAAAAGCGACATTAATCATTTTAACAATTTGGATTTATATTTTCTTGACATGCGATATTTATAATTTTATTTCGATATTAAAAATATATTGGTTGAGAATATTACAATTATTAGTACAAGATACTATTTATAGACTATGAAGTAAAGAATAATAATATTTCTACCAAATAAAGCAAAAGAAAGTATTTAAGCATTATTTAAATTTTTTTAATTACCATATAATTAATGCTGTTTATGTATATATATAAAGAAAATGTATATGTATAAAGAAAAGCTGAAACTAATAATAAAGAAGTAAAATTTACTCATAAGAAAAAATGTACTAAAAGAATATTTTAGGAAATCATGACATATTTTACTACTCTACAAAGTTAAATTAATGACCATGAAAAACTTCATGAATGCAGTCTTAGTTTAGTTATATGAGAGGCCAGTTTTGAATCAAGCTGATGGCTATTTTGATATAATTTTGAACCCACGTAGAGGTGACGAAAGCTGTACAACAGAAAAAGTCTCTTCTCCTAATTTGCCTGCCATATGGCAAATAATTTTATGAAATAAGAAATCATAAGAATTTTTGTTCACAATTTTTCAAATGCGTTTCATTTTTTGGATATAAATATTATTATGCAGCCTTTTTAACAATTTGCATGTGTTTTAACTTTGTTACAGTTTTGAAATATATGACCAATTAAAAAATAAATATAAATTTTTATTTAATTTTCTGAATAAATATTTTCAAAACGACTTCATAGATTATACGTAATATTTCAAAAATATCAGTTCATATTCTTTGAAAATAATCAGAGCGTGTTATTTAAAAGATAATTAATATAATATATAATGAAAAAATAAATCTAAAGTTTTTAGCTTGGAATATTCGAAGTGACATTTAAAGCCTAAAATAATACTTTTTTGTAATTTTAATTAATGTATAGAAGTCTTTATAAAGATTATTTCTTGTCTTTTTAAATGGAATGAAAAAACTCATTAAACTATATAAAACTAATATTATCAAAGTCATCACTTAAGAATACACAAACGTTAATAATTTATTCCTTGTGTTGTTGTTGTTTTTACAAACAGTTCTGTTTTGTTCAAGAATATTTATAATAAGAAATTCTAACATCCTATATTTTTCAAATTTTAAAAACCAGAAGAAAAATTTGATTTTGATTATGCATTGAATTTTTTAAGGATCGTGAGTAAAGAAAAGGTAGAAATATAACTAACAATAAGTGCTATTTTTATTATAATAAAAAAATGTATAGAACTAAAATTTTTAAATTTCTTTATTAACCCTTTCGCGACGGCGCGCCTGTGCCACTCTTCGCTATTTTTCGCAACAGAGTGACTGACTATACTTCGCCACGTTTCGCCACGTTTTCGCCGCCGTATCTAGATGACGTCAGCCTCTGTGGACGAAAAAGTGGCTGCCGTATATATACGGCGTCAGCCTCTGTGGACCAAAAAGTGGCTGCCGTATATATACGGCGTTAGCCGCTGTGGACGAAAAAGTGGCTGCCGTATATATACGGCGTTAGCCGCTGTGGACGAAAAAGTGGCTGCCGTATAATATACGGCGTCAGCCGCTGTGATGCATCAAGTGACTGCCGTATATATACGGCAACCGTCGCGAAAGGGTTAAAGATCTGCAAGCTATAAATTTTCCTCGAGACACCTGATATTATCAAATACTCGCTTTCCAGGTATAATGGAAAGAATTCTTTTTCTATTATTCTTGGAAAACTCAGATTAAGAACTTACAGTTACACAACTTTCAAGTAGTTACAGTTGTAAAGGATAGAATTCAACACTGAACTCATTAAACTGACGTTTAATAAATTGCCATTGCTGAAATTAATCATTGCCAAGTATATTTACTCGAGTTACCCTCTTTATTTCAAAATTTGAAACTTTTGCAATATAGTATCACATTGGTAATTAATATAATAATTATAGATAAATGAAAGGGAATCATTTGTGTTATATTATATTTATAAATGGCTGTAATATAATAGATGAAGTTCATAAAATGATTATCTTTTAACATTTAATAAACCAGACTAATAAAAAAAATAAGACTTCATTGGTTTTTATTAGTAGACATTTCTCGCTGTTAAAAGTAGTCAATTCAAGATTATTCGTTTACTATTAAGTGATTTAGTATTCAATCAGAACACTTAACCTTGTTTATTTAGAAAAATCACCAAATCAGCGAATCAAAGTAACAATTACGCAATATCCCACCAAATCTCAATTACAGACATTTTACTTCAAATTAGTAATGTATTTTAGTAAATTAAATTATAAAGATATTTAACTTATTCTTTATTGAAATGAGATAAGCCTTATCGTTATATTTCAATCACATAAATGTAATTATAATTATATTTTACACTCTTGAAACGTTAATTTTTTTTTCTGAAACAAAAATGTAAATAGAAATGACTTACCTCCTCTCACTTTCGTTTCTCTGCTGAGGGTGGTGCCCACAATATTCGTCGCTGCACATCTGTATATGGCGTCATGCACATCCTGTCTGTATTCTTCAGGTCTGAATGGCAGGAATACAAGTGACCCATCAGGTCTGACGTGTCTCAACCCAGGGACATCACTGACGGCCATATTACCCCCTGTCAGCCATGTTATTTTGGGCTGGGGATTACCATGGGCACTGCAGGTCAGCACAGTGCCAGTGCCATTTGCAAAATCAACTCTGCTGCGTGGTGGTTCTTGAACGAAACGAGGACCTTGTTGGTCATCAGCTGTGCTGATTGGACCTGAAATCAAAGAATTTATGGTAATTTTCAAAAGTGAAGATTGGGCATGAAATATTGTGTCAGAAGGCTTTCATTAAAATGATAAAAATATTTAATTCTTATGAATCTATTATACCATGAATGATTGCATAAGCAGATGCACTTAAAATTGTTTTTTTAATTATGGAATTCATTAATTATTACGGAAATTATTAAGGAAAATTAGAAATAAATTATTAAGTTTAAATTACAAAAAAAAAAAAAAAAACCCGAATAAAAAGAAATAAAAAGGAACAAAATGATGACTCTGGAATGAAGACTTAATCTCAAAATCACTTTCAAAGATTCCTTCTTTTAAAGATTCATTTTTTAAATTCCCTTTTAATCATTAGTTGGCATCCTTTTTTATTCTATTTATGAATTCTTTTTATTCCATTTTATTCATTTTTTGCATCTTTTTTATTTCCTTTTATTCATTTTTTGCATCCTTT
This sequence comes from Argiope argentata, assembly GCA_026289955.1. Taxonomy (NCBI): domain Eukaryota; kingdom Metazoa; phylum Arthropoda; class Arachnida; order Araneae; family Araneidae; genus Argiope; species Argiope argentata. The sequence continues at coordinate 7,049,312 of JAOUZG010005735.1, read as the reverse complement.
TTATTTTCTTTTGTCCCTTTTTTGCCTCCTTTCTTATTCCATTTTATTCATTTTTTGTATCCTTTTTTATTCCATTTTTTTCATTTTTTCCAACCTTTTTAATTTCATTTTATTCATTTTTGCATCCTTTTTTACTGTATTTTATTTATTTTGGCATCTATTTTTTATTACATTTTATTCATTTTTTTTGTATATCCCCTTCCTTTATTCCACTTTTTATTTTTCTGCAATTTAAACAATTTAATTCTAATTTGGTTAAGTTTATTTGTTTTATGTGTAACGCTATTAGTGTATTCTAAAACATATATCTTCCTTTTGATGTTATGACTCCGGAAATATTTATAAAATTAGTTTCATAAGTATTGCTTTCGTTTTAGAGTTTGTAATTACTTTTTTGCTGAAATGTTTCATTATTTTAAATGAAGCAGTCATGAAGATAATGAATAAATATAAATAAATAGGATCCTTTTATTCATAACCTCTGCAAGTCAATACAAATAAAAATTTATTTTCCTATTTCATAATTTTTCGGTAACATATATTTCATACGAAAAGCATATTTAATTTGAAAGAAATTGGAGGTTAAATGGAATTTCATATCATCATCAACCAATTTATTTATAATCAAAGGAGTCTTGATAGATGAAAATTTGAAAACGCATATTTTAATCTCAATTCAGAGTTATGCATTTCAATGCTTAAATGAAAACTATAGAAAAATAAATTGAAATTAACGGAAAAATAATTAATGAAAACAATTCAAAATGATTTACATATAATTTCAACAGTTTGAGATGTATGTTTCTAAATATAATGTCATCCTAAAAGATTTTCTAACAACCATTGTTGCTTAATTTATTTCACAAATAATTTTATTTAACATTTTTTAATTAAATATCTACAAATTAACTAGGAAATATATTTTTAAAAAAACGAAAATTTCAACTTTAAAAAGTTTTAATGCTTATTTAAATCAAAATTATTTGTTTCTGCTGAAATAATTCCCTAAAATTGAAATAATTACTTGAAGTTTGCTGTTAATCCTTACTAAACTTTTCCGAAGAAGTACAATTAAGAAAACAGAAAATCTTATTTTTAGTCAATTTACCGCATGTTTGAGAAGTATCTGGTGGCATTCATCGGATTAACTTCTCTTAAAACCTTCAGAAAGATATGATACATATATATATCTAACTAAATAAGTTAATTTTAAGAACGAGATAAATATCCTTTCTGAATTTTAACAGCATAAATTCATCGTACTTTGAGCATTAATAAAGCTGTTGAAAGAAAATAAAGACATTTCTAATGTGCGGTTCAAAGTAATGGCTTGTTTGCATAAATTCGAAAATGGTGGATTAATGGTAATGGATTCTAAGAGAAAATGCTCCCAATCGATAATAATTACATTCAAACACATCACTCTTAATTGCAATCGTCGTTAAAATATTCCCTGAGGAAACTAATATTATTAATGGTAAACAGTTGAGACACCGCTATTATGTAGACAAAAAAAAATAAAATGCATAGAAAAGAAATTGCATTTTGACATTAAAAATGGTCGTTAAAATCACTGCTGCTATATGCGTGTAAATTGCGAAAAAAATATATTTATATATCTCGAGATCAATTAAGATTTTTGTGTGTGAAAAGCGAAATAATTAAAAAATTAATTTTGGGTACATTAAATCTTTTTATTTAATTCATTAAACATGCTAATAATTATTATGAGATATATTAATAAAGTCTTAAATGGAACTATAGAAATTTATACAAATTAAAATGAAACCATAACATTACAGTTATTTATCAAATTATTGTCATAAAATAATGAAGAAAAGATATTTTGATATTATCATTTAAGAAACTCATTGTTATAATTTATTTTGAATCCAAAATTGATTAGAAATTTAATTATTTAAAAAAAGTGTCTATAAAGAATCAAAGTCTTTAAATAAACATAGTGAGGAAAATATTTTTGAATTCTCATGGATGTAAGCACTTTTAATGAGAATCAATAGAATGATAGATATAATTTTATGAGGTTCTAAAATTTTAAAATATTCTTTAAAAAAAACCCATATGACGGGTAACAATACTGATCATTAAATATTTTAGTTTTTTAAAATAATAATATAATATTTTTAAATTTTTAAAATCTTCTTACTCATTTTCTTCTATTTCCAAGAGTTAATTGACATTGCTGAAAAGTGTTAGAAGAAGAACAAGAAGGCCAATAGGTTTTAAAAAAGCATGTACGGAAGCAATTTAAAAATATTTGAAAGCATTGGAAGCATTAACGGAAGGAGTGCTGTTTTTACCATTAAAAATAATTTAAGTAGTTAAATACACGTTTTTATTTGTTGCTTTTATCTGAAAAAAAAATAGAAAGTAGTATTTGAAAGTACAAAAAAACACAAAATAAATTTTAACATTTTCTTCCATTAACAAAACATATATAGAGAAATCTTCTACGTTAATATATATAAAAAACTTTTTTCAGTAAGAATTTTTTTTAAAAAAAAGTAAGGAACTTTAGCGTAGAAAATGTATTTGTTATTTTGTCCTAAAACTGAAGATGATTACAATAAAGATAAATTCTACAAAAATAATTTTTTTAACTAACCCACACCATAATCTTTCAATGAAAAGCGATTGATGAATCGCTGTTATTGTTTTTGTAATTTTTCCTTCACTACTTTTATATAAGAGCTTTAAAATGTATCTTAAATAAAACTACCTCTTTTTATTTCTTTTAAACTTCCTTTTCCAATTGAATTCTGAAACTTCAACAGTATTTTTAAACTGCATATAAAAGCAAGCACGGTTCTGTTTTATTTTAATATTTTGCCTGTGATGTATTTGATTTCAAAATACTATGAAAGGCTTTATAGACAGCGAAACAAAGTTCTTTGATATTTTAATCTTTCATAAACAAAGTCTTGAATCTGGAAAGTATCAAGATTAAACTTGAGAAATTTATGATTCTTTCAGAAAGAAATAAATAGTTTTCCTTCAGTTTTTTTAAATCTTTTGAAATGTCTTATATCCTCTATGTAATTGTTTCTAAAATCAAAGAAAAATATCATTTTTTATGTAGAAAATTCAGATTTATTAAAATCGCACAATTTTCAAAAATTGATAAGGTTAATAGATAAAAATTACAAAATAACAGACAAAGTTTCATAAAATTTAATGAATTGTGAACCTTTTTTTTGTTGTGAATTTTATAAGAAAGATGATTTTTTGTAACTTTGTAAATGCAAATATTTATCGGATATATAAAGAGATGCATAAATTTTAAAAATATAAGTAAAATATTTATAAACAGAATTTTCATTTTATAATCTCAAACTTAGCTACCAATATCTTTGTTAAAAATTTAACATGAGAAATATTTACTAAAAATACGACTTTTTGAAAGTTTTTAAAAAATATATTTAAAAAAATAAATAAGATAGAGAATGAAATGCAAAAAAAAAACCCTTGCTCAATATAAAAGATATATTTTGAATTTATGAAGGGGCTCAAAAAATCAAGCTTATAAAGTTAGATTAAAAAATATTGACGCGATTCAAATCTTAATTTTTTAACAGATAAGTAATTCTGCTTTCTTTCCTTTCATTCAAAATAGGTAGATTTGTTAATAATAAAAATATTTTTTAAATATCATATAATTAGATAATTTTTCTAAATTACAATCTTATATTTTAATAAACAAAAGATTTTTATAGAACGAGATTAAAGTTAATGTTAGAATGATATTCATGCAGTAATATGATTATTATCTGAAACACTAATAAACGATAAAAAGTTATGATATTTAACTGCGAAATATAAAAAAAAACTTTCTATCTGTAAGAATTTAAAAGAATATACATTCTGTACATTTTTGAATAATTTTTCATTTTTAATGCGATAAATCTTATTACTTCCCGTTGAAGTAATGGTACAAAATTTGACCATATGAAAAGGCTTTAAAGAAAACTATATTAAGATATGTATTGAATCTGGAAATATTGTCTAGTCAGTTTTTTTAAATCTGGCATTAAAACGGTCAAAAGTGGTATCAAAAACGTATGCATATGCCACATGATATTCTTATTAAATGAAATTTTCTGATCATTAGATATTAAAAATGGCTACTTGAAGAGAAAATGTATTTCAGCAATATCTGGTAATAATTTCTGGCTTGTATGATTGTTCACAGAAAATTGGAGAAAATATATTTAATTTTTTGTGATTAATTTTATTAAAATAATTTGATTATTTTATTTTCGATTTGGAGCGATAGCAATTATGTTATTTTCGAAGATTATTTATCTATTGGTCAAGTGAAGAATTATTTATATAGATTCGCAGCAGAACAGAATTCCAAATATTGGTAATTAAAAAAATTTTTTGAATACTGTAAATGTTATGAAAATTCTTCACGAGCGTCTGACAATTTCTTTTACTAAAAACAGTTAAACAGTTATTTGTGAGAAAGAAATTAAGACACCATTTCATTTTTACATAATCAAATTATTAAGAAAACAATTCTTTTTAAAACCAAACATGATACATCTTTAAATAATTACAAAGATATTAGGTGTCAATAAAGCAAAATTTAAACTACAATAATTAAAAACTTTAAAATAAAAAAATTATTAAGATCAAATTACAGTTCATGAGCTAATATTAATATAGCTATATTTAGTGATTTCAAATTTAAGAAAATATTTACGAAAAATCGAATGATACCGCTTGAAAAAAAAGCTAAAAATTCAATTTTAGCATTCCAAACTGATTTAGTTCGATGACATTTCCTGATTTAAAAATCCTCTTTGCTTTTTTAATTTCTAAAGTATTCGTTATTTTTTGAATTAATAACATTGTAAGATTACACTTTTGGTTATAACTAAAAAGGTAAGCTTAGTTACATAACTTTTAAGTTATATTATTTACGAATTTCATGAAATGGTATGAAGTACTGGACCTATTTTCAAAGCTTTTTTATCATTATATGAGGAATTTTATAAAAGATTTTATGGTCATTGCATTAATTGTAAGAAAATTTAAACATTAAGTAATAAATAAATCCCCTTTTGATTGTACAGCTTTTATACTTTTGTTTTATCAATGGTCTATAGCATATTATTTCTTAATATTAAGGTTAGCACACCAATAAAAATGTCCGACTAAAGTCATGGTATAAGAAATTTTATTATAGTTGCGTTTATAAATAATAACAGACATATTTCAACTTGCAGCTAAAAATATGATACCCCATGAGAATATTGTACATTTACCTGGCTGAAAATAAAACTTTCAAGTCTGAAACGGTTTGAAAATATGTCTCAGACTTATAAAAAGGTATGTGAATTGCTTACAAAACGCTTTGTCTAGCTGACGCTAAGTATTCTGACACTAGGAATGATCAAGGTAAGTGTTTCTAGATGCTCTAAGGAGAATAAAGTCAAAAAGATCTTTCCCAACAATGCATCTGCAGGAAATTGTCTGAAAGCATCTCTAGTTCTACATTCAGAAATGGTAACAGAAATAAAACAGTTTTTTTTTTTTTTTTTGCAGCAAGAAAAAAAATGAAATAAATAAAAAAAGATTAAAATGAAATCTGATATTCGTATTTCAATGTATCATGTCCGAACATCATTTCTTGAACGGCCAAACACCACGTGTGCGTGCAAGTTAAATTATATTTTTATTTATTGAAATCATTTCATTGAATGAGTCACTTTAGTACTGCAAATAATATTTTTTAAAAAAAACTTTGTCTCGCATTTATTGTTAAAAAATATACCATTCCCTATTTATTTCATTTCATATAATCACGTTCTCAAGATGACATTTTTCTAGGTTTTATTTTCTGTAGTCATTAACTTATTTTTTTTAAAAAAATCAGAGCTTTTATAAATGTAATGGAAGCACGTTATTAAAAGCTGTTTTTTTAGGTGCTTGTGCAAATAATAAAATTTTTATTTTTCGCCTACGGAATTTTTGTTGACGTCAGAAAACCTCATTCCTAAAACAATAACATGTTCTAACATGATAAGAAAAATTAAAATGTAATTATAGATAAGTATTCCTTTTGATTAGTGAATTAGAGAGCATTTTAGATAAACCCATCCATTCTGTTTATGTACAATATGGATACACAATTGCTTATCACCAATCAATATGAGTTCACATTTACTGCTGATTCAAAAAACGCACACAAAATGTATAAATTTTTTGATCAATAATAAAACATTTTGAAATGTCCATATTATGACATTAAACAAAAAAATAATTTGAAAGAACCGAATGCCTTTATAACTACAGATAATTACTTATGTTGTATCATAAATAACTTATTAGGGTAACTAAGGTATCATATGATAGGTTCAAGAAAATTAAATTAACTCTCAATGAACAGGTCTGCTGCTAACACTAACGCCTGATTAGCTTTTGAGCTCCTGAGAAATTTCCACCAATCAGGGCTTGCGACTTAGTTTCACTATCCTTTTCAGAGCTTTTCGGCTGCATTCCTCCTGTTTTTTCGACCTATCAGTTCGTTTTACTGCAGTTTCACTGCCTCGATGTTTTCAGTTCACAATTACATCATTCTCAGTGTATTTAGGCTTCTGTAGAATATTTACAATCTCATGAACTTATTTCAAAAGTGGAATTCCAGTATACTGCCACAATCAAACTAGCTAAGCTCCTTCGAGTTACTCATTGCCTCACAAACGCATAAATAAACATGACAAATCACTACTAATGCTTTTATAGCTTTCGATTAAGCATCAAATTGCATCACCCGTCAGAATAATTTTTTTAAAGGGGATCCGGATACTTTTGGCCTGATAGAGTATATTTTGAAATCTCCCTTCACTGAATTATGAGTCTGATTTTAAATATACTTTGATTTTTTTACAAGAACCAACAGAAAAATAATTTGAAAGATAATATAAGCTTTTGCAGATAAAGATAATTACTTTAAGCTGTATGAAAAAATAGATAATAAAAATGAATAAATTGTCTTAAATTATATAATACTATAATACGAGGAATGGTTGTCAAATCGAAAATTGCCCCAGAATTAATAAACTCCGGTAAACTTGGGGGTCTGGGGTTTTTGGCCACGAGGAATCGATTGGCGCCGGTTTTGAAGCGCTACGGTTGAGCAGTTCGGAGTTACAGATAGGATATTTTCAAACTTTATTAGTTCGCCATAATGGCTACTTAAATTTTCAAGTGGTAACGTGTTGCCATCTATAGCCAATACATCTATATCAATATTCATATATATATATTTTTCATTTCATGCAGACACGTGATGAAAATTGCATTTTTATATGTTTAATGCTCAATAATAATTTATTTTTTTTTAAATTTGAGTTTTTGTCAATCTGATGGAAACATATTAATAAGATAATTTTTTCCCTTTTACTCGTAACGCATGCTTGGAGCTTAAGTTTTAATTTTATCTTATACTATAATACGAGGAATGGTTGCCAAGCCGAAAATCGCCCCACATTTCCGACATTTCAACGAGTTAGCTTCGATACCTGTTTTCTCCGAGCGGAGCTCGGTCACCCGCTGGTTATAATAAAATGTCATTAAATCAAGCAATTACTCAACCCTTTGCACTCCGAAAAATAGTTAGATGCAAAATTATTCTTTTAATACAAAGATTTGTTTGTTGCTATGAAAAATAAATATACATAATTCTTTTAAATCAAATTTCTTTTAAAAATTAATCTGCGTTTCTTAACCATTATGTTGGTGTTTTTAACAACTAAATTTGAAAAAATAAAAATAAAAAGTCAACATGATGTCTTGAATGTTGAGTCACACTCGACATCGGACCGCAAAGGGTTAAATTATTTCAGCTTTCTGGCTCACAGTTAGCTTGTCTTCCTCGTGACCTGGGAGTCCCGGTTTCGAGTCCCGATTAGGACATGGTTGTTCTATGCACTATCTGTGAAGTGTGTGAATGCACCCCCCCCTGTAAAAAAGGACTGTGCAAGCGAGTATGTGCATGTCATTTTCAGACGAGATAGAAGTCAAACGTCTGCCTTCAAGTGGTCAGGTTTCATACACTAAGAAACTTCCGCATCCTTCTTTCCGTTGCAAAACAGACACGTCTTCATCATCCACAATTATTTCTTGAAATGAATAAATACATAGTAAAACCAGCAAAACATTAATTTTTATCACATGTTTATCAACAAAATTATGGCGAACTAAATAAATTATTTCGTAATGTCAGTAATTTTCTGTGTCATATATATATCCTGACATATAATTGAAATGTAAATATATTGTGAAATATAATTTCATCGAATTATAGGTCAGATTGGAAATATGCTTCTTCATTCTTATCGGAATCCATACGACTATGATTATTATATGATACTGGCACTTAACTTCTAAGGAATAATTTTTTTTAAAAAAATGGCAAGACTTGGGAAGTAAGCGAAAATTCGGAATAAAAATTATTCATATTTAAATCTGCGAATATAAATAAAATGAGCTTATCAAAATGTAGTAGGTGATTATTAATAAAAAAGAAATTATGTGTGAAGCACTGTATGAACTTGAATATTGAAATTTCAAATAACGAAGGAAAAAGAGAAGTCCATGCAAGAAAATTGAATGTTCCGATAAGAAGATGCCTAGGCATCATTTCTTAGTTAGTTACACAACTTCTAATTTTATTCTATTCAGCTAGATATGCGCTGAATCCTTTAAGTCTCCTGTTTGATAATGAATACCGATTGGTTTCTTAATGTGGTAATGCATAAACTAGTTTCAACAGAAGCCATTTTGTATTCGCTTTACGCAACAAAGCATTAAGTAGGATTTATAGCTTCGGTTCATGAAATTTAAATTTTACTGAACCAAACTACCTTTTAGCCATTACAGGAAGGAATTTAAATTAATGCATTTGCTGGTTTTCAATAGAAAATTGATTTTATTTTAATTTTATGCAAAAGTTTAAAGGTCGTCAGTATATTTAATTATCTAATATCTCTTTAATTTATTTAGTTTAACTTTTACGATGTATAACTACTAAAAATTAATTCCTCTCAAACTCTAAATTAAATCAAATTTTTCTGATTTGGTTTCAAGAGTAATGACATGATACGGTTAAAAAAAATCAATTCTTTTATTACGAGAAAACTGCAAAGACATGCATGATTTTTTTACTCGTTTAAAAATAGGATAACTTCAGTTTTTGTGTAGCCATTTAAAATCTTATCTTTTTTTAATGACAGTTATTTTAATTTCTAAACAGTTCCCAGATTATTTTTTTAAAATATACAATTTTTTTTATAATCATTTACATCCAAAAGTCAAGGTATTACGTCATAGAAGTTTAAATTTTAATATAAATTTTAGCTTAGGAAATACTTGATTATAATTAAAAATGTTCATTACGTAAAAATTCAAAAGAATCTAACATAATTTTTTATAACATAAATTTTAATAACATTGATGCAGAAAATTATTTTAATTATCTCTGCTGGCAAAAATACTGCGCCAAAAAAGAAAGAAAAACATCTATATCAATGCCATTGAGGCTATATAAACTCTAAAGATATACTACATTAAATTAAGATGTTAAAATACAACCACTTTAAGGAAATTAAAATTTTTAGTTATCTAAAATTCACAAGTGATAGATAAGTTGCGATAATATTATATAATAAACCGTAACTGAAAAAAAACATTTGTTAAAAAGATTTCTGTATATAAGGGTTTAAACGTTTTGATTAAAAATACCACTTTTATTTTTTGATTAATATGTTTAAAATAGAAATCTTTCGGCGTCCTGTCACAGGCGTAGCACGTCTTCCCCGTGTTTTGGGCTTCCTGAGTACCAGTTCTGGTTCAGGTGTGGTCATTCTTACTCTTTGAGATGTGTGAATGTATCTGTGAGATATCTGTGAATGTACATTCCTCTATAAAGGGGCTGTGCAAGCGAATATCATACGTGAGCAGTTAAGACGTACTCTTGGTCCTAATTGGCACTACTTAGAAGCAAGAGACATAGTCTCGTCTTAAAATTGATGACTAAGTCAGCATTAATCCATGAAAAGTGTCATTAGAAACAACAAATAGAAATTATTATCTTTGAAATATGCTGCATTGTCTTTTTTCATACTCAAAGTAGCTATTTTTTTACATACAATGTCCATTCTCCTCTACTATCTATAATTCTTAAACTTAGGAGAATAATCTTTTAATCTGTTTTCGATAAAAAATATTAACATGATGGAAAGTTTTATGTGTTTTGTTGTATCATTCAATGAATGTAATGATAAAGCAATTTTTGTTCATCCTAGTATCTTGGATCCCTCATTAGTAACATATTTATGTCCCAATAACAATTTAAAGAACAAATATTTCACACTTCTACAAACAAATCTGATAGAGTTATAAAGTTTTATATTGCTTTATTTTAGACAAATCAGCTATTGAAAGGAGATAAAGTTATGTTTAATGAATCTTCATCGAAGTGGTATCTCAAATGTTTTTGAAATAATAATAAAAAAACACAGTAATGTTTATAACAAAGTGAGTTTTTAGTCATTTTTTAAAACTTTTTGTTTAAAAATGCTAGTGCCTCAAAATACTTTGCTATACGTGAATCGTAGGCTATGAGGGTACGATGTAAATGTAGATTTTGTAATTTTACCGCTATATATAAAAAATCAAATTACCTAAAACATAATCATTTATATCGTTTAAACTGATGTTCTATTCTGAAGTATACGACTATGATTAGAAATTATTATTGGTTCATAAATAGAATGGATAACTTATACATCATAATATAAAAATATGTTTTGGTAATTACGTATTATACCGTCTTCTCCAACGATCGCCAACGGTTTAGTAATTCATTGGCGACGGATTTAAATTTAGAGATAAATATCAACGGATGGCATCATTGCCGGATTGCCGAAATTGGCAGTTTAGCAGTTCATTGGCGTCGACTTCAAATTTGGCGATAAGGTTAGACGGTATAATACGTAAGTACATATTTTTTTTGATTAATTTTAACTATAAAGCATTAGCTGCTTTAGAAATTAAAAGCTCAAAAAAGTTCATACACCTCATTCATAGTCAATTTTACCTAATATGTAAATGTATAAACTTTTGTCTCATGCAAACGGCTATATTAATTTTAAGGATAATTAATCTGACGTCTTCACCACATTCCATCAGCATTTATGTTTCTAAAAAAGCAAACAACTAAATTCAATAAATTGCACAGCTTCATTAAACGAATTCTAAATTTAATCTGGGATTGAGGCCAGAAGCTGTGGCCTCTTCTTTTAACGAGAAGAGAAGGGATTGGCTGATGTCCTTCGTGGAGTGTGAATATTTGTTTTTGATTTTTTTTTGAATATTTACTCTTCAAGCGTCGTTTGGCGGTGAAAGGTAATTAACTTCCTCGACAAAAATGAATGAAAATTAAATTCTTACACTGGCTAACTTTGCAGATAAAAGTCTTTGTTTTTTTTTCTTCCTCGATTTCGATTAACTTAAATCATTTTTTCATAATGCCAAAGACTTGAGTGGGATAGATTAGTAGAATATTGAAAGCGTATTAGGAATTAATGCTTTATACATTATGCCTTATCTTTGGCGAACATGTACGAAAAGAATTTAGATAGTACTAATTCACATAGAAGCACTGTTTCTACTGCACAATTTGTACCGTTCTATAAGATTTAGATTCTTTAATAACCTCTGTTATCTAAATTAGTTTATTTACTGTTGATTCTTGAACTGCACATGCGATTTTTTAAGTGAAAACGGTTATCTTCATTTGAGAGTAAAAAAAAAGTTTTCCAGATTTAATTTAGAAAATATATTAGAATATTTTTTATTTAAGAAAAATTTTAGAAATTAAAACTGAATACTGTATTTGATAAAAGTTTTGAGGAATAGAATGTCTGAAAAAAATTTATCTAATTAATGAAGAGAGAAAAATATGCATTTATTCTTCAAATATCATTAAATACTAGTACAAGCATGTTTTATCTAGTCATTATGATCTTGTAACAAAGAGTCATATATTAAATAAGAATATTTTAATTTGGAAATCCGGTAACATTAGTTTCATAAGTATAAAATAAAAGTAAAAAAAAATAAAATAAAAGGTTTGGTGTTTCAAAGTAAAAAAAGTAAAAAAGTACAAAAGAGTTATCAGTGGAAAAAAAAAAAAACTAGATGTGGATTATTTTCTATGCTTTTTTGAATGAATATATAAGTTTTAAAATATATAATTGTAAATAATAAAACAATATTTTTTATACTTTACAATTAAAAATCCGTAATATTCTTCATTGCTTTTTTAATTTCCTGGTGAAGATGAGAGCTTTACGGAGATAAAAATTCTGATTGGATGTTGGGTCAATGACTTCTCGATTTTAGAAACTAACTTAATGAATCAATGCTGAATAGTGTTACTAAATAAATAAAGAACCCAGAATATTCGAGAATCTCTGTGATAGCAAAAGGGAAGCTCGAGCTTCCTAGAACATTTCATGCCCGAATAATCGGCGCGTAGTAGACGTCCAGTCAAGACAGATATATAGAATGCATTCTATCTTAGTTTATTTCTAACGAATGAGTGCTTTCTGATGTTGTTGCGTTTATTAACGTTTTGTTGCTCAATAGATTTTGTATTCTGTAAGTACTGTTTTATGTATATTTCAACTGTGCTTCTTATCTATCTTTTTTGTATTATATTCCAAAAAAAACATTGTTATCATTTAACAGACCTGTTGCATTATCACCAACATTACCTGAATTTCAAATGCTACTTCATTATATATTTTAAATAAAGAACGGATGCTTTGCACTAAGTATAAAATTGGGAAAATCAGAAGATCATGAAATTCGGAATTCATAAATTTAGATACACGATCTTCACATTTTTAAAGAAACCTAAAATACAAATTCTTATGTTGGAGGAGATGATTTCCATTCAGATACTCATGAAATTCCTTTGATATGTCCAGATTTTTCTTCTTTTTGATTTATCTTTGAATGGAATATATCCAAAGGAAAAGGCAGGGAATAAAATTCATATAATTTAAATCTGCACTATTGATACTTTATATATGATCCCTATAAATATCACTCATTCTATGTTTACGATAAGTATCATCGGTTTTTTTATACGTGTTTACGGCTCTTTATTTAGGTTCCATATTCAGCATTAACACAAATTTGAATTACATTGATTACTAAAATAATAATCCGAGGTTTAAATATAATTATGAAAAGAAATTTCTAAACTTCATGCAAAAATCACGATTTTGAAGCTAAAGACAAATAATATTTCGAAAAGTGATAAAAATAACAAAACATTTCAATAAAAAAAGGAATCTAACTATAGAAATCAAAGTGATTATAAATGTGTGCATTGGGAAATTAAAAAAATTAGTAAAATGTAAAAAAAGAATTGAAATATTTCTGTTAAACTAAATAAATTGAAATATTTTCCAAAATTACCTTATTTTTCTTTTATGTTAATAAGCTTATTATACTAGACATGAAATACAAAATAAAAATAAAATAAACTTTGGGTATGTAGGCAGATAGAAATAATTTCTCATTTTATGATTTACAATGGAGATTTTGTATATTTTAAACTAATTATGGAAGTAGTTTAAATTTTATTATTACAAACTCTACAAAAACTAATTTAAATAGTAAAATTGTTAATTTATTAAAAATTGTGCTTAAAACAAATCAGAGTATTTTTAGTACAGAGAGTTTCAAAAATTTTGGATGATAAAAAAATCAATTTTGTACAATGAATAATTCTAAAGTTATCATAGAAAATACGAACTTTTGATTTTTTTAATTAAATATTAAATAATTTAAAGGGACAGAAATTAACTGTTTAATTGATGCAAATAACTGTCTTCTAAATGTTAAATTTATGCTGTTTTAAAATTCATCATCTATTGTTGTTTAAAATTCCTCTTAAATTGAAAAAAAAACTTTCGTTTATTTATTTTTCATTGCCTAAAAGGGTGGTCAAGATAAATATTATTTAAATACAAAATCTTTATTGATCTAGAATTATGTATTGAGATGAAGAATCTGCTATTGTTCAGAATAGAATTGTTCCATCATCTCATGACACGATTTTAAAGCACAATTTTTTTTATACTTATTAACCGTACTTTATTTAATTTTCTTTATAGATGAATACAAAAAATAGGAAATCAAATTTTAATGTCAAAATTCTGTTGAAAATATTGTTGTGGAAATATGAACAAACACTTGATTAATATTAAAAATCATAAAATTATATTCTTAAAATATAATAAAAAAACAAAATTACGCATGAGGAAGTTTAATTAACTTTTCATATTTTTTTAACTAACATATCGTTTTTAGAAAGTTAATAACAATCTTTATAATTAACACATCCTTTTATAGAAAAATAATGGTATTAATATTAGCAGTTTTATTTAACATCCATTTTTAAACCTTTTCTTTAAGAAAGGTTATATAATGGTAAATAAATATTTGGTTTCAAAATAAAAAAATTCTTAGTTGAAATAAAAAAATAACTACTCGCTAGAAAATAAAATTCAATAAATGAAATTTATTTTTAAAAAATGAAGGCATTTGATATTCAAATATTATTGAGGTACATTCATTATCACAGTTTAATGCATAAAAAATGCAAAAATATTAATATTAGTGCTGTACAAGCTAAGTAATTTTTCAATTGCTGTTCAAACTACTTTTTATCTGACAAATTTAAATTGAGGACCATAACGTTTTGGATTACTTTAAAAGCCTTTTCAGTTTAATGGCTTTTATCGAAGCACATTTTTGATTGTATGTCACTAAATTTCACTTAAATAAAATAATCAATCAATGAGGAATTTTATTTTTAAAATGAATTACGCGAAACGATAAATTTGAAACTATGAAGATTTTAAACTGCATCATTAAGGGTTTATTTAGATAAAACATGCGGAGACAAAACCTGTATTTTTTTATAAACGGGATAGATTTGTAATACTGTGTGTATTGTGTTTATTTATGTTAAAATACCTGGAAAAGCCTATTTTAAAGTTTAAGTTGCTATTGAAGATAAAGCTTAATTAAGAAATATATGAAAGCTCCTTCTGTCGCTTATTAGCATTATTTTGAAGTAAAAATTAACTCTGAAGGTTAAGAAATCAATCTTCCGGCTTATTATTTAATAAAATTATCCAGGCATCGGTAAACTAATAATTTTTTTTTGTAATAGTTTGATTGTAAACATTTAATTATCTTTCTTTATACTTAACAGAAATATATATCAATTCTGCTTGCAATTTTCTTTTTTCTTAATAATGACAAAATTGAAGTGATATAAGTTCTGTGAAATCTGATTAATGGAAACAACAATACTTCCATCTCCACGGACTATGAACTTAATAAAAAATTTTAGACTAAGTAGATATTATTTCAAAATAGTGATTATAAGAATGTTTTGTCGCTTGATTTATTTTTTGTTTAAATTATAAAGCTCCTTCATAGAAAACGATAAAGGTTAGAAAACATTAATTACGTATCTTTAAAAAAATGTGACTATCAGAATGTTTTACTTTAAATATGCTCCTTTAAAATTTTGTTACAATCGTGAAATACAAATAAAAAAGTATATTATCAATATCATCAAAAAAATTTATGTTTTTCAGCAATAAAGATTATTTGAAATTATAATGTAGCGTGAAAGATTAAAAAATTTCACCAATATTTTGAAAAAAAGAAAGCTAAGCAAAAACCTTTCGCTCTTTGCTTCCGTTCCTAAATATTATTTTTGAAGCTTATGTTTCCAAACGTTCAGTCTAATCCATTTTCAGTACAGGAATTTTCAGCGTTCTCAGAACATGTTTTCTGTGGAACCTCATTTCTTTCCCACGAAGTTTCTGATTTATTTTCGCAGCATGAGTGAGTAGAACACAATGGTGAGGGGCAAAGCCTTAAATAAAATTCATACTCTATGGCATTCAATGTTTCTTGAGGGAATTCTTCGTTGTTTGACGAGAATACAAATTTATTTGAATTACAAACGGGTAATATAAAATAGAAAGCTTTTAATGTTCTAAATAAAAGTTAATTTTGTATTGATGTTTAATGATAATAATAAAGATAAGACGATTCTTTATTGTAAATGTTCAATGTTTCTTCATTTATGATGCTATTGTTTCCGCGATTTACATAATTAAAACATTTTTGCAGATAACTTGTTAAATAAATATTAAATAGGGAATTTATTATTATTACTAAGCAATGCATGAAGTAGACTATTGTTGTTTCGTCAAAGATATAGGATGATAAAACAATACTCTTTGCTATATTTAATACAAGACAATAAACAGATTTAACTCTAAGCAAATAAATGATTAAATTATTAAGGTGCGAATTATACTACAACAAACCAATTGCAAACATCAATATTTGAAAAAAGATTTATAATCTTTCTGCTGAATGTTAATCATTTCTTTTATAGAAATAATTGTTTCAGACATAATATATCTGCTCATATTATTAGAAAATAGATCAAACAAAAGGGCGTTGTTAAATTAATGGAGATAAAAATTACTTATGAATTCAAATAATTAATATGTCACTTCATATTTCTTTCCTTTCATTCATTCATTCATTCAATTTCTTCACAGAGCTTACAGAAGTTATTTTATATTTTTAGACTAATTTCAACATAAACATTTTTGGAATAAATCATGTTAGCAGTATTAGAGCATAATTAATTGATATAGAAAATGTCGTCTGCTACATTTGAGTTTATTCTTCCAAAATGTGGAATGTAAACAGGATATGGATTGAAAAGTATGTTTTGTGTTTTTTAAAATATTCATATTATGATATTATTTTCCCAGTGTAAAATAGGCGGTATTGTTGATCAGAATAGGAAAAATCAGTCGATTATGATTTTATATGGAAAGAACCGTTCAAACGAATACCTAAAAATAATGTGCATTTTTTGAATACTTCAAAAGTTACATTGTTTATAACGAGAATAAAATTCGTAGACGTTGGCTTCAAAGAAAAAATAATAAACCAGTATTTACAATCTCCAGTATCCAAAAATCATAAAGTTCACAACTTCTGTCAAAGCATTTGGTTCAAGTTAGAACAGTTTATAAATTCTTATATGAAAGCTATTTAACAGAAATAAATTAAAATACCTTGGATGAATCATGGATTTACCTAAATATATTCTTTTTTGCTGCAGTTGTTTAACTTTGAAAACGAAAATAAGAAAAAAAAATACTAACTCAGTTTATTTATGTGAGAAGATCGTTTCTGTAAGGGGATATGTAGCCTCAGGCCTCTTCAACAATGGAATTTTAAAAATAATGATAGAAAAAAAAATTCAAATCAATTTAGCATTCTACCAAATAAAATATTTATGCCTAATATTTAGGGAAAAAATTCTAATCCTCTATTTCTTACTAAACGTAACTAAGACAAACCTACACGTTCGAAAAGCGCCACTACATTTCTTGAAAAAAAAACTGAAAACTGATACAAGTACTATATTATATATTCTTGAAAACTTCCTGACGATTATACTTTTCATACGTAATAAAGAGTTTGTTCTTGGTGTAAACCTACCAGGATTATTGGTTTCGAAAAAATAGGGGGGAACAAATGGAGATCGCTACCTTTGGAAATTTAAGAGAAAATCCTGATTCATCCATGATTTCAAAGATATCTAGATGCAGATTATAATTTATAATAAAGTCTATTAAAATGAAGATAATAAAAACAGTCTTTATATATATTTTTTATTTTATATCCTCTA
>JAOUZG010005735.1:6927644-7022445 GCA_026289955.1 Argiope argentata | reverse complement strand
TATATATATATATATATATATATATATATATATGAATTTCATTCTAATTCAAATTGAGGCAATAATCAATTAACATTCTCTATACTACAGTTTATTAAAAATAAACCTCCCAAGAACTTCTTAGAAACCTCTACGAGTTCCTGAGATTCCTGGAAAGATTCATTCATTTGTTTGAAATAGTGACAGATGCTTTATTAGTATGAAATCATTGCTATTAACTAACTCATTCATGCAAATGAGATAAACTGGCTACACAGATGCTGGCATTTATACGGTCTGCATATCTGATTTCAACATTGCCGCATAAGAAAAAAAGGAAAATTTTCTTTTAATCTTAAAAAGAAAAATTAATGCTCAATATAACTGTCATGAGTATCTAATGTGCAAGACAACTGGAATAATTTATTTCTAACTATTAATATAAACGAATATTATTTCTATTATATGACAAAGTAAGTTAATTTTCCCATCGGGTATCCATGACGAATATTTCTTCTCTTCTTATGCAAGTTTTAACTACTACTTTTTGTCACATGACTTGGCGAACTCAAATATGCGTATAATGAATTATATGGAAGAACTACCTTTCCTTTTCTAACTAAAATTTCATAAAAACTGGTTTCCTTACAACACATTTTATACAAAATTTTATCACATATAAGATGACATATTTTATTCCAACAAAATTAAAAATTGCTGAACTTAAGAAAACCTGTCCATTTATACTGACTGAAATATCGCATACATCTTAATTTAGCTTTTAAAACCTGAAAGGTACTCCAGAAAATCGCTAGAAATATTTATTCGCATAAAAAAAAACCAAAATTGTTGACTGGTGTACTGATGTATGGATTCAGAGATTGCAAGATAGAAACTAGTATTTTTACTGGGCATTGATTTGATTTCTAAATTCATCGTGTAAGAAAAATTCAAAAAGAAATGGATTTTTCTTTATCTAGGGACTTTGTAAATGCATAGTTATCCGGGGATCCAATTTTCTTTTAAATCTTGAAATAGATGAATAATATTATCATTATCTGACAAAGTGAACAAATTGCTTCTCTGATAACAATGACAGATATTGTTCGTCTTCTAGCAGACGATAACGTTCATATTTTTTAATGCATGATATAAAATAATGAAAAATTGTTAAAATTCAGCTCTATGCTAAATTAGAAGTAATCGGGTGACTATTTAGTTTGTTAGGATGGTTAGTTAAATTTAATTTCATTTGAATTGTTCAGATATAACTTGGTTATGATTCCCCCTAACTGTGAAACATTAAAGTTCTGATATTTTAACTGTCTTACAAATGTTCTGGTTATTGCATAATTAAATCTTTATAATGGAATAAAGTCACATAAAATCAAATTTTTATTTAAAACATATATTCCTGGATAACCATTATCTAAATTTCACGACGTTGCAACATCATTTTTTATTCAGATAAGTTTTTAAGAAAATAAACAGGATCTATCTTCTTTATTTTGTAATAATGGAAGAAACTCATGCAGTAAAATATTTGAAACATTTTGAAAACAATTAGAAATTAAAGGCGATAGTGTAATCTATTATTGAAAAATAAGCAACAAATGTTTTGTTTAAATTACCAAATCTCAGAAATATTTTACACCTTTAATAGATTGGTATCATTAAAAAAGACATTTGTTATAGTTTGAAAAATGGTATAAAACTCATTCTCGTGTAATACTATTTTTCGTCATAATTGCGAAAAAATGCAACGATTAATCTCCTTTTAAATTAAATTGAAATCTCATAACAATCATCCTATGATGTACATTTCCGATATCCAATTTTTATATGCATCAAATTCTGTAGTTGTAGATCAAATGTAGAGTTTTAATATGTAGAGTTCAATACTTACACAAACATACATTCCTCTATATTCACTTGAAATTTCTGAGGAAGTATTTCGATGCTCGCTTGTATAAATTTCTACCCATTTCATTAAAGAAAATGGCATTTGAATTCGTCTTTTCTTTGCGATTTAGTTTAGAATGGAAACCCACCTAATTTAAAATTAGAGATTGCTTCTAACTTTAAGGGGCAAAATTTAATTCATGATAAAGAGCAAAAATTTTTGCAATGGAAATTCGAGGCCTCAAATGCAAAGTACTGGTGTTATACGAGATTCCTTTCCACGAATGCAAGTAAAATAAAAGAAGAAACTATTTAAAATATACAAGTGTTAAATTGAATATAAATAACCAAAATTAATAATTCAATCAAATACAGTGGTAAAATGATATGTTTAAAATATATACAAAAATTTCGAACTCGAGATTTTGACAAATCATTTGAAAGGAAAATGACTGTCTTGCATTTCGAACATAAATTAACGCAGTAAATGCGAAACGAAGAGTGTCAGATGCATAACATTTGATGCACAGAATTAGAGTCCATTGTGTAGACACCAATTGAATTTGAGTCAAATCCAACAACAAGAAACTGGCCGTTTATCGGTCTATGCTTTCAGAAACCCGAATTAACTTCAAGTTTAATGTGCGATTTCATAACTGTTTTTGAAATTCTGCGCAAATGTTTCAGTCAGTTAGGAAAAATAAGTCTAAAATACAAATTCAGCCCTTATTATCATGTCAAAACATGATATTAGTTCAGGAATGAGGTTTTGTTGAGTCACCAAAAACCCGTTTGTGAAAAAATAAAAAAAAATCGCTGGGGGAAAACTTGAAATTTTATTATCTACACGAGCATCTAAAAAAAATCAGCTTTTAATAAAGCGTTTCCATCATATTTACAAAATCTCTGTTTAAAAAAATAAGTCAATGACTTCAGCAAATAAAATCTTAAAAAAACACGTCATTTTGAACAAGTGATTATATTAAATGATATAAATAGGAAATGTGATATTTTTTTAAAACAATCGATGCGAGCAAAGTTTTTTCGGATCGTTTGCAATACTCAAGTGATTCATTCAATGAAACAATAAAAATGAATAAAAATGTGATTTAACTAGCACAATAGCACGAGCACATGGTGCTTGGCCACTCAAGAAATGATGTCCTGACACGATACATTGAGATATGCATAGCAGATTTCATTTTGATCTTTTATTACATATTAACAGTATACCAGTAATTGGAGATAAAAATTATGTGCAAGAATCATATGATAATAAAAAAAGATGTATATTTTAGAGCTATTGTACGCTTAAACCATGCAAAACGCTTCAGAAAGACCCCGTCCATTGGTTGTATATATTTTTTGACACAGGGTTTTATAGATATAGAATTATAATATTCATAAATTAGGAAAAGAAATGTTGTCTATTTGATATTGTCATTATTTTATCAAATACTCAGTCTCTATAACAACCCACTTATGGAATTTTTTTGAGAAAAATTATATTAAACATACCTCTCAATATTCTATCTTCTAAGCGATTCAAACAGATAAAATCAAAACAATTGATTTAAAATCCATTAAAGAGCTGCATTTATTCCCTTCAAAATCAAAGCCTTTGAGTCATTATTTTAAACCTTTTGGCTTTCGTTGCGCCTTCACAATAAACAGATGCAAACGCAAGGAACGATCTCTTTATGTTTCAAAATAAGTCAAATGTTCATCTGCTTTCTTCTAGCCGGATAACAAGCTTCCATTATCCCTTTTGTCTCTGTTACAACCGTTTTAAATAAATATTGACAATCATTGTGAGCGATGAAGATTCTAGAAGACGTCTGAAAGAATCTCCAACGAATCGTAATTTACTTCTATTTACTTTAACTTGCCTTAATTTGTACTTGTTTCGAGTCGAAATAATTTTTTTCTTTTATTCTTTCACTCGCTTTCACAGTCTTTTAATTTCTCCTTCACTTATCATTTGGCGTGCAAAATAACTTAAAGACATGAATCGATTTTAGATTTTCAGTTCGGAGCCTGTCCATTTAGATTCTAATCTTTTAAATAAACTTGGGAAGTAATTCAGCGCGATGACATTCATCGCTTAGCAACTAATGGAAGGCATCCGATAAATGCAGTTTCGGTCTAATCCTCTTAAATTAAGCTTCAAATAAACTTTGGAGAGGTGGAAAAGTTGCAAAACAGGCGAAAAAAGAATTGTAGTGCAATTTTGGGATCTTTATGCGAGGCGAAGTACTGATTTTCTGATGCGATATTTTCATATTCATCAGGAAGATAATAACTTTCTTCCTAATTAGGTAGTTCGAAAATTAATATTTTTTTTCTCTTTCTTAATTCGCTTTGACTATTCCAAAAATAAATGCAAAATCGATGAAAAAATGTTGTTTGCTGCTGAAATTATTTCAATTGTCGTGATGGATTTATGAATATTTAGAAACTGATAAGCCATAATTACCACACTATAACTATATTCTTTACCATTTTGACATTGATTAATTTTCGCAAGAATATATGAAACGATAAAGATTTGAAATTCAATATTTTTAAGATTTTGATACAATCCAAATTCTTAAAGCTCTGATGGGATAGATTGATATTAATTAGAAATTTATTAATTATCTATATTAAGCCGTTTAAAAACTGAACAACGTTTTTCTTGTTCATCAAATATGTAATAGATTTATACCTAATTAGGTAATTTGAAAGCGTTTTTCTTCTTCATTGGATTCGATTATTACAAAAAAAAAAAACGCAAAATTAATGAAAAAATCTTGTTTCTTGCTTAAAATATTTCGATTTTCATGATGGATTTGTGAATACTTTGAAATTGCTTTGCCATAACTACCGCATATTTACCTCATTTACCATTTTGAAATTATTTTTTTCACTTGTATATTTGAAATTGTTAAAAATAAACTATATAATTATTTTTATCTTTATACAATTCAAATTCTTGGTTATCTGATATACTAGAAATCTATCAAAAATTTAATTATTATCTAAATTAGGCAGTTTAAAGATTAAACATTTTCATAACTTCAAAAATGGTAAAAATTCAGATTTGGCGTGATACTAAATATTTCGTTTTCCTAATGAAGCAGTATCAAGCATTCAACTAACTTATTTATTTATTAGTGGAATAAAATTTGATTCTTTTACACATCTTTAATTTATGATAAACTTTTTATAAATCGTTTCACTTTGCTAAATAATTTTTTTTCACAATTCTGAGATATAGAATATTAAATGTTTCATAAAATGTATTTCAATTTAAGAATACATTTCAAGAAATTTTGAAACATCGGACATCAGACCAAAAATAATTCAATTAAAATATTTATTTTTTATGTATACTGAGTTATTAGGAAAATAATTTTTGTCAATAAATTTCTATTCTAAAGAAAGAAATGTCGTCTTCACTTTATTTTCAAAATCAACTCATCTTCAGTTCATTTTGAACAAAAGCCTATTTTTCTTCTAAAAACTGGTTAAACTATCCTAAGTTCTAGTATGTTCAAAGCACCGATTATTCCAGAATAATATAAGTTTCATTAAACTCTGAATTCTTTTTATATTTATATTATATGTATTGAATCGAATTTAATGATTTTTATCGGTATAGTTTATTTAAGGAAGAGTTGCCTTATTTCTAATTTTCTAACAGATAAATTTCTTGAAAAAGATATATTTTTCAATTCCTACTGTTAGTTCATACTCTCCATATTATATATATATATATATATATATATATATATATATATATATATATATATCTTGTTCAAATTTCCAATCGTTAATAAAATACTTTCTATTCATTCATCCAATGAAGTTCAAGTAAAAAAAAAACTGGTAATGGAGGATATTTGACGTTAATACAGTTTTTTTCAAATATTAATTCATTCATTTTTTATTAATTAATAAAAAACTAACTCTCTGGCCTTTATAATAGTTCTTTATAGAAGTTGTAATTGTTTGGTCGGGATAGCCTGGTTGGTTGGGCGCTGGATTCACATTCCTTATGCTGCAAATTCGAACCTGGTCGCAAAGTTCTCCATGTCGGGAATGATACCACTGGGGGTATTGAGTCGAAGAGGATCATTATTCAGAGGTCGATGAGCTTAGAATCTACTGCACCCTTTCTTTTCTTTGTGAAACGGAAAACAAGAACAAAATTTTTAATTATTTAATAAAAAGTAACTAAAATAAAAATTTTCCTAACTTCCTAAATTTTTCCTAATATCCAAAGTAGGAATTGATTTTAAAAAATTGCTTTTTATGGTACTAGTGTTTTATATGTTATTTTATTTTTGTAAAACTGTACAATTAATTCACCGATTTTTCTGTAAATATTTCTCATTGTAAGTCTCTTGTTAATTAAGTTAGACATCCTATTGCATTTTTTGAAAGAAACTCATTAATAACGTAGAAATTATTATATATTCAATCCCCACATTAATGTATAATTTGAATTTTGGGAAAGGGCTCAAAGAATTATTAGGGAAAAAAAGTGCAATGATTACAAATCTAGCTCGGGGATCTCAAAATTCGGAATTATAGTACCCTCTTGAAGACATCATTAAAACTTCAGCCATATTAATCACTTCTATTTGAAAGCTTTTGAAGATAATAAAACACCATCGACAAACATTTTAACATGGATAACATACCCGACCTAACCATGAATTCACCAGTAAATGCTGGCTAAAAATAATAACTGATTAATCTGGAATTACATAGACGAAATTTAATATAAAATGATTAGGAAATATTTAATAAACTTTTAAATATAAGAAAATAAATATTCCTTTCGAAATAATCGGAAGTTTTCTAAAAGCGTTATCTTTAATGAGACACCAGCGTCTTATTTCATTAACAAATCCATTCAGTATAATTTGAGATGAATTATCAAATATTTGAATTGCTTTCAATTAATTAAAGGAGTCTTTATAAGTATGGAAATAATAATTTTCTTCATTTGAATAAAATGGTATAATATATATTTATGATTCACAATTTTCTGTATGTAGTATGTAGAAATTCATATTATATATTATCTGGACAGAGAAAATTGTATGTTAGAGTTTAAAATGTTCAGAATTTTTTTACTTGGTGCTTTTAAAGATCATAATTCCAGAAAAGGAATTTGATCAGCTTTGAATTAAAAATAATTAAACACATTTTCTTAAAAATTATAGTGAAATTAAAAAAAAGTATTTTATATATTCTCTATAAATAATATACTAGGATTGTAAAAACCATTATTTAAGAAAGTAATTTGTTTTTCCGTGTTCGAAATATAAAAGGAAATTAATTATAATAAACAACAAATTCTGTTGTGAGATTTTAACGAACTCTGCAGTTTCAGTTTGCTGAATTTTGAAATGTTTTTCTATTGTTCTTACTGTCTGTCAAATATAATTCGATCATAGATAAAATTTTGAATGGAGACATAAAATAAATTTTAAACATTCATATCAAATTTCCTACAAATATTATGAGGGGAAGTTTGTCTGTCTCCCCTGTAAGTATTAGGATCTAATTACTATAAAGGTAGAATATAATTGCTAACACTATATAAATTATATTTGATATACAGGAAAAACATACAGCATTGTAGTCCTTTACTACTTTCCTAGATTAAAAAAATGAACTTTTATGTAGCATGTATTCATTTTTTTGACAAAATATGTTAAAAGATTTATCATTTGTGTTGTTATGTGACGAATTAGAATATAATTGTATAAAGAAAAACACTTAAAATGCAATCGCATTTCCCTTTCATTATATTAGGAAATACAAGATGCACCGTTATTTCTAAAAATAAATTATTAAAGGTATTAATTTGCCTAAATATTTGAAAAAAATAAAGTCGTAATATTTAGCCGCTATAATTAATAATTAATATTAGAATGCCACGGTACAAATAAGTGAAAATTAATATTTATAGTAATCGTTATTTATGTTGAAGAAATTAAAATATATTTAATCTTCGACAATAGTATAATTGCTCTTAAGTAATTTTTCCTCAGAATGCAAGTAATTTCAATTTGAATTGTCTCTTAATACCTTAAACGATTAAATGCATAAAACTTTTATGGCCTTATGAAAATCTCCGAGAATAATTTCCCTGCCTTTACGGAAGCTTAAAATAAGTCTTAAAGAAAAAATCAATATTTCTCGATTTTGTTCTATTAGAAGGGGGAAAAAAACTTCAAAAAGTATTTGTGGGTAGTAATAGCTTTAAATCATTTTTTACCAAAGCTCAAGTAAAATGCATAAGCACCGGATGTAGAAAATAACCTCGTAGAAATTCTTTTAACACGTATTAAAAGAAGCTTTTAACTGTTAAAGTGATGACTTTCTCGAGAATAAATTAATGTAATGGAAAAAAAAAGAAAAATACGTGAGAGCTAATATTTTTGGGGTTAGGTAAAAAATTACTTAGTAGCTCCTGCGAATAGTTTTCAATAGGCAGTTTTATTTTTAAATTTGTGCCGTGCACTTTCTGGAAATTGAATTGAATTCCGAAAATTCTTAAACAATTTTCTTTTCAAGCATTTTTCCAAAGGCATCGAAGAATCTTGCGGAGTAAAATCTTTTTCCAAAAATTTTCAAGCGGATTTCAAAAAATTAAATAAAGTGAAGCAACTTTGAAGTTTCTTCGTCTAAAGTGATTTGGATAGCAGAATAGTTAAGAAAACCTGCTTTAGGTTTTGCTTATAAGAATTATAAATTCATTTTGCCAGCATATCGAATTGTAAGACATATACTTAGCTATATATTTAAGCATCATATTAAATCTTAAATATTTATGTGTTTTTTTATTATTGTTGCATTAAAAATATTAATACTAATAAAAATAGTTTAACTAATTTTAGCATTATGAGTTAAATTGTTGAATTAAATAGTTGCCTACTTTTATAATAAAAAGCTGATGCAGGAAATATATTTATCTATTCAAAATTTTATTATTAAATAATGTTTCTGAACTTTTTATAAAATGTAACATTCGTTTAGTTTTGACCTTTAAAATTTTAAGAAGAAACTAGATACTAATATGAGCCTTTTTTTGATAATTTACTTTTGAAATTATTTGTAAAAACGCAACATTTTTCTATTTAAATTAATTATTTTTAATATTAATTAAGGAAAACGATAAATTTATTATGTAAGTTTTTATAGCTAACAAAATAATTATATACATTTTTAAAGCATAACTGTATAAATATGCTCAAACATAATATGCATTTTTGTACTCTGAAAAACTGTTGGGAAAAAATGATAGTTAAATTATTTTTTATTAGGAGAAGTTGAGTTAAAAGCATATTTACTCTCTTGTTTTTTCAATAAATAAATTTCGTTAAAATATTTGTCTTGATAATAGTAACAAAAAAGAAATTTCACGTTAAACCTACACATATTTAAAAATGAAACTGAGAGGGAAAAATTAAAACTTTGCTTAAGCACATATATTTTTTAAAGTGTTTTTTTCCAAAGTTTCGTCAGTGTTTTAAATTTAGAAGATTTAAAATAGAATCTAAAATAGAAAATTAAATTTGGAAGATTTAAAATAGACATAATGCTAAAAGTATATAAAGCAGACTTGTCATACTTCAAACATATAAAGAAGATATGCATTTTTTTACATATTAATTGTGGATTGATTTACAAATTAATAATGCATTAATTTACAAATTAATAATGCATTAATTTACAAATTAATAATGCATTAATTTACAAATTAATAATGCATTTATTACATATAATTTACATATTAATACATTAATTTAATAGTTATTTCATATATGACAATTTAGTTTAATCACAATTGCTATATCTATACAATTCGTACTTGAACATAATTTGCTCAAAAAAAAATCCTCTAAATATCATTACGAGTTTTCTTAGAATATATTATTTTCTTAACCTAAGGACCAGGAACTTCGTTCAATTAAAACATATATTTAAAAAAAATTATATGTTTATCACCGCTGTGAGAAGAAATTTTCTGGACATCTAGAAATAAAACTAGGCATTGAAGGCTTTTTATTTATTATAGCCATGCTTACGTCTTATTTTGATTATAGAGATTGTGGCTTGGTAAATATTTCAATAATTCAAAAATATTAAATTTTTAAAATCATTTCATACATTAATCTTCAAGATAATGAGCAATTTCACCCTATAAATATAAAAAATATTTTTTTTTTATAAAAACAATTAGATATACATAAATGCTATGATTAAAATTATTAATTCATCTTTAAAACAGGTTGAAAGTTTTTTCCGTTCATAGGTATGTTTTATAATATAAATCCATATGAAATTGATTACAATTCTCAAAAATCAGTTCTAACTAACAACTTTTCGAATCTTAATATAATAGTATTGAATTTTGAGAGCTTATATCCTCACAATGTTTAACTTCATAAATTAAACATTTTAATTAGGTGAATACATAGTGAATTTTTTTGCAATAATTAAAAAATATGACATGTTGCCCCCCTTTATTAATAATGGATTAAATTCGTTTATTAAACATGCGTTAAAACTTTTCCTGGTCATTAGCATTTTAATTATTGAATTATTTATTTTGAAAAGAATACAAGAGTTAACTCAAAATATTTTTTTAAATTTTCATAAAATAAGAAATTTTAAGGAAGGTATAATTGGTCTAATTATTGGGTAACGAAATAAAGAAATTTTACTTAGGGAACTTTTTATTTTATACATCCAACTATTAAAATACATTTTTTATATCTAAATTAATTGTGTTTAAAAACATTTCAGAGGTTTTATAAAAATCCTAAAAAAATATGCTTATGAAAAACTTAAAAAAATTATACATAAAAATAACTTTAAAATAATCGAATGAGAGAATCACAATTAATTGATTTTCAATAATTAGCTTTCCATTACGGTGGATAAAAAATCACTCAAGCAAGAAAAAAATGCGGGAAAAAAACTATTCATATTAGGGATGCTTATGAAAGAATACTTTTTATCACATGAAATTGAATGTAAAAAAAATCTAAAAAGAATTGTTTATCTATTAAATAGGGACATTATTTTTACAATTGCATTTTCTTTTCCTTTCTCCATTATGATGAATACGGAAGAATTCTCTATTGTTCTCATTTTAGAATTTTCTTTAAAAAAACTAAGGGACGAGATGGTTATTACCTCTATATTTTCTTCTTCATTAAATGCTTACCATTGTTTTTTTAGACCGTTTGAGATAATTTTTTGAAAAACCATTATCGTTAAAATACTTCCATTTTAATGTATTATTTCGGTGAAGAAAAACTTGGTCCTTGAATAAATAGGCTGCTAATTACTTTGAAATGCAGTGCATTTCCATGAAAAATTTGTAACATCTCTTTGGAATTGTTACTGAAAAAGATTATGGAAAATTCATTTTTAAACGATGAAAAATATTCCTTAAGAAATTTATCTTCATCGAATTGTTATGAGTGAAGGCATGAATAGTATTTTATAGAAACTTTAATCCTCATACAGGTTAGAAGTAATTATCTGAGAATATGAAATAGAATATAAAATTCTTAATAAATCATGCTATAATGTTCTAGTTGAGAGTTTTCATGAATTAAATCTTTTGTAATCTAAAAAATATGTTACAAAAAGTGATGGACAATGGTCAACTAACAGCTTAATTTTAGACTAAATCATCAGTTTCTTTGTAGTTTCTCTTTGCCTTTGGGTTCTGTGCTTAATGTTTTAGTAATAGAATCCCATTTTTAGGAGATAATTAATAAGTATAAAATGTTTAAATTCATTATCCTCATAGAGTCAGAATGAAGAAATTACGAAATTTATGTATTTATTAAATAAAATTGCTAATAAAATCTATTAATAAATTTGTTAAAAACTAAGTGGCTATTAGTCGGATTTCCTTCAATTTATCTTGTGTTATTTATGTTAATAGAGTTAAATATTTATATACATGTTATTTATTTGTATTGTTACGTATCACTAGTACGTTTACATTGGGTATATGGTGTGAAGACACAATTGGTAGGCTTCAGTTGGAAACAATAACAATATTTCCAACAATAGTACTCTACACCAACACAAAAATGATGATACAGAGATGACAAATACATGACAGCACACAGTAGAACACTATAGTAGACAGTAACCCACAAGTAGTAATTGACCACAGCACTCAAAGCAGAATCCAGCAGGAGAGGGGTTTCTCGGAGCTTATCTCTACTGTCTCTCCAAACGACTGAAGCTATCACTGTCTCCTCGCTTTAGCTGTCCGCTTACTACCCGACGACTGGCCACTACACACACCATACGTCTCTGCTTCCACAGCTGACAACAGTACTCGACACACACCAGTTCAGCATTCGTTTGATCTATACACAACAATGGCAGTTTGACGTTTACTCGCTATTCTCTAGAGACTCGTTACTTGTTTTCTACCCGAACTCCGCTTGTGGCTTGATTCACTTCATCTTCAGCTTGAGATTGCCGGCCTTTTACGGCTCCCTGGTGGTTGGGCGAGAATCTTCTAGACTAATCAGGATATATCTCGGTTTTTATTGGGTGGATTATAAAAAATTCTCGAAATTTACAGCATTCTCCCCTTTGCTGCCAAATTCTCCTTCATTCTCCACAGCACCCAGCACCCAGATTACTGATGTAGCATCCGTAAAACATAAAACAATCTTTTTTACGAAAACATTGTTCATTCTGGTAAGCAAATTTACAGGTTTTGTAACATTTTATGTATATAATATATAATCACTTTTGTTTTTTGAGTTCGTTAAATAACAAACAAATTTGTATTGTACCATGTATTATATAATAACATTTTATTTTAGGATGCGGTATGTCAAATTGTATTACCAATGACTGTTCCCCTTTATCTCTGTCAGTTAAGAAAAAATTATTCTGATCATGTGAGGAAATCTACAAATTTTACTCTTGTAGACTTCGCTATATAATTTAAAATTCCACATAACCAGTAAGTAGATTTTACACAGATTGCTTGAACAACTCTACAACTTTTACCTTTGTTTAATCTTCAGTATCGTAGTATCAGTATCGTGTTTAATCGTCAGTATCGTACCTTTATCTTCAGTATCGTAGATTTTATCTGGCTTATAAGGCTAGCGCCATAATACTCCCCCACCAGTGAGTCGGCTTAGAGACGAAAGCTTTTGATTGCGCCAAGCGTTATGGCGAGCGTCTGACTACGTTGGTGCGTCGAGAGAGCGATGGCTTCGTATTTGCTTGCTGCGTTGAGTGAGCGACGGCTTTGTTTGTTTGTAGATGGCGCCACGACTGTTGCGGAAGGTTGCGTTGTCAAGGTCACTAATGTAACGAGTGAAGGCTGCGATACAAACCTGCGACGCTAGGGTCAGTAGCCGAGTAACATGACTAGTATACCAAAAGTCGACTTCGGTATCGTAGATGTTATCTGACTTATAAGGCTAACGCCACAACGTGACTAGGACCAAGGGTTTATTTCAGCTACTCACGCATCACTTTCGCTTGTACAGCCTCTTTTTACGGGGGGGTACATTTACACACCTCACTTGCAGAACAGATGAAGAAAAAAAATGCCCGGAAACAGGACGCCTAAATCACGTGGAAGATGCACTACACCTATGACAGAATGTCGGCCTTATCAAAAACAAATATATTTAATCAGTTGATTTAAAAGATGTAGTATGTGTAGAAGAATTTTGAATAAGAAGAAAGAATACTTATGTTGTTGGATTCCAATATTTAATGATAATTCTTATTTAATATTTAATGATGATTTTTTATCATTTTAAGAAAAATCAAATTACTGAAATCGGTCAATTTAAATTAAATACATTACATAAATTAGATTACACTGAATTTAGGGATTTCAATAAACGGCCATGAAAATTGCTCAATTATAAATGACAATAGAATATATTTACAAAATTTTGCTGTTCACAAAAAATTAACTTTTTAAATCAAAGGATTAATAAGAATGCTATATTATATTTATTTAAGATACTTGGTATACAAATAACAGAAGTGGTGTCTATCAGAAAAGATACTGAACAATCGGTTTTTGACCGATTTCATCTCTTGAGATGAAAATTAGAATTTCGCAGCTTTCATTTACCACTTCTATATCATTCTAGGTGCTTATTCAGTTATCTATTCTATTAGAATCTGATTTTGTTATAATTGAATAATAGTCCTTTATTTTTTCCGTTAATTTAACTGTCTGTAGTTAGAATCGGTAATACCAGTCTCATCTTCCTATCCTATTCTAATAGAATCCGAATTTGTTACAACTAAATAGTAGTCCTTTATTTTTTTTCCGTTAATTTAACTGTCTGTAGTTAGAATCGGTAATACGTCTCATCTTCCTATCCTATTCTAATAGAATCCGAATTTGTTACAACTAAATAATAGTCCTTTATTTTTTTCCGTTAATTTAACTGTCTGTAGTTAAAATCGGTAATACCAGTCTCATCCTCCTATCCTATTCTAATAGAATCTGATTTTGTTACAACTAAATAGTAGTCCCATATTTTTTCCGTTAATTTAACTGTCTGTAGTTAGAATCGGTAATACCAGTCTCATCCTCCTATTTTTTTCAAATAGAATCTGATTTTGTTACAACTAAATAGTAGTCCTTTATTTTTTTTCCGTTAATTTAACTGTCTGTAGTTAGAATCGGTAATACCAGTATCATGTTCCTATCCTATTCTAATAGCATCCGAATTTGTTACAACTAAATAGTTGTCCTTTATTTTTTCCGTTAACTTAATTTTGTGTGGTTAGAATCGGTAATACTAGTCTCATCCCCTTTCAGATTAAAAAAAAAACCTCACTTGTTCTCATCATATACCTGATTGAACGAAGACAGTTAAAAGAAAATTTAAAAAAATACTTCAGTTATATATTTTTATACCAAAAGTATATTCAGAAAAAATCCCATGACATATTTGTAGTTCAAATTTGAAACAATTCTGCAAATTGAATTTTCAAAATCCTTTATATGAATTTAGGTGTCTGTAATTAGATTCAAATAGATTGCTACAATATCGCAAACTTCATATACAAATTAATTGCTAAGATTTTTTAGTTTATTTACTTATGATAATTTTACTAAAATACGCTTTTATACACTTCAAATCAGATTCAGATTTTAAAGTTTATTAAAATTTTCTTCAAAAGTAACATTAAAATACTTGAATTTTCAAAGATTTTAGAAAATTCAATTTCAATACTTACTCAATTAATTCAGTTTATTCATTTGAATAATTAAAGAAATTTATTACATTCATTGGAAGATTTTAAAAATTACATAATTATGAAAACGATCTACCCCTTATATCAGGAAATTTTTTTAAAATATTCTTCTTTAACCCTTCTTTGCATGATTTTTTCTTTTAAAAAAAAATCTGGGTGATGTAATTAATGCTCTAGATTAAAGGAAAAATATTTAAAAAAATCTTGGTGTAAATAAAAATATGTATTATGAAAAAAACAATATGGTGGAAATTTACATCATCATGCACTGTCACATATTTAGCTCAGTACTAAATAAATAAAAAAAATATTATTTACTAAATCTTCTTTATTCTGTATGATAATTTAATTAATTAATAATTATTAATAATAAATTAATTTCCATAAAACAATCTAAAATCTCGCTCATTTCTTCCAGTCACAACAAACAGCGGAATAAAAAGTTGTAGGCCTATTAATTGACAGTGACGTTTGCTATTTTTTGACAACTGCGTTTTTTTGTACGCAATAGTCGCTTAAAAAGTTGCCAGCATCAACAAATTTACAGTACAAGGGTTTTGAGTACCTTTCTTTGTTGACTAAATATTATGATGGAAATTTCCATCATCATGCAAAGAAGGGTTAAACAACGTAGTTTGGAATACCTAATTTTTTTTTATCCTTGTAGTATATTTACTTAAAATAACTTATTTTTCTTTGAAATATTTAATTTATATTCATTTAAAATATTTTATATATATTTATATAAAAGGGTTCAATTATATCATAAAATAAATAATAGTCATTTCTCTTTTTGTTACGTTGTTTTGACGACTTCGTGAAAAGATGTCATTAATGAATGGAAACACAAGCACGCACAACATGGATATTATCCTTCTTACTTTATAGAAGACATGATCAAGGCAATCCCCTCCGTTCCGCAGAGACCTTAAGAAGCAATTAGATCTAATAGAAAGACTTTCTGTGTTTGCGTGGGAACAAGTTAGATTACTCAGAGTCTGTAATTCTTTTTAGAAGCATTAGAAAGGAAAGTTACACACATTCAATTGCAAAAATTATATTTATCTGTTTAGATAAGTCGTAATGAATAAATGTTCACCAATGTTTTTTGATTGTCACCTTTCAAATATTGTTATGCAAATCTGTTAATTGTAACAATAAGCACTAAAACCATTTATAAATAATTTATTTCATCAGCTTTGAAGATAAAAGAATAAAAAAAAGATTAAATTGAAATCTGCTTTGGATATTTCAACGTATCAGCTCAGAACATCATTTCTTGAATGGCCAAGCACCCCGTGCTCGTGCAAGTTAAATTATTTTATTCATTCTAATGGCTTCATTGAATGAGTCACTTTAATATTGCAAACGATCCAAAAAAACTGTGTCTCGCATTTATTTATTTTTTTAAAAAATTACATTTCCTATTTATTTCATTTCATATATTCACGTGCTCAAAATTACATTTTTCTCGTTTTTATTTGCTTTAGTCGTTAACTAATTTTTTTTAATCAGAGCTTTTGTAAATGCTATGGCAACACATTATTAAAAGCTGAATTTTTGTGATGCTCGTGCAGATAATAAAATTTTTATTTTTCACCTACGGATTAATTTTTTTTTAAATTTTTCGCCTACGGATTTTTGATGAAGCCAAAAACCTCATCCAAAAACAACATCATGTTCTGACTTGATAACATGAGTTTACTATTTTGAAATTATTGCTTGGTGTGCAACTAATACACGTAGTACTTTTTGATATTCAAAATAATTCATTTATTCAATGAATTTTCAACCCAGAGTGTCAAACCATTGAGTTTCAGGATATTTTGGTGCACGGCGCAATATCCTGAAAGGAATCGAAATCTAACTAACTATGCAAATATTAAACCTGATATTGCTAAAGGTCTGAGAGACTAAATATTTCAAATTAGTAAAACCTATGAGTTTCTCTCTCAAATAGAGGAGAAAAATATTCTATTTGGTAGGGGGACTCATATCTGATGACTGAATATATTTAGTATTCTGTATACTCTTTTATTCAATGAATTTGCATTTATAAATAATACTGCCTGATTCGAAAGTTTTATATTTAAATAGTACCTATCGCAATAGAAAATTAAAAATAATCCGATATGAATTAAAATATGAATTTTTTAAATATTCTTTTGTACAGATTAATTATTATATTCTTTTGTATAGAATTAATAAAGCAGAAATTCGGTATTTTATTAAAAATATCTTCCAGCTTTTAAATGCATTTTTGAAGTAAGCTTTTTTTTAATCTTTGGAACTACAGATCAGATAATTTGCTGTATATAGATGCAAAGAATCGAGATCTAATAATATTTCAATGTGGATCCAAAATACACTGAAGGGTCAGAAAAATTGGTATACCAATATAATATCATGCACAGCCCCCACAACCACGCAGAAATGCCACATCAAACCACTCCATGGGTTCAAATAATTTGTGAATATGCTCTGTAGACAATTAACATCATGATTTTTTCAGGGCGCTTCACAAAGCCATGGCAGTGAGATGTGGTGGAAATCTCCTAAGGACAGTACTTTGCAAAATATGCCAGATGTGGTCGATAATGTTCATGTCAGGAGATATAGGTGACCAAGAAAGGGAAAGAAATCGAGAAAAATGCTCCTCACTACACTCGGTAGTTACTGTAGATCTTGGGGGGGGGGGGCATTAACCTGTTGGAATTGCACACGTCCGGCAGAAGGCACACAGGACATGAATGAATGTAGAGGGTCAAAAAGGATGTTAAACTACACTGACCTGTCATAGTTGATACTAAACACTTCAATAGTCTTAATTCCATACTATAGCACACGTCCTTTACCCACACAGAGTCTCCACCAGCTTGAACAATTCCTTGTAGGCATGAGAAAATCCTAGATTCATTGAGTTTTCTCCACACCCGTACATGGCCATCCACCCGATACACTTGGAAACGTGACTTCTCAGGCCATACAATTGTTCCCCAATAATTAAGAACCCAATGGAAGTGGGCGAGTCCCGGTAAGATGCATAGTTTTATGTTGCTGAATCACAAATGGTACACAAGATGGTTCGTGGCTGCGAAAGCCCATATCAGTTAGGTTACGTTGCACTGTGCGTACCCTGACTCTTGTTGATGGGTTGATTCAAATCCGCAGCAATTTGAGAAAATTTTGAATATCTATCTCATGTAATGATTCTTTTCAGGAGTCGATGATCCCGTTTTATGAAAGCCATTTTTTAAGCCACACCACCATCGGAGATTTGAAGTTTTACCGGAAACCTGGTATTTGCGGTACACTCTAGAAATGCTTTGATGCGAAAATCAAAATTTCATCCCAACTTCGGAAATGCTGTGTTCCCTCTCGCGTGCGTCGCCGATGCGTCATCGTTAAAAATCATTTACATCTTGATAATCTGCCGTTATAACAGTAATAATCGATGTTATATCCTCCGCAGACACCTGTTATCTCATATACGTGTTGTCGACCATAGAGCGTTACACTTCCTGGTTGAACATACCCATTATTTGTATACGATCTATAAACCAATCTTTCTGGTTCTTCGATATACATTGAAAGAGGGTACTGATATTTTAAATATATTTATTAATTCAAAATCAACAAATTCGAAAGCATGCATATAAAATTATTTTCATGTTTGAACGTTTTAAAACTTACAATTAGTTTTTATTGTAGAGAAATAAAATTGTGGAAAAATGTCTTCCTTATAAGATTAGTTTAATATAGATGTTAAACTCGGGTTCTGATTAAATATATTTATAATAGATAAGCTAAATTTATTTATAATGAATATAATATGAATTAATAATTACATGTATGAAGTTTCAGTATCAGAAAATAAAATTATTATTTTTCCAGATAAATCCATATTTATTCTATTTTATCTATATTTCCTATTTTAGATAATGAGATGTTTCTGTTTCAATAAACTTTGAATTTTTAGCCCCTGTTAACCTTTGAATATGACATTTGCTCTTATTATATGAAGCCTAGAACCTATAATCAGGGATATTATTTATTAATTTCTAACAGTTACCATTAAAAGCGCTTATGAGTTTGACATAGGAAGAAATACTTTACATAACGGCATTGCGATTTTCATCAGAGAGAATCTATTAGGATATCCTTTTTATTTTGTCCCTTATGATGTCATCATTAATGTTTCCGATTTTGGGACTTCATATTATGTATTCGTGTTATGTAAGAACCTCAAAGCTTCTCCAATTGTTAATTTCATTTTTCCTCCTTCCTTTATCTCCATTTTAACAGCGCAAAATTGACATTTTACTTTATTAGCCATTCTTGATTTTAGTCTGATATTAAATATGTGAACAATAAACTACATATAATACAGCCTAAAAAACATATTCTTTCAGAAAAAAAAATTCCGTTTTGCGCCATTGTAAATTGTGACTTTATATTTTCTTTCGGTAAAATTGGAGATCACACTAATGAATAAAGAAAACGAAATATGACCATCAATTTTCAATTTATTACTTTTGATCTGTAACATCGTTCAAAACAGATTTTCTTTAATATAGCCAGGTAATTGGAATCTCTGTGTTTAAGTTTCGAAACAAATATTTAAGGAAATTTCTAACCAGATTTCTCATAATCATGTATCATTCAAAAAATTTATAATTCAGCTATTGTTGCTTTCTGTGTGTAACATTCGAAACAAATAGTTAAGGAAAGTTCTATCCTGATTTCTCATAATGTGTATTCAAAAATTCTATAATCCATTTATTATTGCTTTCATAATTATATCTTAATTTTTAACATACAAATCATAATTATATACTTTTTATTATATACAATAACCAAGAATTTTATTAATACACGAATTCAATCGAATTCCTCCAATGTGTTGTATTTAGATAATGGAAGCTCCATTAGCGTTAGCACCAACGAAGAATACTTAGCAGTGCTTAAATTCCTCCAAACGAATTCCACGAATCTGTTGCAGTTAGATGATGGAAGCTTCATTAGAGTTAGCACCATGATAGACTGCAAAGAAGAATACCTAGCGGTGTTTAGATTCCTCTGTTCGAAAGGTATCAGAGGTTCAGAAATTCATTGCAAATTGCTATCGCACTTTGGTGGAAGAACGCAATCACGTGAGAAATTTGATGATAGTCAAATAAACGAAAATCTTGGAGAAAGTACATAACGGTCATCAGCATCCACAGAAAGTGATAACATTTAGTATACTCTAGGGTTAGTTCTCATTCATGCAATTCTTTCTCTTCTGTTATCGATATACAAAAACATAGTTTTACATAGTAATTTGTTTGATGTTTCGATAAAATTTAACAAAAATATTAGGACATCTTTACATTTTCTTATTTGAATAAGCAGAGGACAGCTTTTTTTTCTCTTTTTAGTGCAAACTTCTAATGGAACTGCCATAATTTAGTTAAAAAGAAACAAGAAAAATCTCTGAATCAGTATCGAAATTTCAAAGAATTATCACATACAAAAAAAAAACTATAAAAATAAGAGAGGACTAAAATAAGTGTGTACAAAGGAAGGAGGTTTACTCCAAAAGGGTAGATAATTGTTGAACTTACATCATAATAATCTGAACATTAACAAATGCGACAAAAAAAAATCGGAAAAAGAATAATAATAATGCAAATGATTTTCTTTCTTCAATTAACTTAAGATATTATTATAGTACTATCATTACAGATTATACTGCTGTTATTAATATATTATTATAGACTTCAGATATTATTATAATGGGATAATTATAGCATTAATTTAAAATTCGTCATCTCGTAATAAAACAAAAATATTACTTTAAGCTAAATTTGCTGCATTTTTAATGAGGAGTATTTTTTAGATAGGAAGTCAGTAATTAAAATTTATGTTTATTATGAAAAATAATAGAAAATTACATTTGGACTATCATAAATTAATTAATTAAAGTTTTAAATAAGAATGAGATAATAAATATTTTAGATTTTAGTAACATACTAAACATTAAAGAAACATACCAAAAAAACTAAAAACTAGAAATCATTTTGAATTTTAAACAAAATGCAGTAACTCTATTTCATTTCTGTTTAATCCTTTTAATGAGTCTGTAAATTTAGATTGCAAAATATGTAATATTCACATGTGAATAGTGTATAGAAGCATTGTTTTTATTCCCTCGCCCATTATTTTAATCACTTTCAACAATTTGTCTCAAATATTAAAACCTCATCAATGGTTCGAAGATGAAAAAGTAATCTTATAAAAATGATTAGTTGAACATCATTTTAAAGTGACAAGACAAAAAGAATTACAAAATTATGTGATAAAACAACTTTAATTTTTTTTTATTTCCGTTATTTAATCTTGTAACTCGCAATTAAATTTATAAATCTATATTTTATTAATAAAAAGCTCTTTAACATCTATATGTGAATGTTGTGTAATCAGAAATTCCCCATAATCAGAAAGTTTCCTTTCAATTAAATTGCAATTTGATGTTAAAAGTGTGAAGTAGAAACATGAGTAGATACTCAAAATAAAACTATTGGCAAATATCATGCATGAATGATATCCTCTTTAACATTGATTTTATAGCTAATATCTAATCCACTAAAGATAAATATAAAGATTAAAATGAAATCTGCAATGGATATTTTAATGTATCATGTCAGAGCATCATTTCCTGAAAGACCAAGCACCACGTGCTCGTGCAAGTTAAATTATATCTTTATTCATTTTAATGGTTTCATCGAATGAGTCACTTTAGCGCTGCAAAAAATGCAAAAAACTGTCTCGCATTTATTGTTTAAACATACATCTTTAGATTTCTTACATTTATCTTTACATTACATTACATATATCTTTACATTACATTTCTTATCTTACATTTCCTATTTATTTCATTTCATATAAACAAGTGCTCAAAATGACATTTTTCTAGGTTTTATTTGCTGTAGTCATTAACTTATGTTTTAGGGCTTTTGTAAATTCATTGGCAACACATTAATAAAGGCTGATTTTTTGAGATGTTCGTGCAGATAATAAAATTTTCATTTTCGCCTACGGACTTTTGTTGACGCCAAAAACCTCATCCCAGAAACAGCATCATGTTCTGACATAATAAACTTCTAGTTAGAAAATATTCTTTATATAACTCCCTAAATTATATTTTTACTATTTGGATAATAAACCTACAGTTGAAAAAATTACAAAGTTTGGACTTTTATTTAGCTTCCTGATAGAATCGATTGTACTCAATAAATTATTTTTGGCAATCAAATATTTTAACAAGAAACATTCCACTCGTTTTCGAGTATATCGAGCCGAGATATGAACTTTGAATATTATTCATTTAGACAATTTTAACGGCTGCTTGGATAAGATCCTTTTATTAACTGAAACATCACGAAATCTAACTCTATAAGTCACGTACAATATTTTACTTATTAGGTTATATGGCTTTCGTTCACTGTTTAGAAATAGCGAATTGAACAGAAGTTTATACACAATATGTTAGTCAGTGATGTTTCCTGTAGATGCGTCTATAGATACAACTGCGTAATTTAGGTTATTAACCAAAGATATTCTGGATTGAGGAAATATTCTTGGTATAATAGGTAATTTTTAATGTGGCGGGAATTAGCAGTTCAAAATATTTTATTAAGTTTTAATTAACTAGTGCTTTTTTTCTTTCTGTTCTGAGTAATCGATTTCAAACTAGCTTCCAGATGATCTAGAGACTAAAAAAATTAGACATAATTCATAACTGTGGGGTAAGAATTATCATCTTTCTTTCTTGTGTTTTCTAAAAATTAAGTCATCAGGGGTCATTCATCAGGAAATTAGATCAAAACCGATCGCAAAGTACCATAGACTCGCAAAACTAATAAAACACAAAATAAGTATCCAAATATATATATTTTTACTGTGCAATATTTTAAAAACAAACTAAAGTTATAAAATAATTTCCCCGAACACATATAGATTCCTATCCCCATACCAAATGTTTTGAAAATTTGTGATTTGAACTTTTTAACCCTTTGCGGTCCGATGTCGAGCGTGATTCGACATTCAAGACTGTGCATCATTTTGAAGTTTCATTTATTTGTTTTTCAAATTTAGTTGTTAAAAATGCCTACATAATGATTAAGAGATGTACATTAGTTTTTCAAAGGAAATCGACTTAAAAGAATTATATGTATTTATTTTTCAAAGCAATAAACAAATGTTTGTATTGGGTGAATAATTTTGCATCTAATTATTTTTCGGACTGCAAAGGTTTAAAATTAACAATAAAATTTTCTAGGATAGTGTGTTTTGAATTAGGATCCTGGTCATTTATGATGAAACTTGCAACACTAATTTTCAAACGAGGTAAAAGTCATTATATTTTTACCTCTTCTCAATGTTTGATATGTGGCAAATGTTAGAATGCTCATTTCTGGGTTAATTACTGTGAGTTTAAAGCGATATGAAATTTTAGTTGCAAACTCAGTCCCATTTGCCATTTAGCTAGAACAATTGTCTTTAAAAAGTTTTTGGCATATCAGTTTATTGAGAAGAAGCAAAAATAAATTAATAAAAAAACATTAAAGAATAAATAATCAAAATGCATGCTAATGCAGTATTTTTTCCTTTACTTTTACCTAATCGATTTTGAGTGACTTTCCATAAACGAAGTTGTCTTACTGCAAAATTCGTAATCAGTGGCACAACAAAGCTGCATTAACCCTTTCAATACCAATCCGGCCCAAACGGCCATGGTAATTTTATCCTGGAGGACTGGTTTCTGTTTCAGATGATGGGTGAAGAATGTAGAGTGAGAAAACATCATTGGTGATAGCTCATTTTACATCCTACATTCCTGGTTCAAAACCGAAACTGGCATTTCAGGTTAGAATGTGTGCGGTCGTTACGGCCGGTTCGATAAGGAAAGGGTTGAAAGTAAATAATGGATCATTGGCGGTTGAAATTTGCAGCCCAATATATATGATTTTGAATTTTATTTTATTTTATGTATAATAAACTGAAAATTTTATAGATTGAAGTTTCTAAGTATTTTAATAATAGTTTAGTAAGGCAATTTCTAGAAGCCAAATAAGAAACATGTATTTTGTTAAAACTAGTCTCAGCTAGCTGCTTTTAATTCATTAAGTGGATACTAAAATTAGTTTCATGATTTATTGGGGGGGAGGTGCTTTTACTATACATATTTAAACTTAATTTTTGGTGCTATCATGTCTCAAAAGAATATGATTCAATTTTGTTCATTAAATATTCAGTGAAAAAGAAAAAAAAAGGATAATATTCGGCTGGCATTTCAATTTTACTCGTTTCAAGTGAATTCCTTAAATATCAGTATGTGCGATTTGCTCTTATAATTCCATGAAATAAAGCTTTTAAAAATCCCCAATCCCAAATAAAAGAACAAAAATAAAATTGGTATATATTTATTAGTCCTAATGCGAGATAAAATTGGAAATAAGGAAATAAAAACAATTATATGCTATCCAAAAAGTTTTTCTAAAGATTATCTCTATTTTATGCATCTTCTATACCAAATATTTGGTTCCAAATCTATTTAAACCACGACTTTGACTAAACATAAAACTTTTTTTTCCATTTTCTAATCACTCCCCGCAATATTTAGAAAATTCGCAGTTTTAAAGGCATATTAACCAGAGTTGCCTAATTAAAAAATACATTTCCTGACGAGCTGGGTGGGTTAGTCTGTTTCTAAATGACATTCCGTTTAACAGAGTCATCCCATTCTATGCTACCAGAGCGAGCAAGTCGGTCGACTAAACGACCTACACGTGCAATTTTGAGCAATATCGATTAAGTCTTTAGCCGTTAATTTCGGGCGACGCGGTTCGGCAACTCAAATTACGTCGCAAGTAATTGAAACTTAGTTTATTCCCAAGAGGATGTCACGCGTCGCAGATATTGTTTACCACGAAGCCCTACTCGCAGCAACAAACACGTAACTACGGGTCGCAACACTGCAGTTATCTGGGTAGAAAGTAAACGAACTCAGCTCGAGTGTTAAAGCCGGGTGAGCATTTAATTCCGGAGAATAATTCTCCGAGACATTTTGTGTCCCATCTGTCTTAACAAAAATAAGGCGCCCATTTCTAATTCTCGATTATCTAAGTTTGTTGAAAACTCCACACTGGGCATTAGTTAATCAAAATTTTATGTAAAATCATTGGATATTATTCGGTAACATGGCTTAATAAATTTAATGTTCTATTTTGATTCAACCGAAATGATATTTTGGAATGGTTTTTTTCTTCAAGGTAGACTACTTTTTTACGTTCCACTTATTTTGATGCATCATATCACTTGGAAAATGTATCCAACTTT
Organism: Argiope argentata; assembly: GCA_026289955.1. Lineage (NCBI taxonomy): Eukaryota > Metazoa > Arthropoda > Arachnida > Araneae > Araneidae > Argiope > Argiope argentata. Next base: position 6,996,888 of record JAOUZG010005735.1, on the reverse strand, counting down.
TTGCCATGCTGTCTTTATTCCAGGGAATGAAAATTTTAATTCGTAGGAATAGACTTTTATCACTCGTTCCTAAATGGCAGATATTTCTAAGGTTTCAAAAATTTGGTGATCCCTTAAAAATAGCAAAAATAAGCCAAAAATTTGGTGAAAAAATTTGGTGGTTTCCAAAATTTGGTGATAAGCCTTTAGCAAAAATAATCTTTCGATGATTAAAAGATTCGTCAACAAGAATTAGGTTCCCAAAACCAGAAGATTCCTTAACAAGAATAACATTTTCCAAAACCAGAAAATTCCTTAACAAGAATAACGTTTTCCAAAACCAGAAAATTCCTTAACAAGAATAACGTTTTCCAAAACCAGATGATTCCTTAACAAGAATAAGGTTTCCAAAACCAGAAGATTCTTCAACAAGAATAAAGTTTCCAAAACCAGAAGATTCCTCAACAAGAATAAGGTTTCCAAAACCAGAAAATTCCTCAACAAGAATAGGGGTTCCAAAATTAAAAGATTCCTCTGCAGGAAATATTACAAGCATAATATTACTACTGAATTTATCTATATTATTTTAAAATGATATAATCATATATGAGAGTAATTTATCTTAGTTATATATTTTATTTCAAAATTAATTAAACTGTTTCTTCGTATAAATTTTTGTAAATATTTTACAAGAGAGAATAGGATCACTTTTAAAATGCAATAATGTATATAATTCTTCACTCAATTCATGGGTTTTTACTAACATTTAACTTAGAAGGCCAAATCCAATCATCTGTATTTTTGAAGAATTCTAATAGGCGTAACTTGGAGACCTTTTCATTTTCACTATGTGTGATATGAGGTTATTCAAAACTCGTAGAGAATATTGAACTTCCCCATAATTAACTCAATATTTGAATTTACTATCATTCGTGCAATAAAGTGTTGACAATACTTGAACAAAACCCTTTAACCACTGATATTTTAGGGTTAATAAAGATGAAACGTTACCAGTTAGAAAAAGGTGCAAACCGCAAGATTTGAATTAAATCATTTTTTTCTTCAAATTGTTACTTATTTATTAAATCATAAAATGTATAAGATAGGATTGTGCATTATTTAGGGCATAGGGCAAATGGCCTTCTAAGATTTGTTGGTACATACGCTCTCTTTTATAAAAAAAATTTCCATGACCATTTCACATAAATATGGCTGAATTTCGTTGATGCAGCATTGAACTTTTTCCTTTAATGAACAAGTACTTGTAGGCATTTTGACTTCAACCCCCCCCCCATAAAAATCCTTAAATGAATCGGTGTTGAATCACACGATCTAGGCGACTAATTCACAATTTTTCAAATTGTGACTACAAAATTTCCGTTAATTTTCAAATATTATTAAACAATGAAAACACTTTGTTCATCTTATAATTATCTATTTTTACAAACCTTATTAACTCTTAAGAAGTGAAATGTTTTAAAAATAAAATTGCCAAAGCTTTATAGCACAAATTTGATAAATTTAAATTCTGCGTTAATTTCGAGACAATCTTTATAGGAGAAATTAAAAAGTGAGTTTTACATCATGAAATTACAGAATGGGCGGTATATATTAATAAGCATTTAAGAATTGAGTTTACACCTTCTTAAAAATATAATTCATTAAATTAATAAAAAAAGTATTATATGCAGCAAAAGACAGCATTATAATTGTTTATTGTTTTCAGAGATTATTTTTATTTTTGATATTCAACATAGTCTTTTTATATTGAAATAACATAATTTCCCAAAGCGAAATCAAAACTGTCAGCCATTTCTTTCCAGGATTTAAAATGAAAAACAAATGTATTCATTTTTTTGTGCTGGAATTTTGAAACGCTTTTCTGAAAAAAAAAAGACAGCTAAACAAAAAGTAAAGTCTTACTAATGGCAGTCGTATTTTGCATTCCTTAAATTAGAGAAGTTAAGGTAACGCTTCACATTTCTTTTCTTACTCCAACAAATGCTCATGCAACTGTTTCATTATTTTCCTCGTGTGTTAAATTCCTCATCTCTTGGCGCGTAAAATTAGAATAAATGTTACGAAAAGCTCAGAGACTTTTAACTTTAAAGAGCTTATGAGACAGGACGAATGGGAAATTAAAAAACACATCACGAACTTCTGCACTAAGTCGTTTCCTTAAAAGGTTTAGGATGAAGAAGTTATACTTGTATTAAAATTTTTCATTGTCGTCAAATTTACTTAAACAGTATGTAATAGCAATCCAACTATAAAGGGAGTAAAATTAAATATTATAATTTTTTACACCTTTTATTTAATTATGTTTTTCTTTGGTACTAGAAATAAGTATCTAATGAGAGACATTCTCAATCTAATGTTCTTTAAAAATGAATGAAAATGAGGATTGCAGAAATAAAAGGGTTTTATAACGATTATTTTTTAAATACAAAACAAGAATATTATTAATTATGAAACAAGAATGATAAGAATTAAATACTTAAAAAGAATATTTATCTCACAAATAAATAACTATAATTTAATTAATTTCTAATCCTGAACATTTTAAATTTGTAAAAAATACGATTCATTTTCATTCATAAGGATAAATTTATTATATTTAATCAATATATTTCTGGTTTCCTTGACGTTATAATAAAAAAATAAAATGAAAACTTATTTTTAATATGAACGAAAATAATTTTAACGAAATAATTTTACAAACAAAAATATTTTTTTATTTAAATAATTTAATAATAAATTTTGTCCCAAAAATAATGCAAGATTTGAATTTGCCGCCATTTTTGCAGTAACTTGTTGGCAACCTGAAAATGAACAATATTATAGCTGAGAGTTTTGGGTTAGTAAAAATGGAGCATTGCATGATACAACAACGTATTTTCATTATTGAACAATATTTAAAAAATAATGAAAACCTGGTGATCACAGTTAAAAATATTGAAAATTGGCCCCCTAGATTGTATGATTCAACACCAATGGATTTTTATTTTTAGTCAAAAATCTATACCAACAAGCTCACAAGCACACATGTAAAGAGGAAATTTAATATTTCATCAAGTAAATTCAACCACATGCAAAATGGTCATGGCATATTTCGACAAGAGAGTGCATATGTGCCAGCAAAGCTATGGAGGCCATTTGCCCAAAGGGTTATTTATGGATTAACACAATCTTATATATTTAATGATTCAATAAAAAAATAATCTTAAGATTACACACTGTGTTTTCTATTTAATTCAAATCTTGCGTTAATTTTGGGACATCCTTTATAAACTATTAATTAAATAATATAAATTATAATATACTACTGAATGTTCTATAGCAAATAACGAATGTAGATTTATAAAAGATAGCCACTGTAATCATATTGAATGATGTATTCATAAATAGATAAAAATCTCCAATAGACATATAAGGGAAGTATATGTATATTGAAGATAGACATATACTTCAAATTGGAAAAATGCTCTATAAAGTATACAGTGAATAATATTTCATATTTTTTACGTCTATATGTAGGCTAAAATATTAGAGCTAAACTGATTAGCTGGGCCGGTAGACAACATAATAATAAAAATCTCCTAATTTTATCAGAAATATTTTCTTCGACAAACAATATGAAATATAAATTCTTTTTACTTCATTTAAAGTATTTTTAACAATTAAATTCACTATCCACTTTTAACTATTTAAAAAAAATTGATTGCCTAACCATGATTTGAGAGATTATTCATGTCATATGGGTATAGAAAAGAAATGAGTTTATATATAAACTGTTTATTTTGAAATCAGTATAAACCCATTTTCATTTTTTTACATTTTAATGTTTATATAAACAAATTACAGTGCAATTTCCTTTATTATTAAATTTTAAATTAATTCAAATTTCAACCTTTTTAGATAATAAATATTAAATATTTATAAAAAAAGTTTACTCTAAATAAATGGCATGCAATTTGATACATCATTAGAAATACTGAAAGTTCGTCACTGATCTGCTTATGTATGCGGAAAGGAAAAATTTGGAATAGTATAAATACTAATGATCAACACATTTTAAAACACTCATAGAAAAAAAAATGGGAGAATCATCTGCAGACTTATATCTCGCATTGTAGCCCATTTACGAATGAGTATCATCAGACCATTGAACAACAACGACATTCATCAGCAAATGATTAATATTTATTCTTACTATAATGGAAATAAGATATAAATCAAAATATTTCTTTTCGTTTGCTTATTATGTCATACATTTTTTATTTGAATATTAATATAACGTAAAAGAAACCTCAGAAAGAAAAAAATTATTTTCATATATATATATATATATATATATATATATATATATATATATATATTTATATATATATATATTTTCAACTACTAATCCTCAACTGTAATTATAATAAATTCTCTATTTTCATTTGAAATTATATAGGAAATTAAATTTAATCAAAGAATCTCTGAATATTAAAATTATGTATTTCCTTTAAACTCCTTTCAATCTCATCTTATTAGCTCACAATATCACCAAACATAAATTTCATTATTCATGATTCCAGGACAACATTATTTTCTTCTAAAACGTTTTAGCAAAACAAAGGAATATAAAGTTAATTATCTCATAACATTCTACATTATCTACTTATTCTACTAACCACCATTGTCAAATTTGAAGAGTATCTTATAAATATTAGGTAATGTATTGTGCAATTAGAAAACAGTTATCAAGATATTTTATAAAATAGCATATTCTGCGAATATCAGGTGATAAAAATGACAAAACTACAATATTATTTTATTAAGATTTTAATTAAATAAAGTTTTATTAATACTATAGTTAAAAACAAAAATTTAAAATGACACTTCTTATAATTTACATGTTTAATTTTCTTTTTGCATCAACAAAAATTTAGAAGGGATTGATATTTTATTTTTATTTATTATCATTTTCATGTGTACAAAAATTAATGAGTTAAATTGAGATTCCAAACGATTTAAAAATTCATTTTAAATAAATATATTTTGGCATCAAACTAATCATGCATTTTCTCTGACAATCTGAGTATCATAAAAATCTGCAGCAAGAAGAATTTAAGCGAAAAATTTTACCAGAGACGAATCGACCTGTCTTCCTCAATGACAAACGTTAAGGATTCAAAGGAGGAATCTATTTTTTTTTCATCTGAATCTTTTATAACCTCTGGAAAAAGGCAGTTTTTCAACATCATCTTTCCACCCGTCGATATCGATTTTATTCAATGCATGCATGTTTAATGAATGCTTTTCATTTTTCATATGATACGTTCTCGAATATTTTTTTTCTTCAGAAAATCAATTTTTTTCAACACCCGAGGATCAGAAATGCCATATTAATGTTAGAAGGGGTGAAAAATAAACATCGGTCGTATTTCTCTAGCTGCGTTTCCATCATTGTTGCTCTTTGAGAAAGAGTTTGATATGTGGGTGATCAAGTTTTGCTTTCCAAATGGATTTCTTATAAATGAGATTTCCATATGTTTCCGAGGGAAATAGGAATATTTATTTTTCAAATGCAGCGACGATGTGATGTTTTCCGAAATGGAATAAATAATTAAAACAGTTACAAGGCGCTGAGTTTGCTTTTATGGACTTGTGAAAATTCATTTGATTGATTTCGAAGCAAATACGTTAAAGTGAGTTTTTTTTAAAAAAAATGACGTATTGCATAAAAATGGGCTATTTTTTGAATGATTTGATTGATGAGAATTTAAAAATAACATTTTTTTTTAAAAAAAATGAGATAAATAAGTTATTTTTCCTATTTAAATTTGGAATTCTTTCCAAAAAATTTACATCAGCAAAAAAGTACGAATTTTTTTTTACCTTTAGGCAACATATATTTTTAAAAATATAATAAAAGGTTTTTTTAGAAATAAGGCACCGGATGTTTTAGCCATTTTAAATTAAGAATCTATAAAAGTATTCAGTTTATATACTTCAGTATAATAAACATTTGCAGAATATTTCAGAAATTCTTAACTCTAAAATATCATGGATCAAAATCAGTTTTATAATTGAATTTGACGCGGATTTTATAAAAGTCCGAATATATTCTGCTATTTTACCCCTCCCTTTTGAATGCAATTACTGTACTTGCTGAGAAAAAAAAGGACTGGCTTTTAAAAAAAATATGCCACTAAATGTAGCTATATTAACTAAATTTAACAATTATTTGCATCTGTCTTAAAATGAAAAATTTATTTGCTGTTTTTCAGTATTGTTAGCAACTTAATGTATTTATTAATTAACTACCACTATCGGAAATAATTGAGATGGCAGTTAGATATATATGTTAGAAGCCACAGCGATTACGTGGTTCTCATTTTTAATTTACAATCGAAAACGTCGAGCTCTGAACAGTCACAAAGCACTCGCACTTTATATATCTCAAAATAGAGTTTGATTTGTATTATCTTATTTGCCAAGCCACTCACTTTAACTGATTGCCATATTCTACCCAGTAAAGTATATATTATTAGTAAGAGCAGGAAACGAACAAACTTTTTTTTAAAAAATCGTCATATTTTATGTATGGAAAAATTATAACAGCTTTGCCAATGTTCCACTACTAAAAAAATTGTAACTTTGACATTGATTTAAAATTTTGAATTGCTAATGTAAATATAACACCATATATAATATTATTGATAAAAATGAATTACTTTTATAATCATAAAAAATCTAGACAAATTAATTTAAAATACACGTAGACAAATTATTATTCTGCATATTCCAATTTTTTTTATTGGTCTTTAAATATTCTTGTTATTTTGATTCTTGCTTCTAAAAAATAGAATTTTTTTATGATTTACAAATTTATTTCTTATTCCAGTAATTTTTTTAATCCTATAAACTTCATTGAAATTATTCTTCAATTATTTTGAAATGGATATTTAAAATTTACATGCATCAAATATTTGGGCCGATTTAAAATAGGTTTATAAGGTAATGATTAAAGTAAACAAATTATATAAATAATAAATATATTACGAAGAAAATTATTCACTTAGTGAAAAATATTATTTTAATAGTAATTGAAACAATTTTAATATTTATTACAACTGCCTATCTCAAGTTATTGAAATACTCATAATTAAAAAAATGGGATTTCTGATTGTTTTTATTTTGATAAATTGCTGGAATTCTCGCATGTATAACAACCTTTCTGGGAAAACTGATAGAAAGATATTTCTTTCTTAAAAAACGTTCTATTTACATTTTTGAAATAAATTGAGTGGGGTATGTTTTATGGTTTATAAATGTGATGATGATTCGCATTTTGTATATTATTTTTGAAACGAAGAATGCTTAGTAAATATTATGTTCCACTTTTTTCGAGAAACGTTAATTTAAAAGTACTTGGTGGGAAAAACTGCAATATCTTAGTAAAAATCTCTTAAGAAGTGTTATTAAGATAAAGATTTAAATGCATCAATCTTACTACAGATAATGCATTCAGCATTGGAACGCTTCATATTTGACAAGCTCAACGAAAGTTTTATCGTAGAATTTTGGTTATTGAAATTATTTTTCAGTTTCAAATTTCAATTTTAATAATATAAATTATTCGCCTCTTACGTTTAAACTACATTATTTATAAGCTCGTTATAATTCGCTTCTTTTTTCATCTGCTTACTAAAGCAAAAGCTTTCAAACGCAGTGTAAATCTTTTTAAAATAACACTAAAAATTATTTATTAGAAAATACAAAAAAGTAATTCATTTTCAAAATTATTGAAGAATTCAAGTGTTTCATCGTGGATTTATTTACGAATTAAAAAAATTTCTAAACTGTAAGAGGGTAATTGAACTATGTTTTATCCTTTAAGTTCCTCTCTCTCATGATTTATGGCGTTCTGTTGACATCACATAAGCTAATAAAATCATATAATTCATACCAGTAATATAAAATTGCTCCATCACTTATAATCTCCTTATATAATATGTAAGGAAAGTTAATTCCGTAATAGTGAAGCTAAAATCATAAATTACAAGACCTGCCATTTTATTTATTAAAATTGTTTTGCTATTATTGAAATATATTTTGATTGCATTTTTCTCATAGAACTTTATTGAAATTTATAGGTATAACTATAAAATTTCAGAATTTTCCTTGCCAAATTGATTTTTGAGCCATAAATAGAAATTAATTCATCGGAAAGCTTTGTATGATGCATTTACAAATTATAATTGTTATCGAATTAACGTTTTTTTTTATTGGTGCTATATTTTTATTACCGACAATACATAAAAGACCATCATTTTATGAAAAATAGCTCTTGACATTTTTAAATTTCCACTATTAAAATTATTTCAGTGTTTTATAGATGAATAGCTCAGAAATATGTATAATACCTTAAAATTTTATAGATTTATAAGGGCTATTATAAACATACTATCATGATGAGGTTTCAATTTTTTAAAAAACTATATAGAAAAATAAATAATGTTTGGAAAAATACTAATAAAAATTGATTATTCGAAATACGTAAAGAAAAATGAAAAGGGAACAAGAAGAAAAAAAAAGGGAAAAATGAAAAGGGAACAACAAGGAGAACATGCATCACACCTATAATGCCCGAATATATAACAAAAAATGATACGCAACAAAAAAATTACTTATTCAATGAAAACCTTCAAAAAAATTTCATCCATCATCAGGTAAAGACCGATTGCACTTATTTCTAGAATTAATCCGATTTTCACGTCCCTAATTTCAATAGGACAGATACCCCTGCTACTGAAGCCCGATGCGCTCACTCATCTTTCCGTAATGGGAAGTTTCGAAGGATCTTCGAAGAAAATCTGGCTTTGCAGAGTTATTTTTGTGATGTAAGCAATGCACATTTGTAAGAGTGTTAAAAGGTAAAATAATAGCCAATTAGTCTTGCATTAATGTCCCTTGCGAATGTTTTTCTAATGGCTTATAATACTTCTAGTTCTGCTATTTGATACTATTTTGAACTGTCTGACTAGTTCTGCTATTTTGAACTGACTGACTGAGTAACGTAAAACTGACCATAGTCAGTCAATTTTGCAATTTTTTGAAAACCGTTGAAGGCTTTCAATGCTCCCAGCGCTTTATTTATTTGAATTACTACCCATTTCATCTTAATCTTCTCTGTGCAGGTTCTGAGCAAAAATTTGTGGAAAGTCTTAGTATTATTACCTAGGGTTATAAGAGGAAGACTCAAGTAAATAAATAATAAGATCCTTTAATTGAATTTTAAATACCATTTGTAATTTTTACATCTTTTCCTTTTTATTCATAGCACTTCATTGTTGGAAATTTGTTCCATGTTTTTTAGCTTACACTATTGTGCAAGTGTTTAAAAATTTTACAAGTTTTTACGTTTTTAATCGTTTGTGTGACGCAGATTAGCCCGATATTGCTCTTGTGTCAATAAAATTAAAATTAAAATTATATTATCTGATTTTTAAATTTTCAAGAATTAATAATTCAATCATTTATCTTATACATGTCATTTTTTTGAAATTTTAAAGACATCTAATCATTGAATTTTTAAAACATTTCACGCTTTTATCTCCAAAAGTTAAGTTTGAAAAGTGATATTTATTTTAAAATCCTTCTTTTTAATACCTCATAAGATGTGTTTTCATGTTTCTAACCTTTTCTATAGCATTAATTCAAAATTCACGTCATCTGGAAAAAAGGTAGTGCTTTTAGTGTCCACGGAGAAAGCGAAAACTCAACGGAAAAATCACAGGGTATTCCTCAATCCCCTCCCTTCATAGAACAGCATTTATTTAAAATCATTGGGGAAAAAAGCAACTGAAATAGCTCATCATTTTAATCTAGTGAAATTAAAGACAAACAAAATCAAGTTTGTGGTAAAATAAAGACGCGAAAATAAGAAAAAAGCATCTTTTTTACGTTTATTGGGAAGTGTAATTAACCGATATATAATTAACAATAAATATAAATAAAATTGGCTGCGAAAATCAAATATTTTATATACCTGACACAATTCAAAGCCGATTTTCAGGCAAATAAATATAAATCAGTCTGCAGCATTAAGGAATTTGTTTTTGTGCCAATGTGAAGAAAATTTTTTTCGGATATTCGAAGTTTGATGTGTTTTCTAGAATAAGTATAAAGGCTTATATCTTTTCGAACTAAGAAAAATAAAATAAAGCATGAATATATTATTAAATTTAAAAGCTCTTATATTTGAAACGAATAAACAATTTCTCTCAAACTCAACCGGCTTATCATGAGACATTATATAGAATGATTTGGAAATACGTGAAACTGTAATTGAATCCTTTAATGATTAAAATTGCCTAACCATCTAAAGGATTTTGTTAGGGACATAAAAAAATGTTAGAGAAATAAATATTATTTTTAATTATTAAGTTGCATTAGCATGGTGGTGTATTTATTTCATTCAAGAAAATTTAGGTTATATATACACACACTAGGTTCTACTTTTTGCCAGCATAAAACCTGATTCTCTCTATATATATGATTTAAAATACCTACCTGCCTTCAAGTTCCAAAGACCCGTTACTCAAAGTAAGTAGTTATTGAGTAGAATTTTCACGTAATTATTTCCTTTGCGTCAATTTTACTTAGTACGAATAAATTAACTCGGCAACAGAACATTATAATTTCAGTGTCCGTCATCTCCATTGACGTGAAATTACATATATGTTTGATTTCATGGCCCAAATGCTTAAATTTTATAAATATGAAATATTATTTTCAAATAATGAGATATTAATTTATATTTAAATACATTCTAATTTGTCTCTAAATGTCAACAAAAATACGTTTTCACAATTTTCAAACGTTTTCAACCTGATATTTTTAATGAAAATAACTCTTTGAATTATCATTTTTTTAGTATTGAATTTGAATCAATTGACAGAATATGCAAAACATTGATTTCGCACTGATTAAGGAAAATTTTTTAATATGTGAAAACATTTACGCGTTCTAAATCATTAATTTGTAGATTGTTTTAAAAAAGAACTCTGTGTGTTTAATCTTCATATTAAATTTCAAGATGAAAAACTTTAATTAGTTTTTATAAATTAATTTTTAGGTAATGCAATTTGTTGATAAAAACTGAGAAGTATGCAGATATAATATAATAAACTTGTTGAATGATTTCTTGAAATCTGAAATTAGAAAAATTATATTTTCATAATTTTTTTTCTTATAAATTTATAAAATTTAGCCACTGTAAAGAATATATGCGTAGCTCAAAATTTATAGCAAATATTTGAATACATATGCTTTGAATGTTTTATCCGTAAAAGTAAAGAAGTAGCTTTAATTTTTATCTAAATTTTACAAGCTCTTTGAATTTTATCTTTTGCCTTTTTAAAGTCTTTTAATTTTATCAAATTAATTATTACAGCTCTGTAAAGGTCTTATTTCAAACCTTATAAAGTTAACTAAAATTGGCTGGGTAGATATATACATTTTCTAAAATTTTTTTATTCCTATTATAAACTTTTATATTAATTTCATACTGCCAATTCAATAAATATTCATACTGTAAACTAAATAACCAAACCTAATAACTAGGCTAAGTATATATGCATCATTAATACCTTTTTCATTGCGTCATACATTCCAAATAAAAGATATAGGTATTAATAATTTTAAGAAGTAAAAAAAAAAGATGAAATCAAACATAAATTTCAAGTTATAATGCGAGAAGTCATTATTTATCCAAGTCATTATTTATCTTAATTTAAGTCATTAACCAATTTAAACCAGTTTCAATCAATCCCGAAACTTCTCTATCCCTCTCTATATATAAAGGTATATATAATTTTTTAAAAAAACTTTCATTTTCAATTTTTCCAGTTGGCAAGCAAAGTTTTGAAACTCGATGAATTTTGAGATGCAATAACAGCTATGATGTCTTAACTCGTCAGCCTTTTAAAAACGCATCCGCTGTCAAAGAGTAGGTAATAATAAAGCAATACTGTTAAAACATGGTCAATCTTTTTAAAACGCATTTGCTTTCAAAAACGTATACGTAATAATAATGCAGTACTGGTTTTTAAAGCAAGTAAAATATTTTTGCCCATAAATTTTGTAGACATTAAAGCCTCTTAACTAAAACAATACCATGTTCTCACATGATAAATAAATGTAAGAATTATGTCTTATAAGAAACTTCTATTACAAGTAATTAAAAAAAACTCCTATTCAATTTTAAAAAGAAAAAGAATACCAAATAATAAACATTGAATGGAGACTCTTTAAATAAAATATATAGTGAAAGAATACGTTTCATCTTCTAATTTAATAGTTAATATTTTAAAGATTATCAGCTTATTTTTTTCATGTTGTAAACATATTTTTCTTGATTCAATATAATATCACTATTTAATGAAAAACATGTGATTAAAATATGTTTTGCCTAAAAGATATATCTCAGAATTTATAATTTCGAATGTCGAAAAACAGGATTTCTCTCACAAAAGACACATAATTTGCAGATGAAAGATTTTTTTAAAAGCATTTCAGGACAAATACATAATTTACTTTTAGCTTCAATTTTTGAAAAATTATTTATGCAATAATTGAAATTTTATGTTGATTATTAATACTTCTTAATTTCGATTAAACTAAAATTTTACAGAATATATTCATTACACATAAATTGTTTTATAACCTAAACTTTTTACTGCAGAAAATTATGAAACATGCTTCTATTAATGACAAAATATTCATATCTTCACACACATAAATATACCCATTTACTGAAAAATGGTAATATTTAGAATACAAAAAAAGTAATAAAACAGTAAACTTTCATAATTAACTTCTAATAGCATGCACTTTTCAAACGGTTATTCTGTTAAAAATTAAAGGACATCAAATTTCTATAAATGCAATTTTGAAATTTGGAATAATAAACAATTTGGAATTCTGATGGAATAATACACAATTAACTATCGCAAATTCATGCAAAAGCAAATATTTTGAAACCATTGTGCCTGCTAACAACATTGAACAATCCTGAATTTCTAGCTAACTACAATAAAAAGATAAATTTCTGAGATAACGTTTGATCAAATAAAAAATGAATTGGAAAAATAATCTTTTTAAATCAAAAATATTTCTGGATAATGATCAGTTTTTCTAATAAGAATTCAAATGAAACCCGGTTTCTTTCTAAAATAATTATTTCTCACTCATGTTATCAATTTATTTCTGCAGGTATTATATATCGACAAAAGATGTGATTATGTTTCTGAAATGTTTGGCAAATATTTAATGAGGTTATTAAGCGGCCTTTTCTGCTTCTATGACAACTGACTTCCAAGACACAACATCTCATTTTAATGACTTTGGAAACCACTCAGATACCTGCTTTTGAGTTGAAATTCAATATAATTGCTTTTCAAATATATTTAATTTGAAGCTTTTCACTTTCTATTCATGACACATCCCTAAACTTAAACCAATAAAAAAAAGGTAGGAAAAAACAAAATTTTAATTTCGAAGAGCATTTTTTTTTTAAAAAATAATTTCAAATTTTAGAAAGTTGAACGATATTTAGTTTCATTTGTTGATGTTTAAAAAGGGAATTATAAATTTTTATAATGCAATTTAATTGAAATTTTTCATAATTTTCTGCAAAATTATTCTTTGTCATTTCAAAAAAGGATGGGAAAATGTGAAAAAAAAAACTAAATGTACAAGCTAAGCAATTTTCGGCATTCTGCTGATTGGAAGTATCTTCATGATTTTTATGATGAGGTCATTAAAAAAATAGTATTTCAAGGCTAACAATGGGTCTTGATATTTTAATTAATCATTAAAATAGTTTTTTATTTAATGTATTTACTTGCTGCTAATAACTTAATTATTTTTGTATAAGGAAACAATGTTTTTCTAATTCCAATTATCAATAAATGCAGTTAGTTAAAAAAAATTATAATATTCAGTTTTCGTTATCCTAGTGCACTTTTAATGAATCAGGCATACTGGTTGAAGGCTACTGAGTTAATTAATTCTTCATTTTATTATTTTTTAATGAAAAGAATAACATGACGATTGCTCGCTTTTGTTATAATAGAATGTTTAAGCTATTAGTTATTGAAAAAAGTGAATTTGTGTCTTTTCCCTTGAAATTAAATAAGTCAATTCTAAATTTATCAAAATATCTAGTTACTGCTTGTTTTATTTAGAATTTGAAAAAAAATTATGGATAAAAATTATAATTACTCATTATATTGTTTAATTACTATGTTTAAATTAAACGTTTGATTTTTTTTATTTAGATTTTATTGAATATTTTCACTTTTGTTAAATAAATTCTTAGTAAATATTTTATGATTTTATATAAATTTATATTAATTTTTTTAATTCGAATATTTTTTTAAAATTTTTGTAGAATATTTTTATCTTTGTTACTAAAGATTGCACAACTGTTCATCAATAATAAAAAAAATAGTTTGCTTAAGAGTTAAGATTCTTAAATAGTGAAATATTTTTTTCCATTCATTAGCTGAAAAAAATGCATTAAATCTAAAATGTATTAAATAAATATTTATTTATTTTTTTTAAAAAAATAATTTAAAAAATATGCACATATTTTTGCTGATAATTTTTAATTTTCTAAAAAATATTTTTCCGTTTAAATCCCTTCAAAAGAATGCATTCTCTTTAGATTCACAATACTTTTCTGATTGCATTAGTTTTAAATGTTAATATAGCTATGTATTTTCTTTATAAAATTGAGCCGTAGTCATTATGCCGTATTTCTTTTCAATTTTTCGTTTTTTTCCCGATCAAGATCATTCCACTAGATATATCTTCAAATGGAAATGAAATAAAATTGAGTATCCAAATTCTACAAAGAATCTTTATCTTCCTGATTCTTTCAATAACTTTGAATTGAAAGCTGTTGGAGTTAATCTTTAAGAAAAAATACTATATTAAAATATACCAATATATAGAATTATTAATTGCTCCTGGTTACCTACACTGTGATCTTTATTACACGTCGGCATTGTCTTGCAGGTAGATTACAACACCAAGAGGATAAACAATCCGCATGATGGGTTGAACATGGCCCGCAAGGATAGATGCATACATAAGTTGATCCAGCTTGCCTTCCACAAAATATTCAATTCCAACTTAACAATATACTACGAATATTACGAAGCACCCAGAATACTACGAAAACATTCCCTAAACGACAATGCTCCCTTCTTCAGCTAGAGCTCTTCCGGAAATTGTCGCAGGGCGTTCGCTTTCAGACGTTTCATGCTTGTATAAACCAACATCGATATGTCCTATGCAGCAAAAAAAAGTGATTAATCCGAAGAAGTCCCCTGTCTCCACTCGTTGAAAGTTTAGTTGTGGTACTGGCGTGCATATCCCAACCTTGGGTCTGCCAATAGTCTAGGTGCATTACCCATAGAAAGGTAACCTTTAAAAAACTAACAAGAGTGATAACCATTCGTCTCCTAGATGAAGTGTATTTAAATTCAATTTTTAAAGCTAATTTCAATAAAAGCATACTACCTGCTGATGATTTCGAAACTCTTGAATGTCAAGAAGAGTAAAAATATTATTTATTTATTTTCAAAGCAATCTTTACACATATATGCGCGACGTTCTTCGCACATTGCTTTTGAACATAACGAAAATTGCGTGTCATTCTGTGCAAATTAAATGAGAAAAATGCACAATTTTTTTTAATTTCGTGTTTTTCAGGTCGTTTTGAATGTTTAAATTCAGTTTTAGAAGTTCACTTATAGTAGTCCTTGTTGAACGGGGCTAAGTTAATACGTTGAGACGCTTTTGCATCCATGGAGCAAGAAGAACTTCAATAAAATCTTCATCTTCCGATTCATTCTCAGAAGTAGAATGGTCTTCCTCACTTAATTCTTTCAATAATTAATGGATAGCTTCTGGCCTACCCCGCAAATTTTCTCCTTGAAAACGCATCGACATCTCCAAACATACACAGAAATACCTTCTCAATAATAACGGGACAGGTAACCATTCGTCTCTGAGACGACTATTGTTCTGGATATAATACAAGCAGAAATATTTCTGGGAAAAGCAATGCCCTCATCTATAGTTCTCAAGGTCAGATGAAGGTACTGAGTAGAATGGCCCAGGAGACGAATGGAGACGAGTAGAGTAGACGAATGTCAAGCATTCTAGGGTTAACCATGTGTCTGCATGGTTAACCCTAGAATCACTATTGGTAATCCCTTGGTTCATTTGGGTGGACAATTATTTAACGCATGCACGTCTATTCGCCTAGACGCATCTCTACAGTCAGTGCAGAGATGCGTCTAGGCGAATACTTCTGCCATCTATTGCCCATGGTGCACCGCACTTCTGCCATCTACTGCCCATGGTGCACCGCATTTGCCACATCGCTGATTTTGGATAATGCTGTTTTGCAATACACGTCATACTTTTACCATAAGAGTCTGCGAACAGTTTACAAAATTAACCGTTTTGGAAAGGTTTCCATTCTTGGTCTGAAGCCAATGATCACGCCGCTTTGGACGTAGGATAAATTGCTCCGTTTCTGCAGGACTTCAATAACTGAAATACTTGTCTAATGCCTACAATAGACTTTATATAACAATCAAATTTTGCTGATAACACGTGCCTTCTGCGATTGATTATTTAACGCTTACGTTCAACGTGGTGATTACACAAATATGAGTTGAGTGTGTATATTACATAGAAAGTTTAGTTATAAATAAAAATAAATAAATGTATGTATAAATAAATAATTAAATAAATAAATGTATCTCTAGTATTCGTTCGTGCATGCTT
The DNA here is from genome assembly GCA_026289955.1 of Argiope argentata. Classification (NCBI taxonomy): domain Eukaryota; kingdom Metazoa; phylum Arthropoda; class Arachnida; order Araneae; family Araneidae; genus Argiope; species Argiope argentata. The sequence goes on along the minus strand of JAOUZG010005735.1, from coordinate 6,980,046 downwards.
CCTGCAAATTTGAGTTGCTTTTATACACTAGAGGGAAATTAGCAGTCAATAAAAGGGCTTTCTAGATAGATTAGATGCCTAAATATATCTTGTTTCTAGATATTTTTTAATTGATTAATGTTTTCAAACGCAGTTAATGATTTATTCATTTTTTTAGTTCAATAATATATAGAAATAATGCTCAATATTTTTTAAAAAATGGATTAATGGGTTTAAACTATATATATCCTAAACTATTTTCAGATTTATTTCTCAGTTTCATTTTAAACCCCTTAATCCATTTTTTTAATAAAAAATTGAGCATTATTTCTCTATATTATTGAACTAAAAATGAATAAATCATTCACCGCGCTTGATTTCATTCCTATCGATGTAACTATAGCAGTTACTAAAAGCTTGGATATTGTTGATGCTCATTTATCTAAGTTCACTTTTATCTTTATTTAACTCATTTCCAATTGAGAAAAAAAATTATCTTCTGTTATGATAAGAAGAATATGCAAATTTTAAATAATTGAGATAAAGGTGTATTCGGCAATAAGAGCTTTTTAAAAGAAAATAAAGGACTTATATATTAATAGAGATGTTATAACAACTATTTATAATCACAGAGCCATATCCTAGATAACCTACAGAATTAGTAGGCTTCCTTATAGAGCTGGAATTGGTAAATGTTTCATAGTTTCTTCAGGATTTAATCAATTTATAGCATTTTAGGAACTTTATTTACAGCAAATCAATGCTACAAAGTTAAATTCAAATTTTGAAATACTGTTGGTCAACTGATTATAAATTCATCAGACATAATATACAAATATCTTAAACTGTTTTCAGATTTCTCTGTTTCATTTTAAACCCATTAATCCATTTTTTTAATTGAGCATCATTTCTATATATTATTGAACTAAAAAATGAATAAATACTTCATACTGCGTTTGATTTCATTCCTATTAATAAAATTCCAGGCAATTAGTATACACGAAAATTGCAGTGGTTTTACATACTTGAAGACAAAATAAAACTAACAAACAATAAAACTAACAAAATAACAAAAACGACATTGTGAAAATATAGTATTTTGATCTTCTTTCGTTTTTTCAAAACATGTCTCAAGAATAAGTCTTTAGTTGTATTGAGTTGATGGTGGACTTAACTATAATGTATAAAATGAAATTTAAATCTTGCATAGAAACTATTGCTGTTTTTACAATGTCATAGTTATAAATTTCTGTAAAAACATTGTGTTATTTAAACCTTTTCTTTACACAGGATGATGCTATCTTTTACAGTGCAATTTTAATTAATAACTCCTCCAATTTTAGAAATGATATTGATTTAATTTTAGCTGAGTTTTTTTGTAATGTTAGAGGAAATAAAATATCAAAATTTTCCAAACACTTTCGATTTTTTTAGTTGATATTTTAAACATTTCTTTGACGAACATAAATATTTCGTTGATTAAATTACCCTGAAAAAATCTTATATGCATGTGATTTTGAGTTGCTAAGTTTTTACGTCAAAATTTCTTTATACTCAAACTTTTCTAACAGATATCCCACGACTTTATATCCAAAAAAACTTAAAATGTTTACAGAAGCCAACTAATGGAAAGTTTACCAGCCAAAATATTATGATTAAATCTCTTGCAAGCCATTTATCTCTGCGCATTACTTTCTTATGTAACATGAAATTCAGTATGGAACAGATATTAAAGCAATGGCAGGCCGAGCACCATTTGAAACATCTGTTTCGTCAGAATAATGTATAAATAGATCGAAATGCTCCTATTTTAACATAGTCTTTCCTCTTTTTGCCTCATTTTTCTTATGCTGTCTCTTCTCTTTGGTGAATTCAGAACATTATCTGGAATAGAATCATGGAGATATCTAATCAATCATGAATAAGGTATTTTTTCCCTTTTATTTATGAAAAAATGGTGGAACAAGGCAAAAATCAAATATTGAATAAAATTTAGCTTCTCAGTAATAAAGGTATATGAATAAAGTCTTATTAAAAATACTATACGATAGTAGCACATATATATTGAATAATATTGTTCGAGATTAAACTATATTTATCATACTTTATAATACTACAGAGTCTTAAATGATATAACATGATATCGCATATTATTGTATAACATTCTGCAGCAGTGTATGCAACCTGGATATGATAGCGTAACCTGCTGCACAGTTCTGTAGAATATTATGCGACACTACATCATATCATTTAATATTCAACAATATTATGTAATATTGCGAATATCATTTAATATAATATAATTTATTTTATATATTTACTACTAGGGTTATGATTAAAATATTGTAGAAATAACTAGTTTCAGACCTTGAAATATTTTTTTAAAATGTTATTTTCGTTTTTTTAAAAACTAAAATGTAATTGTAGCAGTTACTAAACACTTGCATAATGTTGATGTTCATTTGCATTTACATTTTATCGTTATTAAATTCATTCCCGATTGTGCAAAAAAAATCTTCTGTTATTATAAGAAGAATTTGCAAGTTTTAAATAATTGAAATAATAGAAAATTCGATAATAGGAACCTTTGAAAGCGAGTAAACTTTTATATTAATAGATATATTCTAACAACTGTTTATAATCCCAGAACCTTTTATTAGATAACCTATATCTATGATAAATATGCTTCTTTATTGAGCTGGAATTGGTAAATATTTTGTAGTTTCTTCAGGATTTACTTAACTTGTCTTTTAGGAATTTTATTTACAACAAATCAATACTACAAAGTTAAATTCGAATTACGCTATACTGTAAGATGGATGATTATAAATGCATCATACATATTATATAAATATCTGAAATTACTTAGATTTTACTGTTTGATGTTATATTAGAGCCAATTTTTAAAATAATTTTGATGTGATTGTAATTACTCTTTAATATCGTATAAAAATCATCCTCACTTAGATATGAACTCTTCTAGAAGACGTTCTATGCTAAAATCTGGCCACTTTTGATTTAATAACCAAGATTTACTCGTTTTAGAATAATGAATTTCTTAAATAATTCAGCAATTTTTAATGCATTTTATAGCATAAAATATATTATTTTATTTTTAAATAAACAAAAAATAAAATTAGTAAGTGACCCTGATTGCTAACTATTCTCTAAACCTATAATTTGAAAATATTGTGTAATACCAAATGAAAAAAAAAATTTTTCAAGCATGATTTCTCAGAAAGTATGTAAAAAGAAGATCATTAACATACTTTATGCTCAAAGTCATGGTTATTCCATTATAATAAAATATCCAAATTTATCTTTGATAAAAAAAATCACTGCATATGTATTTAAGAATACAAATGTCTCTTATCAATTTTATATCGTTAACAAAGAAATATAACGAAATAAATACATATGCTTTTTCTTACTACGAGCAAGAACATTTCATAAAAGGTGATATTAAAGAATATTCTGAGTTCAATAAAAATCTGGCCGTAAAGTCTTTATCTTCTGTTTTTCAAAGAAAATGAAAATATGATTCAAAAAGGAATAAAGGCATATGCAGTAAATATTCTGGGAATGCAATTTGAAGTAAACTTTGCAAACTTCGTCTAGATTTACTTTATTGTTTTGTTTATCATTTATATATTTGAATTTCCATATTTATGGCAAAAAACAAGCATCTCATTTATTTCTGTAAATAAATCAAATTTTATTTCTTTCAAATCACATTTGAGCCTTAAAAATACATAAAATTATTTTGATTTTGTATATATTTTCGGCGTTGTCAAAATAACGTTTTATGTTCACACAAAAATAGCTTTTATAATTGTGCACTAAGTTTTTGAAGATAGTATATAATCTTAAAAGCTATTTTTGAACACATAAAACGTCAAAAACGTAAATAAACTTAAATTTTTTAGTTTAGTTCGAAGGTAAAAATTCAAGTATTTTTGAAAGCAACGGGGTAGAACTTGTAAGCAAATTTTGAAACAATTAAAAAATATGGGTAATTTTATTAAATTTCTAAATACATTTACAGCTATTAAATTTCATAAATTGACAGCAACAACTTACATATATTTGAATTTTCAATATTTTATATAATGCTAAAAGTTTCCAAGAAAAGCAATATTTGTTTTATTTTCATAATATATTTTAGACAGAACATTAAATTTAATATTCTTTATAAAAGTTTATTTCTAAGACTAGACTATTAAATAGAATTAATTTCAATGTTTGCGTTTGAGCTTAGCAGACACGATGAGAAAATTAATGTATCTATCAATTTATGTTAACTTTCTTGAAAGAGAAAACTTTTCTCATTTCAGAATAATCTTCGACTATTTCGATTTTTTTTTATAAATATTTACTCAAAATTTCTGCCAAATCTTATAGAATATGCCTCAAAGGTAGGAACTTTATTTCTGGAAGAATATTTAATCTAGGAGCTCATTATTCAAATCCTACTTTAATAAGAATGATTAACTTGCTTGAATGTTTTTCTAATTTTTGGCATCTGAGAGATTAAATATTAATTTTATTAATATGTTGTCCCAAAATTATATAATATATCATCTTGAAAATTAAAATTTGACTTATTGTTTTCATTTAATTCTCATTAATCTAGAAGTTATAGTTTAGAAACATTGGTGGAAGATTGAGCATTCTAATTTATAATAAAATTCCATGATGCAAAAATAATAAAATTTTTAGTTTATTAAGTTGTATAATGTATTCAAACTTTTTAAAAATCGTTCTATTTTAGAATTGATATTTAAATTTATGCATATGTTTTCCTAGTTCATGAATTAATGAATTGTCAGAAACTTTAGTTTACAGTTAATTTCTATAATTTCAAAATAATGTTTTGAAATCATTACTTTAAATTAATAACTATCATTTTAAGCGTATTTACATACAAATTTATTTCTTCTATAGATAAATTCATAATATGGCGCATGCCCCTAATTAAAACAAAATTTCGAACTTCTTAATTAATAAAATCAATTCTTTAATAAACAGTTATTGATTTTGGCAGCATTTTATATTGAAAACAAATATTTTTCCCCAAACAGTTAACATCAAGGAGTTTAATTATTTTAAATACATGTTTCATAAAACATTAAAAAAAATTAGAGAATTTTTTTTTAAATCTTAGCGATTCTTTTATTTAAAATATTCTTTTTTTTTTGGAATGAAATGAAAGACAAGCAAAGAATCAAACGAAACTTGGAATTATTTTTAGTTAATTAAGGTTTGTAGAAGATATAATTATTTTAAAGCATGGAATTCTCTTTTATTAAAATAAATTTATTTTAAAGAAACCGAAAAAAAGTTAAAATCGTAAGCGGAAATATATTAAGAAATGTGATGAATATTTATACATCCATGCGTTAAATATAAAGTTAGGATATAAAAAATCTATTTATATGTAGTATTTTTAATATATTTTTTGTTCAAAATGGAAGATATTTGTTTAATAAGTAAACACTGACCAATCTAGGAAAAATATTGCTATTTACAGAAACGTGTATGTTCAAGTGGAAAACCTTAACCTATTCAAATAAGATGCACTATAAATTGAGATCTTATTATACAAACAATTATTTTTTTATACTTTAAGATTAGCTTGTTCAATTTACCATCAAAATTATTCAAACATATAACTCTAACCTTTATTATTAAAAAGATTATTATGTAAAATATTTTATTAAATACATTTTAATATATTCATTTAACGGAAATTCAAAATTTTGTATACATTAAAGTGCATGAGAAACAACAATTGCTATCATCGATGGGATACTGAACATTGTTAGTAAAAGTTTAACTTTAAACATAAAATTTCTTTATTATTATAGAAATTATTTTACGGTCTTATTTTTAGTTCAGTATAGTGTGTGATTTTTTTGGAACAATTAAATTTTTTATCCAGTGAAAATAGGGAGTTAAGATAGTCGGTATACATATTTTTATTTAGTAAACTATATTCTTTTCTCATTCTTTTTTTAACATTTATGGAGTGCATTTTTTAAGTAAAAACTGAAAAAATTAATAATTGACTATTTTCCAGAATCTTTAATAGTGATAAACATTTCGATTCCTAATACTCCCACTATTATCCTTCGCTGATTATTCAAAAGCATCCTATTAGTCTTATTAGAAAATTTCTTTTGAAAACTGTTGCGTATGAACATTTCTTTCCACTTATTTTAAAGTGATAAATCAATTGTCCTCAAGTGCCTTGGTTTTAAAAACGTAATTTTTTAATGTTATGATATTGATAAATTTTTCATGAAATGTATTCCAAAAGATAAGCCCAATTATTATAAATCTTAAGACTTTTTAAAAACTTTATTATTTATTCTAAATAATTAATTGTAACTAAAAACGTTGAAAGCATTGTACTGATTTTAATGAATTTTAAAATGCTTAGTAGATTTTTGTGATTAGAAAAATTCCTATTAATATTTATACTGAAAACTACAGTTTTATATTTATGCAAATACTATTCATTTTAAATTTACTAAAATTATTTCGTTTTTTACTGATTATCTGAAAAATTCTACAAAGATTTATTGTTTCAAAAAATATTTCTTGGAAACGAAACTACAGGAAAGTTTTTAATACCTTTATTAAATTTAAATTTCAATAATTATTTAAATTTTTTAATTAAAAATTAAATTCCTTGCATTCAAAATTAGTACAACGAATTTTCATAAAAAATTTCCTCACTTTTGTATTTGAATTTTATCGCAGAATTTGGTTTTTTTTTTAAAAGAAATGAATTTATTTAAGATATTTATAAATAAAAAAATAATAAGATTACTCTTTAAACTATGGGAGATTAAGTAATATATTTTAAAACATTTAATTGATTGTTAACGCACAATTAGTTAATAATCACCTATAAATTATTAAAAGCAGAAAAACTAAGAAAATTTAAAATGTCAAAGAAATTCTAAATATCAAATATTCGCAAAGAATAGGTCTTAAACATTTATCAAACTTAGATTTTCAGAGTGTATTTTTAAAGCTCATTTTTATTTTTTAATTACAAGCTTTATTAAAATTTATCTAATATTGCAGACACAGAATACTATTTTTCTACAATCTTTTTAAATAAGCATGTTGTAAATACGAACATCTAATCGCAATTATCATCAGTATTCGATAACATTTATAATTTAGAAAAAATGTTTAAATGCATTCAAAAAATGCGATCAAGTTTTTTTAAAGCAATTTTTTAACTTGTAAATTTTACGGATCTGAAAAGAAAATATCCTTAAACTTTATTAAAACTTCAACACATTTTTACAATTCACAGCTAATAAGGCCTCTGTTTTAAAATGCAAGATAAATATTTTTCTAAGGTACCATGCTCTTTGTTTAGAATTTTTTCTTTTACTATTGAAATAACATTATTTATTTTTAGCCATATAAATTTGATTAATTATTATTAAGTGTGACTTGATAAAACTGACTTTCTATTCCTATAGAAAATTTTTAACTATCGTTAATTTAAAAAATAATATTTTTGTAATTTTTTTCGAAATTTCCAGGTGATTATATATATATTTGATTTAAAACAGGTTTTCACATTTCATCTTTTCTCTCTCTGGATTTATCCGAGTGCAAATATTCAATTGAATTTAAGAATTGATAATTATATATTTCCAATGACACTTGTAATAAGAACAACGCCTTACAGTTGAAGTAGCCTTCGGTTCTCAATGATTTTCTTATCCAAAATTTTGACATAGGGATTAATTTTATTAAATAATATAAATTTACATTACATAAATCTTATTAGTAGGAAATGAAACGAATATGCAAAATAAAATTATTTAATTATCGAAAGTGCAAAGTTCATCAAACGTATATGAAGCTGATAAACATACAAAGTCATAATTTTGATATTATATTTTATGAAATGTATTTTTAGGATTTAACAATTACATATTCATTAAATTCCACATTCTAATTAAAATGCGTTCGAAATGAATAAAGATTATGAAATCAAAATGGATAATTATATCATAGTAATTTGAATGGAATCTATTAAATCTAACATGGTTTGATTATAATATTTATTTCACGCCCCAAAGTCAGCTTAATCAATTTAATTTATTCTATTTAAAAGCAAAACTTTGATTATGAAATAAAAATTAGGATTCTTTATCACAGCGCATAAAAATTATAAAATGATAAAAAGACAAAAATTTATTTACTTACCAATTAGATGAACATGAATCAGTACTAAAGTGCAGAGAATACAGATTTTCATTTTTTTAATGAGGTTGTTTTTTCTTCAACAGTTAATAAACATCGATATAGATTGCAAAAAAATAACATACCATGTTAAACAGTCAAACATAAAGTTCATTTTTTTTTCTTTAGAAAATTTAAATAATTGTTTCGTATTACTTATTTCAAAGGATAAATACAGTATATAATTTCGGTTCGTTTGGAGAATTGAACAAAATGTGGAGTTGTTGCCATGGCGAAAATATTAACAGATTAAGTAATTTAATGAAAATTTTTCTTCCTGTAACGATTCACAAATTCCATTATACTTTTGTTTCTTGAAAATACCAAAAGTTATGTAATAGATAACTAATTCATCATAATTTTTTCACATATTTGAAACGATGCTTTAAAGTCTTATAAAACACAGATTTCTTTTTCAATTCTAATTTTATGACTAGTATTTTTGTAAACTCACATCAAATTACAATCACTTTTATAGTTTGTGAGATTCACAAAAAATGAACAGTAATTAATTCCTTATTACATATTTGACAATCTTGTTAACTAGTATCAAATATGTCTTCACAAAAATCTAGGTGCTTTTCGAAATAATTCGTTATTTCTGCGTCCCTCAGAAACACGTGCTTTCCTAAGTGAGAACAGCGAAACAGCGGACGAAGTCTATGAAAACTTCTCGGAGCGCAACTTCTCTTCCCTGTGATCTTGCTCTTCACATTACCAACGGGATCAACACAGTGGTTTCGCCAAGGTCGATTCCTTTACGCCTTTGGCGATGGCTCGATTGCCGCCAAAGTCAAACATTTGTCGGAAGTTTCAGCGTGTTTTCCGTGGAAAGAAGGGCCAACTGCTTGTTTTGGAGACAGAAAATGCTATTCCGTCCTTAAGGCATTTTTATGGAAGGATTTTTCTTTGGAATAAATGGAAGCGTTTGGAGAAAACTATTTCTTTTCAAGTTGAAAGTAGGAAAATAAAAACTTATATGACAGAATAAATATTTATCCAAAAACTAAGTGGTCATTTTATTTAACTAAAATTTGATATGATTATGTTGACATTTATTTTATCATCCAAATTATTTATACATCAAAAGATTTAAAGTTTCTTAAAATATCAAAGATGAAATATTCCACGGAAAGTTGATACATTTGAATTTAGTAAGAATGATATTTAAAAATACTTTTTCTCTCGTCAATCTATTGCAAATAACTGCAGCTCTCTAAATCAATAATTTGAATTATTTTCTCTTTGGTAAAACATTAAAATAAAAATAGTGGTTTTACCACCAAGTATAACACTGAAAATATTGTCATAACTTTTGTATGTCCTTATGTCTGAATAAGCTAAATACGATGACTTTACAATATAAATATAGACATTAACCACTTAAATGCTTTGCCCGTATGCCAAACTTGTTTCGATTTATCGAATTTTGATAGTTGTACTCAAAAAAATAACCATTCATAACGATTATAATTGAATATTAAAATTACTTCGAATACATTGATAAATAAAGTATTCAATGGATTTCCATTTGAATTAAAATAAGAAGATATACCCATAATAGAAGGTATCATCTTATTAGATAGTAAAATAAATAAAAAAGTTAAGTGGTTAAATAAATAACAAACAAAATACTAAAAATAATTTCAATAATTTCCCCCTAAAAGCCTTATGATATATAAAGAATATTTTACTGAACATTTTGTGACAGTCAGTTATATATAATGAAAATATAATGAATATCTTCAAATATAATGAAAATCTGACAATCCAGACCTTTGTTCGAAATGAAGATATTTAAAAATGTTTATTTTTAAAGTGTAACTACTGCTAATACAAAATTCTAAAATGCATAACATTCTGTAACATTTAGATGCTTTATTTTTAATTCAAATTTTAATGCACTAAAAATTATAGATATAGGGAATTACTTATAAAAATCAATAAATGCTAATTTTCCTCCAAATTATCAATAAGGTTTTAAGGCTGTTATAATACAGTTGTTTATTCATTAGAAAGTAATAAAGACAACGAAGTATGAAATAAGAGAAGAATTAAAAACAATTAAATCAATAGAGATGAATTAATCAGCAATAAGAATGATTTTTTCAAATGTGTCATTTTCATTATTATTCTTATTTGCTTTAAATTATCACGAAAAATCATAAAAAATATTCGAACTACTCATTTATTTTATAAACATACTAAATGCTTCACTTCAAAACAATTTCTTTTTAAATATCAAAACATCACATGACTGATCAAATTAATGATTCATATGACCATAAATATGATCTACAACACATAAATATGATCTACAACACATAAATATGACCTATATGTCGCCATATATTACATTTCTGCACAATCTATCAAGCTGAACATTTTTCAAATACTTTTCTCTTAAAATCATAAATATTTCAGATTTTTTTTAAATTAACGAGGGTTATTAAAAGGTGCATCTTTTACTGACTCTTATTAAAGAAATTAAAAAAAAATCATCTTTGAAATCAAATTATTAAAATTCTTCGTATTACTCTTGAAATTTTAATTATGTTAACATTTCTTGCATCGGATAATATTTTGTAACGTTTTTCTCTTATTTCTTCCTTATGTATTGATGGAATATTGAAGCAGTTCTAAACTGGTTGTAATGTTTGAAGCGGTAACAAACAAATAAAAAAAGCAATCTGATATTTTATTAAATTATCACAAAAAGGATTACCAGAAAGTATATTCTAAATAAGATTCTTACCTTACATAGGAGTAGAATATACTTATATCCAATTTAAAATTAAATTTACCGATAGAAATTAGTGATAAATTTGCTGTAAAATATTAGCAGAATTTTAATTAATTTCAAAGGAAATTTCATCCAAACAGCAACTGAAACATAGCATATTTCTAACGTTTGTAACATGCAAAAAGTGAATTGCTTATGGAAACATGTTTTTTTAATCATCCATAATGCAAAAAAAATGATGTCTATACATAAATTTCTTTTGTTGAGCATCAAACAAAAGAAAAATGCTGCTATAACAACTACAAAGAATTGTCGCATAATAATGCTTTAGGGTAGATTCCTCTATGATATTTTTTTAAAAAATATCTCTTATAGCAATATAATAATGCACACAAACCATATTTAATGTTTTAGATCTAATGATAATTACTAAAACAATGGTAATATTGCTTTAAAACAAGTCTACTACAGGAAGACTACGTGCGTTTCAGAGCATCATAGTTTACAACTTTTAAAAAATATATATTTCAGAACAGAAGAAAGATGGCTTTTATATTGCAGAAAAAAATAATGAAATCATAGTTTATAAAATAAAAACAGTTTTTACCGCCATTATTATTTTGCATTTAAAAATATTTGAAATAATGAAATTTTAAGAAGAATATTAAAAATTATTGAGCTTTATAAAGGGAAACTGCAAGACATATGCTTGGCTTAAACGGGATTTTTTTATAATATATTTATATAATTCAAAATAATTTGCATCTTTTTGTAAACGATCTAAAATTAAAATGTGATCGCGTCCGACTTCAGAAATCTGATCTTGAATGCAGCTGTTTTGAAACTGGAGTTTTCCATTGAAAAACTTATATTCTATCATTTATTTTTGTCGCCCTCGTCTTCCCATACTTGATTCACGTCCTTCCGAGTAAAGAACATATGAATAGATTATTTTAAATATTAAAATTTATTCAGCATTAAAAAAATGCTTAAGAGTCTATTTTTTGAGCTTTAAAGTGTTTAAAAAATATATTGTGTTATAATTTTCTATGAAGTTAAAAAGGAAAAAATATTTAAAATAATTTTAATTAAAAATATAATTGAGACCTTGCAAATTCTCTTTTTTAAGAAAATCGATTATACAAGAAATGCCTATGTATGAAATTAAGATAATGTAGTTCAATTATATAGTCGTTGAGCTATTTAAAGTTTATTTGATTGGCAATATCAAACGGTACAAATGTCAGATAATCTGTTGCGCTATAAGTGTTATCAAGTGCAAAATAACTCCAAATTATTTGTTTGAAAAATAAATGATGACATAGAAATATCACTATAATATTACGTTAAAACTTTGTCTGTAAATAAATATAGATTAAATATGAGCAATAATACCATATTAAGTTATTAGTTCAATAAAAGAAGGAATGTGTAAGAGTATATTCTCATTTGACGTACAAAATTGAAATTCTTACTGATAAAAATTATACAATTTTTCTTGACATGAATGCATCTATTTTCAGGGTGAAATTCTACTTTTATGATATAACAAATATAAATTGAATTTCCTAGGGGCTAAATATATGTAGGAAGAATATTGAACTATGAACTTCAAAACACACAGGTTAAAAAAATTTAACAGATAATACTTGTGAACCCCGGCTACCAAATTTTTTTAGAAAAGGAATTCATTATAGTGAGCATTGTGTATATATTTATATAAAAAATAATTTTTCATACCAAAAGTTTAAATCATTTTCTCCATGTTTAAATATCCATTAAATCATGTATTTGATTCCTAAAAATTTTTTAATTTTAATTCCTAATTTATTAAAATAAATCATGTATTTGATTCCTAAAAATTTTTTAATTTTAATTCCTAATTTATTAAAATAAATCAATTTTCATATAAAGTAGTCTCAATAAGTAACAAATAAATATATTATTTTAGGAATCAATACATAACATACTAGAAATCAGAAACTATAAAAAAAAGCAACCTTTAAGAAATTAAAAGTAATTCTCGAATCAAAGATATATTGTATTTAAAGAGTCTTCGATTCTATACTATTAAACCAATTAGAAATTATTCTAATTTGTTTAACAGTAACTTTGTTCTATAATGAAACGCATAAATACTTAAACAAACTAGAAATGAATATTACGTTTAAGTACAAATGAATATTACGTTTTAGAACAAAATTGAAAGAATTCCTAAATCCGACTAGAAGATCATTTCAAGAGTGACCCTTAAACAGGGATTCAAACCAAGGATTTTTATTTTTCTGGGAGACGTTCTGACAATCATGTACGTATAACCCCATGTGACGGAAAATCCAAAGAAATTGAGGTTGTGGAGATAAGAATTAATATCACCAAATCAATAATATTAATAATAGTAATAGTAATAAGCATAATATCATTTCAAAATTTAAAGCTAAGCAAGACCATAGCAAAATTGAATAAATCCAACTTGCAATAAGAACATTCAATTATAAATTCAAACAAAATAAAATATGAAAGCAAAGAACATACCAGTTTAAAGAAAAAACTCCAAAATCTTTTATGAAAGTTATAAATCTCAGTCACAATAATAAAAACAAATCACAACAATAAACTAAATTCAAGTTTCCCTCGTTTAAAACTGAATACGCCCACAGCATTTTGTTCCCCGTCATAATAATAAAAAAAAAAACTAAATGTTATCAGCGCCATCTATTGAGTTAAAAATAAAAAAATAATAAAACACGCCTTTAATTGTTAAAAAAGGGTAATATAAAAAAAAAGATTATATTTTTAAAAATAATAATAAACTTTCTTTTATCAGGATTTTTATATTGCAAAAGATTATTTGGAAAATCATTAGATGTAAGTTTTCGAAGAGATTGTTTGTTGTTTCAATATTAAAAAAGAAATTGTTATTGCATTTTTTAATCATGTTAAATTGTGGAAAAATCAGTTTTTTGAAAACTTTAGAGTTTAAAGTAAAGTGTTAATATTTAAGTTTAATTGCTTTGAAGTTAAATTCATCCCTTTTATAATAAATACCTACTAAAATGTTTCCTTTAGAAATTTTTATTTTTAAATCCTGAAAGGTTGTGTTGAGTCTCGAACGGTTCAAATATTCTTAAGTCTTGTCGTTATTGATTAATAACAACAACAGATTATCTATGTTTAACTAATGTAAATTATTAATAAATCTTAAACTGTTTATTAAATTATGTTTGGTTAATTTGTTCAGTGTAATGTAGAAAATTATAGGTTTAAGCACTTGGTTCAAATTGAAATTCTCTTTATTTATTAATAAAAATAATTTCATATAGCAAAATATTTTTTAAGAAATATTACATTTATATAATTCAAACCAGTTATTTTTTCTAATGATGATGTCGTGTCCGCTTTTTACCAAGATAAGAGGAGTGCAGTATCTTCTGAGGTTATGGACTCCTGAGCACCCAAGGGCAGAAGTCTGACTTCTAGCTCATATGAAGATGAAATACATACCCACACGCTTGCACAGCCCCTTTTTATAATTGGGCACACTCACACATCTCACAGATAGAACACAAAAGAACAACCATGCCCTAGCTAAGATTCGAACCCGGGACTCACAAAACACGAGAAAGACACGCTACCTCTGTGTCAGAAAGCTAGCTATTATTTCTAGTAAAATCTCTATTTAAATTTTTGTCATGTATAAAATACAGACATCTGTTAATTTTTTATTAGTGTACAAATTTTCAGAATCAAAATAATTAACATTATTAAGAATTTTTATAAATTCGAAATTATAGAGCTTCTTCGTTACTATTAATTATACATTATCCTTATCTTCTATTAAGTATTAAATGAAATGTTTTAATTTCTATCAATTATATCTACTAGTGCTACAAGTTACAAATCTAAATTTTAATGTGTGTTTTTTATAAGATTTTACTTTTGGGAACAAATAAGTATAGTTTTAATTTCAGTCCTTTTTAGTGAAAATTAGAATTATTTTATCTAATTCTTTTTTTCCCGGTACTATATATGGCGCAGTATGGCCAAATCTGGCTCTTGCGCCAATAAACCTCACACAACCAACCAACCCGGTACTATATAAAATGTAAGTCGAAGTAGAGTTATGTTCATTAATTATAAGTTATTTTTTAATAATATTAACAAATTAGAAATTATGCTGCTGATTTATATATTACCGTAATAATAAACAACACTTTTCTTTTTCTTTTTCAAAATTTGTTAAAATGAATTCCACGTGCTGTGGTTCTGTAATTATCAGTGTTTATCCTAGCCCTAATTTCCTCTAAAAGTTGGATAATATTTATAACTCGAATAAAAAAAATGTATATTGTCTTCGCTTGGTTAAAGGTATGTTGTAGAATTATTTTTATTACATTAATACCCTATGAAAGATCATTAAAAGGTCAGATTATTATAAATAGAAATAATATTAGTGAAACAAAAATCATGTGATTACCTAGGTAGCACATCTTGTAACATAATATTGTAAGATATTATATGATATAAAACAATATTCTACAATATTAAACAATATTGCGAATATTGATCAATATTGTACAATATTTGCGCTCTACTAGAGTATTTGATATTGAAAGGAACTCATAAATATTTCATTTCAAGCTTAGTGAATATTAATTTAGTCTTAGTGATTATTCTTAAAAACAGTTAATTACTAATTAAAATGTCAAAATAAATTCATTAAATGGCATTTAATTGCAGGCTCTTTCTAGTGCAAACTATTTACAAAAGATAATAGAGGCGCAGACGGGATGACGAAATTTTCAGTCAACTGTTTTGCCTTTTCAAAGACATTCCCTTCCTGATGATTCGATTTTCTGACTCGACTGCTTTACAGATGCTTCAGACATTAAATAGATATTTTTTATTATCTGCAGTTCATTCCTTTCAGCTCAGTATGGGAAATTAAATTGATGTAGTAGGAAGTTAGAGGCAGAGGAATTTCATTAAAAATCCAGAAGTCAGAAGTTTTTTATATCAATTGGTATGCCAATGGACAATAAATTATTTCATGAGGATTTTTTATATTGAATAATTAACTGTCTGATATATATTTATTATTTAAATCCAAAAGAATTCAGAAAGAAACAATAAATTTTAATTAAAAGTATTAATAAACCTGTCTGCCTAGTTTTTATGGAAAATTATAACATCATTTAAAGAAGTTAGTTTCTTTATATTCAAATTCAGTCAATGATTTTGTTACTGTATTGAATATCAAAGAAATGGTTAAACTCTTCTGTTTTGCTATGCTTATTAATTAAACTTTGTCTTGTGTTTCATAAAAGCTTATTGTCAAAATTCATCTTAAATCATATAAGTTCAAACAATATTAATATTGATTAATTTCAAAAAACTTTTTCAATTAATATATTATAATCAGAAGAACAGTCATACTCAAAAAGGGAAAGCAATCAGAGTTCAAGAATCATGATTTTTTTTAATTGAAGCATTATAAATATGTTAAAATATCAGAAACGAGCATGCAAATATATTGAGATATTGCTTCTAAAATGTCTGTCCACATTTAGAAACATTTAAAACAGACCGAAACTGACAGATTTTGCATTGGCATATGAATTTAGCCTTACTGATTCAAAAAAAAAATGTAGACTACGAGTCGTAGAACTACGACTTATCTCGACTGTAGCTTAAAAGCGGGAGTAGTAGTAATACGATGCATCTCTGCTGAAGCTAAAAGGCGGGAGTCGTAGTAATACGATTTATCTCGACTGTAGCTTAAAGGCGGGAGTCGTAGTAATACGATACATCCCTGCTGTAGCTTAAAGGCGAGAGTCGTAGTAATACGATGCATCTCTGCTGAAGCTTAAAGGCGGGAGTCGTATTCGTACGGTTTGCAGCTACATTGTAATTAGTGTTTAATTCTTTTTAAATATTTCTTGTACTTTTAAGAGTTTAAATAAACTTTTTTGTCTATTTTTTTAGGATTACACAAAATATCACCCGCTGTAGGACGAAAAACAAGGTGGGGCGGTCGCCGCGTTACCTAGCATACTTTCGTAAATATCCCCGACTTTAATGTATTAATACAGTGGTTTCAAATAATCGTTCATTAATTTTTTATTAATTAATTAAAAACTAACTTGCCACCAAAATTATTCATTTCCTCCCCGCTAAATGAGTAAGACTTCAGTTTGTTAAAATGTTTGCTTACATGTTTTCGACCGATTATTTCAAATGATTATGTTTATTTCCTTAATGTTTGATATTTTTAAAATTAATAATTGTTATTTAATCGATTTTTCTGATTTATTCTGAAGTACGAAACAATTCGAATTAAAATAAAACATAGTAAAAGAAATTAAAAATTTGTAATCTTTATTGCGTTACCTCTTTGGTCGTATAAAATTCATGCATCTGCATTTCCTCAATTTGGGTTAAAAATTCACCGTCAATTGAGTGTGTTCTGATTTATTTTCAACGGATATGGATTTTATATTTTGTTGACTCGACATAATTTTTAAATAAATTATTTATATTAATTGTAATTAGTAAAAAATGACTAAAATAAAAAAAAAAATTCTTTGTTGATCTGAATTGGAATAGACTTTAAAATATGCGTTATATTACTTGTTGTTTTTTTTACTTTGACTTCATCTACAAATTTATAAATTTGCGTACAAATTGTTTTTCAAAGTCATTTAAATCTCGGGTTGTTTTTTTTCATGAATCTTAATGCAATACAAACCTCAGAGTGTTTCCGGGTTTATTCGAAAAGGTTTATTTGATAAAATGGATTTATTTTAAAACTCCTTAAACTCTCTTCACAAAATTGTGCAATATAAAAACAAACAAATCAGTTATAGAAATGCCTGTGAAAGCTTCTTCCTTTCCAGCCATATCTCCCTGCTACCTGAAAAATCAATTGATGCATTAAAAAATCCTTCAGACACAGAAAAATACGAAAGGACTTACTCCCAGATTTCCGAGAAAGGCCAACGACAGACAGAGAAGAAGTTATTTTTGTCTCATATCATACTTCATTTTTTTTTGCTGTTGTTTCAGTTATTGAGCATCTGGTAATTCCGACATTCAGGAATGGTTGCTATCTTACGAACTGTTTGATAATACTTTTCTGGAATTTCAACATTCGTAAATCACAAATTTTTTTTTGCAGTAGCTGGAAAATAATTCGATGAATAGTATGTTATTATTCTAGATTCGAATTCATTTTATGTGTTCCGAGAATAACTATCTATCTGACAAAAAAAAATACGATTAACCATTCAGACTATGTCTTTAATGGGAAAATAAATAAGTAAATAAAAACACTTTCGTTGGAATTCAATTAGTCTTATTGCGAAAAAGTTACCTTTTTGTCCCTGCAGCTCTCTGTATTTTTTAGTGCTTTGATCAAAGCTCTGAAGTTGTTCAAACAATTTGGAATTTCTAAAATTTGAGGATGTACAACAAAAGATATACGCCTCTAATAGAAAGACGCTTCTAAGAATTAATTCAGACAAAAACACATCAAATAGACATTGATTTCATCAAATCTAAAGAACTCTTTGTGGCTTTAAAGTTGGGCTGAAAACATGAAAACTTTAAAAGGTCTTTTATTGTTAATAAAAATATTTAGATATATATTGATCTGATAGATTATTATATAGATTATATAGATTAGTTAGATTATTAGATAAATAGATTAGATAGATTATTATATAAATAGATTAGATAGATTATTATATAAATATATTATATAGATTATTATATAAATATATGATATATAGATTAGATAGATTATTAGATAGACTGATAGATCCTTTGACGGTAATGATCAGTAACATAAATGAATAACGTAAAATGTCTACTCTCTAGAATGCTTCCTCTGAAGTTATCAAAATTATTTTTATTAATCATCTAAATCAAATGAATATAATTTTATATGCTATAATATTATAGCATAAAAATTGCTATAATATTCATAAAATTTCATGCTAATATTACAGAATATATTATTGCATTTCTAAATTATATTTTTTAGATATAACAATAATCGGTACTTACGTCTTATACCGCCAACCTTTATCGCCAAATTAGAAGTCGTCGCCAATGTGATACTAATTATGGCAGTCCGGTAATGGTATAATCCGTTGATCTTTATCGCAAAATTTAAGTACCAATGCCAATGCTTTACTAAACTATTGGTGAACGTTGGCGAAGACGGTATAATACGTAAGTACCCAATAATCGAAACAAAGTCGTATAAAATGTACGTTAAAACATTTTCATTAGGCATTCAGCAACAATAGTTGTATTAGTTGCTCATCGTCGGAACATATTAAAGAACTAATAATTGATTTTAAAAAAATGCACATGTATCGAAAAATTAATCAAACAAGGTGATATTAACTCAAATTTAATAATCAAACATTTCTTTTTTGATCGATTATGTAAATTACCAATAATCGAAAGTAGGAAGGAAATGATTTTGTAAATATGAGCTTGGTAAGCTGTAGTAAGCTGTACTTACTAGGTAAGCTGTACTTTTGTAGCATGCGAAATGGCAATGGAAATATTTCCTTGTGTCTTTACACTCCTAGAAGTTGAATTACCGTCATCGCGGCACAATGAATCAGAAATTATAACCTAACCGACGCGAATGAAACATCATCCATATCCCACGACCTTGACCTAACCTTTCACATAGGAAATATATACCGTCAGAGTATCAGAGGTGACTCGATTTTACTTATTCAAAACCTTGTCCCGAATTCCCGTTTCCTCACTATTTGGTTCGCTTGCATGCCGTTGAAACTGTAATAAGTTAGCCGTAAATGTAGGTAATATGTAAGTGCTTAGGAGTAAGCCTCTTTGCTTTTTCAAAATGTTATGTTCAATGTGTAATGAATACTATATAAAACATGAAGAATTCATATAGTAAATATGTAATATTTTTTACACATGTATTATGAATATGACATCAAGTGTTCAATTCAATGTGTTATGAATATGACATACAAAGTTTTTCAAGTGTCCAAATCAATGTGTTATGATACTATATAATGTATTCTTAAGTCTTTTTTTACCTCGGTACAATTTTAATTCCAAAGAATATATTGGCAAGTTTTGTTAATATTAAAGTTTTGAAAATACATATTTTTAGCGAGTATTTTGATTAGTTATGATTTCCTGAGATGATATTGGGAACGGAATCAGAAATTAAATGGGACTTTTAAAATTTTATTACAAGAGCATAAAAGTACAATTAGTCAGTTTACATATTTCTACTGAAAATTTGTTTATTTTCTTTAGGTATTCCTAACCTACTCTTCAAGTTTCTACAAATCTCTTCGAATCACTTTATAAAAGAAAAATATATCAAAAGCTCGTATAAAACGATATTATGCTCATAAAAAATTATTCGATTGTTATTATCATAATATGGTATCATTTCCTTTATATCTTCACCTGACAAAGTGATGATTATTAAGGTTTTGTGAGCAATCTAAAGTTAGAAACATAAATTTTTACAAATATTTCTGAAAAACAAATAACATTAGAAATTCCTTCTTAGGTTAACAAAGAAAAGTGTTATTTTATTGACTTTTTATTAAATAATTACAATTAATATAAATATATATATAAATATGGCAAAACTACTATATTAAGCGGCAAAAAAAGTGAATTTTCTTGCAATTTTCAATTTTCCTTTCTACTCGTATCATGGTGTCCAAACTCGCAATCCAAGGGATGGGAATTCAATGCCCTACCAATAAGGCTATCCTGGCCTAACAATTACAATTTCTATAAATAACTGATCAAAATATTATACTAATATTGAATTTGTGGGGATGCATAATGTGTAATTTTTCTACACCAGTTGGGATAACACATTACAGATTTGAAATGTCTAGTTTTTTAAAAAAATTCTGTATTATTTTAATTCGAAAGTACTTCAAAATAAATCGTAAAAATCAAAATAATTCAGAATGTTTAATTTGTAATGCATCAAGCATAATGAAAATAAACAGAATCGTTTAAAATAATCGGCCGAAAACATGTTAAGCTTAACCTCATTAGTGAGGAGGAAAATCAAACTGAATTCGTTACTTATTTGGCGGCGGGGGAAATAAAGATTTTTGACGAGAAAGTTTCTAATTAATTAATAAAAAAATTAATGAATAAATATTTGAAAAAAAATGTATAAACATCAAATGTCATTCACTAATATTTTATTGTTCTATTAATCAGCTAAGCAAGTTTTTTTTTTTTTTTAAAGTAGTTCAATGAAAAGTTTGGAACTTTGATGATGGTTGTTTATTGTTAACTTTTACCATTCTATAATAAATAAGAAGAACGATTTATGTGCCATGAACTCAAACGTTTTATATAAATATTGATTTAAAGCTGTTAAAAAATATTTTTAGCTGAATTTTGCCCCTATTACAAATTTGTATTTAAGTTAATTTAATTTTGATTCTAAAACATTCAGATGTGATTTTTAGCACATAGCACTAATCAGGAGCAAGATCATTTGAAGGTTCCAAAAATAATGGTTAACTAAATGAAGAAATTTTTACTCAAATACAATAAATATGTAATTCTTATATTCGAGTTTAAGTTAAATTCATGCTAATAATTTATTTTAAAAATGGCAACATTTAGAGCTTTCGTTTCAATTAGATTTCCAATATTTCAATATATTTGTTCTTGTTACTTATGGCACTTGTCTATGAACAAGCCCCCTGCTGATACAGCAGCAGATTTTAAGCCGAAATGAGCGTCTCTTGTTTTTTGAAGTAGTGCCAACTAAGGCCAAGAGTACAACTTAGCTACACACTCACCACATTTACTTGCACAGCCCCTTTTTAAAGGGGGGGCACAGTCACTCATCTCACAGCACACAGAAGAATAACCATGCCCGAACCGGGATTCCCAGAACACGAGGAAGACGCTCTACCTCTGTGCCAGAAAACCGGCTCAATATATTTAATATACATAATAGATATTTTAAATATCCTATGGCAGTTTATACACGATTCTTTTTAGATATATTTTTAGTTTTGCAACTATTGATTTAAATTTTTATAAATAAAAGTGTTTAAATTGTACTGTTTTAAGGAATAAAAGTTAATTCATTAAAATTAAAATAATACATAGGAAAATACAGTAAAATTAAGATAATTACCAAAAAAATATATAGAGTTTTAATTTTTTTTTTCTATTTCAAAATACTCATTTTTAAAATGCTTTTCCCGATACTTCAATGTGCTTTAAACACGAATTTCTCATGATATTCGCATGTTGGTATATAAATATTCTATTCTTTTTAACATATTTTATTGTTTAACCACTTAACTGTTTCATTTTCTTTACTATCTAATTAGATGACACCTCCTATTTTAGGAATATTTTCTTATTTCGTTTCAAAAAATCCATTGCATACATGCCTTATCTATGAATTCCAAGTAATTTTCATATTGAATTATTATCATTATGAATAGTTTATTTTTAGCTTACAGCTACCAAAATTCAATAAATAGATGCACGTATGGCATACGGGCAAAACTGTTAAGCGATTAAACATTATAAGATCAGAATTTTTTACCATATGACTTATCATCCTTACTCTAATACATATTCAGAAAAAAAAATAGAATTTTAAAATTACATACAAATAATGCAAAATACAGATACCGCATGAATTTTTAAAAAATGACATTTTCAGAATGTTACATATTTTTTCTATTCGTTCTAAAAAGAATTATTTATTGGAAATGAAATGCTTAAATAAATTCCAGGAGTTTAAAGAATTTCGGTATATTATCCATTCAAAGTTCTTTAATTAATATAAAGCAAACAGAACATTCTTTTTTTCTTCTGTTGATTCAAAAGTTATAAAGTTTTGAAGATGTTTGCATTGCTTTTATAATTCACTCAAGTAATATTTAGTTAATAAAACAACAATAAATGTTCTAGAAGTTATGATATTTATTAACGTAGCAGACATTTCATAAACCTAGCAGACATCACGGAGGAAAAAAATTAATATTTATCATGGAAAAATATTTATTCATTGAATTTCGTCTCCTCGTGTCTTTAAATATATTCTAAAACAAAGCTGAGCAGAAAACAAAATATAATAATAAGTTAATCTCAAAACGTAGAAGAAAGAGGAATTTCATTTCAAAACACTTATATAAGAAGGTATGAAAGCGAACACCTTTATTAGTATATAAAAAAAGTATTGCCACAAAAAAAAACGTAAACTAAAGAAGCGTCGGAAGTTGTTGAGAAAAAAGAATATGCAAATCTTATAAAGAAGAACGAGAATATTAATTATCTTTATCTCGGGGAATGAAAAATTTTTATTTGACATCTCTAAAACAAGGGAAACTTCTTTTTTTTATTCCTCTCCCATATTTCGAGGAAAAAGAAAGTTGAAAAATATATATCAAGGTATTCCTTCTTATCAAAATTGCACGTCCAAGTACCCCACTGGAAATATTAATTTCTGAATACCATAAAAACTCATTTTCGCGAAATTTTAATTATCTTTCCATTATCTTTTTTTAAATTTTTTTTGCTTTCTTAATTTTAATGACGTCTCTCTTTTTCTATTCTGAGCAGAATAGATAATTAAATTTAATCTTCAATAAAACAAGTTCTGTACAATTCTGTTTGATCCATGTTAAGCCTGGAGCTTAGAAGTAGAATACATCTTTTTAAGTGTTCAAATTAAAATATTCTTTTAATGCAATCAAGAAGTAGTGCTAGAAGTAAAAAGTGCCATAATTAATTTGAATGATTTCTTTTGAAATGGGAAATGGTTTATGTTAAACAAACTGTTTCTAACTTCAGTGTTGTAAGAAAACAATTCTTTGCTGATAGTTTAAGAAAAAATCTATTCTTGTTGTGTTCTTAACATAGATTTCATTCTAATTTCCCTTTTTTATATTATGGTTGATATATATTGAAAAAGAAAATGTTGTTTTTATAAGACTGTAAATGCTGAAAATGTTGTTTTTATAAGACTGTAAATGCTAAAAATGTTGTTTTTTGTAAGACTGTAGAAAATTATTATCATGTCAGAACATGACGTTGGTTTTTGGATGAGGTTATTGGCGTCAACAAAAATGCGTAAGCGAAAAATGAAAAATTTAGTATTTGCAAGAGCATCCTAAAAAATCAGCTTTTAATAACGTGTTACCATTGCATTTACAATAGCCCTGATTTTTTAAAAAAGTTAATGACTAAAACAAATAAAACCTAGAAAAATATTATTTTGAACGCGTGATTATATAAAATGAAATAAATAGGAAAGGTGATATTTGTTTAAATAATAAATGCGAGACAAATTTTTTTATGATCGTTTGCAGTACTAAAGTGACTCATTCAAATGAAACAATTAAAATGAATAAAAATATAATTTCACTTGCACGAGAACGTGGTGCTTGGCCGTTCAATAATGTTCTGACATGATGCTTTGAAATATGCATAGCGGATTTCATTTCAATCTGTTTTATTTGATTTTTCATTAAAGTGATATTATAGATCAACAACTATTAGTTTAACTTGACAACTATTAATTAACTAAAAAGCAGTCATAAAAAATGAGTTATATGTTTAACTTTCAGTCTGATATTTTTCATTAAAAAAAGTTAAGTTAAAAAGACTAAATATATTACGGCATAAATAAACCTTACCTCATTGTTTCACTAATTCCCATGGCTCTGTTAGTGAAATCTTGAACTTGTCACTTTTGCTTCAAGTTTATATATATATATATATATGTGTGTGTGTGTGTGTGTGTGGTTTGGGGCTAAATCATGTTATTCAGTTCTTTTCAGACTCATGGTACCGAATGGTAATAAAATCTATGCTCATTAAACACTTTTACTGATTTTTTCTATTACCCAATCTAATGCCCATTACAATTTGACTAATGAAGTTTGAATGAATTCAGTTTTGGTTGAGTTATATTAACGTCCCATTGTAAAGCACTGACAGTCGTAATTTAAATCCCTTTCAGACGACGAGGACGACACATGAGCTGACTATTCCCTTTCCTCACCAGCGAGAGAGAGTTTGGTTCTAACAGATTTAACGTGCAACAGAGCCCATTACACTACAGTTCTTCTGTGGAATCAGGTCTTGAAACCTTAAACTGTATTTATCAAGAGCTGAGACCTTACCACCAGGTCCTCGAAGTTTGAATGAGATAGCTGAGCATGTAACATAATTAATATCACAAGAAAATGAAGATCAGATATTTAAAGAACGTATGCTTAATCAGTTTAGTTTGATTACATTGACGTCCCGTTTTAGAACAACACTAAGGATGATTTCGGATGGACCTCATAATTCTGAATTGTAGTCAGATGATGTGGACAATATCTGGGCTCTCAACTTCTCTCCAAACATCCAGCCCACACTGGGCCGAGGATAATTAGTCACGATGAATTGAACGTGAATCAGGCCCGATTCTTCGGTGGAATTGGATTTCGAACCTGCAGCCTTCCGGTTCAGAAATCTGGACCTGACCATCAGGCAACCGCAGTGCTTGCCACTGATTTAAAGAATAATTTGTGTTGTGAATTTGACCGTTTCGGTATCCTTAGACGTGTATTCTTATTCAATGAGAACGAAAAGGATGCATTCGAGATTCAATAATGAAAAGAGGCTTAACCCTTGACTTGTTTATTTCCTATACTATCTAATAAGAGAACACGTTCTATTTGGGAAATATTTTCTTATTTTGATTCAAATGAAAATCCATGGAGTACTTGGCTTATCTACGTATTCAAAGTCATTTTACTCGTACTATTGAATTATAATTGTTATGAATGATTTATTTTTTCTTTACAACTATCAAAATTCGATAAATCGATGCACTTACGGCGTATGAGCAAACCGGATAAGGGGTTAAGATATTAATATTTTTCTCCTATAAAATTTCTATTAAAAATCTTGTAAAATATATATATTAAACTGGGTTCTTTTATAAAAACTTACTTGTTGTACACTTTATATATAAATCAATGTTGTCACAAGCTAAAAAGTTATTCAAAACCTTTGATTAATGCATCTGTATGTATTTGAAATAAACAAAGTTTTGTCTGTTTATTAAAAATCTAGATAATGTCCTGGTGAATTTTAAATAAGAACAAGCACAGATCATATAGAATACAACCTGAAATACATTAATACTGTATAATTCTAAACGCTATAACTATCAGAAAATCATTTGTTCAACAATAGATGCATCAATATTAAATCACACTTGATTTAATTAATTGTTAGCACTAATATTTAACCTATTTGGCGTTTTTCTGCTACTTTTGAAAGAACTCAATACAGATACATGCCAAATTTAAACGCATAAGCTCTTATGCACATAATATTCACCTATCTGGAAACAAGGCCCCAATTGCTGGAATGTGGTCTTAATCTAAACCAAGCGCCACTAGACATTTCGAATATCATGTACGAATGATATAATTTAAGGTCAATACTGATAACTAGATGTTATCTGAAGGTACTGAATTGCAGTTCGAACCTAATTTGATCATTTAGTTTGCTGATCGAATAGACTTAGAATGAATATGGAGTTATACATCAATCTAATATGAACTTCTGAAAAGTTCGAACGACCCATAAAACAGAATAATTGAAAATTTTCAGTGAAAAAGTTATTGCAGCTTCTTTTAAACTTATACTATCACCCATTATAAAAGAATCAGTTTATTTATTTATTTACTTGCTCGTGTTTTTTTTGAAAATTTTGCATTTAAAATTATGAATTATTCTTTTATAAATGGTAGATTTAATATCTCAAAAGAATAAAGTCTGACCAGGCTTCTTGATGGCATTTAAAATTATCAAAAGATATTTTTGTGTTGGCAAAAGTTTATAATTTTTCATCTAAGAAAAGATACATGTGAGTCCACGTAAGAAGATTTTCTGGTTTCTCAAAAGTAAGTAAAGTTTAGTAAGGTTTCTTGATAGCATATAAAATTATCGAAATATCTCAAGCTAGATAACTTTTGTTGACTAAAGTTTATAATTTTTCATATAACAGACTTGTGAGTCCACGTAAGATGATTTTTTGATTTCTCAAAAGTATTTAAAGTTTGGTAAGGTATCTTGATGACATCTAAAATTATCGAAATATCTCATTCTAAATAACTTTTGTTGGCTGAATTTTATAGCTTTTCATCCAATAAGATATATATGCGAGTTCACATAAGAAGATTTTTCGATTTATCAAAAGTATTTAAAATGGTTAATCATTTCTTAAACAAACTCGATTCTTATCAAAACTACGACGATACTACATCATCTCACATTTCTTGTTACTAACCAGACACTTTGTGTCTGACGTTTGTTGATGATATTAGTTATTGAAGCTCCATTTGAACACTCGAACTGTTTAGAAATTTATATTTAATAAATTACAATAGTAAAGGGAATATTTATTTCCTTTACTATTGTAATCTATTATATATTAAAGTTTAAAAGTTCCCAAATGAACAAAACGGCCGTCAGCGAATTTAAGCCAGCCGAATGAACGTCGCTTGTTTTTTGAAGTAGCGCCAACTAAGGCCAAGAGTGTGACTTAGCTACACACTCATCACATTCACTTGCTTGGCCCCTTTTTATAGGGAGGCACATTCATCCACCTTACAGAGGGCATATAGAAGAACAACCATTATCTAACCTGGACTGAAACCTGGGACGCCGGGAAAGACCTACCTCTGTGCCAGGATGGATTGCGGCACTAAAACATAAAATATAACAATAAATGATAAAGCTAGAATGAAGGAAATCTGGAGTACAACAAAATTAGATAAATGAACATGATAATATACAGTAGGAAGGAAAATATAAAGAGATTAAAAGATCAGTTAAAAGATTTATTATGAATAAATCCTTTATGAAATATTTAGGTGGAATCATTCTTTCCTCAGATGATTGCCGCAATTGTTAATTTACATTGCTCTTCGTTAAATTTACATTGATAATGTTGATTTCATTGAGGTCATAAATAAATACTCCTACTGATCTGAAGTGTAGAAAAAAATGATTGATCGGAATATAACGACAGAATGGGCGAAAATTACCTTTGAGCCCTAAGGGCCATGATCGGCTATGGTGCAGTCCTCTCGTAGGCGATATGTCGCACTATTGATAAGATATAGTCAATCCTACTCCGAATATGTAACTTCTCGAACAGTGAAAAGCAATGCATCATTCCAGAAATATTTCATCCACCTCCACATAGGTATTAACACATATGGGTTAAAAAAAGTACCAAAAGGGAAAATTCTGCTACCCCGATACAAAAATTTCATTATGTAATTTGTATATATGGGTACTTTTTTTGACACGAAAACAAGTATAAAAGGAAGGGCTGCTTGAATTCAAGTCATTCTGCAAGAATTCGCCTGTAGATGGAGTTGTCACTACATGAACGTGCCTTAATAGTCAAGCTGCCCAATCAGCGCGATGAATATGTCAGTGTTGCTCTTCGTGAATACCGGTTTCACCCCAAATTATAACTTACAAAGAATGGTCGAAGGATTTAAAACTATGGGAACTTTTTGTGCTCAACCATGCAGAGATTGATTTCTGACTGTGGGGCTACTTGAAAGCCGTTGTGTATTAAAGAAATGCTCTTGACATCATTTTCTGACTTTAAATGTTCAAACAAAGTCACATGTCAGATGATGAAATGTCTAAATTCTAAGAAACAACGTCGAAAACTTTGCGTAATTATTGAACATCAAGCTGATGGTCAAGTTGAGTCAAATATATTTGAAAGTTGCTGCAGTAAAAGATTTTCATAGGCATTTGATGCGTTGTTATTTACTGTTTCCATTGACAATTATGTGATCTTTTTCGACACATTATGCGAATGCAGCACCAGGAGTTTCCCTATCACTATTTTTGGTACTAATTTGTCTTGACAAATCAAAACCGCACACTTTAATGCGTATGGTGGTCACATTTTCTTATAGTTCATTCAGTACATAACACGCTACAAGGCTCCAAACACCTGTTTCTTGATCATCCTGTATATATAAGTTGTAATAAAAAAAAGTGGAATAATGAATACTTATTTAAGAAAACCTTATTTCATTTTCCCATACAAATGATTTCTGAAAACCAAATATTTGTGATTGAATATTTCTATCGGCACTTATTGTGAAATATAAGCTAAATAAGTTTTTCTTACAAATGTATTTCTCCATCATATATTAATATAAGATGATATGCTAACATTTTATGTTTTAAAACTTACTTAATCTCTTTCAATAGTATTTTTTAATGTCTATCATTTACAATAAATGAAAAAATAAATCAAATAAACCAGACAGTAAATATAATTAATTGTTTATTCACTATCTATTCTACTATAATTGAATAGAAAGGAGATTTGAAAAAAAAAAAACTTTTCTCCACTTTCAATTGCATCATTTCATTTTATTAATAACTTGATAATCTTTTTATATTCATTGTGTTATTGTAATGGAGAAGTAAAGCATCTAATTCAAAATTCCAAATTTTAATTGAATGTTGAACAAATGAATTTCTTAGTTATAAATTAATATAGGATAATATTTTGTCGTTTTCAGTTTTAAAATTCATTTAATCCTTTCAATAGTATTTTCATAATAATTTACTTGTATTAAGAATCCTTAATTTTTATTATATATAAAAACATGAAATCAAAATAAAACCAAGTAGTCAATAAATTTATTTTGTTTTATTAATCCACTAACTATTCTACTATAATTGCTTAGTCATTCAACCATAACATTTCATTTTATTAATTCCTTGATAATTTTCCTTAAATACTCATTATTTTACTTTAATAAGAATTAAAAAAATCTAAATCAAATTTTAATTGAATTGCCTTTAAATATCTTGAATAAAGTAAGATCTATTTGAGATTCAGCCGAATTATTAAGAGATTGCTATACTTAAACCTTTTTTACTTATCTTTTCACCTTAAAAGTTTTGCTACATTCTAAAGAAAAGACCTACAGTTACTTTGTATTCCCAAACGGTATTGTGTAGTAGTCATCACCTTTTTATAACTTTTTCAGAAAAGAAGTGGGGGAATGCGTAGATCATTTGGAGAATGTGGAGGCTGCCTTTTCAGGCAAAAGGAAAAAGGAATTTCAAAGAGGTCTCGAATTTCAAACAATTTACATAAAAGTTAAGTTCGAATATTAAATAACACTTTCGAAGAGCGTTCGAAGTATGGTTTTATGTTTCGGAGACAAATGTGATCAGAATAGTAAATGTTTGCATCGTACGCTGAAAGGCAAACACACGACTATATCTTGCACGTGACTGAAAGTCTTAATCCGTTGCCAGTTTCATAGCCATTTTATGACGGTTGAAATGGTACTTTTAAGCTTAAATGTGTATTTGAAATATCAATTCCAGCTTGGAAAAATAGTCGAGTGAAATACACTTTTTACACAATGATTTGAGAAAAAACATAAGTATTTTTTTATATTTTTATAAAGAATTATATACTTCTTAAAAAATACTTTATATTTTCAACAGTTAAAGCTATAGAAATATTTTTTTGTTTATACTATACAAAAATATATAAAAATTTGAAGAAAGTTCACTCAACAGTTTAATTGTTCTATTTTCAAATTCATTACGGAATATGAAGGTAGTATTCATGAAAGAATAATATGAATGAATATTTATGATTGAATAATATTAATTTTGAAGATAGAAAATAATAGAAGATGAAGATAAGAGAAACATATCTTTAAAAAGATATGTGTTCTGTCGATTTTTTATAATATTTAAATACACTGGTGGACAAAATTAAGAGATGGAAGGCATTTTCCCAAATATATAGAAGAAATCCTGTCTGAAAATAAATGAAATTTGGAATGGATATAATTTATAAAAGAACGATAATTTTTTCAAAGAAAAATTTAATGTGCCCTTCATTGGCAAGAATTATTGCCAACGATCAATGTGGAATGAACTTAATGATGAAAAATGGCAATGAAAGTGAGGCTTGTATGGTATGTGGTGACTCCTAGTATGGTGTGTGGTTACCTCTGGCAAATAAACAGCATGCCCAACAAGTATACATGCTGTTAATAAGAGAGATACGGAGTGCTTGTGAAAGACCCTCTCACTCTTCCATCAGAACAGTTTTTAACTCCGGAATGGTTCTGGGTGGGGGTTGGCGTATCAAAATAGCCCTTCCAAGAGTATTTCAAGCATGTTCAATGGTGTTAAGATCAGAATATTTGGATGGTCATTCCATTCGATGAATATCTTCACTTTCCAGATACTCCTCAACCAGGACAGCCTCGTGTGGTCGGGCATTGTCGTCCATAAAAACGAATTTAGAGCCAATGGCACCCCTGAAAAGACGCAGATAGGGTTATAGGATCACCTACCTGTACCTATAGGCATTCACGGAACGAGTGTCAAACACATGGAGTAGTGCGCGGGCATCTTGAATGATTCCTGCCCAAACCTTCATTCCTCCACCAGCATAATGGTACTTTTCCATGAGGTTACTGGGATGATATCAGATCCCAGGCTTCCTCCATATGAATATTCGCCGAGAGTTAGTTTGTAGACTGAATCTGGACACATTTATGAAGAGAAAATTAGACCACTGGATCCGTGTTCAGTGTTGGTGCTGTCTACACCTTTGTACACGATCTCTTTTGTGAAAAGGAGTGAGTGAGAGGCAAATGACGGGCTTCATGGCATACAACCTTCTGTCACCAAGCCTGTTGGCAACTGTCTTCCTTGAAATTCAAGTTCCTGGGGCAGCGGCGAGGTCCCTAGACAGTTGTGTCGCTATAGACGTCCTCTGGCGCTTGGCTGTAAGTCTTCATCGGGCGTTGCTGCTCTCGGGTGACCTTGTGGACACCTGGTCTTCTGGACACTGTTACACTGTTTTTAAACTGACTCCACAAATTCGAAACAACGTTTGGAGTTACATCCCATTCTCCAGCAACCTGAGCTTGGGACTGCCCTGCCTCAATTCTACCCACATTCTACATCTCATACCTTCATCTAAACGATGATGTTCACTCATTTTACAAAAAAATCAACAAAAAAAAACCAAGACAATTCAAGAAACACAATACAAAATAGCTACTGTTTTGAGCGGAATGAGTTGAGCAGCTGGCTGCAGACTTTTATACCTCCATCAGGCTTAGCAACTTCCACAGAAATACGCAAACAGTGACGCCATGTCAGCGACGCCAGCACCAGAATGCCATTATATAGCAACCAACTGTCCAGGTTTTATGTGGTATTTTCCGAGAAAGGTATGAAACTTCCTCCCATCTCTTAATTTTGTCTACCAGTGTAAATAAATGGATAACAAAATAAAAAAGCAGATATTTTTTATTAAAGCAAAAAAATAAATACTTCTAAAAATAAATAAAATTTAAAAATAGCTTAAAACTTATAAGAAAATAAGTAATAGAACTATTTTCATTTAAATACTTTAAGAGAAAGATTCATATCTCTCTTATGCACTAATTTTGTTAAGATAGCCAACCTAGTTGTTAAGGTCCGGTATAAAATATGTATCTTAATGGTTGGTGAATATCTTTCAATTGATGATGAATTCAATTGGTGATTATTGATCGATAAAAAATGTCCAATCGCTATTTATTTACTATTTAATTTTGAAAAAAATCCATAAAAATTGCTTTTAACACAATTATTCTTATCTTTACAAAGCTATTTCAGATCAATCATTATTTATCTATTAAATCCAGACCAATCAATAATTGCAGGGCATTTAATTAATTTATTTTAGAAATTGCTTTGTACAAATTTGTTTATAACGAAAAGACATTGGCAGCTCATTATTGATGCTTCCTTAGTTGAAGGCTTACAAATTCCTCTAAAAACCATATGAAAATAATTACATTAGAAATATTACAATTACTGGCATTAAAAATATATTTCATTAAAATATATTTCGGCGAACATATCTATTTACGCAAATGTAAAAGCTTTGTCAGTTTCCAAGCTGAAAATATTAGAAGTTGTGATTAGCAACTAAGGTGCGCTAACTAGTAAACATAGGTAAAATAATAAACTTTCATATATAAAGTTTCATAAGGTAAATAGGTTTGAAGTACAAATATAAGAAATTGAATTTTATGGCACTCATTAGTCAATTAGTAATTTATCCTGCCACATATCGCAAATGAGAATGGGATCTCATATTGTCAATGCAGATGTATATTTTTGTTAATGCATTAAAAGTATTTTTTTGCAATGTGTTACAATTTTCAAAATTTATTTTGCAATAATTAATTTTGTCCCTCACGAAAATAGTCAAAATTACATTACGTGTTATCATATATTTTATTATTGATTTAACATATAATGTTCTTATTATTTTCATGCCAGGACATGATGTTGTTTTAGGGATGAGGATTTGGACTGAAGAAAAATCCGTAGACGAAAAACAAATGTATTATCTGTCCGAGCATCTCAAAAATTCAGCTTTTAAATAACGCATTGCTATTCCATTTACAAAAGCTCTGATTTAAAAAATTAAGTTAATGACTACCGCAAATAAAAACTAGAAATATGTCATTTTGAGCACTTGATTATATGAAATGAAATAAATAGGAAATGTAATTTTTTTAAACAATAAATGCGAGACAAAGTTTTTTGGATAGTTTGCAATACTAAAATGACTCGTTCAATGAAACCATTAAAATGAGTAAAAATATAATTTAACTTGTACTAGCACGTGGTGCTTGGTCGTTTCAAGAAATGATATTCTAACATTAATCATTGAAATATGCATGGCAGATTTCATTTTAATCTTTATTATTTATATTTAAATTCCCAAAATTGAGGACTTAGCCGATGATTTTGATGTCCATTTTATCATCAAAAATTTGTTGCCTTTGGAAATTTGTCATTGAAGTAATTTATCATAGCAATTGAAGTAAATAAAAAAAACATAAAAATTTTCGATTTGACATAATTTTATAATTTTCGCTGAATATATTTTAATGAAAATTTGAAATTCAGCAATTTATGGCATTCATCGATATTTTTTAGTAAAATATGTAACATTTAATATTTTATACAGTTTATGTAAGTAATAGAAATAAGGAATCGGCAAAAACTTTTTCATGGCGCTCTTGCATTTTACATACGAATTAACAAGATTTGAATTTAAAAAAAAAATATCATATTTTTGTTGAAGAAAAATTTTATGAGAATAATTGCTTTGTTATCGCCTGTCTTTTATTTTTTCATATTGGCCTGTTAGAGTTTGAAGATTCTTCATAAGTAAGGAAATATTTATATATTGTTTTATTGCTTTGAATAACAAATGCATTAACTATATATTGTATAGCATTCATTTTACTTTACATATATTTTATAAAGTTTTTTTAAATGACGCTTGTTTTTTTTTCTTTCCAAATGACATTTATATTTGTTCCGAAAAAATATGTCTTTAAAAAAAACATTTATCACGACTTTTACTTTAACGGTGTTTGTTATTCTACAGAAGTACTGCTTGAAATAAACTATTCCAAGTGAAAATAGGAAACGTATCTAAATAATACTTCCATATTTCATACTTAGTCTTAAAGTATCCAAACATTCTATACAATTACGGGATTTCCTCCACCGATAATGAGCGCAAAAACAAGAATAGGGAAAATGAATCATAATTATGACTTCATAAATCGTAGATAATTGCTTCCGTTTATGCTCATAATACAAAATAATTAAATGGCAGGGAAGCCAAAGGGTAGTTTTAAAAAGGTATATATAACTGTAGTTTTTAAATACTTAGATAGCATTACTCTTCCTACGATTCTTATAACAGTTTTTTTTTCTGAATAGCCAATTTCCTACCTAAACGAGTTGTTAACAATTGCTCCATTTTATTAATAAATGGTGAGAAAAGTATTTCGTAAATTTTAATTTAAGATAATTGATTAAGATTTATTTACTTCTTTAATTTGTTTTTCCATTAAAAATTGTTACAATTATTTTTATTATTTAGAATAACTTTTTTTAAAAATCATAAATGCTCGAAATGATTTAATAGAACGAATGAAAACTTACTGAAATATTTATTCTTTATTTGTGTATTAACAAAATCAAAAACTTGTTGATACACAAGAATGTCATGAATTTTTTTTTATGCATATTATGAGTAAACACTTAAACTGTTATAAATTAGTTGTTGTCAAAAATTATCAAATATAAAACACACACACACAGACATCCAAATGTTATAAACTAACCCCGATTTCCCCTAACTGTAAATCGTATTAGAATTATTAAAAATACTGAATCTTTGAACTATAACATGATAAAATTATATGAATAAAAAACAATAATGCATTTTATGCCTTTTTAGTTCAATAAACTATGTTAGAATCTAAATATTCGTAAAAAAAACAAAGAAATTATCTTATTACCTTTATGCATATATTATCAAATTAGTGGTACATTAGAAGAAAATATAATGGTACATAGTAAGTTTACAGTTTCATTAAAAGTTTTAAATTCCTCGAAAACGATATACGTTAACGGAACGATAACTAAACGAAACGTCTTTGAAACAATAACGTCAACCTGTCACCCTTACAGAAGTAGTATATCTTCCTCACGATTTGAACGTCTTGGCTGGAATTCCGGCTAGGGCATGATTTTTCTTCTGTGTTCTGTCTGTGAAAGGTGTGAAGGGACCCACTTGTAAGTAGGGACTGTGCAAGCGACTGTAATGAGTGTGCACTAAGTCGTACTCTTGGCCCTAGTTGGCGCTACTTCAGAAACCACAAGCTCCCATTATCAGCGCGTTTGTCCATAGCAAGTGCCTTTAGTAGCAAAAATAACAACAACAGAATTCTTCTGTTAGAAACTAATTTTTCAAACGTGCATTTACTGTCTGTTTTTAGGCTTGATTAATGAAAATTCAAAGAAAATTTAATAATTAATGAAAATAAAAATCATTTTATCTTTGTTTATTGAATATTAATTTTATACAATTTTTTTTTCACATTTCTTGATATTCATTGAAATGACATCCAATGACTCAATCGTTAATCGATAAATCATTTTAGATTTTCCAATTTTTGAAATTAGCGTAAAAGAGCTGTTTTTTTAAATCCGATTTTAATCTAGTAATAGTTTTAAAATCTTCTGAAACCTACGAATATTAAATGATTTGTATGGAATAGTGGTTCTGTTTAATTTTCCTTAAATACAGCTATATAAAATTTGTTCCGTTATAATAATTTTCTAAGACAACAAGTACCAATCTATGATAGATATTACTATGGAGTTATTTAAATAATATTACACTTGTTATACTCTTTGAACTAATACTAAGTGAACCTCCCCAATGCCACTTAAGCCGTAATTCTTCTAATATCTAATATAAATCTAATATCTAATCTAGGTATTGAGTCCTTGATACCATATTTCTAATAAACTTCTCACATATAATATACTTTTGCTCTAAACAATAGAAAATAATCACACGATTAAATATTTTATGAAAATTCTTACATTCTTTACAATTGATATTTTCTTACAATTATGAAATAAATTACAGAAAAAGCATTTTTAGATATAAATTCAAGTTTCAATCGGTGTTGTTTTCAGTAAAAGTCTCCCAAAGTTAATTTTCAATTCCTCGATCTAAATTTTTTATATATTATATAATGAGGTTTTAAACTCTGATTTTAATTTTAAATAATTTCCAAAATTTTGTCTTAATTTAGCGCATAGTAACTTCCTTATAAAATGTTCTCTTATTTCTTGATACCATTACATTTTTTCTATTTAATAAATCAAATGAAGCTTTGTAAAAATACTGCGCTATTGGTCTACGAGCCGAGTGAAGGACATGTAATGAAAACAGATTCTGCTGAATCCCTGCGTTTCACTTGTCAAAGTCAAAACAGGTGAGAATTCCTGTCAAAATTAAACATGTGCCAAATTTATAAGAATATCATGATATATAATACCAGGAATAGATTATTTCAATCCTTTTTACCTTTTTATGCCGTTTTAACTTTCATCTGTATTTTTTTTTTGTTCGTGCAAGTTGTACATAATGCGTGCCTCACGAGAGGAAATAAAACGAAATTAAAAATTCAACCTCTCTTACCTTTGATTTTATGTTCTGCTTAAAATTAAAATTACAAATTTAGTTACATTATATGCATATATATGTTTTTCAATCCTTTGAATGCCATTTAGACGTTTATATGTTTTGAAATAAAATCAAAATTGGTTGAACAGATTTCATGGGTATGTAAGAAATGATTTAAAAGAAAGTTCCAAAAGGCAATTATTTTTTTAAAAAATGTAGTTTCATTTGTTCTTAAATTTTACGAAATCTCATTCCTGATATTTAAGAACATTTCTGAAATTTATTAACTGTCGATTAATTTTATGTCTTTAAATTTTCATTCCAATTCATTAAACATTCTTTTTGTTAAAAAATATTGTTTCTTTTCACTGAATTTATTTCCTCTCAAAGCAGGTTTTTTCCCTAAACATGTACCATAGTAATATTATCCTTAGTATATTAAATTATTTTCTACCACAAGAATAAAAATTGTTTTGATTTTCAAAGGAAAAACATTAATAAGGAATATTTTCCAGGTATTAAAGAAATGATGAAAATTAATGGAAATTCGAAATCATACTGCTGGTATTCTTATACATTCGAATGAGTTATATGATAATGTAAAGGTGTTATATAAATTTTTGGAAATTCAGAGAAAAATTTCATTATTATCAAATTGGTAAAACTAAAAAAAATATTTTTCTTTTAATTTTAAATTTTATTATAGAACAATTTTACATAAGTACTTCAAAAATTATAGAAAAATACCAAAAACATTCACATTTTATTTTATTAAAATACAAATTAAATTTGTAGCAGGAAAATCACTAAATGTGTAAGTTTTCCTTCTACAAAATACATTTTCGTCAAATTTAGCAATTTTACTTCAAGTTGAGTGGCATGTAAAGCTTAAATACACGGGCGCATTCTTCATGCTTATGACTGGAGATAAAATTATCACAAATAAATTTTATCACTAGAATGTGATGATTGATAACCACTGTGAGCAGATTTATCACAATTTTTATTTTCAAAATTTACATATTATAAAATAATTAATTAATTTCAATAATTACTATTTACGCTAAACATTTATTTTGAAATGATAATTTTAATATTCAGGTATATTAATAGTCTTCCAAACCCAAATAAACAACAAAGAGGCGACCTGTAAAAAATTATTTTAATGAATTTAATTCTTAACAATATGAGATAAACTGAAAATGATTTAAAATATTATAATGTACTTATAACATCGGTCTGTAATTTTTCTTATGTTTTCTTACAATTTATGAGACTAATGTCCTTTTAAAAAGGTAATAAGAAAAATTTGAAATCTTAATTAGTTATAAACTTTTCAAGCATCAATTCTATTTTCCCTTTAATTGAAACGCCTTTTCATTTCAAATTTTAAAGAAGTGTTGCTTTTCTGTTTGGTGAAAAATCTCATGAAAAGACTGAAAATAGTTTTCATTCAATTCTTGTCATTCATTCTCATATTAAAATTATGTTCATGAATCGTTGAAACACTTCATTTGATAAAATTGAACCAATTGAAATTTTTATTCTCTCTCCACTTCTTTCATCAAACAAATGATTTTATTCTTTGAAAATATGTATCAAACATAATTTCCTTTCAGAAACTCAAAAAAACTTGATATTTACCTTTTATAAACATTTTAATTGGAAGATAAATAATGAATGAATTAACTGAAACTTGAAAATGTATTAGGAATATTTGCTTATGAATGGAACTGATATTAATGCGGATAAATTGTTTTGTCTTTGCTTTAGTGATTTTGAATAAACTATTCACGGCTATTTTAGAAATAAATAAGTGAATAAATAACTTCCATCATTTTGTGTTGATTAATTTTAGAAAAGCAATTAACGAAAATGTATTTTCCTAATTGAACTCATGTGATAAAAGCTGAAAGAAAAGAAAGAATATTTTATTTGTTTATAATATGTCTGCATTCTTCTTAAACAAATAATTTTAAAAGCAAAACAATTTCCTGTTTTTAATGCTCCTTTCTAACCAATTTAGTCATCATTAAAAATATTATTAGCAATATAAATTGGATCGAACATTAGAACCAAGTAGTACAAAACAAAATAAAATAAAAATGTGCAACCGTTTTGCACTAAAGACTGAACTTTTTTTGAATATATAAACAAATATATTCAAAAGAAATATCAAGAGTTTAGAAGTTGCAGACTTTAAAATAACTCTGATAATGTTTTAATAGAATAATATACTTGAATATACTGATGAATTTTTGAGACTATTACGTCGAAGCTAACAATTGATTAAACAAATAGTAGAACTTATTTGTTAGCACTAATATAGAGTTTCCAAAAAAATCGTTCCAAAATTTCTAGATCTTTCTTAGAAAACGAATGTACAGAGAGGCCTACGTAAATATAAAATAGAACTCTCAAAAATATAAATATGTTAAATTTGTGGTATTTGGTTTACCAGTCTACGCAAACACACAAATTCTATGCAAATGAATTCAGAAGAAAATATTCATAACCCATAATGAGGTAGAAAATAGATAAAGAACATTATTTTACGTATGATAATGTGTTCATAAACAACATATTAGTGGGTAACCAGGCTGGCTCCTCCCCCACATCTAATAAAGGCCTTCGAATTAGATCCGGTAGACTTGACCACCACGACGGCATTAGCTGGAACTAATGCCGAGTTTTAAGGGGTATCAATGCATACGATAGAACTCTGGTGAGAAGTACGTTGGAGGTAGCCGAATCGTCACCATTTCTATACTAACCAGCATGACGAGAATGAAGCACCATAATGGAAGATTCTCCAAGTCAAAGGGTAAAATTTGATTCATCAATGAAGTGGAGAAAATAGAACGAGCTTTTCTCATTCTAGTACTATTTATTTAGAACTATTATATTGTAGTACAGTTGTGTCTCAGAGTAAAAGTTATAATTTTGTTCAATGACTCCGTTTTGAAAATTCCAATTCCGAACAGCATCAAAATTTGAGAAATGTTCGGTGATTAAATATAATATTTTTATATGCAGTCTCATAACTTTATGGTAATCTTTATCAAACTAGACTTTATTTAACTATTTTTTTAAATACATACCTGTTCATATTACTGTTGTGAAGTCAACTTTTGGAACGCTGTCCTACACCAATCGAATAATTTTTCATGAACAGAAGTTTCGATCACAGTTACTCGACTGCATTATACGTATGTTTAAAATCTTATATTTCCACAAAAAAAAATTAAAAGATGAATTCAAAAGTCCGATATGAAATAAATAAATATTTTGAGAAAGAATTTATGTAAGAATAACGAATACCTACACCAGTTTAAACAAGTAACGGTTCTCTCCTCTCCATTGAAGGTGAGAAAAATTAAATATTGTTTCTATTAAAATACACGAAGTTCTAAAAAACGAAACAAAAGACTGAATTATGATATTGGATACTTGAAAGTGGAGATTCCAAAGGATTTGAGTCAACTTGGAATTTATTATTGATGCTTTACTAATTCTGGGTTTTATCAAAATACACGAAATTCTAATAAACAAAGCAAATGACTGAATTTTGATATTGAATAACTGAAACTGGAGATTCCAAATGATTTGAGTCAGTTTGTAATTTCTCACTGATGCTTTACTAATTCTGGTTTTTATTAGAATACACGAATTCTAACAAACGAAACAAAATACTGATTTTTGATATTGCATACTTGAAAGTGGAGATTTAAAATGATTTGAATCAACTTCTAATTTCTCATTGATGCTTTACTAATTCTGGTTTTTATTAAATATTCGAAGTTCTAACAAACGAAACAGAAGACTGAATTTTGAAATTGGATAATTAAAAGTGGAGATTCCAAATGATTCGAATCAACTTGTAATTTCCCATTGATGCTTTACAAATTCTTATTAATGTTTAAGGCAAATTCAAGGAAGGATTTTTCTTTAAAAATTGAATTTCAAGTTTCAGGAATCTTTCAATATCTGATTGATGCCCCCTAAAATAGGATTGCATTTAGACATTAAATTAAAGTGAAGGCTTTCGTCATGCTTCTATTTCATTAGAATGTTTAGTTTTCTTAATCAAAAAACATAAATGAATTTTTGAAGTACAAATTATGAAATTAATATCGATTTATATTATATGGTGTAAAAATATATGAAATCTATAGAGATATGATAAAAATTTAGTAATTCGATTTCCTCAAAAACAGTAGATTTGAGGAAGATTGAAATGTTAACATCATGTAATTATAAAATGGGGGGGAATAAAAAGTCATCCATGATTCCGTTAATAGAATTACATTTTTTGAAACTGAATTTTTAATTATACTTCATAGGGCTTCTGGTTATCATATAGTTACTATATCTGAGAATGGCAATAAAAAATTCTGCAAAGAAATAGAGTGGTTTTTTTTTAAAAAAAACTTTTTTAAGATTCCATTAACGTTCTTTTTAACAGAATTGGATTAACTATGCGGTTGTCGTTTCAGTTAAGACTTATTTTTTTAGAACCTCAAAAAGTCATCCAAAAAAACCCAAGCATTACAGGAAGCAGAATGAAGCCGAATCATTTCGATAATTATAACGATGCCTCCTTTGCACGGTGCTTTTCCAAATGAAGATTATTATGAGAGTTTAAAGCAAAGCCTGAGGAAAGAACGTATCTTATGACGCGAGTGAAAAATATTATCAGTTAATGGATTTGGAAAGTATGAGTTGAGGGAAAAAAAGTTATTTCAAAGATGCACGTTGAAAGATTTCGGGTACAAAAATCTAAAAGAAACAAGTTTCGAAAAATCCGAAAGAGAAAGTTCGGATTTCCCCCCACGTTTTTTTTTTCTTTTTGCTGGCGTGTTGAAAAGTAACTTTTTTTTTCAAAGCAAATGAAATTTCTCGGGGTTTTTTTATATTCTGGTTTTTCTTCTCAAATACGGCTAAGAAGAAGAAAAAAATACGTTAAAAGTACTTTGGCATCAAGAAAACTCATATTTTGAGAAATATAATGCATAGGAAAAAAATGGATCATTTTAGCCTGAAGATGGTTGTAGAGGACGAGGTAGGGAATGTCAAACATTACGAAAAGTAGCAGATAAAACGGAAAAAATATATAGAGGAAAAGAAAACATGATTTTCTGTTAGTTTTGTACCTGTAACTTCGAGGATGAAAAAATTTTGTATACAATACTTTTTTTTCATTCATGAGGACTTTCAATCTTTCTGCTGACGTATATTTTTTGTATATTTCTAAGTTTTGTATGTTATAAGATTGATTTGATTAGGAAATATACAATAAATTGCTTAGATATATTTATAATAATAGGTTTAAAATAGCACCTCTGGTTACGTATTTTATTATCATGTGAGAACATGATATTATTTTGGGAATGAGGTTTGTGGCGTCAATAAAAACTCATAGGCAATAAAAAATATCTGTAGGCGAAAAATTAAAATTTTACTATCTGCAAGAGCATCTCAAAAAATCATTAATAACGTGTTGCATTGCATTTACAAAAGCTCTGATTTAAAAAAAAAGTTAAGGACTACAGCAAAAAAAACCCCTAGAAGAATGTCCTTTTGAGCACGTCATTATATGAAATGAAATAAATAGGAATATTTTTTAAAACAATCAATGCGAGACAAATTTTGTTTGGATCGTTTGCAATACCAAAGTGACTCATCCAATGAAACGATTAAAATGAATAAAAATATAATTTAACTCTCACGAGCACGTGGTGCTTGGCCATTCAAGAAATTATATTCTGATATGATATATTGAAATATGCATAGCAGATTTCATTTTTATCATTTTAAAAATTGAAAATTTAACCATTTTTTAATACAATTTTCTATAAATCTGAGATTATCTTAGCAATAATTACATTTTACACAGCAAATTTTCCATTTTGAAATTAATTAAATAATTAATAACAGGATATCTA
The DNA here is from genome assembly GCA_026289955.1 of Argiope argentata. NCBI lineage: Eukaryota > Metazoa > Arthropoda > Arachnida > Araneae > Araneidae > Argiope > Argiope argentata. Next base: position 6,936,932 of record JAOUZG010005735.1, on the reverse strand, counting down.
TCAATTATTTTTATAAGTTTATTTATATTCATATTATTTTTATTCAAATCTGCATGTTGTTTTCTATAAATTTATATGATCTGAATGTAAGGTCTATATATCTAAACCGGAGGGCTTTAGGTTCATAGCATGAGTCCACCGGAAAATCATTCTATAAGAGGGTCTAGTACATGTGAAATCCGTGAGGGCCAAACGTCCTTCCGTTAATGTGATATGGAAGTTTGGATAAGATATACCAGCCTAAGAGATGTCCTCATCATCTGATTACAATTAAAACTTGATAAGTCCTTCCAAAAATACATTTGATACGGATTTCTGCCATTTTTTTGCATTAATTTTAAGTATAAGATGTAGGTTTATATGTACGCATGATCAACTTTTATTCACTGGATTGTAAAAACGTTTTATTCAGGGAATTTAAATCTTTTATATGATTCTTTTAATTTTCTACAATAATACATGTGTGCAATAGTTTTAGAAATTTAACCACTTTGAAATTAACAAAATTCTATTATCCAACAAAGATTAAAACAATTGATTGGCCAGAATCAACTACTGTTGAATGAAAATTCATATCTTTAATAACTTGTGAAAATTTTTACATTGATTTCATTATACGTACCCTAACAAATATGTAATAACTATATAGCTTCCAAATGGCATAAACTATTCTACTATTAATACAGAGGAACAATCTACTCTCTGAATATACATTAATATTAATTTAATTAAATAACACAATTAGGTCTTTTTTATATATAAATTCCTTATTTTTGACGATTTTATTATTTAAATTCTCAGAATAATAAAAATAAACATAGATATGCACCCTAATCAAATATTTAATTGCTTATCTATGCCAATGAATTTATCTTTTATCTGATTCTTTAAATTTTCAACGGTAATGCATTTTTGCAATAGTTTTAGAAATTTAACCACTTTGAAATTAACAAAATTGTATTATTCAACTAAAATTACAACAATTGATAGGTCAGAAATAATTACCGTTGAAAATTTAAAAAAATTAATAACTTGTAAAAAGTTTTACGTTGATTTCATTACACGCACCCTAACAAACACGTAATAATAACTATGTAGTTCTCAAATGATATAAACTATTCTACTATGAATATAGAACAATCTACTTTATGAATATACAAAAATAATAATTAATTAAGACAATTATGTCTTTTTTAAACATAAATTTATCATTTTTGATGAATTTATTATTTAAATTCTCAGAATAATAAAAATAAACATAGATATGCACCCTAATCAAATATTTAATTGCTTATCTATGCCAATGAATTTATAAATGTGACTTGTTTATATAAGATTCGATTTAATTAGAATTTGGGAATGCCACTAATTAAAACAGTCCCCATTGCTTTGTTTGGATTATGTTATGTTAGAATTATAAAATTATGCTGGGATTAAAAGGGGATTTTGTCTTATACTTATGGAGCTATTTTTTGTTTAGATTAACAATTCATGACTTATATTCCAAACATTCTAATAAACTTGAACTAAATTCGAGCTGACATTCTCCAAACTCAGAAAGCTCATAACGTGTATTCCTCAAGTTATTTTCTTTAGAATTCATTAGGAGGAGACATTAAATTCAGCGTTCCTTCTCTGCATTCCCAGCGCTACAAACTTTTGATTTGATTAAAGTAACTGCTCTCTCCAGGGATAGCATGAATTCTTTCACAAATATGGATTAAGAGATCCACTACAATGTTTTAATTACAATGAGTCTCCGCGCATTTGTTGCTAAAGAGATAACGTGGATAGAGATTTATTTTGCACTTCCTGTTGTATGGAACAACTTCGAGTATATTTTTAAAATTCTAAACTTGGAGACTTTTTGAAATGAAATTTAAATTAGTTTTGCTTAATTAAACATTACCAATTAAACATTCTTTTAATTGTTTATTTGTTTAACATAAAAAATACAAAATATATAAATGTACAATTTAGCTTCACATTGAAATTTTAATCAGGTATCTTTATTTAATTTATGTCTTAAATTCTCATCTTGAAATCTATCTTTGTTAAAATTTATTATCTTTAACAATAAAAAAAATAGGCTTAAAATATATACATTAGTATTTAATTTGGCAAGTCCTTATGAAGCGGACAAATTTCTGTCGTTAATACTTTTAAAAAATATTAATCATAATAATAAATATTCGAAATACTGAAATTTGAATATTGATTCATTAAATATTAGCTGAAATATAGGGAACTCCTAATTATGTTGTTGTTACTTATGGCACTTGCCGTGGACAATCTCGCTGATGCATCAGATATTTGAAGCGTATAAGCGTCTCTTGTTTTACTAGTAGCGCCATCTAGGGCCAAGAGTAGGACTTAGCTACACACTCATCACATTTGCTTTCCCAGCATCTTTTTACGGGGGGGGGACATTCACACATCTCACAGACAGCACACAGAAGAACAGCCATGACAGAACCGGGACTCGAACCCGGGACTCCCAGTACACGAGAAAGACGCGCTACCTTTGCGTTACTCCTAATTATGAAATCTAGTATCGTGTAACTAGTGGCATATTTATAACATTAACAACATCTCTACAATGAAGGAAAAAATAATACTAAATAATAGAAATGGATTGGTTTCTGCATCACTTATTCATTACGATCATTATTACTTAAAAATTTTCGAATCGCAATGTTTCAAAAAACGTTTTAAGCCTAAGGTTAATAATAAAACAATAGGCTTAAAATATATTTCATATGATATAGGGGATTTGCTACCACGGATAGCGGGGGAAGTAGCTTCTGTGGATGAAGACTTCTAAGCACCTAAGAACAAAATCTGACTGTTAGCTCATATGAAGGCGAGGCACACATTCGTTTGCTCATCCTCTTTTTACAGTGTGTGTTAGGCGGGTGGGTCACAGATAGAACCCCTAGGAAGAAGAACCATGCCCGAACCATGACTCGAACTTGGAACGTACATTTCATATAAGTAGGTTATTTGAATAATCTTTGTGAATTTAAAAAATTGTCTTTAGTATTTTCACAAATAATACCATTATTATCAGTTTTCTAATATTCTTTCAATTTTCACTTTCAGTTTTCTAATTTTCTAATAGCAGTTATTTCTAAATAATCTATTTTGAATTTTAATATTCTTAAATATCTGCTGTAATAAAAGCACGCCTAATTATAGAATAATTAGTATTGTATAACAATTATCAATTTCACATCTATATTTCTAGTTTTGAAGAAAGATTTAATTGAAATAGAGAACAATTTTACAAATCTGATTACTACAAATGGATTTCTTCTTTGATGACTTTACGATCATTATTATTTGAAAGGTTTCAAGTAAAGATTTAAGCCTATTGTTAATAATAAAACATTAGACTTAAAATCTGTTTTATATAAGTTGGTAATTTGACCAGTCTCCTTATGAATTGGCAAATATCTGTCATTAGTGCTTCCTAAAAATGTTAGCAAAATAAATATTTAAAATATAATAATTTAAATATCGATTCAAAGTGCATTTTTTGAAATAAGGCACACTTAGCTATGAAAAGTCTAGTAGTGAAAAATCAAGTATATTTAGAATATTAATTCTACTTTGAATGAAAGTAACAAATATTGTTTTATGTCAAAATAATAGAAAATGAATTTTTTTCGTGCCTGGCTTATTCCTTATGATCATTACTACTCGAAAAGTTTCTAGAAAAGTTTTAAGTCTATTGTTAGTAATAAAACAACAAATTTAAAATATATTTTAAACAAATTGGTAATTTTAGCAGTCTTTATAAACTGGAAAATTTATGTCCTTAGTAATTACAGAAAATGATAGCATAATCAATTTTCGAAATACTATAATTTGTATACTGATTTTTGATATTTATTGAAATAGAACAATCTTAATTATGAACCATCAAATATTATATAACCAATATCCCTGCCATTATATTACAAAATTACCACTTTTGGGAGGCAGCAGAAAGCTCAGTTTTCTATCGAAATAATACAAATAACGTTGTTGTTTTTGCATGACTTATTCCTTACGAACATTATTAATTGAAAAGTTTCTAGTTAGCTATGCTGTGATTTTACTTTGTATTTTTCTTTCTGCATTAAATAGAATACATGATAGAAATTTTCATAAATATAAATTTGAAACTTTATACTTGTGATCTTATGAATCGAAGAAATAAGAAATAATCGAATGAATCGAAGAAATAAGAATATAATCAAGAATATGGTTCAAAATTAAATTTATATGAATAAATCAATAGAAAAAACAAAGTAAAAATAGCCTTGTAAAAGTAGGCGTTACATATACAAAATGTATATTACAAAGTAAATATACATATTTATAAATACTCTTAGATATGAATCCTATTTTCTGATAAAATATCACTGGAAAATAATTTGTTTCTCTGTTGGATATTTTTTATTGTTGCAGGCAGATGATTAGATATTCGAACGAAGGGGATTTTCATTTCTTAAGTAAATTAAACTAGGCATATCCCCCAAAATGAGATCTTAAATTAATATTTTCATGCCAAGAAATTTTAATATACTCCTTAATTGCTTACGGAATCAGATGAATATTTTAATCAAAATAATGAACAAATATATGTTTGATTTTGAAAAAATAATGGGAATATTATTTAAAGCATGATTTTCATATTTAAAAATATTCGCTTTATTTCAATTATAATCAACAGAAATCTCTGAAATATGTCACTACAATTTTGCAGTGATCTTTAATTGAAATTCCGCTCTCTTCTTATTAAATCATTATTTATCTTTATTTGTTCTTTTAAAAATAAAATATCTATCGATGTATTAGCGGCTAAGTGAAACATAATTTGTCAAGCATATCAAAGGTGATTAAAAAAAATCGAGCATAATTATTTATGCGAATAATTTATTTTATGAAATTAAAACATTCCAGAAAAATTAAATTCAATTTATTGAAAATACATAAGCCTTAAACCAAACGAATTTTTTTTCTAGATTCCTATTTTGATTCTAAAATATGTTTATGTCTTTATTTTTATAGCTGACTTTTTAAAAATTTTGAGTGAAAATTCTTTTCTGGTTTAATTCAAAAATAAAATAGCATATTAAATGATATTCTTGACTCATTAATAAATTTTTATTTAATATTTGTTTATTTCTCACTGAAAATTCAAGAAGTCTTTTTAATATTTAATAACAAGTAAATTTAAAAAATGTTAATCAATATATAATTATTATATTATTTAATAATTAATCTGCTATAAAATATAATTATGCAAAAAGGTAAAACAGAAACAAAATATAATTTTAAAATGTAAATCAACGTTTATATTTGGTATACGGTTTTGAATAAATCCAAAGTTGTATAAATAAAAAAAAAATGCTACGAATTCAACCTATAAAATTTGTCGATTCTTAAACAATACCATTTATTTTACGAATTTTATAAGAAGTAGAAAAAAAAACCATAACTTAAGTAGCTACCTTTCTATAGCTACCCTACTACGGCTACCTTATTTTTCACGAAGCAAAACACATTTTTAATTTTTATCTTAAACCTGGGATTAACATAAAGTATCATGTTTATATCAAATATAATATACACATTAGAATTTAAAATGGTGAAAATCTTTTTGAAAGATCATGTTTTTGAAATGTGAAGGTTCATAACATTAATTCTATTAAAATGTGTTGGGCACTTTACAACCCCGCTTACAGTTATCTGTCGGTAGTTTAAGCCCAGTGAGCGTCCCTTGTTTTATTAATAACGCCAACTAGGACCAAATTACGGCTTAGAAACTGCATGTGTCATATTTTCTTGCACAAACCCTTTTTAAAGAGGGGGGGGGGTCATCTCAGAAGAAAAATCATACCCGAATTGGGGCTCGACTTAGGAACGCCCACATCAAAGGCATGACGCGCTGCCCCTATGCCAGGATTCTGTGACCTAAACATCATAAGCTAGATAACACCCACCAGTCAAGAGTGTCACTTTTGTATTGCAGTTATGTTACGCGGCTATAAACCTAATGATGCGAATTCGGTCCTATCAGTCCTCAACTACCGTTTAAACATAATGGTGGCTCACGATCTTGAATAAGCAACCTTTGAACAGCTTTTGTGGCTCTTTCTAATGGTATCAAATTCATCAAGCGCAGCAAATACAACAACTAATATCAACATCAACAATCATTCTCCAATGCGGTGGAAGCCTCATAAGCCAGTTAACTTCCTCCGGACCCGAGTAATTACTTTTATCTAGCTGCTTTGTTATTCGGTTATAAACCCTAACGATGCGAGTTCGGTCCCAGGCAATCTACTCTATTCAACCACAAAGATGACCTGCGACCTTGAATAAGCAACTTTAGTACAGATGTTGTGGTGCCCTCTACCAGCAGCAAAAGTTGTCAGGAGCATTAGAAACAACAGCTACATCATTACTCGTCATCATCATCAACATCAACTCACACACATTTGCCATGCACTTGGTGTAAAATGTTTCATTCGTCTCTGCACTGACTCATTGGTGAGAGAGTATATGGTAAAAGTTTCATAAGCCAGATAACATGCATTCGACATGAGGGTCCTTATTGTCTAGTGGCTCTGTTGCTCGGCTACAAACCCTATTATGGCGAGTTTGGTCCTCAACTACCATTCCCTCACAAGGTCGGCAGTTCGATTAAAATAAAAACCTTAATATTTCATATCATTTATATCTGATAAATATTTCAAAGGGTATTCTACAAAAGAGAAACAAAGAATGAATATGAGGTGTTTGACCAAATCATACGCAATATATGTATTTTAAAGAATGCTAATTGCGCAGGAAATATAAATAAACGCATGTATTTTTTTATTGATATTGTTGTTTGCTGGTGTAAAAACAAATTGTTCGAAAATCCAATTTTCGGAAATTTATGAGTGGAAATAAGTTTACTTATTATACAATTCATGTACTTTTCTGTCAATAACACATTTGGTGTATATATTATCCGTACGCATCTAAAAGCAGGGGAAAAAATCACAAAAACGGGACTAATGGTATTAATGACAGTTCAACGGACGAATGTATAATGACGGTTCAAGTGGTTGTACACCAAATGGAGATTTCAGCATTCATGATAGCTTGAACCATTTCAAATGCTAGTCATAATGGATAGAATAAGGCTTTGCAAAGAGCTTGCTTTGGAATAAAATTGTTTACTATTGCTGAAACACAGGAAATATATATCATCACAACTGTTAAATACAAAAAGAAGAATATAATATCTGAAAATGCACTTTCGTTTCAAGATAAGGGATAAGGAGTTAATGCGTAATTGCCTGACATTTCTGTTTCTCACTAACATTACCAGGCATCCTCATCCAGTATATATTAAACTCTTCTTCAATAGGATTTACTGGGAAATATCGATAAACTTAATTTTAAGAAAGTCGAAATTGTTGCTTTCCAATAACGAAAAATTATTTTATTGAGATACAGTAACACGAAATTTGTATAATTTTTAGTGTGTCCGTCAGTTGCTGTTTAACAATTTAAAATATCATTCTAGTTGAAGTCACAACTTGATTATATAGGAACTTGATAAAGCTGACCAGGCATTATATTCTCATCCAATAAATCAATAAAACTGAAAAAGAATATTTCATAAAATTATTTTGTCACTTTTTAGATGTAACTATTTGGAATGCCTTTATTCTAAAAATGATAATGATCATAAATAGAAATAACTAACATTTCTGCATGAATTTCCTGAAAAATTAATAGTGAAATTCCTTGTTATTGGTCGCTGATTCACCAAAAAGCCAAAGAAAAGTCCTAAGTAACATTCCTTTGAAATTAGATGGTAGGCCTTTTCCGAACATTTTTTTAATTTTAATTTTTTTCTATCCTCTGTCTTTATTTTTAATTGTTGTTAAGAATTTCATTTTCTAATTGTTGTTAAGTACTTCATTTTTAAATTGCAAACTAATTCCCTTCTTCTTGTGTACAGCCAACCACCCCCACCACCACTGAACGTAGATGTATCGACAGGTTTTTTTGGGGCCGACAATGGTCTTTAGCAATGTCCATGCTTACATTGACCGAATCGGTCAAACTGATATTCTCTTCGAGGTAATTGGTACACAAATGGTCAAATGCTGATCACCTCTTTCTCTACAAACTTTCAAACAGATGGCAGAAAAATCACAATTTTAGACATCATGTCCTTCAGAGTCCAAAGCTCATCTGGTACCATCAGTACTGATCTCAAGCCATTAATTTCGACTTGCAGATATTTTCTATGATCGGAGATTTCTGTGAATGCCTTTAAATAATGATACACAGTACCGATTCCTCCACAAATGCATTCATTTTCCTGTATTATTCCAAACTGCAACTTAAGCACCTGCCTTTTATTCTTACATCGAATTTCCATGTGAAAATAGGAAGAAATAACAGTACTGGGTAATGACTCTTGTAAATATTTCTGGAATTATTGTAGACTGATCCTTAAAAGAGAATTGTCTTTTATTTTTTCCTCTTTTTGCCGAAAAGGGGAAAAATCAACAAAAGGAATATGGCATACCCATAAAGCACAATTTGATTTATTAGCGAATAACAATTGAAAGTAATTTAAATAAAAAGAAACATAACTGTTTGAAGGTCTTGCAATTATTTTCGAATCTTATAAAGCACCTCAATGAGGTATTTATGATTAGTTTCAATTTCGAATGTACATAAATAATTCGATGCTTTGTTTCCTCTTGCACTTAAAAAATCACTTATCTATTCAACAAAGACTTAAGCTTTGGAAAACTGTTAGAATTATTCATGTTTATATAATGACATAAAATAACAATAACATAAAAATGAAATCTTTTCAGTATCAACCATTATTAATAGTTAAATGGAAACTAGCAATATATAAAAAAATATTCGACTAAGTTAATAAGTCAGTGCAAGAGTAGGACTTTAGACGTACCAATCTTCATATTTACTTGAATTGATAGTACTTCTAAGTTATATCTGTTTCAGATTTCAACAAGATTTTATGTGGAAATAATAATACATAAAAAGCATGAAAATGCATAACATTACATTAAAAAGATTTAATAAATTAACGTAACAAATGAACCTTTGGTGCTTGTGCATATTATTCAATTCCTACTATTAGATCATTCTCTCTCTCTCTGTATATATATATATATATATATATATAGATAATGATCTAATTATATATATAGAATAATATACACAAGCACCAATATATTAATTAATGCACACCGT